>OY783197.1:23732547-24332547 GCA_963678675.1 Xiphydria camelus | reverse complement strand
TGAAATTTCTGCTACTTCTGCCGAAATCTCTGCCGGCTCATAAAATTGGTATCTATACATTTTTATTAAATTTACTTAACACACAGAGTGAAGTAAATTTCATAAGCATCTTGTAAAATTACAAACCCGGTGTGGTAAATCCAAATTACTGTAGGTGCAGTTTCTCGAAAGGAAAAGTGTCTTCTCGCGTAGAGAGAAGGCCCTACTGGACGCCAACTCTTTACTCGTGTCATCGGCGATCTCTCTAATGAGAACGTCTACCCTTTTGGGGACCCAGTCCCATCGATTCCCGCGGATTAGCGGTTTTCTCTTTTTTTCTCTGCCCATCGAGACCTCGCGGCATACCGATTCGTTATTAAAATCACTACATTTTATGATAATAATTTACTGAGCATTTGCATGGTAAAATTACTGCATTAGTTTAGTAAAGT
Organism: Xiphydria camelus; assembly: GCA_963678675.1. Classification (NCBI taxonomy): domain Eukaryota; kingdom Metazoa; phylum Arthropoda; class Insecta; order Hymenoptera; family Xiphydriidae; genus Xiphydria; species Xiphydria camelus. The sequence goes on along the minus strand of OY783197.1, from coordinate 24,332,116 downwards.
AGCTAAACATGCGCAGGAAGCTTTATCCATATACGATATAGCAATTTTACAAAACATTCGTGCAGTAAATTTTATAAAATTGCTACACATCGGTGTAACAAGTTTTCTATAAGAATGTTTCATAATATTGCTACACCGTATATGCATAAAGCTTCCTGCACATGTTTCGTAAATTTACAAAAAAAAATGTTTACGATGTACGAGAGTCTGCAGCAGACGTACGTCGAGTACTCGAAATCTCGCGACGTCTATAGGACGCTCTTCAAACCGAAACGAGACAGGGTGCACCTCCTACTCCCCTTTGCGGTCGATGCACGTAACGCGATACGGTGTAGAGAAGCCGGAGCGACTACAACTGCAACCGCAAGTCGACGCACTCGCGTGTCTTGCCTTTTACAGGGGTCTTGATGCGTCAGGCAACGTCGACGTACAGAGCTAGTTTCCATTACGCATCCATATGAATATATAGGTTTTCATCGTGCGTATTTAACCACCGAGAAAAGAAAACATTTTTTTTTCTTCTACACGTATTAAATCGCTGACACCTTTTATTTTCTTGGAGATATCAACCTAATAACCGTGATTTTCGTAACCAGAATAAAAATACATGCTGGAAAAAAATGATTGTATCCGCATCTACACCGTGTGTGCAGAGAATTTTTGGTCAATTCAATCAAATTTTGCTTAAGACGACTAGGTAAATGAAGGTCGATAAAACTAAATTTATGCGGTATATTCAACTGCGCAGCATAGTTGAATAATGTAGTGGCCTCAAATGTTTAGAGGTTGAAACAACGGTTGGGTGATTGAATTAACTGCATTATTTAGTTAATTACCAATCCCGTGCTTCAATCAATTCATTTAAATTCCCAAACAAATTATCTCAACCACTGATGAGATTTATAGAAAATCATCGCCCAACTGCGACGTACAGTTGGGACAACTTCGCGTATTTAACGTCAGATATTCACTTGAGTTAAGTGATCCTTTTCTCAGTGTATACACAGGGTGAGACAGTGAAACGGCACGACTTTAAAAAATCGCAAAAAATAGAAATGAAAAAAAAGAAGTGGTATATTTTAGCATAAATCAGGTCTACATTAGTGGACATTTACTTTACATACTTTGGGCTTGAGGTAACCCCAAAGGAAAAAGTCTAGAGCCGTCAAATCTGTTGAACGGGTAGGTGCCATGGAGTATCGCTATTTCTGCTGCAATCATTTTGCTGCAACAAGCCATACTGCCAATGTTGCAATGGATTTGCTTAGACTCGCTTTTCCTTGTCCTACTACTTATGTCAGAAAGATTGATTTATGATTAATTCTATACTTTACGACTCTTCGATCGAAGCAATCAATAGAGAATGGAAACAGTTTCGTCGAAGCGTTCATTGCGATATCGAGGGAGGTATAATTAACGCTTTGACGCGAACAATTGAATTTGGCGACACGTCAAAATCATTTCGGACCGCAGAACGTATTACGTGTTTATAGCAGTTGACACAAAGGCCCTGATAAGCGCCATTATACGGCAATGGCATACCGTGCCGACCTAATAACGTTTTCACTTCATTCGGTGTGAATGTATTCGCACGAAACGACATATTATGCGACGCACTCGCACGCACGCGGTTCGGTAGTCGACGAATTGGGTATAACGGTATACTTCGCGTTTTATTACATTATCCTTGGCGGTTAATACAAACTCAATCGTCGCTTTAATGGTTAGCGATATCGCGCATGTCCCATCGATCGATTTTAACCGCCGCGTTGGACTGTGCGTCTATTTTATTCAAAGGCTATCGATCGGTGGATGCAGAATTTCGTCACGTTAAAAATTCCCTGTAAATATTTCATCTTTATCGGGGAAAGCTCTTAGCGTTAATGGTGCCTATTGTAGTAATAGGACGTAATCGAAATGAAGAAAATTCATTTCCACTAAAAATAATCATACAAATTTAGATTACAAGAGCTGAAGAATATCCAACTTAGAAAGATCAAAATAGAGCTGACTCTATAATTATGGAGCATATATACTGGTATAAGAAGAATTTATATCTCTTCCACACACATCGCACTGTCTAATCGACATGTGCTCGAATTGACGTTACATTTAAGTAGGACGAGCTCTCAGAAACCTCTAAAATATCCACCAGATATGTATATTCTCACTGTAGGAGTCGTTAATCGAATTAGAAGACGCGGAGAATATACCCGGAGAAATGTATGGTTCAAAATAACTCAATCTTACTTGCGCCTATGTACAGCGTTTATTTAAATATGAACCCACACTAGACTTTTATTTGATTCAATGCAGTTGGTTTAGTTAAAACAGGTTACTCGAGGTAATGGAACTGTATATTAAAAATGAATATCAAAGTAAAAGATACTTCAACTCAATGATATAATTTATCTCCCTATTCTATAAAATAATTTCTCGGATTTTCTACTTTATATTATTAACGGTTTAAGGTGGAATTTACACCTAAATTATGTTCGACCTTATGCACGTACTTATAAAGAACAAATTCCCGCATCGAACTCAGACTTCACAAACATGTGACTATATGATTTACTTGAAGCTCACGTCATAGTTGATTTCTCTCTTCTTGCCTATATCTTCTTCGGGTCAGAAAAACGCGATTCTAAGACCTTCGAGACCACATATCTCGTCGAGGCCTACACTTTTTCAATATGTATGTATGTCCCCCGGTGAAACGTTCCTCCGAACTTCGAGTTATCCGCGCGGGTACACCGACCGTTGCATTCGCCCTCCCCAGGCGATCCGAAGATACGATCGCAAGTTTTGGAGAGCGTAGCGGCGCATATCGATACGTACGTGCAAAAGCAGCGCGCATCGCGGTCCGCTACGCGCGTCCCGACGGGAGAGAGAGGGTCCCCATTACGTGCATGCGCGCCACTCATACCACGTCTGACGTAAGACGGTGGATACTACTGCAGCGCGCGTTCGGCAGAAACTCGCGCGACGGTCGTACTTTCCGGTTCCGTGGGGACGGAAACGAGAGGAGGGCAGGGAGGCGAGCGACGGACGCAGAGTGGAAACGAACGTTTCAGATCGGTCGCGTCGATCCATTCGTACAGGTTCCGAACGCGCGTACGCGATCGCTGATGCGCGACGAACGGAAACTACGATATTTTGTCGTTGAACTTCGACTCCGCTGAAATTGTTTTTCGAACGGCGCGAGAACCGACTTTCCGCGGGAATTCATTATTATTCGAGATGAACGAGGAAACTTTCAGCGCGCGATCCAGTCACCCAGTTCTCCCGCGGAAAGAGTTCGGAGGTCGTCGTCCCTCCACGAGCGCTCGACCCTTCGAACGCGGCTGTCGTCAGCTGGTCGGGGTCGATGGACTCGAGCGAATTATTACCACGTATTTTCCGTACCGTGTGCTAATTAAATATCGGGACGAATTGCTCAAAGTGTTCTCGTCTGACGACTACACGGAAAGACTGATGCCGGTAAATTTTACTGCATCTATGCAATGTATAAAAACGGATGTGTGTTTGTATATTTATGTGTTCTTTACACAAATCTACAGTTTTTATTCGATCTTGATGAAATTTTGTATACATATATTTTAAAACAAGACGGAAAATACCATCTACATCTAGTTTACAAAAACCTACCCCCACTACTCTTTTAAACCCCCTTAAACATAATTTGCACATGCAACTTTACAGTTTTTTCGCAAATGTTTAAAAAATGGTGAAGAAATCGGCAGCAGACGGCGATACTCTGAAAGCCCGTAAAATTGTCTATCGAATGGCCTTGGACCGGTTCTGATCGGACGATTAGAAGCCGAGAAATTTGAACTTGAAATTAGAAAATTGTTTAAAGAGTGGTGTCACGATACACGACATTGCGACACACGCTGTCGTTGGGCACGTTTTGTTGTGCGTGCAATGATAGCAATTGTAGAATTCTATCGGTACAGAATCCCACTCCCGGCCGCACGTTGAGATCCCGCAACCCGCGTACGAAAACCCGGGCAACGCCGGGTAAACGCTAGTTAGTTTACAATACGTAAGGAGGTATGCATAAGGATTTTCGGATGTTTCTACTGTTCCAAAAAATTCTTTTCCTTAGAAACCAGTAAATGGTAATGTAAATTATCGCGATTTAATGTATTCAAAAGAACGATTACTGTACCGCACTGTAAAAACATCCAAAAATCCTCATATGCATCTCTTTTATCGTAAATACAGTAAAATCGACAATTATCAGTATTTTTGCGTAGGGTTCCTGCTCGGTTGGCGTTTGCATTCTTTCGTTTTTTTACGTAAAAATTGAAATATAATTTATCTTTTGCCTCGCGTGTGGATGAGCTATATTTTTTATTTCTTCGTTCGACCAATAATTCCGCTTCACTTATTAAAAAAAGAAGTATAAACCATTTGCATATATTTACTGAATCCATGTCGCATTTCGACGTTCTCATTAATGTATAGTGTAATTAACATTTATCCGCTCGGCGTGATTTTCCGCTTGCTGGATCAACTATATGTAGGTACCTCGGTTTCTCTGCCCTCTGCCAGTGTGCGGCGACAAAGGGGCGTAGCGCGTTAACGGCGTCTGCCAGCAAGGAGGAACGGAACGTGCTCGCGAGAGCGTAGCGAGATGTCATCTTGCGCTTTCCGCCAGTATCTACCGCCGGGAAGACCCTTCAGGGATCTCGGCTCGCTCCGCGCAGAGATTTACATGTACATTTCCGTATCAGCGGCTCGGGTATCGCGCGAAACGTATTATTGACTCGTGTGATTAAAATTGCCCCGTAAGTTTTGCCGATTTACGCCGAGGCACGAGTAAACGAACGTGTCGAGTCGGGATGGGTACTCAACGGCAGAAACGAAATAACTTCGCGCCGCGATGCACTTTGCCGACGTCAGGTCGTTATCCACCTTCGTATCCTCGGATTCCTGCGATTCGGTGCTATCTACCCCTTTCCCTGCACCGCTTCCAGCTGGATCGAGCACGAACAACTGTTCGCCCACCTCTCACGCCTCGTTACCCCTTACTTTGGAAGTAAGTTCGAACTCTTGTTACGGAAGGCAGCGGAGATTGTATCGACGCTGGATTCCCGCGCCCCCCGAAAACGGAGACGATTGCATATTACGCGAAGGTGGCGTAAAGTTTGCGGCGCCTGCTTTGTGGATCGACTTTGTTTGTACGAGTAAGACGATTCGAATTAATTTATGGATTTCGCGTGAGAAAAATTTACGATTCTACTGACTGTGAGAACAAAAAATTTAGTAGATTTGAGTCAATTAGCGATCACTATTGCGATTAGCATTTACGCATTTCAACTGGTATCACACACGGAAAAACCGATACCAGTAAATTTTACTGTATTTACGATAAAAGAGGTACATATGAGGATCTTTAGTTTAGGATGTTTTTGTCGTTCAATCAACACCCAAACCGCTGAACCGAATCACCTGAAAATTGGAGTAGGAATGGTTTAGATGCCGGACCATGAAGTAGACGATGCGCGCTTGACATTTTTCAAAGATTTTTTTTTATTATGAACACTACTTTTTTTCAGAAACTTTGATTTCTTTTTAAAATATTAGATGCGCATAGTCTACGTTATAATCCGGCATCTAAATTATTCCAACGCTAATCTACGAGTGACTCGGTTGAGTGGTTTAGGTGCGATTATAACGTTTCGTTTTTCTATACTCGTATTATAGCAGAGATAGGGAAACAATGTCGCAAAGGTTGGGACTAGCGCTTTATTTTGGGCTCTTTTTAAGAGATTTCAAAGTAAAATGCATCAGTGCTGTTCCCCGATATCGATTTGACACCTCGAGAACTTCCCTTGCGAGTGTAGATCGCTACGTTTAGAAACGAGAATTTCTGAAATAAGAACTAATTTTGTAGCAGATCCTTATGTCTCCGATTCAGAATTGAAGAATAATTTAATAATATCCATGTTTCTCAGTGTAATAATTTCAACTAATTGCTTTAGAACTGACTATAGCTTATTTCCATCAAATATCACCTATAACCCAATTATTCAATTCAAGTGCTAAATCGACGTTTTCCTGCCCGTAACTGTCAATTTAGTCAAATCTGCTTTGTTTTCTACGTACATAAAATTTATCCATATTGGTCATTTTTTTTTACGAGCGAAAGATAACAGACCGCTGTCGCAATACTCGAGCGCAATAGTGATGGGATTATGCCATTTCGAAGCACCGCCCGACGATATCGCGTAACTTCCCCATTGTTCGATCTCTGCGAATCATTATTCGCCCCGGCGAGATATCCACCTATCCCCGATGCGGATTTAATTCCCGGTCAAATGCGAACGAACTTCCATTGCTTGTTTCCTCTGCCGTCCAATCTACCCCCTCTCGCAACGCGCGTTGCTTCGAGCGAAGCGAATTTCGCGTTTCGTCGATCGAAAAATACGAAAAAATATTGAAAGTATACAGCGAAGAGGGTACAGAATATACCGGCGACAGATTGTATAAAAAAGAACGATCCATCCCTTAACGTCCTTGGATTTTTACCTCTCGACGTGCGCTACACCAATTCCACTCGATCCAGCCAAATCCGCTCTTCACCCCCGATTAAACACGGACAACTCCAACATCGCCCCTCATCCCCCGTCCCCTTTGAAAGCGAAGTTAAACTCTTGTCGGTAACCTCTACGTAAACCGGATTGCATAACCAGCAGCGATTCGGCTCGAGTACGGACCATCGATTTCTCTGATTTCGGAATACTATTTGGCAGTGCCGTATATCCGGCTCGGTAATACGCCGGGCCGGTATCAAATTTCCGGAACGCGAGATGCCGGTTATTCAAAATCCGTGCACGCGCGCGTGGACGTATGTACGGTTGCGTGTGAAACGCGGCCGCGCCGCGATACGGCGGGGGTACGTTACACGCGCGAACTCGAAACACGTATGCCTTCCCACTTTTCCGACGTCGGAGGGGTGGTGGGACTGGAGCGAAAAGAGAATAGCGAAACGCGAACGACGATGGCTGGGTACAAACGAAATTAGTCGTAGCCGCTATAGTTTCGTCGAAAAATGGAATGGAACTTTTTGGTAGCGCGCGCGGTAAATAAAGGGTCACGAGTCGGCGAAGGAGTGAAAGGACGGGGGTGGAGGGGAGCGGGCTTTGTGACTCGAACTCGGACACGAAATTTAATTGAAACTGGAGGCTATATCACGGTTGATTACGCTGCACTTTCGGAGCGAATGCCATCTGTACTTGGGTCTCTTCAAAAAGGAGCGAGAAATCGATATAGCGAAAGTTGGGGCGAAATGGTACCTACAAATTTGAGACGGTTAATGATTATCGTTTCGTATGACGACAGAGGGCCAATACGACGTTATATGGCACGCCGTTTTACTTTTTAATAGCACAACAAAATTTCACTGATTATAAATTATGATTTATGAAAGTGAATTAAAATTATGTCAGTAAATGATATAGCTCGTGAAATTATTATTATGTCGAGACATAATGTGAATTCGTTGTAATAATATTATGTCATGACATAATTAAAATATTATAATATGATAATATAATATAATAATGATATTATATTATATATTATTATATTATAATATTATGCCGGGAAATAATAAAAATTAATTCAATTTATTTCTACGTATAATAATAATAATAATTGAGTGTAACCACTATGACATTCTGTGTATTTGAAATGAATTTGCTCAGACATAATTTGAACTAATTTCCTTCATACTGTGATATAAAGAATCTATTTTTCATTTCACATTTCAAATAATTGCTATTAAAAAGCATGCCATAACGTTGGATTTCACATCGCCAAAAATTCCACTGTCCGACTCTTTACTGCACTCAAGAAAATATTTAATTGATCGAAATAAATGTGTTTTTATAGAGTCCTAGGAGCATATTTATTCGATTGGAATGAATGTCAATTGAACGTATGTAAGTATTAATTTAATTGGATGTTATTGGGATCAAATCAGCGTTCATTCGAATCGAATAAATGTACTCCTACCCCACGAAAACATATTTATTTATAGTTAATAAATGTTTGTTCGAATATATCGAAATAAAAATTTTGTTGGATCAATTAACATTCGTTTTCTATTACGATATTTATTTTGCGCGGTTAAGTCCCTCGAAGCAACCATTTGAATGAAATAAACATTTTAATAATAATTATATATTTTCTCGTCTTAACGAAATATGTATTTCGCCGTATTTGAAATTACATTTATTAACTATTAATAAAATGTCTTCTCAGTGTAGGACTATCCAAAAACACGTTTATTTCGGTAAAACAAAATTTTTTTTTTCGGTGTATATGTATGTATATCTGTATTTAAAGCTTCGTTTCGGAAAGGTCGAGAACTCCTTTGAGTCTTTCCTCATCATCCGAATGCAGTATCCACGCGACTGTACGCACTCCGCTGCACATTGCCTCGAGAGCAGGGATGTCGGAGAGTCGCTTCGGCGTACTGCAGAGACGGCATCACGTCGTCTCGATTTGTTGAGAGATATAGATCTATTTTTGCGCTCGGCTTTTCAAGCAGTCGGAACGTTATTTCAATTTCCTCTTTCGGCGCAAATACGTTTTATATCGGTTTTTTTTCTCCACAATCGTTGTCATTCTCGGAGTTTCAATTTCGGAACGTCGTAATATATTGAAAATCGAGAGGACCGAGATGGAAAGAAACCACACGGCTCAGCGAGATATTTAATTAACGAAGTACCTTTCTCTCTCTACTCTCTCAAAAATATACGCTATAATACGCATTACATATATATAATAGAATCCCCTCATGACCAGCGTCATAATGTACAGTCCGAACATTACGACTCTTATACGCCCGGCCGGTGCCTCGGGTGTACGTTATACGAGCGATATTTTCCGCCAAAGGAGAAATTCAATCCCCCCCTCCATCGCTTCCGCCCGCAGGCAGGCGTACCGTTCGTCGACTCCTCGGCAGCCAAACTTCCTTCCGCCGCTGCAGCCTCGCGCGCTGCACCGTCGATCTCTCGAGTCGCGAGGTATCGGACATCGATCGAACCTCGTAACCGACACTTAAGAGGAGAGACGGTGCTCTCGCGAATTCCATTAATTTGCGGCTATAGATTCGGTAGTACGACCGTATCGAGCAGAGCGAGAGAGAAGGGAAAGGGAGAGAGAGAGAGAGAGAGAGAGAGAGAAGAGTCGGCTGCTGGCTCTTTCAATGGCTGCTGGAGCGCGAGTTACGCGCATAACCGTGTAATAACCTCTTCCATCGGTAGCTTCGAACGTACCTGATGGTGGTGCAGGTTCGTGCCACCTTAGCCGGTGGAAGTAGTTACCGCGCGCCCCCCTCTCTTATACTTCCGCGCTCTCTCGTTACCCCACCCTTCTTTCACCTTCTTACTCGCTCCCGTTTCATTTTCCCTCTCTCCTCCTTTCGCGCGCGCTCCACCTCTCTAGAGTCCCACGAGCGCGCGTAGCGCCAAGTAGAAGCCGTTGCCGCTCTAAGGCCGGCGGCGTGCACGTTTTATTACTTTACGTGCCTGAATGAGCACCAGACGTATGGTTGGCACTATTGCAGGTTATATTACCTTTTTTACGTACGAAGCTCGGTATCCACGGCGCAGTCATATTGCAGTCTACACGCGGCTGACGCGCCGAGAATCGTTTTCGAACCCAGATACGTTGAGAGGCTCGCGTAGATTACGCGCGCGCGTATCGCTAAGCGCTCGGCGACTGGCGCGCTTCGCTGCGAGACTGATGACGCGTAGTCGTTCGTTAGCGGCGACGCGTGAGGATCGCGCGGCGAGATGAAATAAGTATGCACAGACACATAGAGGGTTATTCACTGGACCTGCAACATAGCAAACATAACGTCTATGATTTATAGTGCTGTAGTCGATGAAGGTCCTCCTTGAACGGTCGTGTTGGGTAGAGGAGGTTAAGCGGGACCGGCAACTGTAGTAATGAAACTCAGCTGAGAGAAGCGCTTGCGAAGCGTTTACACGCTTCTGCGTTTGTGAAGGCTTGGGCTTGCCGAGGCTTGGCAAGCGTCTAAAGCCGGCATAAGAAGAATAATTTTTTGAATACATCTTTGTTCATTATTCTAACATCGCTTGTTTCCGTTAAACAATACCTATACACAATCATTAGAACAAAATTATTTAATTCAAATAACTAGATCGGAATTCCCCCGCCCGTGACCGCCAATTTAGTCAAATCTACTAAACTTTCTCCGTGTATACGAACGGAAGCAGAAGGATCTATATTATATGAGTACCTATATTCGTAGTTCGCGTATCGATAACAATTTTGGCGAGATTCTTCCGATGGGTTTCGAATCCCTCTCTTTTTATTCTTTTGTAGTGACTCCCCCCTCTTTCCCCATCTCCCTCGTACCATTATTTCATAGCGTCCGGAGGGTCTCCCCGGGGGAACTCGTGCAAGGGCGAACTTTGCACGAACGGGAAGAAGTTTCGTCCTCGAGCGCGATTGCAATGGGGTGATTCACCTTCCGGCGCGGGGTCGCGGTGAAGGATTTCGCGGAGCTTTTCGCTGCACGCGTGCGGTGGACGGGTTTCGCGGAAACGATTCGTGAGTCGCGGCGATCGGTTCCCGTTGATTGTACTGCGGTAACGAGCGACGATCGTTCGATGGAAAGAGTTTTGCGATTGACGGGCTCAACGCGTCGCGAACGACTAACGTAGGTGTCCGGCAATTGGTGAATAGTTGGGAATTGCGAAATTCCATTTGCTTTCGTCGGTGGATGTAGAACAATTTTAGCGCGGTAGATTATGTGGAATGGAAAATTCGCGCGGCTCTCGTGCAACTTTTATATTATAATAATACTTTAGGACTTTGCTTCAATTTTTCGTAGATTCTATTTCGATATTTGCATTAAAAAATTATTCGTATTTTAAAATTCAGTTTGTGTGTAATCTATATACATGTTCAATATCACACTGATAATGAGAGAAATTTGTATGTCGCAAAGCAACAGTATAGCTATGACAGCTATACTCTAAGGCTAAATTAGGTTAACTAGGTTGTATAGGTAATATAGCAAAAAAAAATATGCAAAAATGTAATTATCCATATAGTTATAAGTGGATTTCTCTCTATAAGATTGTGACGTCATCGAAAAGCCAGAGAGACGCACTTATATCAAGTAAGCGAGTGCGAGAGAGATAGCCTTACAAGACAATGACGTAGCTGCATTTTTAATAACGTTCTCCAGCTTAAATAAGGCTGAAAATGAAAAATAAAAAAATAAAGGGTATACAATTCCGTTCAAAGTTTTGAATTTGCAGTAAAGAAAATTAGTGAGAAGACTGAATTCTTCAATTATTTTGTAACAACACATTGATGCAAAAATTTGGTAAATAACTAAACATTTAATTGAAGAGTCATAATTAAATAATGTATTAACCCGAATAATATTCATTCGCCCTGATATAATATTTCCTCTTTGTTTAACAAAATACATTTATTAAGAAAATACCTATAAACCAAGAAAGTGTGTTGTCGTGATAAAAATGAATACTATTTGAGCTGATAAAGTACAATATTTATTTGCGAATATTACACTAAAGTTTAGTCGATTTTACCAAATCTTTTTCTCGGTGCGCTAATTATTATTCGTTATAAAACTTCGTCATCAGGGTACATCAGTGGAAATGGAAGAATACATCGGTTTTAAGAACCTCCTTAAAACCGATGCATTCTTCCATTTTCGGCGATGTACCCTGACGACAAAGTTTCCTAACGAATAATTGGCGCACCGAGAAGAAAATTTGTAAATTACTCTTCAATCTCGCGGATATTCGAGGTCGCGCAGTCGCTCTTTGAGCCGCTTTGACGTGCCTTCAGCTGCAGTGCGCCCGACGAAAAGACTTCCTGTCCGCTGCGCTTATGGAATCGGAATTTCGCGGAGGAGGAGACGGAGGATACGGCTCTTTGTGCTCCATTGTGCCGTGCACTCAGAGGAGTACGGCTCTTCGCTCGTGCCCGAGAGAGCAGTTAATTACGTCGGATCAACCTTCAACGACGAGTCAAATTAACACAACGTATAACGGTTCTCGGAACAGAAAGGCAAGGAGAATTTGTAGAAACGGACTTCGCGCGCGCGACACGACGAAACGACGCCGCGCTATCCGCGAAACTTCGATACTGTCAGTCGTTTGGTAGACAACGTCGACGTATTCGTCGCGTAAACAATAATTAACGGGTGTAATTAAGAGAAGGCCGCTTTTCCCTCCACACTTCCGACTCCGACTCCTCCCGCTTCCTCCTCCCTCTTTATACTCGAGACGATCTCTCTCTCTCTCTCTCTCTCTCTCTCTCTCTCTCGCTCTTTCGTTCTCGTCAATTTCCCTCACTCCTTCGGAACGAGGGACGAGGGAGGGCCTCTCCCTCGCTTCTCCCTACACCGCTGAAACCCGAGCGCTTGCCGACAAGTAAGCAGGAACGCGGGCGAAGAGGTATATGTAATTCGATCTCGTTACTTAGCCGAGTTTCCCGCGAATCTTGGTTGGCCTCGTTAGAAAATTTTGGAGTCCGCGCGAAAACGCTGTCGATGCGGATCGATCGCGACTTCTCGGAAGGGGCGGCTGAGGGCGATTTTGCGCGGGAATTCGAGGAAACATTCGGGTGGTGAATCTTGGAAGGAGTCGAGACGTTCTAATTTTCGGAAATAACACCGAGAAAAGCATCTTTAACAAAAAACAATGCGCATCGCACATTACTACACAAAAATAGGAAATATCGAGAAAAAGTTAATTTCACTGTGCAAATAGTTAAAAATTTACTATGGAGTTTCAGATAATAACATTAAAATCGTCATTTCTCACTACTAATGTCATGAGTTTTACTGAATCCTTTATAAATTAATCACTTGAAAATGATAAATTATTATCAATCTGCTTCAGCTTTACCACATACTGGTACTTTTTACTCAAATATTCAAGTACAGTTTCTTATAATTTGAGCTCCATTAGTCCTCCGAGTAATTTAACCTAATCTACATTTTTTTTTCTCCGCGTATAGAAAGAAACAAATTCTACACTTGTCACAGCTTTACGCGTAGAAAATAACATTTTTGTAAACAGCCACGGAACGGTCCGACGAACCTGCGATTCGGGACGACTCGCAGCTTTTCCGTAGAATTAGGTATATTCGGCGACTTCGCACTTCATTCGCTCTCGCAAACGAGATTCGCCGCCCATCGGAGGCGCTCCGCCGCTTTCGTTTTCGCAGAGTCGAGGATAGCGATCGTCTCGATGCGATAATAGACGCGAGGGAAAACACTGCGAAAACGCGCGGCGCATTAAGGCAGATCACTTTCGGGCGAAACGCGCTTAATTCGCCGCCGTAGCAGGAGGCGCGCGCGCGAGAAGAACAAGTGCGCAAAAAGGGGAGATACTCGTACTTATGCAGCGTCCAAATGCGAGAAGACATTAGCGTAATCTCGCCGCGACGGCTCGCTCGACCAAGTAAGCGCGTCGGTTAGACTCGCGACGGGGAGGACGCTACACCGCACACGTCGGGGTGATATTACTGATTCTCATTAAGCGGGGTAGATGACCGGGAACGACGCGGCGCGCGGACCGGCGAGCGAAACCTTTGGTATAGGCTTAGAAGACGAGCATCCCTTTTGGGTAATGGCAAATTTTCGATCGTTAGGAGAGACGGACGATCGTCTGACGATGCTATCCGCGCGCGGCATCGCGGGAGATAAATATTTGCGAGAGCAGAGCAAACGAACGGTGAATGAATATTGATGTGGGTGTAGGTAGGAGACGATGTGATTTATCGATGCTCTCAATTTCGTATCTCGTATTCTCTTTATTCGTGTAGCTTTGAATTTACTGAGCCGTATGATTAGATATTCGTACAATCCTGTCGACAGGACGCGCAGAAAGGTCAGTCGTACGTACGCTGGGAATATGATTCTACGGTCTGTACATAAGAATAACTATTGCAGGGTAAATATCGTGATTAGTATATGCATTTCAAGAGTGGCAGCATTACACGTGTCGCATGAGGCTAGACTTATTCGCCAGGAAAGAAACTTCAATCACTGTTATCTCATTATCTATGAGCTTTTGGCTCATAATTGTGTAATATAATACTTTCTTGAAGATTATATTTTTGTCTACAACAAAGTCTTATATTGATGTGGGCCAAGAGTTTATAAATAATGAGATAATAGTGATTGACATTTTGTTTTCCTGGCGGGTAAGCTTAGACTCGTGCGATATGCTAATCGAGGTGAGAAGGAAAGATGCGTACACTGAAAAAAAAAATCTTGTAGCTCCAACCAAATTGTTCAAGTTGAAGGTTAAATTTCGTCAAACTAATCATTGCGTATTTGGTCGGACAGTATATAGTTTGAACAACTAAATTTGTGTCCTTTCATTTAATAAAATTCGTTCTCTTGGTAGATGAAAATCAATTCAACTTCATTCACTGCTTCGTTAAATCGATCCGAGTTGGTTTGTTTCAACAAACGTTTTTGTCGGACAAACGGCGAAAGTATCGTGTTGCCTGTACAGAGAAAAAGAATTGTTTAATTCAACTAAAGTTTGAAGTTACAAGCGTCTGACTAAATATGCAGTAAACTTGAATAAATATTTATAGTCGATGCAGCTAAGTATCAAGTTGCCTCAACTTTATGTACGAAATGTATCGGTAAACGACTCGCGTCGCCGGCAGAAAGCGACGCAGCCGTCTTCTCGGCAATTGAATCGACGAGACGAGAGCCGCGTGTCCCCGCCTCCCTCGATCGTCTCCTCGACGTTTCTTTTGTATCCGACGAAGGCGACTCGACAGAGGAGAGCCTCTTCCTCATATTCGGAGCGAACGTCCGTCGAGCGGAGACTCGAACGGACATCACCGGACGATGTCCGTCTCCCCGTGTTCAATCGCGATGGAAATGGGCCGAAAAGCTTGTACATAGTGCTTCCGCGCTTGTTGACCAAGTATCGGTTTCTGCCGTTGAAAAGCTTGGTGCGTGGCGGACTCCCGATCCATTCTCCCTGACGTAAGCCGGCAAAGCCCCGCGATGAAGCGCGGCGACGAAGGGCTCCTCTATCGCTCCGGTAATCCGAGACGGTCTCATCGATTCAATAATATTTACCTCCGCGTTTACGGTCACCCCGCTACGGCCGCAGCCACTCCCCGCCCCCGCCGCACACGCGGAGTACTACCCTGCAATCACTCTACTTCGGACGCGCCTTTCCCTAAAATACCTACCTTTTTCTCTATATAGACATCAATCCTTCAACGATGTCGGGCCTAAAACTACACTGTAAAAAGCATACTTTTATATAAACCTTTTTTCCAATGCATGCAATTATGAAAATTAATATCGCATCACTAGTGCCAAGAGGTCGTATGCTCGAAAAAGTAATTTTATAAAGCCAAAAGAGCGTATGAAATTTTTTTTTTTCAATTCAAGATTTCAATACTATTCCCTTAAACGCGCGCTACAGTACCTACATTTTTAACTACTTGCGTAGTAAAATTTACTTTATTTCGATTTTTCCTATTTTTGTAGTAATATGTGATGCGAAATGAGTATTTGTTAAATAATACTTCGAATTTTTTTAACTACAGCAGTGTAATTTTTACTTAGAACTGAATCCCGTTTTTCTCCGTGCGTCGTTTGCATGAATGGCTAAAGTACCTCGCCGGCGATTTTATCGGAGCAATCGCCTTTCGATGAACTACTCGCAGAAGTGCGGAGTACATAACAAAGATTGGACATTTACAGGGTAAATGAATCTTCGCGTGGAGCGAAACGCACCTAGTTCGCAGACGCGCGGTATGTTTAGTGCAACGTTAAAAGTTTCTAATTGAAATTTAACGTAACTTATATTTGAATTCGCGAGTTCAAAGCTGTATTAAACTCGATATATCAAATTCGATACCGGGGTAAAAGACGCCGAGCGCGAGACAACGAGTACCTACCTATAGCTATATTTCAAAGCGCAGAGATTCGTTTAATTCCGTTCCGCGGGATTTCACTCGGACATTTATGTGCCACGAATGGAATTTAAGATACCGTCCGAACGAAATGACCGCCTCCGTCGCGGGCTCTAAAGAAAATTCCTTGATAAATAGGAGCCCCCCGTTGACTCGCCGTCGGCTTCGGCTCTCGGTTCCTCGATTCCCCGGTAATGTACGAAGTCCCGCGCGCCGATGGTGGGGAAGCGCGCGTACAGATATACCGCCGTTACGGTAGTTAAAGAAATCGTTAACGTTGGCGCGATGTAATCGTCGAGCGAAGCTGCACCGCACGGGCATACGAGATATAGAGTGGGTACTCGCGTTATCGTAATCACTTTGGAAATGAATGGCGTTGGATGGTTGTAATAATACTCGAAATATAATAATTGAGAATAAATATCGACGTGTATAAATGTTTTCGAATTAAGTCAATCTTATGCTGAAAATAATGTTTCGATTTATTCGGTTCCAAGCAAACGTTTACCGTATACGATTTAAATGTAGAACGTTTAATATTGACACGCACTCAGCGAAACGTATTCGGCGTGAAATTTAGTTTAACGGAAGATCGTTAAGATGTTCTAGGGGATTAAGATTTTGACGTAAAGAAAAGATCTCGAGGATAAAAAAATTCGGGAAGATCGGTTCGAAATATTCCGAACAAATAGAGAACGTCAACCGCTCGGGCTTTTTCTTGCAGAATATGCATATCGTAAGTATGTCAAGATATTTAGTCTAGTTATACCAGAGATGAAAAATCGATTTAAATATTACACAATTATCAGCAGGTAGATTAATGGATGAATTGGTTCATTTAAGAGTAAATTAAAGAAATCTCAACTTGTGCGGGTGATTTCGGAGAGGAAGACAGTGAAATGTTCTCGAAAAGTACGACTTTTTATCTTTTGTGTTATATTTCCGAAACTATGCAGAAATTCGCCAAAGTCGAATAGTATACCGTCTTCCTTTCTACTCTACAACGAAGAACGCTCGACCCTGCGGAACTCGCTACGATAAATAGATTAAGAGATATATAAGTTCAGAATTGGACTAAAAATGAGGAAAATTGTTCGAAAATCGATACTTTTCATATGTTGCCTCGTCAAACATTTCTGGTGCCTCGGGCGAGAAAAACGTATGAATCATTATTTAAACTAAACTATATGACGAAGAAAACGCGATCTTGCGGAGCTCGCTACGATTAATAGAAACGGAGATATAAAGTCATGAAGTAGAGTCTCTGCGCGTCGAAAATCCGTGTTGCGTGACGATTCACTGCGAGGCGAGGGAAGCCACTGTACCTACATTTATTAACTTGCAACGCGGATTATCGACTCGCAAAGACTACTTTACGACTTCATATCTCCGGTCCTATTAATCGTAGCGCGCACTGCGAGGTTACGTTTCCTTCGTCATGTAGTCTAGTTTGAATAATATTCTATACATTTGTCTCGTCCGATGCACCGGAAATGATTGACGAGGCAACATATAAAAAGTATCGATTTTCGAGTGATTTTCCTCATTTTTAGTCCAACTTTGAACCTCTATATCTCTGAAACTATTTATTACAGCAAGACTCGTGGGATCGCATTTTTTTTCGTTGTAAGGTAGAAAAAAAACAGTATTCCACGACTTTGGCGTATTTCTACGTAGTTTCGGAGATACAGCGCAACAGGACATCCATCTAGTCTGGCAGTTCTAACGAGACTATTGAGGATAGGCATGCGATCCTAGGCATGTGTCCTAGGTGACAGCGAGCATCAGCTGTCTATGACCAAGTATCGTAGGCACGTTTGGGACACGTAAACGGTGATCCTCATCAGCCGTCGTAACAATATCAATTAGATAAGCTGTCTCCTGGCTGCCGGATGTCTGTCGTCCCTACGATATGCGAGGGGTGCATACTTAAGAGCTTGGCTTGGCTCGAACGCATTTGAATTCCTGCGTGGATATCTCTTTAAAAATTTATCGAGCACTTTCGCCACCGCGAATTATAGAAACGGCGAAGCGATCTCGTATATATACGACGAGAATGGCGGCGACACGCGCGTCTCTCTCGGGAAATATTGGAAGGCGAGTTTAGAATCGCACGAGAAATACCTCTCGGGCACACGAGTTCTTAATCTCTAACCGATCGGAGTGCGTCGGTTGGTACGGAAGTCTTCGTGGAGTTATTTTTGACGTGAACTGCGTCCTTGGCATTTTGTCGAAATTTGAAATCTCGGGAATCGATAGCTCGGTTACCCTATCTTATTTATTTTTTCGCCATTATTACGAAAATAATGGATTTCAGGTCGATAATTTAATGGCATATAAGACATCGGTGATTTACGTACACTAAGAAAACAAAATTATTTGACTTAATAAATTTTAAGTTTACGGGCGGCCATCTAAATATATGACGACCACAAAAAATATGTAGTCAAAGTAACTGAATACTTAGCTGCTTTAACTCAATATTTCTTCAAATAATTATATATTTAGTTAGTCATCTGTGACTTCAAAATTTATTTAAATCGAACGATTTTATTCTCAGTGTACAGAACATTTTTTTTTTCCATAAGGACATAGTCATTTATGTCTGGCTTTTTTTTTGAAGATTTCCTTGATATAGGAGAAAGTTGGTTATATCGTACTACCGCTCAAATCGTACCATCATTGATTTTCTAGGGAACAGGGTGCTTTGCTCTCTCTATTTCATAAAATATCACTAGTAACACGATTTAGGCAGTGGTATGATGTAGCCAACTCTCTTATCTATGATTTTTGGAACTAGCGTGAAAAATATGTCGGATATTGTGGTCGAAAGCTCGAGTTCAGAGATTTTGATTTTTGTACTCCTTAACATTTTGCAAAAATTAAATTCTTTGAAATCTCGATCGTTCGATAAAACCTCTTACGTATTTTTCAACGCAAAATTTGAAAATCACGGTTATTGGGTCGATAATTCAATGACAGTATAAAATAGTAGCCATTTAATGTACGAGAAATTCGTTTTCTTTAGGACGTCGAATCATCGATATCTCGACATTTTCATGAGATTTTCTCAATAAGTCAATCATTTTCGGAACGAGCGTAAAGAAACACATAAGTGAGGGTAGTCGAGAGTTCGATTCCAGAGATTTTTATTTTTGCGAAAATGTGAAAAACGTCAAGGTGTAAAAATCGAAATCAATCTTTTAATTCATTCCCCAGACTCTAGTATCGTGAAGTAAAATACTTCGTTATACGTCAATCTCCCAAAGAATTACGAAATTACTCAAATATCTTACCCAAATATGATTATATCCATCCATAACGCCCAATCCCAAGGTGATTCACCCGCTGTCATTCCGAAAACCTTCCCCCCATCCTCCTCGTCATTAATAACCCGCGCGCACGGACCCGGCAACGCGCACCTAATTAATAGCGAGAAGGAAGTCAGAAGGAGGCGCGCGCGCGCCTCTCGACGGATAATCGGTCCCGGCGCATTTCACAAACTTCGAGTCGAGCGCAAAGAGGAGATTAAGTCGCGCGGGACAATGAGACAAGGAGGCACTTGCTGTAGCCCCCCACAATCGGGAAGTGATTTCACGGCGAAGTCAGGGGGGGGGGGGGGACTACGCGAGATATTTCAGCGGCGATACAAAGCACATTATCATTCTCCGTCGAGGAAGGACGCGTTGCGCGCCCGTCCACCCCGTATCCTCCGCGCGCAGCTAGCGGTGAGCGGCGAAAGGGGAAGGCGCGACGTGACGCGATCCCCCGCGCGAGAGTGCCGCGGGAGGACGTGCGCGAATCGCGTCGCGCATATTTGCCTCGGCGCGGCGTAAAGACGTCGCGATACTGTCACCATAAATAGTGATATAAGCACCCGCGGGACTGCGAACGCACGAAATTCTTATTATTTCTCACGTTGTAAAGGGAACCGCCGCGTCGTCGCGTCGTGCGGCGGCGGCGGCGGGGCGGGGGTTGACTCCCACCCCTCCGCGGCGAGTAATCTCTACGAAACACGCGAGCGTCGCGAGTCTCGGCTCTTCGTGTATACGTGTAGGTACGTTTATATATATACGCAACGCGAATTTCTCCCCAACCCCGGGCCCTTCGGCGTCGCGACGCGCGCGAGGGTAGCGCGCGTTCCCTTCCACCGTCGGATTCGCCCGCCGTCCTGCCGCGTAAATCGAGGCTAATTAGCACGTGGGGCGGCCTGCGGGAGGGGGAAAGTGGAATCGAAACTGGAATTCTCGTGACAAGCAATAATGAAGAGAGCTGCACGGAGAAAGATTATTGTCGCGTTGGCGATTAAAGTAATTCGGGGTTAATTAGCATTGCAGTATGGGAATGATTGTTGTTGTCGGAATGGTAATGTCAGTTTCGATGCAATCGCGGTGCCGCGAAATTAGCAGTAGCTATCGCGGGTTGATGCGGAGTAATACGTTAACGCCGAACGGTGTAATTGCCGCTCGGTTTCATGGGATTGCTATTCCGTTTAGATTTCTAACTGAATGTTTCGTCGCGCACAGAGGTGAATGCATTTCTCACGCGATTTTATTTGGCGACGTCATTTTGATAGAGGAGAGGGAGGCATTTCGGAATACGGTTGACAATTTGGAACGCCTATGAATGAATTTACATTGTTTACTTATTTTCCGTCACGAAGAAGTATGTCGCATCATATTCAGCAAACTTCTTAGTTTCTTCGTACATTTACCAAGGGCCACATTCATTTAATTTCGTTACTTGTCATTTTACAAAAAAGATCTTTCGAATAAGTTATTTGGTGTCGTGTGCAGAATGTATAATATATATAAGTGGTTTTTTAAAACACATTATACATGCGATACATAAAGGTAACCCTTATTTCTTGCAACTCGACATTTTCGTTCTTACAAAAATTGATGGAGCTTGTCGAGGTGAACAAAAAAGGTATAAGGTGAAAGGTTAATTTGCTTAACCGTTTGTAAGATATTGTCGCTCAAACTACAAGGATAAATTGCGCTGAGCGCGACTTATTTTAAGTTTCCCAGATTTAAAACTCTCTCTTACTCATACTTATTCTTGTACTTTGAGCGGCAATATCTCATAAACTGTCCAACAAATGAGCCATTCACTCTACACCTTTTTTATTTACTTCGACGAGCTCTACAATTTTCATGAAGACGGAAATGTCGAGTTCCATTAAAAAAAATTCACCTTCCTTTTCCACTACTTAATGTCATTTTATTCAAGAAATGAAAAAATCATATTTCCTGGAAGATGTATAAAAATATCGCTCATTTTTTTCGAGTTTTTTTCGTCCATGCGTCACGTGTAGCGATCGAACGGACGAACACACGGTTCGTCGGTTCATCCGTCACTCGCGGAGTCTGATATTTCGAAACCGTCACATATCGCCGCTCTTCAGAAGCGATCGATCTGTATCAAAAACGCACAGTCTTAATCCGGTCGGATTTCCCGTAGGGGTTTCCCATACACTCGCCGATGGGCGCGGGGATACACGGAACGGATTCGTGGTTCGCCCCGTTCTCCTATTACGAAATCATCCCTGAAACCACTCGCTGTGTATACCCGCTCTCCCCCCTCCGCCCCTTATATATTCCTCCTCTCCACCTTCTCCCCCCTCCGTACCGCGTCGTTTCCTTCCGTCTAGTGCTAACAATTCCTACAGGTATACGTGCGAGGCCGGGGGACTGTATGCGCGCCGGGGTTTGGCAACCCCACACTCCACCACCCTCTCTCGCGTCCCTCTCCCTCCCGCCGTTGCGCGCGGTGCCGAGCGCCCCGCCGCTCCGTCTGCGTTATACATCGTCGAATTATAAAGCCGTATTACTGCCATTACATTCTGCGTTATATGCAGAAATTTGTAACGGGGCTGTAAAAGGAGCTCGTCGCGGAATTTACTGCGCTCGGGGGGATGCGCGCGAAAGGGGAGAGAAATTCTTTTCAGCCTCCCGCGCGCTCGCGCACCGCAATTTACCGGCTCTTTCTCTTTTTCCCCCCATCGATTTGCCTATAATCGAGGAGCGATAAGGAGGGGCTTAGAAATCGCGTGTACCTATGGGAGGAATTTCAAATTGAAATCGAACTTCTAATTCGTAATATCGATAAAATATTTAACGTAATGCAGTAAATCCTCATTAACATCCTCTCCTCCGAGAAATCGAGTGTTTGTGTTATTCGAGTTTTCTTCATTAGGGTTAAAGAGGGTGATAATACGAGCCCCTTGCACTGAGGAAAACAGTAGTTGTGACAAATATTTTGGACACAATTGCTACAATTTTGTAATCAGCACTAGTTTTATATAGTTATCGCAACAATTATTTTGTTCTGATAACTAAACACAATTATGTGTGAATACTATAAAAATTGGCGTTAATTACAAAACTTGAGCAGTTAAGTCCAAAATAGTTGTCACAACCACATTTATTTCTTGTAGTATGGGGATGGCCCCTCGTTACCGTTAATCGCCATGGTAACTAGAGGTCATATCCAAAAGGCCTATACTACCATTCTTTCCTCAAATAGCCATACTTTTGCTATACACATCTAATCTATATTTCATTAACTCTTTACTACATACACAGTAGTGTTAAAAGTTAAAATAAACTTGGAACTTTATTAGAGCAATTAAATAGAACGCACACTTGGCAACTCAAATTGTATTCGTATCGACGTAAATCAATAAATAAGAAGCACTCATTATGGCGACGTTTCCAGTTATTGTTAGTTTTGTTTATTTCTTGAGTTTCTTAACGCGGCACATGGTTTCAGAGAGAAAAGTAGGTGGTCAAATCAACCATAACTGCAATGTTGAATTTTGGCATGGTAATATCAACTATAGATATTATAACAAAATATATTGGGGACATCAATCGACTGCATTGCAGGCTGATCTGGTCGCAGCAATCATAATCTCTCGTTACCATAAACAGAACTTCGTTGTTTGGACGAATTATGGAATCACGATTGGCGCCAAAATCGGCCGTGATTTCTCGTTAAATTATGATTCTTTTAATTCTCTCAGTGCAAGCGTTCGTGCTATCCGAATTCGGGTTAACGAGGGGGTTTGTGGTAATCGAGAAACGAAAGAAAACGTTTGTCGAATAAATTCTCCTCTCTTCCTCTTTCAGCCGATCCGAATTTCAAGGAGAGGATTACAAACGTCACCACCCCCGTCGGCAGGGAGGCCATCTTGACCTGCATCGTTCAGGATTTAGGCATTTACAAGGTAAGTCCCGCTTTATTGACGCGCCCCGCCCTTTCGCAAAGCCCGCGGATCGAACGACAATTATAATTTCAATTTCCATTTCAATTTCGTCGAAGCCCAACAGTCGAGCCGAGCGAAAACAAACCGCCGGGCAAATCCTCGCGGCGAAAGTGTTCGCTCGGCCGTCTCCGTCGCGTCGTCGCGACGGCGCGCGCCGATGACATTGCAATCTCTCCCCGCGGAGGGAATTTAAAGTTTCACGGATACGTCATCAAGAATTGCTGATGAACCCCTTCCGCTCGCCGCTGTCGCGTCCCTGTCGTGGATAAGTGCAATTCGCGATAGCGGGTACCGCCTAATGTCACCCATTAAAGTTCCTCGTGGCGGCGTAGTCATGCGGATCCGGGACGTTTGGACTTACGCTCCACGAGAAGTTGTTCCTTCGCCTGCCGGGGCCGAGCGGGGCGATGTTCCGCGTTGTGCACGGCGTTCTAGTTGTATCTTCGAAGCGCGGAGTGGCTCTCGGGGCGGCAATCGATGATGAAGACTCACGCGCGGCAGACGCTGGCGGCAAATTTCTCTCCGCATTTTCCCGTAACGAGAAATGTCTGGCGGAAAATCTCGCGCGCAGTCTTCGCGTCGGGTCGATGCGCGCGCCGCGCGGCGTCGAGCAATTCCCGGACAAACGACTCGTTGTTTCAGCTTCTGCCGCGGTTAGCGTTTTCAGCGATTGAGCCGAGTTGCTCGGGGATATCAAAGAGTGAGATAAGTTCCCGTTATTTCTCGCGGCGCCGTTGACTCGTTCCCGCGGAATTTTCTCCGTCGTTTTGTCATCCTCTATTATCTCTTCTTAACCCTTATGCGGTTCTCGGGTCTGTAGTGATCTACAGCGTTCAATATTGATGAATACTGTGATTGTGCATTTAGAGATAATTTTCTGAAATTTTTAGACATTGTTTTTTCTTAAAAAAAATTTATGATAAAAATAAGCGCGCGATTAACTAATTTTGACGGCTGCAAGAAATTATAAACTAAAGGACTTCGGGTCACATATATCATGTGAGGCTAAACTTACTCGCTAGGAAAGTAGCTTCAGTCACTCTTGTCTCATTATCTATGGGTTTTTCGATTATATTTATGTAATACTTTTGTGAAGATTACATTTTTATTTGTAAGAAAGTCTTATATCGATGTAGGCCATAAGTTTATAAATAATGAGATGATAGTGATTGAAGTTTCTTTCCTGACGATTAAGCCTAACCTTATATTGTATGACTCATACTAGTCTAAAATGCATATTTTACTGACAGATTTCATTTCATAAAATGTGCTGACATCATAATCTATCTTTAGAATGACCGTACTAAGAAAATAAAGACTCCTGTACGTCTGCGTAAAATATTTCCATTTTTGATATCGCAAGTGCGATCAATTACTCGTCACGATTTGTTACTTTCATTTATTTCGTGAAGTGGGATCAATTCGGGATCAATTTCGAAGTTAAACCTCGCCGTGGCTTGTCAGTATCAGTTAGGTTCACTTTAACTAGATGATATTTATTATTATTGCACTCTTGCATCCGCGTTTGTAAGAAGAAGTGGAAGAGTAACTGGAAGTGAAATATAATAGACGGAATAAGGATAGTGCGCGAGGAGGTTCCGACAATATGGGGAGGCTTCTTCGGCCGACCACGATGAGATGCTACCCCTCTGCAGGGGTTCACGTATCACGCTTCTACAGCCAACTATAGGGCGGGGAAAAAAACATACATAACCGAGGTATGTTACGTACCTTTATACGTTGTAGATATCTACTCCACCGTTACACTCCGGAGGCTAACGACGTGGTTTCGCTACGAAGGAGCATTCACTGTCGCAACTCGGGCACATGCAGGATAGGTGCTCGCTTTGTATCCATACATTCCGTCGCACAATGGATCTTCGGCGCGGTTCGACCTTATTAATGTGGATTGGAGGATTCCGGAGATAATCCAACATAAAGAAGCCAACTTTTCTCCTCGTGTTCTTTCAAGTTATACATTTTTCTGTTAAGAATATTAGAGGCGAGTCGCTGAATTTGGACCAGTTGAAGTTTTCAATAAATGTCGAAAATGGAATGTCTCACAATCAGAGAAATACCAATATGCGGAAATAACGAGCCTTCATGTACCTACCCTTTTAATTGGTGTTCGTATTTTCTGAAAAATATCTTACAAAGTTACGAAACTATAAAAAAAAAAAGACACACAATAAGACATACGGTTACTTAGACCGCAACAGCCAGCAAAGCTTTAATTTATCCATGTATTTTTTAACCGTTCGATAGTGAAAACTGTCACTGCCATATCAGAGCTGCACATAATGGTTGTCAGAACTACTGAAGGTCGTGCGCCATTCATCTCCGAGTCTGAGCATCACTGAGAGAAAAAGTGGGTAGTAGAATCAACCATAATCGCAAGGTTGACTTTTCCTGGTTGCCAGCACCATATTTGTGGTTTGACAGATCATGAATGCAGTCGAAATAACTTTTTTACGCCGTTATAGCAACAAGGAGATTGTAGTTTATGATAGCCATGCACCATGGTTGAGTTAACGACAAAAGTAGATCAATAATATCAGTGCATGGTAGTATCAACTATATAAAAAAAGATTCGGGGCATCAATCGACTATATTGGAGGCTGATCTGGTTGCAGCAATCGTAATCTCTTGTCACACTGTAACCACAATCGCACAGGTCAAAATAACTATGGAATTAGGATTGACGCCAAAATCGACCACGATTTCTGGTTAAATTATAGTTCCTTCAATCAACACACAAACTTTTCTTCGAGCGTACGATGCAATTAACAAACAATGAAAAACATCTCTACAATGTTCTACATACAGGGGTGGTCCAACTTAGACGACTCTCCCCTACATATATTCTTAATCATCTCACGTCTTGCTTTCCCTCTTGAATTGAAAGACTTTAAGAGCGAGTTGCGATAAAACGCGATGAAAAATCTCGTCAACTAATTTCGTCGAGTCATCCCCGACAAGAGAGATACCGATAACGAATCGGTACAGCAGCGAGCGAACGGAATATTGCTTCAAGCTACACCGTTCACCCATATACGCGTGAACCGTGAAAGACGCACGCCCGAACGATGCCCATACAAATCGTCCAATCTACAGGATTCGTATCAGACGCGTTCCACTCGACTTCTCCGGTTAGATATCGGCCTTTCTTCGCTCGACGAGCCATTCGAGTAGCTATATCTCCGCTGATCCCGATGGATGTCGTCTCCGGATAACGCGCGATTGCCGGCAGAGTTAACGGGTTTTATCATTCGGAAGCGCGGCGAGATAAGGCGAGCGATTGATTAACGGTGGTGATCTCGAGGATATCGTTTCGTCGCGGTCGACGGATGTACCCAAACGAATTTGTCTCCCGTCGAAACAGCGCGGTACACTCGTTCAGCCTCGGTTTTACTTTCACGGTCGTTCGGCCGACCGGGCCTTACCTCTTGCGTAGGTATTACATCTCTCGCCAGGGAACGCGGAGGTTTTATCGTCGACCCTTCCGACGTCGTTTCCAATCACGACGTTACGTGAGAGACAACGATCGCGGGGCCGCGCGAGATGTTTCGCTCGGGAGAATACAATTCCACGGATGTCTTTCCCGCCACTGCGACCCTCCCCCCCCCCCCCTCCCCCCAATAGAAGAGGGTCGATTTCAACGAAATTTTTTTTAGCTACACAGGTCGACCTTCCGTGGTGTAGCTTATTCGGGATATTGGGAACATAAAATAGCAATGCGAACTCTGGTGGTCAAGGTGACGATTAATTCATACGGTTGCGGAAGTAGAGAACGGTTTTTGTTTAAGTTTAAAAGGATTCTCTAGTGGACATTTTTTCTGTCAAAAGTCCACCATTCCTTTATAAACATAATTCCAATTTTAAGAGCTGGTAGAGAAAGAGCAGAATTGGCAGAAACTTCAGCAGAGGTGGCGGAGACTTTGGCAGAGGTGGCAGAGAATTCAGTGGAGCTGGCAAAAATTTTGTGAAAGCCCGCAAAGTAGGGAGAAATTTTTTAAAATCATTATATGCGGTGATATTTTTTCATTACTATACCGAGGAACAAATGTACCGCAGTCAATTAAATATTGTCTTGAACGGCCCTAAGAGCATATTTATTCGACTAGAATGAATATCGATTGGACGTATGCAATATAAATATTATTAATCAAATCCAGTATTATTTGGATCAAATTGGTATTCGTTCGAATCGAATTAACGCGCCCTTAAGATTACCCAAAAATACGTTTCTTTCGATGAATCCAATTTTTTCTCAGCGTAAATAAAAAAACGTTCAGAAGATGTAGCAATTTTTTTGCAACATTATGCCGTAGGAAGGTGACCCCTCGAGAGGCCATGCCTCGGGATATCCTATTGCAATTATAGAGGCTATCGCGCGATTTCATTCACAGCTTCGGTCAGCTATTGTACGGCGAACCCAACACGGGAAGTTTCTCCTTGCTCGCGTTACACGCCTAATTTAGCCAGCCGCCAGCCGTGACGGAGTGCCCGAGGAGAGTCGGTCGGCGAGGTTTTGTTACCCGCGCGCTCCCGAGAGTCGCGCCGTTTATTAAAAATCAAGACTCGTCACTCGCCACCGCTTTTCTCAACAAAGGGGAAAGAGCGGGACGCGCGTCTCGCTCTTCTCCCGTAGACGTACACGCGGCACTGCCATACTCGCGACTTCGGTATCGCTGCACGCTTCGCGGCTTAAATTGCCATTCACAAGAGTCGCGTCGTTGTTCTCGAGCTGGCGGTTCGCCGGCTCGTGACTGAAATAAAAATTGTCGCTCCTCGATCCGTATATGAATTTTTGCCTCATTCGCCCCTTTCGCGCGGTTGAGGGGGCATTTCCGAAGGAGACACGTGTGTATGTACGCCGCGTCACGCGAGGAGAAAATGCTCGCTCGACTCTGCGACGCGATAAAATACACGTTTTATATTGCAAACGCGTAGGAAAATAAAAATATCTCGATAAGGATACGCGTAGCGCGTGTCCCAAAATAGGTATCAGCTATTCTGAGAAATATAACCTCCTTAATTTAATCAAAGTCCTAGAAACCATGACCAAACCGTTTGGTGAAATATGGATTCTCTCCATTTGTTTGGTCAAACCTGCCATTTTCAGGTTAGAATAACTGGATACGTGGTCAGAATAATTAAATATGCAGTTAGAATGACCAAATATCTGGTTAAACTTATTAGAATTTCGGTTGGAATAACTAAACTTGTTTATCCGGATGCGTTTTGTCATTTTCACCAAGCTATTTCTCTCAGAGAGTGTATTGAAGTTGCCTCGATTTACGAAATGCGTATTTCGGGAGAGTTTATTTTTGAACATTTTTTCTCTTTTCCAATACAATTTGGCAACTTCTTTCCACAGAGGTCAGAAAACAGTTTTATCACTTTCCCCCGACATTGAACTGGACGCCCACCGAATGGTCGGTATATTTTATATTCATATTTCCGTCCCTCTCTCGTCGTATTGGAATATAACGTACCTCATATCTCCCGTCGACTCGACAACAAGCAGCAGCAGCAGCAGTTCGCAGTGCAATAACGCATAAGCAATAACCCATATATAGCGACCCCATGTACGTAGATATACGTAGACGCCTAGCGTATATCCGTATTTCGCGCGCAACGACTTCCCGCCCTCCGGTTCTTTCGACCGCGTCGGGGAACGAGTTCGCAAACGTCGCGCAATTTAGAATTCAAATGCAGGCCGATCGAACGGTCGACCTGTACGTCGAAAGTCCGTCTTTTACGCGGGCGACTGGCCGTATGCGGACGGAAGGGGTAGGAAATAAGGGTGGATAGCCGGGGTGGGCACGGGGCATGAAGAGGGGGTGAGATGCAGCTGTGCAGCAGGCTCTTCGAGGACCGACGAAGCCCCCGGGGAAATATTGAAAAGTATTCGGCCGCGGCATGAAATTCAAATGGACATATTTACAAAGGCGCGCACGGTGTCCGCAATGCTCGGAGCGGAATAATCGAGTCGTTTATAAGCCGGCGGTGCGTCGGTTCCGGCTATGCATTAAGATGACGGATAACGGCCGCAGCCACGCCGGAAGGCTCGGGGTGTCACGATAGGGCGAGATAGCGACGCCTCTCTCTCTTTCTCCCTCTCTATTTCCCTCTCTCTCCTTCTCTCTCCCTTTAATCTGTATCCGTATCACAATCTCTATTTCTCTCTTCTCCCTCCTCTTCGCTTACTGCACTCCTGTCGCGCGAGTGCATGCATCCATGCTATGTAATAATAACGAGATTATCATGTCGCGACTTCTTGTTGTCATTAGGATGTAGGTAATGCGTGCTCTTATCTGTTTCTTCCGCGGTTATTCTCTCTCTCTCTCTCTCTCGTACGTGCTTTGACGTTTCTTTTTATCTCAGTTCAGCTCCGAGGATTGAGTTAACTTGATTAATTTGCGATTCGACTGCAAAAGGTAGGCTGCAACTTTGATAAGATTCTTAGATGATCCGAGTTAACAATATTGGTACTAGGTTTAGACTTTCAAAGTCTACCAGAGAAGGTGAAGATTTAATTTAGAATTCGCGGTTTTTTGGTCATTTCTTTTATCGCGGTTTCGAAAAATATGGGCAAAATTATTTACCCCGCATTTTCTCATTTTTCATTTTCGGCCCAATATAAGCTAGTTAACGACATTTTGAAACGCAGCTACGTCATCGTGCTGTGAGTTTATTTCTTTGGTGCTCATTACTTAGCATAAAAGTGCGTCTCTCTGGTGTTTTGATGACGTCATGATGTTCTAGAGAAAAGTGCATTTATAACTGTGCGAATAATTATTGTTTCGGGTATTTTCTTTTTCGTGCGATATTGAATATGTATGCAGATTACAAATTAAGTTTAAAAACGTGAATATTTTTTTTCTATTCAGAGACCGAATTTAGGGATAGGAAGACGCGAAGAATTTAATATTAGTTTAGACCTACTAGAGGCCGATTTGTCCACTTTAGTCAAGTTTAGGCTGAATCTAGTATTTGCAAGCATTATTCTGCGCATCTATATTTTACTTCGTGTACATAAATATAAAACCTAATTAAATTCTGTACATACTATAGTTCGAAATTCGACTTGCGTTTCGCTCGTGTCGTTCGGCGTGGCGTAGGACGAAAAGGAGAGGTGGAGGAGACGCGATTTAATCCAGCTAAACGCTCGACAATTGACAGGCTACACGCGATACGGTGCATCGCGATAATCGACTTGGCCCGTGCCGCATGTAGTGGCACGCGATCGCATCTGAATCGTTTCCCAATATGTACATAAATTTCGTCGCCGTCGGAACGTGCACGTGAGGGGTGCGGGACGAACAAACGCATCATCGTTCCTGCGCAATAGCTGGCATGTCTCAAGATGAACAGTTCGAGTCGTTTTATCTTCGGTGATTTTCGAATTGTGTGTGTGACCGCTGTGTATTTCTTCTATGCTTCGTAATCGTGTATAGTTAGAAAAATGTAAACTAAGAAAATTATGCTTAAATCGTGAGCCGCTAACACTGGGATTCACATCACTCATTTTTCCGAAATTTCAGCGCGTTTCCGTCAAACAGTTGTTAATCATTCTAATCGAATTATCTAATCCAAGTAATTAAATCAGTGTTCCCCCCACCCATACCTAATCATCAATTTAATCAAAAAAACTACTAATTTTGTTCTCCATATAGTTAAAGATTTGGTTATTTTCGATCTAAAGGGAGAAATCTGAGAGGGTTCAAAAATATCGGCATCTCAACGCGTCCGTCACGCTCTCGCCCAGCGCGATCTCGTTCGCATGCGGAGCTCGCTCTCCGCACATCTCTGCACCGTCTGCGATAGAAGTGTACGAGGAAAACTTCGGATACTCTTTCTTTCCGTGAAGGAATACTGCGACACATGGAGGAGGGTTTCGCCCCATTTGAGGCCGCATTTGTATGACATTTCGCTCCCTCTGACATTTGACGTTCAACGATGAGGTGACGGTGGCTAATGCCGCGTCGCTGCCGCGTGTGTACCACCTTGGAAGACCTTAATTACCTTAATATCTCTTCTCGTTACGTTACGAAGCGTATCGATGTATCTCGTTCTCGTGTACATTTAAATAACATTTTTAAATGACACGAATAGCGAACCATCAATCACTTGGGACGAACAAATATTTTTCGGATTAAATGATGTTTGAGAGGTTCTCGGGTATATTTTTAAATAATATTTTTTTAAGTGACATGGATATTGCACTGTTAATCATTTGAAACGGTCAAGTATTTTTAGGATTAAATGGTTAGAGATACTTCGTGTAACTAATGCCAAAAGGACTTAAAAAAATTTGTTCTCGCAACTGATAGAAATACGTAAAAATGGTCCAAAAATGGTGAAATAAAAATTGGCAAAATTAAAGGCAAAAGAGCATATAGGATAATATGGTCGATACGTCCTTTTGGCATTACATTTCTTAAAAATTATGAAAACTAATGCCGTAAGGGCGCACATATCGATATCTATATTATACATACTTGAATAAGCCTAAGCTCGATGCGCCCTTAAAGTATTAGTTTTCTTAATTTTCCGAGAACTTAATTCCAAAAGGGCGTATAGACAATATCTTGTACGCTCTTTTGCTTTAATTGTTTCAATTTTTTGTTCACTTTATTCATATTTAGGCAAATTTGAGTGAATAAAAGATTTTTTTATACGTCCTCTTGGCTTTATAAAGACATTTTTTGGCGCATACAACTTTTTGGCATTAGTGACGCGACTTGATAAACTATAATATTAAAAAAATATATATATACCCTCACGAAAATCAATATATTTATCGTCGCTAAATTTCGAATACGTTTCTTAAATTCAACGAAACGCAACGACTGAACTCCGCGTTGCGATGCATCAACATTTTTCCCTTCTCATGTAAAGCTCGCATTCAACACGCATGTAATTCGTCGACGCTTTCCTACCACCAAAATGTTTCCCGATTTTCACGGCCGTCCCACCAACGCGTCAGTCGTTTTCGGAATTCCACTTCTTCCCCGCGAGAAAACGTTGCGAGAGGAGCTACGCAAATTGTCCCGCGCTCGCGATTTCCCTCTCCCGCAACTGCATCGGGCAAATACCGTTTCGCGCGTCATCCTCGATCGTCGCGAGGCACCTGTCGTCTTCGCCGAGCGCGGCAAGTACTTTTCCGCCGGATTTCGAGTCGCGCGCGTCACCATCCACTCGAGCGATGCATTTTATTTATGTGCGCTTTTTCGAATCGACATAAAATCGACTACAGCGCGAATCGCTCGTCGTGAATCGGAAGTCAATGATAGTGGAAAGTGGGGCACATTCGGACGGTTTTTTTTTAATCGTCCATTTCGTGAGTAGCTTTGAAGTAAAAAAAATCCTAGTACGTAGGATCCATACATTAACTGTTTATACACGTACATAAGCCAAGGTGAAATAAACGCTTTGATATTTGTTATATTTGTGTTAGAAAAAGAAATGTCATTTATCCGAACGAAGGACGAGCATGAGGCACACACTCGTATATAAGTTCTTGCACACGGTAAATGATTACTATGCATTAGGATTTTCTTAACATATTGCAAAATGATATAAACATTTGAAAGTCCCCGCGTTCGAATGTGCCCCACTCTCTCTTAAAAGCGAGTTACGGGCGAGTCGCGATGGCCGGCAATGCGGCTATAATTATAAGGAATTATAAGACGCAAAATGCGAGTCTTTTCTCGCAGTGTTCGTTCGCTCGCTCGATAAATAATAGACGTCGAAAAGCCCAGCGGCGAACTCCGAGGCAAGAATTAAATCCCGTATTAAACGGAAGAAGTTCAACAAGAGCGCGCTGTTTATTATTTCCCCTCGGTTTAGCGTTTAATTGGTAGGTTTCATTCTCAGTTCCGAGAGGGAATTGGGATGGACGATATTCGCGAGGTCCTCGATCCCACGAAATTTCGCGTTATACCGGTATACACGAAGGCGAAAGGAACTGCGATGCGGGCTTCCCTCGAATAAATTGGTACGCGAGTCAAGCTGTCATCTCCCCGCGGTGCGACGTCGATGTCGTTTCGGCACGGATGTATTTACCCACGTCGTGCTTATGTGGGCACGCGTGATATCCCACATACACGCCTCCGTGCGCTCGTCACCCCTGCACCGAGATACTTAATCCCGGAATGTAATATCGCCCCATGCGACGCTTACAGCGCGCGGTAGTTACTATTACGAACGAAGGTACCACCACTGCAAGTGCACGGATGTGTTCCACCCTTTCTATGTAGGCAGCGATGCATCATGAGTGGTGTAATCCCTGCAGGTATCTCGCTGCCCGGGTGGGAGGTGAAGGCAAAGTAGGATACCCCTACTCGTAACTCAATGCGAATCCAATTAAGTGTCGCGAGACGTTCGTCTTAACGATCGGAGATCCGATGGTGGATCCGCGGTATTGGCGCTCTTGGAGCTTCCGTGGGAGCTTGCGGAGGGGGAAGACCCGCTTGGAAATTTCCCGGTTCTAATTCGGGCCTATAAACAGGTGGGCGCTGGATGGCACACGTAAGTTTAGCTCTGATAAGGGCTGGACTGGAGATCGTGTACTTTTAAAGTACTATCCTTTCTATTCAAAATGCCTTTTTGCTTTTTAATTTCTGATAATTAACAAAGAAATAACGATCATTTAAAAGAGGGTGTTTTTCCAATACATTAGGATGGAGGATTTTATTGTAATGTATAATACTTTTCTCTTATATTGTGATATTTTTCTACTTCGGTTTGACAATTTCAAAGTTACAACAAGTGGCAAAATTATTATATAATATAATTTGTAATCAATTGACAAAAGATGATTCGTGGTTTTAATTCAAATTTATATAAATTCAAGATGAAGAAAAACCGTTATTGACCGTCTCTTCCATTTTAGTGTATGGGAGAGATAGCCAATGATGTAAATTTTGCACAACTTCTCTTGCTCTTCGTTTTTCTTTCTTCGTATATATTAAACCATATTTTGGACACACATTTGTCAATGTAGTGCCATTTTTGGCATTTGGAGATCGCAGAGTACATCTCATATCCAATCATCTTTCTCTCTCTCTCTCTCTCTCTCTCTCTCTCTCTCTCTCTCTCTCTCTCTCTCTCTTCGCGATAAAATATTTTTCCCCGTATAGAGAGGTCACTTAATTTTTCATTTTTACTTTTCAGGACTTTCTCATCACTGTTATTAGATTTTGGTGTTTCGATTGTTCGCTTTTTTATCGCAAATCACTATATAAATTACAATATATGACCATCGCGAAAGACCATCTTTTTACGACGACGTAAATAAAATTTGCATGTTTTTTTAATTAGCGCTTGCGTGTTACGTGAAATTACCGTAGGAGGAAGCAAAACAACATAAGTATGAAATTTCGTTTTTCATCGAATCGTCTAAACTTACTTTGACATTAGATCTAAACTGAACGTTAAAAAATAATCTATTTTTGACAATCCGAAATAATTACTATACCACGACAGTCGTACTTACGATGACATTATACATATAAATTTTGATCGCGCAGAACCGGCCACACTTCGAGTCAAATGTTGAATTAGTATTTCAATCAGCCATCTCCCTCGTATGGCAATTTCCTTCGGATTGACCCTACAGCAGTTTCGGAATAACGAACAATTTAGCACATAGAAACCAAACAACTATTTTCCGATACTCCCTATGAAAAAATATACTTCATCCCTCGTCCGCTTATCACTCGTCGCCGAACCACCCTCTCTTGGGATACCCGCGATCGAGCATCCCCGATCGCCTTCCGCCTCTCGCAAAACAGACCCTGCGCCGCCGAAATCGTAAATCCACTTTTAAGTACGTTTCGCGGGAGCGTCGATGTTTACGAGGTGGCGAGGCGCGTCGCACGCGTACTTAATGCCTGTACACGCGGTATCGGCCCTCGAGCCCGCTCATCCCGTCGGCTAACCGGCGCGCTATTCTGTTATTTAACTCCTCTCAGAATTATGTATTCGCTTTTTACGAGAGTTCGACGTCGCCCCCGATGTCGTTGGCGTAAACTCTCCCCGTATTTTTATACCGTCAAAGGCGTAAAAAGTTGGAGAACGCCCGCTCCACGCGGTCTCGCCCGATAGCGGCGGCCTACACCCCGCGGCAATTCCGACCGCGTTATTTTCACGATCCGCGAAGCGACGCCAGGAACTGGCGGCTGCAGTGTAAATTACGCAAATTCGAGGGTCGCTCGTAAATAGTTGGTTATCATGCGCGCGACGGAAGCGAGCCGGGACATTACCTACATTCGCTGCGGTGTCGGAACACCCCCCCCCCCCCTTCGCCTCACGCTCTACGCTCTGCTTTCACCCCCGGCCGACAAACACATACGCGAAGTCGACGTTCCATTCATTCGAGAGGGATATCAAAATGCGATAGTTCACGGAACCGCTTCCGACTCGGTCCGCGAGCTCTCGCCGCCCCTCCTTGTCGCGGGGTCGCGGTCAGGCCGGATCCGCGAGAGAGCAGAGGGTCCGATATCGCTCCGCTCGACCCGAGGGCCGGCGGCTTAAAATTCCACCCAGACGGGACGCCGATGTCTCTTCAGGGAGCCGCGAGTCCTGCGTCACTTGCGTTTTAGTATTTCGAGGAACGGAGGTCCGCTCGAAGCTGGAGATTCGCTAGCCGGTTGACGTGCGGGTGGCTGGAAGCGAGGGTGGATATATACACGATTGTGCAAAACGCTCTATTTTTGCTTTTCGAGGGTTCGCGGGAAAGTTTCGTATTATGCGTAAGGGGGAGAGTTGTCTAATTTGGACCACTCGAGGTATTTTTCGATAACTGTGTCGAAAATGAAATATCTTTATGATAAATGATATAAAGACTTTATCTATACCTAGAAACCACGCGTAATCTTATGTTATAAAAACGAAAATTGGACGATGCTAATTGAAAGGTAACCAAGCGCCAAATACGCAATTGACGCTTGGTTCCCTATCAATAAACGTTATCCGTATGATCCGAAGCACTTTGGTATGTATTATAGTTTTTTGTAGCTGTCAAACTTGATTAATCACACCTATATTTTTATCATAAAAATTTGTTGTTTTAAGAAAAAAAAACAACGTCTGAAGGTTTCAGAAAACTATCTGTAAATGTACAATCACCATTTATCTCAATAATGAACGCTATGGGGTCACTATAGACCCAACGACCGCATGAGGGTTAAACTGTCGAGTAGTGTAAACTGTTATTGTTTACTAGTCGTCAACGCTAACAAAGAAGGTGCGTCATCCATTTCCAAGTTTTAGCATAGAGTGCAACTAACCGAACAACGAAAAATATTCCTACTCTTCTAGATACAGGGGGGTCCAACCTAGTCGCCGGTCAAAATTTGGCAACTCTCCCCTACATTTGTTTCGTTTACTGAAGTACCTTATTGTGTCAAATATATTATTAATACTGCGAATGGTAAATAAAAATAATTCGTCTATCGGTTTTACGAGATGTATAAATGATATGACTACTTTTCAAGGCTCGGGAGCGTTTCCGCAAAAATTCGTTTGAATTTTCGCAACGCGGGTGGAAGGATTACCCGACCGCGGGGCTTGCAGCGAAAAACGCGGGTAGTTGGAATAAATGTATCTTGGTTGGAATTGGGGGAAGGGGGGGGGGCAATTCCATTATCCACCGCCTTTGAAGCCGCTTGCTGCTGCTCGCTGCAAAAGTAAATGTTATGTGTATATGCAGATATAGAATACGTGTCGGGGTTTGGAGGGGCGGGGGAGGCTCCGGTTCAGCAACGGGCACGTGTAATGCAAAACGCGACTTCAATGCGCGTGTTGCCCGCGTGAAAGGCTCGCCCTTTTTCTCGCGCTTCATTCCTCTCGGCTCTCTCCTGTTTCGTTTCCTTTTTTTTTCCTATGGCTTTCGGCACCGGTTGCGTCGGGACCAAATTTTCTTAACAGCCTCGAATTTCGCTCGTGAAAACGATTTTCACCGTGCCTTTTTGAATCGAGAAGATGATGGACGAAAAAGTCATGTAGGAGTTAAAAATTGCTATTTTTAGAAACGGGTAAAAGTGAGAATATAGCTTTCATGATAAATAATTATATCACTGCCGAATTTCTCTAGAATGTTTTTGGAATGGCTCGTCACAATATGCGTATGAGTTGTATTATCACTCAGAAATATGAATTGAACATAAGACAGAGTGATCGAACGATCAATTTCAGAAATTTCGATTTTTGCTAAAACTGATCTTTCAACCATCCTATCCTTTGTACCTTTTTATGTTAATTCGGAAAATCATAGATTTATTGAGCAAGTCTCAATCTAATATTGAGATATTGATGATTTTTTGAGGAAAAAAAAATTGTTCTTGCACAAATATGACTGAAATCTTATATCTTTCTTGCGATATCGACCTGACAACTATGACTTTTGTTGTCACTACAAAAAAAAAATACATAAGATTTCCGGTTACTGATATTTTTTCAATTTTTCGCAAAATCCGAAATTCATAGAATCGAACTCTGAGTACTTGAGCTAATAATTTGCTAGAGTTGACTACAGCTTGTTTTTGTCAAGCAGTTTTTAATCATTAGAACCAAATTATTTAATTAAAATAACTTGATCGGCGTTTCCCGCCTGTGGTCGCCAATTTAGTCAATACTACGCGAGTACTAGTTTTTTTTCCTCTGCATGGGATTCACTGTAAAACTCGCTAATCCTTTTTTTCCGTGTAACGAACGAACAATTATTGTACCATTTCGACGTTTTTGAACCATGGACGTGTGACGCACGGACATTTCCCATCAGAAGTAATCACACGTTCAACGACCCCTACTCGTTCTCATTTCAGGTGGCGTGGTTAAGAGTCGACACGCAGACCATCCTGACCATCGCGAACCACGTGATAACGAAGAATCACAGGATCGGTGTGTCGCACAGCGACCACCGCACGTGGTTCCTGCACATACGCGAGGTGAGGGAGTCGGATCGCGGCGGGTACATGTGTCAGATCAACACGGATCCCATGAAGAGTCAAAACGGGTACCTGGATGTCGTCGGTAAGTCGTAATTGCACGCACCGTCGATCCCTCTTCACTTACTTTCGTCCTTCTCCTCATCGACTTTCAATGATAAACCCGGTCGTTTAGTCCCGGCAACCGCACAGAGGAAGAGAGAGAGAGAGCGCGAGAAGGGAGAGTGCTATCAGCTCCTCCTCCTAAATTCACCTTTCGTACTCCAACGCGGATATATCTTTTTCCTCGCTTCCGCGTGAGCTACAGCGACTAATAGGAAAGCATGGAGTGATTTCACTGGGGAGATGAAGTTTCGTGCAGGGCGGCAGAGAGAGAGAGAGAGAGAGAGAGAGAGAGAGATGGTGCTGCAAGAGTGGTAGCCGTTGCCGTCATCGTGGTGTGCAGCAGTAGCGCAATCCTCAGTAGCGATGTAGCGCTGGAACTCGTGGGATTAAATTGCTGCAGACGGCGCTGTATGTACGATATACAGACAGTCTCCGTCGCTGACTGCTCCGAAAGGGCGATTTGATTTTCTCTCGCGCGCGGAGGTAAGAGGTTTCGGACGGCCGGTAAACGCCGGGCGAGCGCCTCAGTCCTACGCGAGGTTTAACCGTGAAATTCGGCCACGTCCTCCGGAGACGCGCCGTCGCGTATTGATCGCTCCGGGACGATATCGTTTGTTCCTGGAGGAGAGATACGTAGGTGTACGACAAAAGAGAAAAGGCAGAGTCAAGTAGAACGTGACCCGGTGTCTCGCCACGTCCCTCTCGTAAAATCCGGGACACCGCCGTTCGCGTGTCCAGGCGAAGCGGACGAGAGCCAAATAGACCGGTCGTAACATTCAAATCACGAGTGCGAGTCGGCCGGGATGCATTCCCTAGTTACTACGGACCCATCGATACCGCGACCCGCCGCGCGCGCCACCAACCCACGCGCCACCGCCGAGAGGAGAGAGATTTCCCGTAGTACCAACTCGAAACTGAGCGGCAGTGCGGCAGCGGTAAGTAACTTCAGCGGTGGGGCTGTCTGCAACTTACAAAGTGGCTTCTATGGCAGTTTGCAAGTTTTACTGGGTACTTGTGAACTGAGGAGCGTGTCGGGTGTGTCATTCCTCGAGTATCTCGGGAACTCGATTATTACTTAGTTGCTTCGACGTAACAGGTCGCGGCGTTCACTGATTTTCGTTCGTTCGGGAAATCGGTCGATACTTTAAGCGTCTTTCGACCTTGGAGACTTTAAGAATAGCTCGTGCACAGAGGAAAGAAACAGTAGATTTTACTAAATTGGCGGTCACGGGCGGGGGAACGCCGATTTAGTTTCTTGAACTAAAGAATTTGGTCATAATGATTAAGAATTGTTTGACGAAAACAAACTGTAGTCAAGCCTGGAAAATTATTAGTTAGTTAGAAATGAGAATGCATATAAATTTTCACTGATACCAGCCGATGTTCATTATCCAGATCCGGACTGTGTGCAAGAATATACGTAAAATATGGCGGCTTCAGCAACTATAGCAGGACCCTTAAGCGTAAGAAAATAATTTCTCTCCTCTAAGATTGCCTCAACGTATATATATCGATAAAATACATAGAGAATATTCTAGGGATTTCGATTTTCTCGCGCGTGGCCCGGGCGATGGGGCGCGCTGAAATCTGCAAGCAAAGCAAGAACGTCTCGGGAAAGCCTCGCAATTACTTGGCGAAATAAAGGGTTGAGAGGGGAGAGGATCGGTGTGTTTCTTCAGGGCGAAGTAGTGTTCTGGATTGCGAACATTTTGCAATATTACGGAGAAGTAATGGCGTCGAGAAGGGCGGCGGGACGGGGCAAAAGCGCGGGAGGGGGAGGGATGGAAGTGGTTAACGGTAGCTCCTCCGGCCGCGTAATGAATAACAAGTATATAAGGCGCGCCAGACTGTGCCGCGAGGTGGCGGTATCGCGGGAACCTTGTTGCTCGCGCGCCGTGCGAGAAATTCTTCCTATGGAATATTTTTAGCTCCCCCCCACCCCGCAAGAGGGAAGGAGAGACGCGATCGCCGGGGAAAAAGTGTCGACGGCGCTCGCTTTCGCGCGGTCGCCGCGAGAATAAAACGCATCCGTCTCGTTGAGAATCAACTTGGACAAAAAAGTGGCCTAAAATTTCCACCCCGCGTGAGAAGTCGCCGTGAAGTTTCTATAAACTGGCTCTCGCGCGCGCGGGTTTGAATTTTTCTTTCCCTCGTCTACGCATTCGCTCGCGCGAAAATAAATTTTGCTCGCTCGTCGACCGCGGATTCGTATCCCGAACTCTCCGCTGCAAAGTTTCTCCGAATTTTCCGCACTGAGAGAAATTATTCGTAATGTTAAGGGCCGTCTTTTAGCATTGTTGCAAGTTGGCAAAATTGATGCGATTTAGTAGGACTATGATATTTCTTTCTCTGCTTACTCTTATGTACCTACTATAATCAATTTTAATCAATCGTTTTTTTTTATTACTTCCAGACCGCTGCCGCGCGGTTTTTTGTTGCTCTAATCGTCGAGAAATTTATTATAAATTAAAGAACATTGAAGGCGATGCCGATAATTTGCAACGGATTTGATAGCCGACAATATTTCGAGCAATATTAGACTTCTTGTATAAGGGGGACAGGGGATAATAAATTGGTACCTGTGCAACACATTTCTTAAATATTTTTTCATTTATTCCAATACCACTTTTTTACCTTGTATGTGAAAAAAAGAAATATTTTCACTGCAACAACAAACGTTTGGTTAAGACAAATAAATGTTGGTTACCGCAACGCAATGTTTGAAAAGTGTTTGATTATGACAACTAAACGTTTATTGTCCCAACATAAATATTTTGTTATTCATATATCAACCAAGCGTTTGGTTTATATTACTCATCATTTTTCTCATTACGACTCGGTATACGTAAGCCCGACCAATTCCCATCCTAGCCGTAGTTTTTGCCCATCGCCGGATCTCCGGCGGTTTAGGTGAGTAACGAGATAGCCGCTCAAAAAACGCGAAGGAAGCGTAACTGCACGCGGTAATGGGGCCGTGCAAACCTCGTTGCTCATGCGCGAGAGAAGAATGTCTCTCGGGGACAAAATTACTCTACCGTTGTCACGGTATACCGACGTCTGAAGATGTCGGAGCCATTCGCTTCGTTACCCCTTCTATTCCTACCGCACGTCACTAGGGGTAGCCTTATCTGCCTCTAAACGTGGAAGTTATACAACGGTCCCTCGGGTCGCTCAAAGTAGCCTATGCGACTTCTTCGAGAGAACAGAGAGAGAGAGAGAGAGAGAGAGAGAGAGAGAGAGAGAGAGAGAGAGAGAGGGGGGGGAATAATATTTCTCAATCCGGCGCGAGCGTAGCGCGTCTCGCTGGACAGCGACCGTGTGGCGCGCGGAATCGATTTCCGTCCGGAAAGAATTTCGGGGATATCCCTGCCGATGTAATCTCACGCCGCGGAAAATTCCGCACTTCCCGCGGCGGGTCGTGCCGCGTCCAATTATGTAAAAAGTTGGATCGAGTTTCCCTCTTTTTTTTTTTGGCTGGAGGCATAACGCGTGGGTGTAAACCTGGGATGACGACGCGACTCGCGACGAACGATTCGAACGCGCGGTAGGTACTTACGATTATTATGAGTTCGCACGGAGTTTTATACACTGAGAATGTGATGGATACCTACTGATAAAATTATTTTGGAATTTTGGATCGCTAACGCAAGAATCCATATCTTTCCGCTACGAAACGAGTTCTTATTTGAGAAATCCTCGTTCCTGGAAATA
Organism: Xiphydria camelus; assembly: GCA_963678675.1. Lineage (NCBI taxonomy): Eukaryota > Metazoa > Arthropoda > Insecta > Hymenoptera > Xiphydriidae > Xiphydria > Xiphydria camelus. The sequence goes on along the minus strand of OY783197.1, from coordinate 24,290,083 downwards.
GAAACATAATTATTCTCTCTCTCTCTTAATGTCTTGCGACACACCAACAAGTATACTTTTTCTTTAACTTTAGCTGAATAAATTGCTGCACTCTGAAGATGTCATGACGTTTTAACTTCTTATTTCTAAATATTGAAGTACACAAGATTTTACCAGTACACATCTTTTTTTCTTATCTCGATTACAATACGGGCATGCTACTCGTTGAAATGCATATAGTAATCTCAATAGTTGCCATACAATATCCTTATAGGTAGTAGAATTATTATACTACCCATGACGATTTTTTTTTCTCAGTATAGGCATCTCAATGCAATACGTAAAGATGCGTCCTTTAAGGAACAAAAATTCCATAACAATATTTGTCGTTGTTATAATGTGAATACATGGTTTATTTACAAGAACGTAACAATTTCTATAAGAGAAAAATACAATTTTAATAATACAAGCTAAAATATCCAAAGAAAAAAGAAATCCCGTTTTCTGCATTTTGGAGGAGATAATAGATGCCTAAGTAATGGGATAAGATGCCCTAGATGTCTGATAAAATGAAAAATTCATTTTAGGCGGATGAAGAATAAATTTCATAGTGTGTATATTATACCTAATACTTTATATATATATTCTAAAATACAGCGATCAAGAAAATGCGGTTATCAATAAATTGATAGCAGAAATAATTGAAAGCTTACTACAGAACTATACTTTTGTCATGTCGACTCTCACGACTTCGTTATTCCTTTAGCTATTTGCTTCCTTTTTTTTTCAACAATCATTGCCAAATGTATGAAAAAGCCGTTTTCCATTTTCCACAAAAAGTTGATAATATCTAATAGAAAGTAAGTAATAATCGGTAGGTTTTACACTGTATTATTTTCTGTGACTGCAAGAGAATATTGGTATAATATTATAGATCCGTAATAAAATAGAGAGAACGACAAAGTATTTGTATTGCGACAAAAAATATTTGGTTACGACAAATAAATGTTGGTTGCGGCGATACATTGTTTCAAAGATATTTGGCCCTGACAACCAAATATTTGTTATCGCAATAAAATATTTTTTCGTCCACATAGCAATGAAATGTTGATAAATATTACTAATAATTTTGTTCTGTGCAGCATACGTTATCTATCCTTTTGTTTATTCAACATCGGTATAAATTCGAGATGAAACATTCTTTTCCCTCCAAATCTACATTTAATTCGAACCTCGTGGGAGGTTCCTCCTCCTCCAACGATCCTCCTCCAATTTCCCTCAAAGTATTTACAGATCCTCCAGCATCCTTCCTTACAAACTCGAGTCCCTCTGATACCCACAGATAACAACGTGCGCCCTTGCGCAGATCGCCGCGGATGATAATCGAGCGAAGCTAATCAACCGAGGTTGCTTAACGCTCTCCAGACGTGTTGATTTCGAGCAAATAGACCAAGCAAACTGCTTTATATGCGTGGTTAACTCGGGCGTCTATTCATACATCTTGTATTAGCCTTAGCTAGTCTCACAGTCGGATGTGAGAATTGAAATACGTTTAGTGTGAAGTTCACTAGATATACGGGTGTTCTCAAGCCTCTGACCCAGAGGAGAACCCAATGTTCATTAAAAAAAGTTACGGACATAATGCGATTGATTTTATTGAAATCCGTTCCGAAAATCCGAAAATTAATTATTAAAGAGTAATTAATATTTTGAATTTATTCAGCATTGATGACGTCATATCAAGGCTCATGAAGATAATGTTTATAATAACGATAGCAATTGCGATTGTCTTCATGAGCCTTGATATGACGTCATCAATGCCGAATAAATTAAAAATATTAATTACTGTTTAATAATTAATTTTTCCGTAAATTCTTAACGGATCTCAATAAAATCAATTGAATTATGTCCGTAATTTTTTAACGAACCTCTGGGTCAGAAGATTGAAAACACCCCGTATGTCAACTGTTGTCATACAGTAAAGTAAAGAACGCAAAACTTTCCCCAAAATGTAAAATCTATTATCTAGTATAATAGTGATTAATATACTCTTCTCTCTGTATGTGCCATTGTAGAGGGTTAAGATTAATGTTCTTTTGTTATCCATTTTTCTCAGTGTGAGAGATATTAATTCCAGTTCACTGGACAGAGTTTCGAAGGCGACAGTTTCAATCGAGGAATGTAGCGTTTCGAAAACGGTCCGACGAGATTCGCTCGTACGAACACATAAATGGCAGCTGGCTCGCGACGACACACAACCCGGAACTACGATGAACGTTCGTAGCGAGCGAAGAAAGCCGCTGAAAATCATCGAGCCGAGGTGGCGCCGAGAATGAGCATAGAGCTTCAAAGTGGAAGTCTCTTCGCAACGGCGTCAGACTTCACAGGAATATTACTCCGAGTGTAACGCGACGCGAAGGTGGTTAAGGCGTGAGTGTATCAGCGCGGAAAATCAGCTCGACTTCGCTTGGCTCCGACACGTTCGACACGCTTGGTTCTTTGTCTAATTACGTCCTTGACGCACGCGTCGCGTCGCGAAGGATTTCGAGGGAGAAGACCAGGAAGAGAGGCAGGAGGATACGAGTGGGCGGGGAGACAGATTTGGCGAGAATTTCAATCGTTTTATGTATTTATAGTCGGTATTATCGTGATTAAAATTACGACGAGAGTGATAAGGAGAGAAATGGAGCGAAGAGAAAGGTTGCAGCGAAATTGACGAGGAGGGAAGAACGCGAAAACCTTTGTAAGCGCAACGGTGATAATTTCCGTTGCATGTGAACACTGGAGTAATTGTGTTCCGCTTTGTTAGACAGGATTCGGAGCGGAATATTTCGTTTTCTCCAAAGAAGCTTTGTTATTTCTCTCGTCATTTAGTACAGTCTCTGACTAATCCAGCCATACATAAATGTATTATGTGAATTTTGCAGAAAGTTTATGTAAACCTAAATGACGGTGTGCAGTAACTGTTTTATTAGTCCTCTCTTGATACTCTTATTTGTGTAATTGAATACCTAACGAAATTATGTTTCGGAAATAAAAAAATAAATTTTATACATTAATGTGGTTCAGTAAGTTAAATTTTGTATAAATTTATTGTCAACGTCATACTTATAATAAGATCATGTTACACTCACAATCAGAAAAAAATCTGGTTGAAAGAACTATAATTTAACCAGAGGTCGTGGTTGATTTTTGCGCCAACTATAATTTTATGGTTGCTTTAAGCAGTGATATTCTGATTATATCTAGTAACAAGAGATAAGAATTGCTGCAATAAGATCAACCTGAAACATAGGCGATAACTTTTTTTTTTATATAGTTGACACTATGCAGTGGTATTATTAATCTACTTTTATGGTTAATTAAAACAAAATACATAGCTATCTTAAACTGCAATCTTGTTATTACTAAAAACATACAACAAAAGGGTTTTCGAATGCATTTATAGTCTTTTAATTATAATCATAGCACTGGCATCCAGAAATGTTCAACTTTGCAGTTACGGTTGATTTCACTACCCACTTTTCTTTCAGTGTATTGATCGTTAATTTAGATCAAAGCATCATTTGCAATATACACTTCTAACCACGATTTCTGCATGGAAAAAAATTGATTTGGAATGGAGAGCACAGAGCGCCCACATTCTGGCACTGAGAGAGAGTATCCAGATTCTGGCGTTTTATATTATGATCGACTGTGTGGCAATGGAGTGACAGCTCGGATTTTTTGCAAAATGTTGCCATACAAAATAATATTTCATACCACTCGTATAGCCAAAAATTAGTACAATATCGCATATTTTTGAATAATTTTTATTTTTTGCAATACAGTCAACGGACATATGGAGAAGAATGAGAAATAGGAATTGAAAAATAAGAAAAACAGTACTTTACTTTCCTCTGTATGTGCGTTAGCTGTATTGCAAAAAATGCCAAATTATTCAAAAATATGCTATGTTTTACCAATTTTTGCTATACGACTGGAATGAAATGCTATTTTGTACGGCAATATTTTGCAAAAATTCGAGTTCTTACTCCAGTACCACACAATCGATCACATAAAACGCCAGAATCTGACTATTCAGTCCCAGAATCCGGGCACTCAGTGTCCTTCGTTTCAAATCCATTTTTCCCCGTGCGTTAATTCGACATAAAAATCAAGAAAATCTAAAGCATCTTCAACTTGACACGTGCCGTGAACTAGAAATGTCTGATTGGGAAGTAACTACAAGTCGGCTGGAATAGCACAAAGACCGCAAAGCTAGCAATTAAATAATATTATAATCACGATTCTAATTGTATTGTCGTTATTATCACGATAATAAAGTTCAGTCAGTATCGTGGCAGGATGATCGAACGCGTGGGACTGCCTCCGGAATAATTCCAACCCCTTTTCGTCACGACGACGACGAAGCCCGAGCGAAATCGTGCAACCCCCGCGCGCGAAGGATCGAAGAAGAGAAGAAAACTTCTCGCCGAGGTTCCCCGTTTGTCGGCGCAAGACGGATCTGTCGGCGCCTAATTCCTCGCGAGAGAAGAGCCGAGCAGATCACACACGCGCGCGCGAGAGAGAGAGAGAGAGAGAGCGCGCGGGGCCTCGTGCGCGGAGAGAAAAATGAGCGGTTAATTATCCACGTCCGTCCGACTAATATAAAAGTTCCTCTCGCGCCGGGGAAACTTCAATCGCCGGGCGCGCGGAATTACGAGTGTATACGACGAGGAGATCTCCTTATCGACGATCGCTCCACGCGAGATTCGCCGAGAGGAGATTCGCGAGGAAACGTGTTGCGAAAACTTTGCGGGGGCGGGGGGAGAAATCCGCGCTGGCTTACGGATGGTATCGAGTTCGAGGTCCAATCAGCGCCGTAGGGAAGTTTAAACGAGTTTAAATTCTTAATTATTCTCCTCCTTTCGCTTCTCTGTCCCACCGTTTGCCTCTCGCTAATTGTGCAGCCTCGTCCGCGCTGCGGTGACTCATTCGCGGGAGCGAGGGAGGATCTCCGGTGAACGGCGCGGCGTTTCCTTCGAAGGGTAAAAATAAAGAGCGATCGAAGGGTGAGCCCGCCACCCCGACGAGCCGTATCGACGCGTCGCTTCGATAACCGCGTGCCAACGTGATCACGTTCGACGCTGTCGAGCTGTCGAGTTCGCGCGAGCGACGGAGCCCCCTTGGCGGCGCACGAAACGCTTTTGAATTATTCAAAGATATTCCGGCCGCGGATTTCCACCGTTCGATCGGGCGTCGGACGCGCTGATTATAAATAGAGAGGAAAATTGAAACGAAGAAGGCGATATACGTTGTTACGAATTATGCAATTGGTAATACCTGGAAGCACCCGACGAAACGTATGCTGAGCGGAGAAAAAAGATTTTAAATTGTCGCGCGTGTTACACCGACAATGAGAAAAAAGTGTGGTAGATTTGACTAAATTAGCGGTCACGAGCGGTAAACGCAGATTTAGTTAATTGAATTAATAATTTGCCAGGCATGATGAAAGCGTGTTTTCGTCAAATAATTCTTCATTATTACAAGCAAATTATTTAATTCAAGTAACAACATCGACGCGCCCCCGTCCGGAAAATAGTGTCGTAGGGCGTGAAAGGGAGAAGTGGGTGATGAAAAATGGATGATAAAACGTGTGAGGTTTGGAAATTAGTGCAATAATGTGAAAGGAACTGTCGAGTCGTCCTTTTGTCAGTATAATTTTATCTACAGCTTATCGTTACAGTTATCGTGGAATGACTAATACTAGCAAGTTTTACTGTATTTATTGTAAATACAATAAAAAAAGGTACGTATGAGAGTTTTCGGATATTTTCGGTGTACGGTACAGTCATTTTTTTTTGAAACATTAAATCGTGACAGTTTACATTACAATTCACTTATTTACAAAGAAAAAAATATTCTTCACAATACAGGAGAAACATCTGAAAACCCTTATGCACACCTACCTCTGTCACTACATTATAAATCCAGTAAAATTTACTGGTACCAGACCTTCCGTGCTCTCCTGATCGTTCAGAGGGAGATGGATTAGGCTGTGTGCGCACCTAACACGCGAAAAAGTGTATATCGAAATACTCGTTTTCCTCTCTCGTCGCATTATTTCAAGAATTCAGAACCTCCCCCGTTTCTTCTCCCTGTACGTAAGGGCTCCTACAGGCAATTCCTCTGCGCACTAACCGCCCCGTTACATCTTGCGCAATACGCACCCACGCTCCCCTATTCTCCTATCCCCTAAATACCCTCGATACGATGTCGAGAGCCAGGTATTTAGGATACGCGCAGGCGGACGAACCCGATACACAGGGTGGCCAATAGACCTGTAAACACCAACCCCGAATGCTCTTTGGCCTAGTAAATCATTGCCCCACCTCTCGCACGTGAGCCATTGTGTGCCTACATGATTGTACCCCCTATCCGTGTTAATCACGACGGGTTTGCGAGTACCCGTGCGTGCGTGCTCGACGTGTAAACAGAGAAATGAGTAGCGCGCACGGGCACACTAGTGCCACCGTTCATTGTAGTTGCATCGTCTATTTTCAGCGCTGCCGATCCTACACGGTCGCGGATCGACTGCTGCTGGGTTGCCTCGGCCAGACTTTTGTGACTGGAAATAAAACGCGCTTTATATATTTATAAATTCAATTTACCCGTTCCGTTCCAATAGGCGTTTATGTATGTGTGCGTGCGAATGAAATTGTTAACGGACGCTATGTGCGATTCGGCGCGGCAAAATTCTATCACGTTTATCACTGTCTCCGAAAGGACCACCTCGCGATATTTTAATCACCGTATCGTCCATAAATTATTTCCGCACTGAGAAAAATAACTGGGTCAATTTAAGGAATCCTTGAGATGACCAAACCGTTTGGTGGAATATGGATCACCCATCTATATTCGGTTAAAAACTGACCGATTTTTTGTTGGAATAATTAAACGTTTGTTTGGAGTAATTAAACATTTGGTTAGAATAACATGATATTTGGCTTAAGGACTGTCTTTTAATATTTTTGGAAGTTGGAAAATTCATACGATTTGGAAGGACCGTAACGTTTTTTTTTTTCTACTTATTTTTATGCACCATGATGCATTTTATTCGGTCGTATTTGACTATTTCTAGGCCGTTACCGCACGGTTTTTTTTTTGATCTGACGTTCGACAAATTTATTATAAATTTGAGAAACTCGCGGGCGATGCCGACGACTGTCAAAGGGATTTGACAGGCAACAATATTTCGAGCAATATTGGACTTCTTGTGTGCTTGCAGTAAATTCGGGCACACAGTAGCGGCCTTCAAATTATTTCGCCGAATCCAATACAGTTTCCTCCAGCATCGTAGCTTCTCTCTGCGTCGAGTTATTGCAGTCCGCGTGACACATATGGCGTGTTTTCGATTTTTTGACTTCTAGGAAGTATTAAATTTTCTTCGTGATACACTAGTTCAACCGATGGTGTTGCTCAATGAAACTTCAATGTTTATCGGATGACATTAAATAATTAACCAATGAGGATTGAATACCGATTCAGCGATTTTCATCTGATCAATCGGTATGCTCCGACTGTCACCTGGAAAATAACTGTGAGCTATTTCCAAAATCCCCGAAATCAAAAGACGCCCCTTTTAACTGACCAGTATTTCGGTTAGAATAACTAAACACGTTTAGTCAAACGGTTTGGTCATAATCTCAAGAATTTTTTTAATAGACCCAGTTTTTTTTTCTCAGTGTGGAAATAATTTATGGGCGAGATGTGGTGATTAAAACATCGCGAGGTTGCGTTTTTGGGAATAATAGTGATAAATTTGATAGAATTTTACCGCGCTGAATCGCACACAGTGACCGTTAACAATTTCATCCAGTTAGATGCGTTTTGTCATTTTAACCCAATTAATTTTCTCGGTGCAAAGTAAGCGCGCGGAACAAAATTTCCGAGACGTCAACTTCAACTTCCAATGGACGCGTCAGCGTGAAAGCGTCGACGAAATCGTCCGTCTGTCGGATGAAATCGCCGGGGAAGGTCACCGACGATCGCGTGACGCGCGGGAGCTGAAATTGTACTTGCATGAAATTCGAAGTCGCGATGGGAGGGGGGCCGACGAAATTCGAGCCTTTTTTTTCTCGCAGCACCCGCGTGACGAGGAGCACCACTTTTCCTCGGCCGAAGAGAAAGGCGCGTCCTCGAGATGACTCTCTCGATCGTCCATCCACTCGATCGTCCTGCGGGAGAATTATTCGACACGGAGCGTGTCGCTCTTTCGTCGGAACGAGAGTACTCCCCCATCCCCCGCTTTCCTCTCGACCGCGCCCGATAATTTACCCAATTCGTCTCGTCCCGCTGCAACGGCACAGTCCGGCGCACCGGAAGCGATCTCCTCTCGCGAAAAGTTCCATCAACCCGCCGCGATCGTCGTTCGCCCGCGACCGATCTCGGCCTTTTCCCATTTCCAACGTCAGCCCATTATCCGATCCGAAGAGTCGCGCGAACCTTCGTTGTGCGCGCGCGCGATTTACAGAGCGACACGACGGAAACAAACGGCCCTCGTCCGATGCCGAAAAATGGTCTTGTTTCTCGATAGCTCCTGCAGTACTGTACACACTGGGAACAAAAATTTCCAAACCATAGCCTCTCGGGCGGCCAAATAAATATATAGTTATCTTAACAAATAAGGGAGAGGTGGGATGAAAGGGACCTTTTTGTATAAGATGATATAGCAGATAACCTAAAGAACTATTACAGTTCCAGTTGACAACATTAGAAGGGTTGCTTATCTGAGGACAACAATACGTAGTAGTAATAAGCTTCTCACTATGTTTATACTTGCCCTATTTTTAATTCCTCAAGAAAGTGCATTTTGTCCCTTTCATAAATCAATTGTATTAAAAGAGGCGGTCTAATAAAATTTATATTTTTCATAACATTCTGCTAAATTATACAAAAAAATTGTGATCATTGTGCTCATTAAAACTTATTCAGATAATGAATGATTTATATTCAAAAATATCCATTGAGCCAATCTGAACTAGATTCTTTCTTTGCTTTCCACGGAGCGGGTAAGACTTTTTTAAGTTTTAGAACCTACTGATATGCCAGTTCTCTGACCAGCTTAGTATCCACTCCTTAATACATTATTGCTGAGGTCTTTAAATAATTTGCAAGGGAATATTCTTCTTAAATTGTTGCTGTATCTCATTGATAAGTATGACGATAAGATTGGAAATTTAATTTTTAAAGTTAAAATATCAAACAAAAGGTGCCAAACATTTCACATTATCATTCTTGAATAAGTACTTGTCTAAATGCAGTAATAAAGATATTAATCAGTAATAGGTAATGGTAATTCAGAAAATGTTTTGGAAAAGTGCAAAAAATTTTACTTTGCACCGTTAATTCTGAAACGACAGCGGTTTGAAATTAGACGTAGATGAGCATGTATCATTATTATCATGAAATAATAATGCTTTCATTGTCGAGAGATCCTTCGATTTTTAAACAATTGCCATGTCCTTTTCAAGATGTGTCCCTTTCATTCAACCTCTTTCCTATATGGTTAAAGTAACTATTATACAATTTAATTGAGGTAATTTGATACTTAGCTGCTTCGACTAAATATTTATCCAAGTAACTATATATTTAGTTGGACGTCCATAACCTCAAAATTTAGTTGAATCAAACGTTTTTTTTTCTCAGTGTAGTTAACATAGTACATCCATCGTTCTTCTGACAAAAACTTTTGTCGAAGCAAACCCACTCGGATCGATTTAACAATGCTGTGAAGTTGAATTGTTTTCCACCTGCAAATGGAACGAATTTCATCGAATGAAACGACTAAAATTCAGTTATTCCAACTACATACAGTCCGACCAAACACACGATGGTTGATTTGACAAAATTTGACCCTCGACCCGAACAATTTTGTTGGAACAACTACATTTTTTTTCCTCAGTATGCATATAGACGAGGGTAGTAGCGGACGCTACGCTATTCGTACGTATACGAAAGGCTGAGAGGGGTGAGCATGCAACCGCGCGTACGGGGCAGGGGTAGCTCGACGGCCCGGAGTCAACCGGATTGATGCGCGAGACGCGCGAAGGGTAGCCGCCGTCGAACGGCGTTTGGGGCGGTCCGACCCGCCAATTCAGCATCGCCCGCGTCCGGGCACTCAACCGCAAATCGAGTTCCGGCCAAAGGGCGGAATAAAATCATCCCCCCCTTCCCCCTGCCACTCGCCCCGACCCCTCGTCGCGCTTGATTCGCGTGTAGGCAGTCCGGTAAGACATCACTCGCAAGGGACGCGTTTATCCGGCCGCGGGAGGGGGTAGGCTTTAATGGGGATGCGCGCGGGAGAGAATAGGCGAGCGGCCGTGCGGGCGCGGGCGGCTCTCGCGCGGGGGTTGCGCCGTGTGGCGGCTAGCGCTGTCGGATATGACGTCGTAGATGTCGTTCCGCCTTATCACGCGGCACTTCGTTATGTCGGATACGTGAGTGGGTATATTATACTACCGGGCGGAGAGGGCGGTGTGCCACGGGGTTTCGTGCTCACTGGAGCATGTGCGGAATACGTACGCGATGCGCACGGCTCGACGATAAATGCAGCGGAGGATAATCGGGGCGGTCTAGCCGAGAGGGTCGAAAGTCGAGAAGCGCTTCGGGATTCGAAGGGGAAGGGTGGGGATTTTTTTCGACGATTTGGTTCTCACGATTCTACCCTCGCCGGAGATTGCCGCGACGCTTCTGTCGATCGCTGTGTATAGCGTCAATGTCAGTCGCGGGACGATATTTATCGTCGGCACGTGAAGCTGCAGCGGAAGGGACCGTGTCCGGCTTGAATAAATGAGGGGGGGGGGGGGGGGGGGTCGAGGAAATGGCGATGTCAGGCAGTTATCGTTAGAGGCTCTGATGTCATCGTTATCGTCGCTTCGTTAGGGGTGGATGTTTATTTATACGGATCGGAGGGTGAATCTTCTATTGGATAATGTACAGAGATCAGTTTCCTTAGTCGAATATCGCGAGTAAACGTACGGCTCCCTCTTCGTATCTGCAGACATGCTTATCAGATCGATAGTTATTCTTTTGTTCGACGGAATATTCAAACAATTCGGGAATCTTCTGATACGAGAACGCATATATCTTCCACGTTTTGAATTGATTCGTGCGGGGGATTCCCCGTCTCTCCAAGGTATACACACGTATAGGTACATATATAGAGAGGAGACAGCGAGGACGGTCGACTATCTCCACCGAAAGACTATATTGGGGTTGCTCCGCCGGAGATACGGAGAACCGCTTCCTTATGCTTCCGGGCCGGAAGGGAAACGCTATTCGAACCGACGTAAATCTTGATGGGCGGGCGCGTTCGCTAATTGTGTGTATTCTATGGACGAGGCAGCAATCGTGCCTGTCCGGGGAGCATAATGGAAAAGCAATCTCGTGTCCCGGATACGCTTCCCGGACATCTCTGATGACTTCATTTTCTTCGTAAAACTCGTCGAGCATACAATGGGGATTGCGAGGGAAATGCACTCGTTGCGCTGCACTCCGCTGTGCGATCCGACACATATTTTTCCTCTTAATTATAAATCCCGGAATCGGAATATGTTGTCGCCTCCAAAATTTGTAGAAAGCAGATATCAGGAATTTTCTGCCCCTCCTGTAATTATTCAGTTATAAATGTTACGCGTACAAATAAGTTTTAGGACACTTTCGCAAAAATTCAAAATTTATTTTTATTCAAAATACATCAATTCATCAAAATAATCCCCCTCACTTTCAATGACCTTCAGCCATCTACCAGACAATTCACGGATGCCCTCCGCAAAGAAAGTTTCATCTTGCGAGATGAGGAAGTTATCGACCCATTTTTGGACTTCTTCAAATGTCTTGAATCGCACATCAGACAATTCGTTTTGCATTTTCCGAAACAAGTGAAAATCAGTTGGAGCTAAGTCTGGTGAATACGCGGGATATGGTACAACTTCCCATCCAAGAGCCATTAACGTATCCTTGACCGGTCTACCTACACGAGGCCTGGCGTTGTCATGGAGATGGAGCAGTTTTACCGGACGTTTTCCTTTGCCAGTAAATGGACGCTTTTGGTCAATTTCTTGGTTCAATCGTATTAATCGTTGATGATAGCGATCGGCAATAACTGTATGGCCAGGTTTCAGAAGGACTTTGTTACAGTGAATATTGCGCTTTGACGTCGATGTCGTCGGCTCGCCCGGGTCAACCCAATGACATCAGCGTTTTGGATTATTAAAATAAATCCACTTTTCATTGCCGGTCACAATTTTCCACAAAAAAGTCTTCCTTTGTTGCTTGTTGTAAAAATTCAAACATATGTCAAGACGGCTATTTTTATTTGCTTGAGTCAAAGAGTGTGGCACCCACTTTGTTCCTTTTCGAATCTTTCCCATTGCTTCAAAGCGATAGGAAATAGTTTGTTGAGTTACTCCTAGCTGCTCTGAAAGTTGTTTTTCCGTCTGTGACAAGAGTTTTTATCCAGTAACGCTTGCAGTTCCTGGTCGTCCACTTTTACAGGGACTCCGGTACATTCACGGTCACTAACATAAAAATCATCGTCCTTAAATCTCTTATACCAATACTCACATGTACTTTTAGAGCAGATCGAGTCACATGCTTTCCTAATACTTTTTCCTTGATTGAATTCATAGCGAACGCAGTGTCTAATAAAGAGCTCATCGGTCTGCATGTTTTATTCGCAAAATTTAAAGGTTATATCTGTGTGACACCCTTATGTTTCGATACTACATATTAAACAAGTGCCATCATATCACATGTGAGCGGTAACTTTGAATTACTTTTATGACATGAAATGGAAGTGTCCTAAAACTTACGTGTACATCTAATATTATACGGTGGTCATTGATTTTCGATTTCAGTTCCCCCTGACATCCAGGATCATCAGACTAGCACGGATATGGTGGTACGCGAGGGAAACAACGTAACGTTGCGATGCGCAGCCTCTGGCACTCCCTCGCCCAACATCACCTGGCGACGCGAGGACAATCAGTTAATTCCGCTCGGAAACGGAGAAGAAGGTTGGTTATACGCACGATTCTTCCGCTTTAATCTCGCTTTGAAGATGAAAATCTCTGAAATTGTAGGTACGTGTATACGTTCGCGTTAGAATGCATACACGGTATGCGCAATTGCATGCGACTGTAAAATTGTGTTACTCGGAGGATTATTCGCCGGTCGAGCGGAATTGATATCAAAGAGCGAAGTACGATAGCGGAGAGGAGATATTTTGGTAGACGCGTTTCGTCTTTATAAAAACATTATTCAACCTGTAAATTCTAAATGTTCAAAGCTGCCGTATCTTTGGAGGCAAATATGCGTCGATTGTGCTATTTTGCTTGTTCAGTACGCGGTTAATATTCCGTGTCTTATCGCAAAGTGATTTTGAGAGGGAAAATGCGGCACTTCTTGAGTCGAAATTTTGTTACTAGCTTTGGAGCTTCAAAGTCTACTAGAGAAAGCGTGTAAATTTAAGTTATAATTAATGGATAGGAAGACGCGAAGGATTTAATTTCAGACCTGCAAATAACTGATTTGTCCGCATTCGCAAAGTTTTTGCCTAATCTAGTATTTAAGCATTATTTAGTGCTCCATGTTTTATTTCGACTACAAAAATATAAAACTTAATTAAAATCTCTAGGTACTCCAGTAGGTAGATAAAATTTTAAAAAATCTAATTAGATCCTCTAGATACTATTCTATTTTTGTATTCAAAGCAGAGTATGGAGCCGCTACATCATGCTTGCAAAGCCAGTTTAGATCTGAGCTTAGTGAAAGTGAACCAATCGGTCACTTGTGCTCAGAAAACAAAATTTGGTAAATTGAACTGCGTAAATGTAGTTTAAGAAAATAACTTGGACCTGAATTAAACAAGGAGTTTGCCATATTTAACTTCAGAAATAAATTGCTTCAACTCAATTTGAGTTAGATTAATTACATTTGTTTACAGTGTAGATCTAAACTAAATATTAAATCCTTCGCGCCTTATCCCATCTCTTAATTCTGAATTATCTCCACGTTCTTTACTAAGCTTTGAAGGTCCAAACTTAGTACCAAAATCTCGACTCGGATTTGGCTTTTCGGAGCCACGCTATAGGCAGACAACTGCGAGTGCTACGAATCCCTAGAAATTCTTCGCCGATAATTAAACTGCGGAACATCAAACGGATGGGTGCATGTTCGTAATACCACGTGAGAGCGGTTCATCGAAATTGATCCCTGTTCCCCCCGGATTAATGCTGATGTAAACACGTTTATTACCATCGAAGTTGTATCTGTAGCCGTTACGGCAATTCCGATCGATAGCTCATTTCGTATTTAGCGAGCGTTCCTTTGATTTTCAACTCGCGGTTCATTTTCGACTTCGGAGCGCGCGCGCGCCGTGTTAGCTGTGCCAGATTCCTAATGAGAATCGGGGTCGTTTGGACAGTCCTTCATCCGCGGGAGCTCGCGACGTTTCGAAGAGGGATTTTTGTCCGGATCCGGAGTAAGATATTTCGTATTCTGAAATTTGTCGGAAGCTGCGTCCCGTCGAGAAATTAATAGTGAAGCCTGATTCCATTAAAGGCCTCGATTAGGCCCCATACTACTATGTTTCCCTATATTAGGACTGTACAGGGAAATAATCTTAAATCTACAATATCATATGAGGCTAAACTTATTCGCCAGGAAAGAAACTTGAATCACTATTATCTCATTATCTATGAGCTTTTGGCTTATGTTTGTATAATACTTTTTTGAGGATTATATCTTATACTTTTTGTAAGATTATTATTTTTATCTGCAACAAAGTCTTATATTGATGTAGGCTAAAAACTCATAAATAATGAGATAATAATGATTTAAGCTTCTCTCTCCTGGTGAGTAAGTTTAGCCTCATATGGTATAACCGAACAAGTTCTAAAAAGTATGGAGTTTAATAGGGATATATCGTGGCAACCCTACATAGAGTTCTCCACTATATCCTGACTACTAGATACTCTACAAAAAAGAGTGATGTTAAGGTTGAAATAACGAATTAATTCATAACAATTGTTTACGTAAACCGTCCTCCTATCTATAACTAAAAATATTACAGAGATTTGAAGGAAAAAAAACATGTGGGTATAATTATATATTTATTACGTATGCGTCAACGACGCAATAAATAATTTCTTACGCCCGTTAAGTTCGAATGATACATACTTTTTTATTAATTTCTGTTGAATCCAAGAAACGTGTTAAGTGTTAGCAATATTCGAATGACTGATATTATCTGAAAGTTCTCAAATTTAAAAAAATGAAATGCCAAATTAAATACATAGGGAAACATGAGAGAATTCCGATCTGGCCTCAGTAAATAATTCCCTTAAAAGCCACGATCAGAGTATGACATTCTTTGAAGGACTATACAAGGCTTCCCTACGAGGGTTGAATTAAATTAGGGAACCTTAATCGGGGCCCTGTTCCAGCCCCAACATAATTTCTACACGAGGTACCTTCGACTTTTAATTCGCGCTTCAATTTCGGTCGGTTCTTCGTCCCGTGGACGAACCTTCCGACGCCCGAAGAATGAATTTCTCTTGTTTCTCCTTTCTCCCGCGCAGCGTCGCGGGACGCGAAGAGCGACTCCCGCGAGACCGAGACCCTGCGTATTTCAGACTCTCTGAAATTTGTCGGAAGTTGCGCGAGAGAGACAGCGCTGTACCTACCTTCCACGGCTCTCTCCCCCCTCTCTTCCTCGCCCTTCTCCACCATCACGACTCACGAGTGGCGAACGCGTACAGGCGGAGTCGGGGGAAGAGGACCTCTATTAAATATTTCTTGATAAACAAACAGGAGGCGACGGGGAGAAACTCGCGGCAAACTGTATTCGCCTTGCGTGCTCGACGCGAAGCCCGATCTCTCGTGGGAGGGTAAACGCGCCGCATTCGGGCAAGGGCAACGGGTCAGAGAGGTGATACGTTTGTGGAACCGGAAAGCTCCTTCTCTATTTGCATCGAAATTGGCAAACACGAGAACGACAGTCGACGAGCCGGGTTCACGCTGTCGCCCGACGCTCTAGGTACGCGCGTACCTCTCCGTGGCCGCGGTAGGTCGCCGGTCCTACGAGAATTAATAACCGGAATCTCTCCCTCGGAGGGTCGAGCTTGCGGCGACCGTAACCGCGCTGCCGCGAGCTGGAGCTCTCTCTTCGGCTTGAGAAGATAAAGGATCCGCCGTGGAGGGTCCTCGCTACTACTTGTCCTCGTGGAAGGAGGAGTCGCCTCGGGCGAGATACGTATGGGGCGTTCCACGCCACTTGAGCCCCTCAAAAAGTGAATGTGCCCCGAAAGATGTCTAAAGATCAATTTATACGAATACAGCGATTTTGACAAATTACAGATCACCCCTCTCATAAATCAAAGTTACATCGTGGAACTCTCAGTCGTTTTGGGGATACAGAGCGATTTTATAAAAGTGGAATTCGAAGATTTGCTGCATCTCTCATAGACGACTGGGAATTCCATAATGCAGCTTTGCATGAAATTTTCTTTTTACTTGCCGATTATGAAGAAAAAAAGGTTTCGACGATAGAGCTCTGCCCTCAAATTTAAAAGTGAGAATAAAAAAATTCGATTTCTCCGTGATTTTTGACAGGATTTCTCTGTAATTCCTCGGAATTATTGTATTCGTACAACTTGATTTTTAGACATCTTTTGGGATAGGTACACTGACTTTTGAGTGGCTGAAGTGGCGTGGAATGCCCTGTATGCGATATGCAAGGAGAATTAATGGGAATCGTGTACATAGTTACTTTCTTCGGTGCAGCATCCGTTTGTTTCATACTGTGGCAACATTCGCTGACGTCGAAATGGACCACTTCGTTCCCGATTACCTCGTTATATGCGAGCTTTCGGGCGGAATTGATAGGCGTAACGAACCCAGTTGATGGCCCCCATTCTCCCACTTCCTCGGTAATTGAACCCCTTTGGTAAGAAATCTATTCGATAGAAAAAATAGAGATACCGTAAAGTGTGGGATTACTTTGTGACAGGAGCGGGGTTACATTGTGACAGAGCATAAAATTATAAACTCAAATTTTGCGCCCAAATTTTTAATGATAGTATTTTTAAAAATTTTTAATAAATGCATAGTTGCATACCCATTACGTACCGGCGAAGTATTATTAAAAATTTGGGCGCCAAATTGGAGAGTTTATAATTTTTGCTTTGTCACAATGTAACCCTACTTTACGGTATGCCGATATCTAAAAACTTCATCTGCTTAAAGTACAAAATTATTTTTTTTCCATGTACACTAGAAGAGAAAAAATTGATTTCAATACGAACCTATTACAAGTTTATTAGTCATAAATAGGGATCTTTTTTTTCATATCAAACAAAGATCAATTTCAGTGAAACGAATGTTTGTGTAAATCCTAGAACGTTTAATTACTTCAAACTTTTATATGTTCTTTGTGAATAAGTTCCTTATTCACATCACGAATAAATATTTCTACCGTAGGTTCGTATTCAAATAAACCTTTCTCTGGGTGTAATTCCTTTTCGAGACCATATTTCGATCTGTAAAAAAGTTTCAATCGCCATCGTCGTAATGTTCACGCCAATAGAGATAGACTCCACCAAAGTCGCACCACCACTCAATTCAACGCTAATCTTCCAATTGGACGTCATTATACCTATCTCTCACCGCCGCCAAAGAATTCACTTCCGCGAAAAGCTAGCCATTTCCCTCCCGGATAATTCTCCCCGGCGAGATTCAGCCGTAACCGCTTACCCTATTTTTTTTTCTCCCCCCGCGACCTGCCCCGTACATACGCGAACGTTAAACGTTCGCCATCACGCGAGGCGTCCCGGCACACAGCAGCGCTATACGTACTTCCCGCGCGCGGAGTGACTCGCCGCGACGCGGGCGGCGTTTGCGTAAAGGCGGTTGCGGGCGAAAGACGGATGCCCTCTTCCGGCCGGCGAGAAAAGTTTAATCGTCCAACAACAAGATTAAGTCGCGTAGTTAATTTCAGACGTATCATCTCGCAAGTCACGTCCAGTCGCAGCGACGCGGAGCCGCGGCCGGCTTATCGGCGGTCCCCGGGTATACGGCCACCGTATCGGGGTCATTATTCGCGCCGGCTACTTCATTAGAGCGGAATAGATACCCTCTCCCCGCCAATCGGAGGTGAGCCCGGGTTGCCGGCCGCGCTATCACGGGCGGTGGCTACCAGTTGGCGAATACATCCGGTCCTTCCGAGATATGACCGACGGATAGGGGTAGGGGCCAGTTTCCCCGCGCGGTGGAGAGGCGCGTTGCATGATTAATGGGGGGGTTGAACGTTCTTCGAGGGATGGCCGCTGCGCTGTTGGAAGTGTCTCGACGGGGAATTAGAGGAGGGGGGGGGGGCGAATGAATCGTAGGAAAGAAACGAAAAAATAACCCTTCACGGGGTGGTATCACCTCCGTATTGCAACACGTGCACAAATCTATATTTCACAACTTCTACTTTCCGTTGTACGGCGATGGGAATGAGACCTTAAACAATGCCACGAGTGTTGTTAAGTGACGCCTGTCAACTGCTTCGCGTTTCTCGCTGCTGTCATCGGGGTGGCTTCGCGGTTATTTTCCGCTCTATCGTCGCGTGCAGTCGCGCTATTCCGCTTTTAAGGGACCGAAAACGTGACGGGGGTGAAAAGTGAGGAATGCACCTAGAGAAATATATATATGGTTTATAAAACAACTAAGTCCTACTTGCGCCAATATATAAGTTTATTTAAATATAAATCTAGCAGACTTTTATTTGATTCAATGTAGTTCGTTTAGTTAAAACAGGCTACTTGAGATAACGAAACTGTGTATATCATAAATGAACGTCAAATTTATTTCAGTTACCTAAGAGATACTTCAATCCAATGATACAATTTATTTACATTAATTAAATATTTACCTCTTTCCCGATCAGCATTAGAATTTTGTTTGGAGAGATTAAACGTATATTTTCTTCATATTTACGATATGTTATTTATTTGGGTTAAATAAATGTTTACTTTGCATCGTGAGCCAGCCAAATTGATACATAATTTAAGTACATAATATATTTAAGTTAACGACGTAATTTGTTTGAATCAAATTTCTCTTAAATATTATATATAATAGAACCGAAAGCTTGTTTAATTTAAATAAATTACATAGTTAGTAAAAAGGAATTATTTTTTTCAAAATTGTTTCTCAGTTCGCAAAATTATAGGAACTCACAGCGGACGGGGTGCACCTTTCGATATGCAATCCGTTATGCTGGCGTGTATTAAAACGAACACCCCGTGTGCTAAAAGTGCATTGGAAATCAAGCAGACGCGATCGAAACGAAGTTCGCCACTCGGTATTGATTCGCATCGCGGTCGAAAAAGAGTCACGGATTCCAAATAAGGCATTGAATTTGAACTCACACGCGCGAACAGACCGCAACGAATATTTGTTGGCTCTCATCGCGAGGGATGGTCCCTCCGGCAAAAAGCTCGTCTTAGACCGACCACGTCCGGTTTGTTGGCGGTGGGCAAATATTCTACGGGATTTAATTCCCGACGACGTAGCGGCGGACTCCGCAAATAAACTGAGCTCCCATCTCAATCGATGTAGCGTTAAGACCATGTAGCGAGAAGTTAACTGACAGTTGTAAATTGTCGTTTGAGTAGAGGACGTTGGAAGTTCGATCCGATGTTCTTAGCGTCGTTACGGACTCGACATAATATTTGTCGCCCGTGTGACGTTATCCTTAGTGAGGTTGTTTGCGAAGGTGTTTTGATGCACGTGGACACTCGATGCTCATCGCGTTAGTTTCCCAAAGACGTGTTTTGTTTTCCTTTGCATCGCTCGAAAGGGAAATTTATATGTGTACCGGTGTGCACGATAAATTTGATGGCAATTTAATGCGCATATTGATAGTTTCTTTTCGTATACCTTTTTCCTCTGGCCTTTTTATCGAGTTGGGAGAAAAATTACCAAAAAAGAAAGGGAGGTCCGAGCGTGGGTGGTTGAGCAGTGGTGGTTGTAAAAGTGAGAGGGAAAATGTTTCGGGGATGAATGTGTGATGCTCCGAGGGAAAGGCCTAAGCTTATGTTTTGGGGAAAATCTTCTAGATCGGAATGGTCAAGGCGTATTTGTCGATAACGCGGATACACGGTAGTCAATGATGTGAAGGAAAGCGCTGGTTGAGCTATGCGTAACAGTATATTTCACCGACTTTCTCGATTCTGTGATAGAGGGGAGTTGGCTATATCGTACCATCGCTTAAATCATACAACCATTGACATTTTTCAAAATAGAAATAGCAGAGTGTTCTATTTCATAAAATATCAGTAGAGGTACGATTTAAATTTAAACGGTGGTTTAATATAGTCAACCCTCTTTCCCCTACATGTGTAGTACTTACACCAGAAAATATTAGACACATTTTTCTTTTATGTGCTAATTCGGTGTTTTAAGGGATGAACAACATACCTAAACTTGACTCCCCAAAACTATTTTTTTACAACCCGTCGAAAGCTACATTGAGTTTCTTAATAAAATAAATTATACATTCCTTAAAAATATATTTAAAAAATATTCCTTATCAAAAGATGATAACATATTAAGTACTTGTCAACTCGGCTAGAAGGAGTAGAAAGAGCGTGAAAAACGGTTTTCGGAAATCACATTTAGGGGTGGCTTTTCATCCCTTAAATAACCAAATCAGCACATCAAAAAATACGTATCTAATGTTCCTTGATGTACTACAACATATCACAGAATGAAGAAAATCTGTGAGGTACACCTCGGGCAGTCTCCTTATGAGTCAGTTCAAGGGAATCTCGCAACGACCGAAAGCTACCCCAATGTGTCTACATACATATACGCGGTATACGATTTCTCTTCTAGAAGTTTCACCCCCCGCTGCCTCCTCCCTAAGCCACCGCCTGGTTCACCTCCCTCGAAATACAGAACGCACGCGAGGAGAAATGGTTAAAGTGCGTGTATAATAATATGGCGATGGTTAAAAGCATGGTAAATGACCGAAATCCGCTCTCAAATCCATAATGGATGCTACCGCGCGTGCCTCGCTGTAGCGGCGCTGAAACCCAGCCGATTCGAGGGAGTTTAACGAGCGTCTGAAATAATACATCTATAATTTATCAAGATTTCTTCTCTATACGCGCGCGCGACTTATACGGTCGCGCGTGTAACGCGTGTCGCATCATTTGTTTACATATACGAATACTCTCTTGGATCAATGAATTCGTAGCACACATTTTTCTTCACGTTCTCGTCGGAATTAAATAATTGGCCGTTATCAAGAGTCTCGGCAGAGGCCTGCGCCAAGGACGAAAGAAAGAGAAGCGTCCGTCGCCAGGTTCAGAGAGACTATATATCAAGAGCCTCTCGATAGAGACTTGCGCCAAGGACTAAAGAAGGCGTACACGGAAAAAAATAATTTACCGATCTAAGTAAACGTCGACATGAATAGTGCCAAGGACAGATTTATTTAAATCAAATGTGTTGTTGAATAAGGTATGTGTTATTCGAATGAACTGCAGATAAAAAATAAAAAATAAAATTAATATTGAAAAATAAAATTTAAAATTAATTTCTGAACCCTGTTCCCTTCTGCTTACCTCGCGTGTGTAACAGAATGCGGAAGTCACTTATATTGCTGATATATTATATATTTGAAATAAAATATCCGTTTATGAGCTTCAAATATGAGCAACGGAATATTATAACGGTTGTACTCACCCGGTGTTAAATGTTCACAAAATCCAAAAATAACGGCGATTGAGGTGATAACTTTAAATTAATTGACAATCCCCGTGCACACTGGGAGACAACTTTTCACACTAAAGGGTCAGTATTACCATCTGCCGAGACATAAAAGTACTAGCAACAAACTTGCGTCTTCCCCCGACTTACCTATAAGTCGAAACTAGTCGCGCGTAAATAGAAACGCCATTCAAGTAGACGGGCAATTGAAATTAAAATTAACGGAGTGTGTATTTTAATGACTATGTAACAACTCCAAAGAATAACGACTATATTTATTATTCGATATCAAGGAATCAATCATTGATTCCCGTGCGAATATTTTTTGTCCCTCGCGCTCGACATGTGTCACGAGAGTGTTACGATTATTATTAATTACTCGATCGGCATTATCGCGCGTATCGACGGTATCGATTCGCCCCTGCCGCTGGAATTCGTCGACGCCGAGGGAACTGGCTTTAAATTCGTCATTTCGCGATCGCTCTTCCCGCGCTTCGCTTCGTTACCCCTTACCGCACACAGAGAGGAAAGTAATTAATGACCATGCATCGTGTGTCGGTTTCAGCTACCACCGTGGACGGTCCGAATTTCAACATCACCAGAGTGAATCGGTTGCACATGGGATCCTACCTGTGCATCGCGTCGAACGGCGTGCCTCCCTCGGTCAGCAAAAGGATTATACTGGTCGTTCATTGTACGTATAGCATCGATGGAAGTTTCAATGGAGTAGAAATAACATTCGGAATAATGCCGTACAATATGATCAACGATTGGGATATTCCTCGTGGAAAAATACTAATGGAAAGCCAATAAGAAAATTAATGAAACACTAACGATGAAGTATTTTTACGCAGTGTTTCACTGGCGGAATAATGCTATCAGTATTTGATTTTGAACTGCATGTTGATATAGATGAGTACCAGTAGTTGTCAGTTAAGATTACTAACCAGGTTGCAATGAAATATTATTAAGAAATTAATGAGGAGTAAGTTGTCATTAGTGTTCCTCAGTTACGAAGATCCACATATCTGCGAGGCATTAGTGAATACCTAATGAACACTGGTGGTTCAGCTGTCATGAGTATTAATTAATAATCAGTGATCAGATCACTTGTGGGTACTGATAGAAAACTAATAAACGCTGATTAGTTTCGATATAAGTACGAATTAGTGTCCTTTAGGGTTCCATTAGTATTTTTCCATGAAAGACACATAATTGAGCAATAAAAATCGAGTTAATTATGAATTTTCATTCAAGTTGATGCGGATATCGTTTCCAAATATATAATCAGCAGAAGGTATATTACGCCTGCAGCTTCAAACAAAGAAACAATTGAATTTCACATTCAGAATTCATCGTCATATTCTTCTTCGAATCTTCTAAAATGTTTTGTATTGAAACTTCGAAGCAGCACCGATTATCATCGACTTTATGGAGTAAATTGAAAAAAAATTGCATCTCCTTGACATTCACAGTCCCACCGATGATATCGATTCCAAATCAACTGGTAGGAGCTCGCGTGGGTCAGCAGATGACGCTCGAGTGCAATTCGGAAGCTTATCCAAAATCTATCAACTACTGGACTCGGGATAAGGACGAGATAGTTCCCCAAGGTCAGTTCACAATACGCATATCTCTATCAGCTTAACGATAAAATTGTTATACGATTAAGTGAACCACGGTACCGACGTTTCAACGACGACCGTCTGCGAAGGAGAGTACAACTCGTTCGAAAAAGGGAGGAATCCAAAAGAAACCTGAAAGAAAAACCCTCCTTCGATTCCATCGTTGAATTAATATAAAAAAAACGACTTCACCCCCGCATTCGAGTTTGAAGTGGCGCTTTTACCGATTACCAATATCGGCGTAAGCAGGTATAGCGGTGCGTACTCACGTGTCGTTTCATCCGCGTTCGAAATGGAGAACAAAACGAGAAGGATGGGGAGATCGATCGAAAGGGCGGGAGATCATATATCCATATTGGGTGGATTTATTCGCCTAATATACGTGCACCCATATGTACTCGTATAAGAGTCGATATGCGGGAGATTTCGTAGAATTACATACACACTTAGTCCACTTCCCTTACTTTCTATTATAATTTTTACAGCAATTTACATTAAGCATTGAGTTAGTAATATACTCAGAGAAAAGCCTATTTGAATACCTACGAACTTATTAGAAAGTTTATTAGTCATAAACAGGAATTATTTTCACATCGAATGTGAAGTCCTACCTGAATTAAACAAATGTTTGCGTACGTCGTTGAACATTTATTTGCTTCAAACTTCCTGTAAACGGAATTCTATTATGCTCGTAAATTGAAAAAAATTTCCTCTTGTCGCACATACATTTCCCTCGCGGTAACATTTTTTTCTGAGCGTGCAATGAACTCCAAAAGGAACCAGTATACGAAGTATAGTACCAATCCCCAAAATTACCCCTATTTCCCATTCCAGCAGCTAAGAATAGCGTACGATAAACCGCACGGATACCTTTTTCCATACGTCGGACGCAGAAATCCACCCTACGTGTAGGGAATCCGTGCGATTCGTTCGACTCTGCAGCAAATTGATAGGCGTTCTCGCGGAAAAGCGTCTTCCCGCGTTTCCGTCGCTTCCCATCCCCCTGCATCCACTTTCTCTCCCCGAAATTTTTCTCTCCTCTCCTTTCTCTCCTCACAGATATTCTCTCGCGCGCACCCATTAGAAGCGCGCCGATATCCGTGGAGCGCATTTCGCGCGGGCCCTCCCCCCCTCGAGGTCCTCTCCGTCTGTCCCACCCCTCTCGCGCGCCTTCCTCTTTCTTTCGAAGCCCGGTTATTCGGATGGAATTAGCTTTTGAATAATGCATGCGAAGCCAGATTCGGTATGAAGATAGAGATATAGCATGATTTTATCTGGCATTTATGAGGAGGGGCTCGTGTCGGATGAGAGAGCGCGCGCGCGCGCCCCCGTGCGGCCAGATCGAGAGGGTGGGAGGGAGAGAGAGAGAGTGAGAGAGGCGACCCGACCGCTTCCACCCCTAGGCTCATATCGCCGCCCGCATTTGCATCTGTATCAGAACCAATAACGCGTCACGCAATATGAGCCGGGTTCTGGCGATCGCGCGACACGGTTACGCGTATACCGCTGCGTTACGCCGCGAATTTTTACCGCGTTTTTTTATTTCTCGTCGCGCGGAGGCGTGTCGCGATGCTAACGTCCGAGGACTCGCGATGGACTTCGCGCCAACTTCCGGCACGATTGGTCGTTACGCGTAACGCGATTAGATTGTAGTGCGCGTAAAATAGGGTTGGTTTCAAATTATCAGCTATTTTATTTGTTGGTTATTGTCATACAAGATTGTTGCTTTCTGGAAGATATTCGTTTCGACTAATTTGAGGACTTCTATTCATTGAAAAAGAACTCGTTGGTTCTGCTGAAAATTACTTGCGGGGTCGTAAGTAGTTATTTACTTATATCAATAAAATTGTTAATTACATTAATTTGATATCTCTTCTTTGCAATCACGTGGAAAATAGTATTTGATCGTAAGGAAGAAATATCTTATTAATATGAACGAATATTTAATCGATGTACCTAAATAAATAATTACTTGCGATACCACGATCAATGGGAGGTAACTTGACAAGCATATCGTAGATGGCGCAAATGTAAGTGGAGGTCCGTAGAATCGCAGCTACATATACTCGTACAGGTAAAACCCGCTGTTTCATTTTAATAATATCGAATAAGGCAATTTAATATATTATATAAATAGAATTACTTTTATTTTACCCGACCAGTTGTAAACCAAAAATAAAATATGACCTTTAATCTACTGAGGACCATCTTTTTATATGGTAGTCTCATGTAATAACGGTAAGTCCCTAAAGACTATAGATACTTGGATACCCAGATGGTCCCCGGCGGGTTAAAATACCCTGTACAACCGTAGTTTTCAATTAAGTTATTTTTTGATGCGCTATTACTTATTATTTAAACACTATAAAGTCTCTTGAATTTTTTTTATAAACCTTCATATTGCCTTTCATGTCAAATCACCATGTTATCATAGCTGTGGAAGACCTCCACACACTCCAGCACCACTTAGCGGTAAAAACTTCGCGATTACCTCCCACTATCAGTAGATCCAACTAATTCTTTTTCTCTGTGTAGGTACATGAATGTTGTAACGTCATTAACGCATTTCATGCTCATACGAATTATTCGTTTATCCGCAGATTTATGCTCGAAATCAACGCAACACGTGACGAGCGAGCGTGACGCGTTTAAAGGGTGGCGTATAAGCGACCGCGTGATGTGTGGCGCGCGTATCGGAGCATCGATCGCGCGGCGAGTGTTCGAGAAGGGGTTAAAATTACACGGTCCCACCCCGCACAGGTCGCACCTGTCCCCTCGTTTACGATTGCTTTACGGCTCCTCGTCGACGTCCCGACGCCGGCGTCGGTCCTCGGGATTTATCGAGGACGAATGGGTGTCTCTCCCGCCCGGCGCCGGTGTAAACGCCCCGCAGGACGAAGGAAACGAGCGGCGCGTCGGTGGACTACGGGGGTTCGAAGATCGGGTCCCGGGACTTCGTCGAACTCGGTCCAAACCGAAATCACGTTAAGTCAGCTCTGGCGCGCGCGCACGTCGAATACCTAAGCGAGTCAGACACGCGAACCCGACGAGGGTGAAGCCCGCGTCTTCCCCGCCTTGATTGAACCATTGTGACGTCGTTTCGACGAGCGATTTCTCAACAAATTCGTCGTCCTACCAACGAGCAGCGAGCGACGCCCTCCCTCTTTCCTCGTGATCTTGAATACCCTGCTTCGACCCCGACGATCGACGCCTCGTCGGTTGCGAATTCGCGTCCCGACTCGACGCGAGCTGCGATCCTCACCCTTCATCCCCTTCGAGATGTCGGGCGCGACGCTGCAGCCGGCGCGCGGCTTTCTCGTACATAACATTGCACTTTGCGGCGATTGTGAATTTCATGAAATCTCGCGTAAATGCGGCGCGCCTCTTCGATATTCCATCCGGGCTCTCTCGGGGTTGTTAAATAATTTCTTTCGGTAGAAAGGAAGTCGTTTGAAGTAGAGGAAAGGAAGGTAATTCGAAATACAGTCGACGGAGTGTGGAATAGCTATGCATAAATTGATCTAATTTACTTATTTTTCGTCAGAAAAAGGTGTGTCGCACATGCTACGAAGTAAGCTTTCTAGTTTTTCAAAATAATGGTCTATACGCTAATACGTGCTGTTTTGAATTAGATGGAGCTAATAATAATTTAATCGAGATACATACACGGAAAAGAATGATTTTGCAGTCTCAATAAAACTAGGTTTTGCCGAGAACTTTTTGTCCTCATGACAAATATACTATCTACAATAATACTATAAGATTCAATAATAACAAATGTAACTGGGGCGTTCCATTTTGAAATTCTTCTGGCTTTCGGTTCCTTGGGACGCTGTATGCAGGAATCTGAATTATGGTGTTTCCGGTAAAGGAGACCATCAAATTGTTACACGTGGTCTTCGTTTTTCACGGTAACCTTAATCAACAAAGCTAAGACAACGTGTAACAATTTGAAGGTACCTATCCTCTATCGGAGAAAACCTGATCCATGAACGAAACAGTCTATGTATAGAAATCAAAAAGGGATCTAGAATCTTGAAAACAAACATGGCGGCTTCCCCAGGATGAATCCAACTAGGATGGAATCCTTAAATGAAAACGCGTAAACCCTTGAGATAATATTTCTCGATAACTAAGTACAAGCGTTTCGATGAATTTCGACATTGCAGGGGGAAAATACGAGCCCGTCCTGTTGGTCAACACCTACAAGGTCCAGATGAAACTGACCATCCGCTCCGTCACGGAATCCGACTACGGATCGTACAAGTGCATCTCCAGAAATTCATTAGGCGACACCGACGGCAGCATCAACCTCTACCGTGAGTACCCCATTGCTCCGCGTTTCTAACGCTCGACGGCACTCTTTGTACGGCTCGACGAGGGTGAGAAGGAGAGCGAAAAAGAGAGGAAGAAATTATTAATTAGCAGTGATCGGATTTACGATGGTTCCGGCAGTGTTATTACAGTCGCGGATGGGAAATTAAATTGAATTCAAACCTTACAACGACGTCATACGTATAACGAACTCGCAATGGAGCGAGCAGACGCGTTGCTGTAATTATAGAAAGCAGTATCGTTACTTTTCCGGCAATCATGACTCGGACGTTTCTCGATATACAAAAAATGCAGTAACGTTAATGCTGCAACAGTCGCGAAGTTAGTCGATTTTCGCCGAGCGAGGAAAATGTTTTTTCTTATGAAAAAATATAGTTTACGTCTGGATTGGCACTTTTGTAAGAGGATTTCGCTCAAATATCATTGTTTCCATAGTTGTTAACGAATTAAGAACAGTAAATTCAAACGGAATGCGAAAAGCCAATGACGTGGGATGTGCTCACCAGTGCCGAACATAAATATTTTTTTACCTTCGGATAATAGACATTTTTGTTACTTATATTAGAATTCCAATTTTTATATATAACGTAGTACATTAATTGTAACTGCTGAATATTTGTCGAAATATAATAATTATTAGCATTGATCATCTATGAATTGAATGCTTCAGACTAAATGATTCCCGAATTTATCTGTTTTTACTCGTATATTTTCTCGTTCATTTATACTTATTTTTCTCATCTCCCCCGCTGACTCGATTTATCAGCAGCTTCGACGTAAACGCCACTTTTACGCCTTCTCTGCATAATTGATCATCCCCTTCATTTTCAGAAATAACATCCGGATCTGGAAACGACGATGCTGACATCAATGGAAACGACACCAAATATAAAGGTAAGGGATGGAATTTCATCATGGTTTTGATTATTACAGTTTCTATAACGATTAATGAATTTCCGTCCTTGATAAGATTCGGATAGACAAAAATTTGTTCTTCATTTCATTCTGTCGTGTGTATGCAATCAAAAATTGCAACTGTGTGTCCTTGAAAGCTCTGCACTTTCGAATGCATCGAGCAATATAAGACAGTCTCGACCGACGTACCTTTCCTGACGTTTGATCGACGAGCCTCCCCCTTCGCGCTGCGATAGAAGGCACAGAAGGCCATCGAGGGCCACCCCGACGTTTAACCACCACCCTTTCACCCTCGACGCGCGACACTTCCAGACAAATTTACTATACCCGGCCGAAAAAGCGAGGAGGGATGCGAGACGACAACAGGTGGTGAAATTTTAACACCCCACCGAGGAACGGTGACGATGATTAGCCGTATATCCGGCACTTCGCATCGACCGAAGACGAATTGCCCGGATGAAGGAAGCGTGTTATTTGGTCGATAGGCATAATAAGGTCGTTACAGCAAAGGGTGCGAGAGAGTTCGTCGGCGAGGCAGAGTTAGGCCCGCGATATCGCAAACATAAAAAGCATCGATAATGGAGATGCGACACGCACAGCCCCTATAGCGAGACCCCGCGATGCCTCGACGACGAGGGGGTTGATGCAGCCGAGCGATTAATCGAACTAAGTAAAATGGCGCTTAACGAGCGGGCCGAGAGTTCCGCTTCCTTCCCGTCGCTCGGGGGGTGCACGGGGGAGAGTAAGAGGGGGCCACTTACGTGAGGACTCGCGTCGCGTTGCTGGCCTCCTCAAGATCGCTCTTAATTAACGCTTCGCGTCGCTTCGATTGATTATTTTATCGATCCATCTATACCAGAGACTCTATCCACACTGTCTCCTCGACGTCGAATGCTTTCGGAATCGAATATTCGCTTCGTATAACAATAATACACTCAAACAAATTTGGCCACAACTAGAAAAAATTATAGTAATTGCAGTGATAATTTTCTTCGCAATATCAAGAATTCTAGCAATATTTTTCTAGTTGTCACCAAATAACGTCTGAGGCAGCCAGTAATATAGCTGGATTGGCTAAATATTTTGTTCAGTGTAGCTTCTCAAAAATTTCAACGGATAATTCTTTTCCGTGTAGAGATACAAAAGCGCGGACGCGCGGAAACTCGTCTAGTTAAACAACGCGCGCGAGCATTTCCTCCGCGAGGTCAATTTCCCTCGAGGCGCTTCCGGAAGACGCCCGCGCGAAGAGTCGAAAAGAGCCGAGTTGCAGTCGCCGCGAGAAACGACCGCTGCGAATCCGCCGTTGGCACGCGAATCGTCTCTCGGTTTTTCTCGCGGGCTCATCTCACGATTTCTTGTTACCGAACTCTGCGGGGTTATCGCAGCTGCCACTTCGTCCATGGGAATTCTTCACAAGCGCAGTGAAAAGTGTCCGATGATAAATGCAGTCGACATGCGCGTAGACATTTCAAATTGCAGTTAATCCGAGCTACGGGGAATCGAGTTCACGTATTTTCCTCGCTCCCCGCCCCACTCGAATGGCATCAACAATAGGAAAGAGACATTAAACAAAAAATCTTTAACCGAGTATGCCGACGTGTTCTAGGTGAATACATATTCAGTGGAGAACTTTTTTAATTTTTATTAACGTAGTTCAGCGTAAAAGTGTAGTTAAAAGTGCTTCGTTTCAAACGCTACTAAAAACGACTCATGATTAGTTCAACAATTTCTATTTCACATCCGGTGAAGCATTCTCTTATAATATACATTCATTGTATTATTGCTCGATCACGTTTTCGGTATGTAGTCTGTTTAGGTGATCTTTGAACGAGCCTCCCGAGATTTGCGACGCGAAAGACTTGAAGTTGGGCGCGCAACACGGTTAATGACACTTCGGGTACGTCGACATGAAAATGGGTGTGCGCGCGGGACCATTCATTCACGTCAAAGATGAATGTCAATCGTGTCGTCTTTTTTCATTCATTATACCTCGTATTATTATAATTATTATCAGTTCGCGTAAACTCTTTTCGTTCACGCACGAGTGTATCGCTAATTAAATAATGAGATGAAGTGATGAAATGATAGACATTTCTGATAAGTCCAGGGCTCTGAAAATATTACGTACGGTAATAGCGTCCTTCCCACACACAATGGCATGACGTGTCGACGAATCGCAGTTACTACGTCACTTCCTTTTTTAATTCCGTTTGAAATAGCGGCTTGTTGATTTATCGATAACTACGGAAATATTGGTTTTTAATCAAAACGCTCTTACCGATGTACTTATCAGGGCAAAAACTTGTTAGAGAAAAAAATACACGTCTCTTCCCTATTGCACCGTGAGATCCACCTACCCCATTCAACCCACCGTCCCGTAACCGAATCCGTACACCACCGTCGCCCGAGCCTCCCCCTTTGTTCCGCCATTCACCCGAACAACAACGGCTTTCGGATTCTCGAGAGTACGCGCGAACGGAGGCCCCGACGACTGTCAGCGGAAACATTGGCGCCTCTCCGCGCCGCACCACCCCGTGCGAGATGCCACTTTGAAATCCCCCCGCGCCACCCCGCTGCCCGTCCCCGCCAGACTTCCCACTGTGGCAGACATTAAATAATTTTCCCTTAAGATTGACAAAGCGATACCGCTTCGTCACGCAACCACCGCTTCGGTTGGGGCGGCGCGGCTCCTCCGCGCGCGTTTCTCGCAACCGGAAATCGATCGCGCCTCTTCTTCCCATTGTTACGCCCTTCCCGGCGGCGAGGGTTGCTTTTCGACCGTCACTCGATCGGTGGAACGTATCCGCCGCGAAAGGGAGAGACGGTGGGCTGGATTAAAGGGTGGTCTATTAATTCGGTTAGAGAATAGTGGGAAACCGCCCGCCGTCAGCGGGGTGTCTTTCAAAGGAGCGATAACCTCGGTTGGCGAGACTACACCGCGCGGTAATGGGATTGCTCGCGGGCGATGCTCGCGTCCAATGAGAAACGCCGAATCGAACGGTAAAACGTCACGGTTGCGTTTCGTATTCGGGGTTGATGATATTTTTTTTTTCTATCGTAATTGGAATTCTGCAATTTGCTCGAGCTTCGAAATGTATGCATGACGTTGTCGTGTCGATTTATTTTTAAAAAGCCGATCGTGGTTTAATTCCTTCGCGGTGGTAAATTCTGTAGTTATCCTGGCGGACGTTTTTCTCTGCCAAATTTATGTCAAAACTTCTTTGAAAATCTGTGCAGAAAGTCCGCCGTTTCTCTGCGAAAATGCTCCGATTTGAAGAGCCGGCAGAGATTTCGGCAGAGATAGCAGGGGCTTCGGCAGGGATGGCAGAGTTGCAAGATATTTTGGTAGAGTTCGCTAGAATTTCGTAAGGGTTCACATATTTGGTAATATAGATATTTCGAAAAATTTCTGAATTTTCTTCTTGATGCAAGAATCTTCGCCGCTCTGCAGCAAGAACCTATCTTCTTATCGCAAGAAGAATCCTTCTTGTATCACGTAAGAATCTTATAAGTAGAGTGATTCATTTGTGGAAACATCTTTTTTTTTTGATCGTGTACCAGCTCCACTGACATTTCTGCCAGCTCTGCTACTTCTCTACCAGCACTGAAAATTGGAACATTTTCGCAGAGAAATGGTAAACTTTTGACAGAACTTTTCACGCAGCTTTGGCAAGGATTTCACAGAGACACATTTTCACTAGGGCAAAGGTATACGCATGGAAAATCTTTGAAATCGTTGCGCGAAGAAACCTCCTTCCACGAGAAGATCCGAGATGCTCACGAGTAAAATCACTCTCCATTCACCGTGGATTCATTTAAGTCTCATTGAATTCGTCCGATTATTCCATCTTTAGGTTCGCTTGTTGAACGGTAATCGTGGGATTGGTATACTCGCAGAAGGAAGTTGAGAAAGGCGAAGAGACTCGATTTGAAATAGTTTCGTTCTGCATTTCGTAGAGCGTTCATTTCGTTAGGCGTCGATTGAAAGCGTAATCGCTTCATGCCTCTATGTATATGTATATATTTACTATCCCGACACCTCGATGCACTGGTCGGACGATTTCAGAATCTCGTCTTTTCCCCTGTGGCCTCCGTGAATATAAATAGGTACGCTCTAACTCTAAGCTGCCGTGGGGAATATTAGTGCAATCCGATTAGCTGTAAGCTGTAACGTAAATCCACTGCGGGACAAATACTATGTAGCCCTTATCCATTCGGATATCTTCACATATTTACACAGGTATTACCTATCAGTTTCTCGTTAAAGCTCGTTGAAAATACACACCTTCCGAGCTGCGATAATATTTGCGCGCGGTCGATTTCGCTTCTCTGCTCGCATTTAGCTTTTAATGGGATCGACGTGCAAAGGAGTGAAGCTATCAAGGGGATGGCGTAAGATTGTATGAAAATGATAGTTTTCCTCTCACGCGGAGAAAGTAGAGATTATACAGTTTTTATATACGTATATCCATGAATCGATATAAAAATTGATCCATGATTTTCGAAATCAGTGTGAACAAAATTTATCGGACTGGGTGTTCAGAGTTCTGCTCCAGGGATTTCGATTTTTGCGAAAATGTTGTATTCGCCAAAAATCGAAATCTCTGGAATCGGTCACTTGACCCCTTTATCTTGTGTATTATTTCGCATTTATTACGAAAAGTATAGTTATTAGGTTGACATCTGAAAATAAATACAGGATCAGCGATTTTATACATAAAACACATTCTTTTTCTTGAGCAAATAATTAATATCTCAGTATTCCTTGGTGATTTGTCGAGTAAATCTGTTATTTTCAAAATCAGCATGGAAAAATACATCAGATAGGATGATCTGGAGTTCAATCTTTCAGATTTCGATTTTTGCCAAAATATCAATTATCTATCCAAAATCGAAGTCTTTGGAATCTTTTGTATTTATTCGCGCTGATCATGAGAAGTACAGCTATTAGGTCGATATTTCAAAATAAGTATAAAATATCAGCGATTATGTACCTCAGAAATATTTGTTTCTTCCAGAAAATCATCGATATCTCGGTATTCCTTGCAGATTTATTGAATAAATCTGTTATTTTCGGAATCACGAGGAATCAGATAGAATGGTCTAGAGTTAAATTCCAGAGACTTCGATTTTTGTGAGAATGGTAATTTGAAAAAATCGAAATCTGTAGAATCGATCGTTCGACTACCTTAGTTGTATATTTTTAGCGCTGATTATGAAAGGAGCAATTGTTACAATAGATCGGTATTTCGAAATCAATATAAGATGCCATTGATTTTGTGTACGAGAACAATTTTTTTTAAGCCATGGATATCTCTGTGTTACTTTGAGAGAGAGAGAGAGAGAATAAGAAAGAGACATTTTGTTCCTTCGGAGTAGCGTCTGCAAAAGCACAGAAGCGCGACGAGACCAAAGAGCTCCTACTTAAAACGCGGATTACGAAGTTCCCGCATGCGTTGGGAAACTTTAAACGAGGCTGCGCGACTCGCCGACGTCGGCCGTGTGCCGGTAAAAAGCCTTCGGCTTCGGGACTCTTCGGCGCCGCGTTTCTCCGCGGGGAGGAGGAATTTCACTGAATGGAAAAAGAAACGGGAGAAAGAGAGCTCGCGTCCGTTCGGCGCCCCGATCGGTACGAGGCGCGCGAGATGCCGCACGTACAAAAAGCTGCGCATCCACGTAAGCCGCGTGCATCGGGTGAAGCGCGCATCATACCAGCCCTTTAGACAGATTCTTTTTCGGTAGATCTGAATACCTGCACTCTCTCTCCGCTCCGACGCGAGCCACATTCTCGTATCTTTCGCTCTCTCATCCCCCTTCCTATCTTTTCCTCTTTCGCCATCGTTTCGAGACTGTCCGTCCTCCCCCACCCCCTTCTCTCTCCCCACCCCTCTCTTGCTCTCCCTATCGCTTTTCTTCCATCGGCAAACGCACGCGAAATGCCGCCCCAACCCTTTCAGACGAGTTCGAAACTCCGGTACCTACATGTATACCGCCCCCGCGTAAGTGCCATGCAAACTACCCTTCCTGGTCTCTCCGAGGACCGTCATATTGTCCCGCAAAGCTTTTACCGTCTCAGTGTCCTCTTCCCGTATATAGGCCCGTATATAGGTACGCGTCGGAAATAATACATGACCCCGCCCTTGCTCGCGCGTTATGACAAATGCATCGATGGTCTTCGGGATGTGCCCCGGCATACGTACCTACGTCATTCCCGTAGGTGCGTTAAGGTACGTCTAAACCGGGATACAAAATATTTGACAACATGTCGGCAACACGTTTATGGCTGTTGGCAACATCTCTGTCGCGTTATCACCGACCGCACGCATGACCCTGGTTGGATCATCTGGTTTGTTCGAAAAATATGAGCTTCCCTCGCATCGAGAGATTTGCGATTGAGTTAAAATATTGCGATTCAAAGAATTTGTTAATCAAGTGCTGTCACGAGAAGTCGTCGAAGATCGTAGAGAGACTCTCGCCGATTCGTTTGTGTCGTTAGCTTCACGCTCAAGGAAAGACATGTTGCCGTAAGCGGAATCTATTTGCGACAAGAGGAAATTCTTTGCAACTTACGAGCATAATATTGCAGAATTCCGCTTGCAGAAAGACTAATACCAAATTCACTTGCGGTGAGCAAATTGTCAGCTTGTCATAATCAGACAAATATGCAGGCCTCGTATCAGAAGTCTTCCTCTTGAGGCAAACATATTTTTCCTCTTGACTGTGAAAGACAACTTCTACAGCTAAGCTAACCTGGCTACTTCGTTATTTCATTAAGAAACGTTTCACATTGGCTTATTTGACGCCAGAAATATAGATATACAAAATATATATTATGTTTTTAGCAATATAAATTACTACAAGTCTTTTTTATTTATTACTGTTTTAATTTACACATAGCGAACCTAGACACTCATTCACAGTTATACGTGGAACGACAGGGGTTGTGATGATGCGAGATTATAGACCAAGGTAAGGCAGCACTGTTAGCCTAAGTCGGTTTGAAGCAAGCGGACTCTTTCATTTGTTTCAGGAAACTGTGTTGTATTAGGTCTACAATTTTGCTTTTGCCATTTTTCTATAGATAGCTTACGATAAAAACGGCGGAAGCAAAATTGTACACCTAATACTTGCACTGGAAAAAAGATTTAAGGTAAGGTGGGGTAATTTTTTGGTACGCTCTTACCCCACCTTACCTTAGTTGACAAATTTAGTTCGTCTTCGATATCCTAAAGGGATTAAGAATTGGGGGTGTGGTGTAACCTCCGTGTAAAACTTCACCCTTGAATATCGCGAGATCGCGGATACTAATTTATGCCCCACCCAGCGACGTGGATGCTGAATTCCCTCCAAGCCCTTTAATACGTCTCGATCGACCATTGGACGTCTTTCGTTTCTTTAGTACTTTGCAGGTTCATCCGGTAACGAGGAAAGTTTAAGATGTAACGTCCTCTGCGGTTTTACGGCAAATCGACGTTTTTATGACTCGCCACGAGCAGCCGACGCCTCGCCGCGCGAGTAGCGCGCGAACGTGAGAAATAAATATTCCCGGCGCGGAGAGAATGAAGTGGCCACGATGGAAAGTTTGTTCGCGCGTGCATAAAAATTCCGACGATTAAAGGTCGCGCAAACGTAACGTATAGAGTAAGTCCGGGAGTGATGGCCATAATTCTTTTCATATAGCCTGTATTTTCTACAATTTTAAAGTTACTATAAGCGGCAAAAATATTTTATGACCTTTCCACAAATCAACTAAAGGTAATTCGTGATTTTAACTTGAAAATAATATAAACTCCAAGACACAGTAACACAAATATTTTATAGTTTCTTTAATCACTGGTTTATACACTACACAAATTTACCACAAGGAAGTTTTAATCAAATCCGCTATATTTTTTTCTCAGTCTACAGTTTCGCGCGAAATATTCCTTCGCTCGTCGAACCAGGTGCGCTTGAATTCGATTATTTCTCCCCGTAAAATTGCTAACAATAGAAATCTCCAGAATCAGTCACGCAACCGGCCATTAACCCTTAACCGTACACATGTGACATTTTCAAAAAATACCTTGTTAACGCCCGCGAGCCCATTAAGATAGAGATCACTGAAACCTCGTAGCTTTAGTTAACGGTTCAATCTTTTTGTCCGCAAGATTAATCGCTCCATTCAACTCTACGTCGAGTTGACAGAAATATTCGAAACGGTAAAAACAACATCTTCCACCTCACGCCGGCAAAAAACCCGGAAAAGTCGCAACCCTTCTCGTTCTCTCATTTTTCCCCTCAATTTCCCTCATCGTAGCCATTACCGCCCCGAATAGCGAGAGAACGCAGAGTCACGTTCGCGCACGGCGATCAACGCGAAAGTTCTCGCATTATTTTTCCATCGCTGTGCTCACGATCGCGGAATCGATATAAGTATATACCTATATACACACAGTTTCTCGAAGTCGACGGCACCCCGAAAGATTTTCGTCGAGAGCGGCGGCGCGCGACTGATTTCGTTTAAACTTTCCACGGAAGGTGAAGGGAGGGGAGGGTGGTGGCGGCAGAAGCGCGGGTCGGGGGTGAACGGGGGTGGAAAAAAGGAACCTACGTAAAACATATGCGAAGCGTGCCGAGAAATCAGAAGTCACGGACGTTTCGTTCGACGAGAGATTTATAGGCTTGATTGGCCGGCGAGGGTCGACTTCGTCCAACTCCGCTTTTTCCGCCCTCCCTCGGCCACGCGAAGGTCCGGCCCGGTGGGGACGTGGGGAACGACGAAAGTTGCATTGTAAAAACATCGTAAAAACTCACGACGGCCGGAGAGACCACGCGAGCGTGTACAGCTCGGAGAACAAGTAAATAAATGTCAGTCATGTAAGACCGTAACAACCTGTAAACATGTCACGTACCCCGCGACACCCCCGCGAGGCGCGGGTCGGATCGTGGCCGAGTATATCGTATCCCTCGCGCTAGCTCCTCCACGAAGACCGTTCCCTCTCTCGTTTGTTCTCCTCGTTGCTCAGGCGTGTAACCACCGGCGCGTTTGCACAGCACTAAACGAACACTCCTCTCTCGGATGCACCGTTTGGCGCGCGCCGCGTCTAACTTTCGAGGGGGTGTGCGTGACTTTGGCTACAGGGGAAGGGGAGGAGGGAGGAAGGGAGGCGATGTAGAGACCGCGCGGATGTTGGTAAAATAGCACGGAGAAAGGTGGATTTGAAGTGAAGAGCACTGAGTGCTCAGATAGCACCGAGTACCCGAGTTTTGGCATTATGTGGACGACTGTATTGGCACTGGAGTGACGACTCGAATTTTTGCTAATTATTGCCACACAAAATAGCATTTCATTCCCCTCACTTGGCAAAAATTGGTACAATATAGCATTGCGCTTCAGCCGATAACACTTGGGGTTTGTAGTTTAACCCAGATAGTCCTGAAATTGTTTCCATAATTAAAGATATCAGTCTCCTAAACATTCACTTGTCATCAATCTTTCTAAACTAAATACTTAGAAATGAAATACATACTTCTTAGAAGCAGCCTTGAAGGCGGCATCTATCAAAGAAAATGTTAAATGTCTAAAATTTGCAAATTACTGCAATGCCAGTTCTTTTAAAAGAACAGTAGGACTCTATCTGGGTTGAATATCATTAATCTTGGAAATATCCCACAACAAAAATTTGGCCGCATAAGGACGCCACGTACGAGAATTATCATCCCCTTAAAAATATCTTAAATCTCTAATCCGGCCCATGTCAGGGCTAAATTAGCATGTGCTATCTAGCGCCCCCTATTTAGACCCGAATTTCTACGCGAGCATTTATACCGGTCCGAAAACCATGCGAGCATTCCTGGTGGAAGCGTTTCGCGAGTGCAATGGGTCGTGACATATTTTCACTGTCACGCATCGACAGACAACCCCGGTATACAAGCGTTGTGACAGCGCTCGGTGGAAAGAGGTTTTCGGGTAGGATTAATAGCGACTGCCGAACGCTCTCGGCAGTTCTCGATCGTTTCTTCTCCAGCGCCTGAAATCCGTCGGAACGATAAATAAGGGTTTCCGCGTCGTCGCGTCTTTGAATGCCGCGGGGATAAAAGAGGGTGGCGATACCTCCGCGGCGTCGGGCTCTTCTCTCCGGGATTTTCGTATATCCACTCCGTGCATTATGTCGAGTTAGTTATCGATGCACCGCTCCGGTGCATTCTCGCGTCTGCACGCGCGCCCCTCTCGAGGACTCCGCTTCGCGGGATCGATTACACGGCGCGTTGCCGATAAGATCTCTCGTCGCGCCGAGCGCGGGAAGCGTTGCGCGTGCACGCAAATGCAGCGGCGTACGGAAACGCATTCGTGGCGCGGAGACCGACGCGATCAGCGTTTACGTTTAGGGAAGGATAAAAAGGCGAGGAAATTTTGCGCGCTACTTTCTTCTAAATAAACGTTTAAATAAATAAAGTAGACTAAGCGAATTAAATTATTCCTCGATTGCTAGCGGGTGACTTGAGCTCAATTGGGTAGAAGTTCGCGGCAGCAGGAAATGTTGCAAATGATTTAAAATAGAAATCGGTTGACAGCTCTAATCGAGAAGAGACACCGAGACAAAAATGTTCATCTAGCGGCAATGTTTCTGATCGATCCGCTTTGGGTGACGGTAATTCAATTGAGTTGATCGTAGTTGAATGGTACGAGCGGATTATATTGTTTTGACACTAGAGCTAAATCTGATTGGTCCTTTATGGCAAAATAAGAAGATCCGCTCGTACTGTTTAGCTATGGTGGAAAAGACTATTGATAGAGTCGCTCCGCGTAACCCTTCCCCACTGGTACCAGACTATACGTAGTAATGTCCCATGCATCCTTAAATGAAGGGTAAAGGGGAAAGACAGGGAATGTGTCCTATGTAGAGAAAACTGAAGTTTTAGTTTTAACAGCTTCGTATTTTCAAGACAACTTATATTATTGATTTATAATATTGATTTAAAAATACTAGGTGGTGTATGTTTCTGAGATTTATTTACCAAAGGAAATTACAACGGGTACATAATACAAAAAAAAAACCCAAAAGAATCAGATTTCAAAAATTTGTGATAGGTATTCCTTGTTTCTCTCCATCACCCTTTAAATGTAGAAACACCCCGATAAACACGCGGCTAATCAGACGCGAAGGGTTGCCGATTCAAGCTCCTCCGTCTTCTGTTACATTCCATATACTTTTCTGCTTGCAGGAAAACTCAGGAAACAATCGGGAAACGACATCATCGAGGGAAACCAGGACATGCTGAAAGAACGCGGTGAGTATCCATTGAAATGTTCCATTCCCGCCGGTAATCGCTGCTAGCCGTAGGTATTGTCGCAAATCGTTTCCCCGACCGATCGTCTTCGCTCGACAACGCCGAAGCGACGCGAACGGCTTTAAAGAGGAAATGGAAAACTTGAAGGGACGATCGATGTTGGTTTCAGACCTGAAACTGCGCGGTCGCAACGGCAACGACGAGGACTACGACGATTCCGCGGCGTCGGGTTCGAGGAGCGACCTCGGCCTGACGTTCGCCGCGATAGCGTTAGTCCTGTGCCTCCGTCACCATCCTCACCTGCCGACGCTTCACCCAGCCTGAGGTAGCGACCCTCTCGCACGGGCCAGCTCGTCGCACTCCGTCGGCGACGCATCCCGCCGACATCGGCTTCTCACTCGTACATCGGCAGTCGTCGTCTCCGCGGTACACCGCGCGAGCTCCCAGAGAGAAAGTCGAGCGGATACAGTAGCGAAAGCGCCTTCAGCCTTGGCAACGACTTTCGGGAAACGGTAAAGGGCGCAAAGAGAGTCTGGAAGTCGTTGTTCGGTTAGCTTTTACGTAGCGTATACATATATTCGTCGGGGAGACAATTTGAGGCTCGTCGACGAGCAGCAGCAGCAGCAGCAGCAGCAGCAGCAGCAGTTTGACCAAACGAGACCCCGCGTCGCCCTCCGATCAAAACGTCGCCGCTTCGCGGGATCCGCGCGTCGATCGATGAACCGCTCGCTCGCGGTGCGGCATTAATGACTGAGAAATTGGCCGATATCGGTGCCGACTATCCGCGCGCAGTCCTCGTGCCAGGTACCCGTTTCACGGACGCGTATAGATAGAGCCACCTGTGCCGCCCCATACCCGCCCTATTCTCATTCCGGAGGGTAGGGCTTCGCGGGGGTGACGCCGGCTGGAAGAAACCGCGGCAAAGTCGTCGCGCTTCTCGCGTGATATCGTAGTCCATGCCATCGCTTGACGACGCGTCTCTTATGGTCCGAAGAGTTAAACCTCACATTTGCAAGTCCTGTGTTGATTCGACCACTCGTAACACTACCGAAAAACAGTTCCTCGGATTTTTCTCCGACCAACCGACGAACCCAAATGGCACTCCGTGCCGACTGCCCGCCATTACGAGAAAAAACGCCTGTTCCTTTTTCATTCGACCTATGCCCCCCAGCCCGTCCAGTCCCCCATACATCGACATTCCGCTGGAGGGGAGACTCTCGCGCCCTTCCCACGAGTTAACACGCGCGATGAACCGCGAAACGGACGCGGGCGACGTCCTCCGTTTCGATCAGCGCGACGATCCAGAAGTGCGTCGAAACGAGAGGAACCACAATGGATGGTTCGAGTGCCGAAAGTTCATCTCGGAAGGGGAGGGGAGGAGAGAAAGGGAGGCTCCTTCACGCGCGCTTCTCGATTCGCTCTTCGACTGTATACCTTCCTTCACCCCTCTGGAGTGCTGCACGCTGCGTCGACCGGAGACAATAGCGGTGACGCTTGGAAACGTTATTATAGAGGAACACGCTCGACTTGTCTGATCGCATTCGACTCGCGCTCCCGACAACCGTGGATAATTGCGTTCCGCGTTGTTATTATTTCCCGTGGAAGCACCGCTCGTCGACGAGTCCTCCCCTCCGCGCCGTCTCGACGCCGAACATCGTTGTCCGCGAGGACCGAGACGGAACTTTTGTTAATTTCGAAAGGAACGCCGTATACCGCCGCGATTCCTTGCCGCCCCTCTTCCCGCAGTGAATATTGAAATAGAGCGGCGACTGCGCGCGAGGGAGGTGATGTAGGGGAGAGTTGGCTATATTGTACCGTCGCCTAAATTGTGCCACCACTGACATTTCTTGAAACAGAGTGCTTTGCTATTTCTATTTCGTAAAATATCAGTGGTGGTACGATTTAGATGGTGGTATGTAATCACACCATCATTGATTTTATATGAAACAGAGTGCTCCGCTGTTTCCATTTCATGAAATATCAGTGACATTACCATTCAGGTGGTGGCAGGTAATCGTATCACTGTTTATTTCCTATGAAACAGAGTGCTCTGCTATTTCTATTTCATAAAATATCAGTGGCGTTATAACGCTGGTATAACGAATATAGATATGGTGGTAGATAGCCATACCACCGTTGTGTGACTTTCTGTGAAACAATATACTCTGCTATTTTTATTTCATAAAATATCAGTATTCTGGCGATTCAGGCACATTGGTATTATATTTAAATCATACCCACCGTTGATTTTTTTATGAACCATAGTGCACTGCTATTTCTATTTCACAAAATATCAATGGCGATACGATTTAGGTGATGGCGGTACGATATAACCAACTCTCTCCCCTATATATCGAGAGACACGATTAGTACGCGATGGAGGGTGAGCCGGGGTTTCGAAGAAAATAGGGGACGAGCGCGGCTCCCGATTATGATTCACGCGGGTCGGTTCCTCCGCGCTTGACTTGATGTAGCCTCGCGTAGAATTAATGTATAGCGGAGCGTGTGCGAGAGATATCGGCTAAACGGAAGCAAGTGTGTGCGATTTATAGCGGTAACGTAACGCGACGCGAGGAGAATGTTATAATACTTAGGTGCCTCGTAAATGCGACATTCCGACGTTTCTACCGGCTACGCTGGAAGGAATTGCTTCATCGGGTGGCGATTGACATTTTCTCGAAAAAGTTTTTCGAAGGACTCTTCGTACCAGCATTTTTGAAGGGACGGATGGTCGGACGATCGAACTACCGCCACTGTACTTCGGTCGCAGTCGGAAACATTGCCATTCCCGCGGTACTTCCGGCTATGAACGCACAACGGCCTGAAAACGCAGCTGATGCGACCAGAATTACTGCTGGAAATCCTCTACATTTTATTTATTTTTTTTTTTCGTGGGATAACGCGGTGAACCGTAACGCTCCGCTGCACACAGCGAGCAGTTTCGGCATTTTGCCGGGACACGTACGGTGTGTCAACGCAACGTTGCAGTGACAACAGACCAAATATAATCAGCTTGTCGAAAATGCCGGGGTTTTCTGTATTTACCTCACGGATGGCCATTTGTATAACTCGTAGCAATGTACAAACAAACTGTTGTAATTCACCTTCCGCCGCGCCGTCATCGACCACCGTTCGTTTCCATCGATTTGTTTTCACTCGCTTGACACGCGTACTATGTTATCACGTAAACTCAAAGTGCACACATCGTGTATATATTCCTACGAATATCGCCTTCTACCCACGAAGGCTCTCGTCGAAGCGGCGTTTTCACGAGAATTCTTAACCCTTGAACGTCGGATTAAGCATTTACTTCCTAATTTGTACTGCGTAAAAAGGAAAACAACATTTTCTGAAATTTTCTAAATTGAATACCCGCGCTGAGAATAAAATCGGTAAAGTCAACTAGGCATTTAGTTGAATAGTTGGAATTAAATATTTTAACAGCTCAAATAATAGGTATTCATTTGCCTCGATAAAATATTTTCACGGCGCTTAAATAGGTAATACATTTTCATCATAAATGTATTTTGTTAAGCCAAGAAAATATTTTATTGGGGCAAATAAATGTTATTTGAGCTAATGAAATATTTTACTGGAACAAATGGGTGTTATTCAAACTGACAAAAATATTAGATCAGGGCAAATGAATGTTATTTGAGTAAATAAAATATTTAATTTCGATTATTCAATGAAATTTTTAGTTGATTTTACCGAATTTATTTCTCAGTAGGTACATGGATTATGAAAATCTATTCTGCTAAAACTCAAACATTTATTCTGAGACTCGACAGAAAAAGGAATCGGTCCGTCTAGCACCTATCGCCCGGCGTTTAAGAATTAAGTGGCAATGTCCTTTCGAACGCAGACATCTCGAACGCGAGCGCCGCATTTGTACAGCAACCGCAGTGCGCTGCGTTTCCAATATATCGCGTATCGACTCCTTCGAAGTTCGAACAATGAGCGAAACCGACGAAGCGCCACTTCGCGACCCCATTCCTCATCCTCATCGGCATTGTAGATAATCATCGTCGCCATTAATTAGCCGTATATCGCGCCAAATTGACGCGCACGCGCGCGCCGGTGCCAGTGAGATTGCATTGTGCGATGCATGTTGCGAGTGTGAGAGATAAAAGACAGAGCGAGCTTGCCTGCAGTGAGTAAGTTGTAGGAGAATATGGCATATAAGTTAGCTGATAGAGAAATAAGGTTATACGAGACACACACCGTAGTGTACAGATAGACTGCATTCCCCCCGTGCTTCTTACGTATATATGCGAGCGACAGCGTTGTACGTCGCCGTTTGTTCGAGCCGACGAGCGGGGCGTAATATCCCGCGGTGCGTGCGTGGAATAAATTAGTCTCTCGCCCCGTGATTCGTAGGTGTTCTGGATATCCCGCGAGTTGAGCCGAACGTGTGATCTCTTCGTCGTATCGTCCGGAATGATTTTGTTTCTCCTGGAAATATCGCTGAGATTTCTCGGACTCCTTGAAGTATGATCTTCTCACGGCGCTTTCCGTTTTTTCCCCTCACTTTCTAAGCATTCATATCGAATGGGGTAGTAACATAAAATTTTTTAATTTTAATTATAGAACGTCTTCTGATATAAGGTAACTTACTTATGAGTAATTTCGGACTCTCCGTTTTATCGCAAAAAATATTGGAGTTCAAATTTTGTACTTTTCA
This sequence comes from Xiphydria camelus, assembly GCA_963678675.1. Taxonomy (NCBI): domain Eukaryota; kingdom Metazoa; phylum Arthropoda; class Insecta; order Hymenoptera; family Xiphydriidae; genus Xiphydria; species Xiphydria camelus. Next base: position 24,245,467 of record OY783197.1, on the reverse strand, counting down.
CGTCATAAACTTCGCCGGATGTATGAGGGCGGCCATGACGGCACGTCACGAACGCATTTGCCTATCACAAACAGAGTGTTAACTCGGAAATTCAAACTTTAACATTAAAAATGTAATATTTTAGACTTTCTTACAACTTTCTACACTTATGTTCAAATATAACCTACATAATATCAGACTACAAAATGGTGTGGTTAAAATCGAAATCTCTAACCAATGTTGCTACCCCGTTACGAAGCTCCCTCTAGCTAAAGTTTTGATTCGAGACTACTTTCACCCCCTCTCCCTTTCTCGGTAATTACATTTATTCGTCACCCCGTTTAATCCGCTAATTATTTCTAAGTACAAATTTATCTTTATTGCGAGTATACTCACCGGAAAACGCGACCGCAGGCGACGAGCTTATCCCGTCACGCATCGCGCCAACGTTCTAATCATACGACGCGCGAAGCGGGACTCGGACGCGATCCCCCCGCGAATATACTATAAATAGTCCGCGCGAGCCCTTTTTCGGGTCTGCGCATTTTTTAAAGCCGATTTCACGCCCCCGAATATTCGCAAGGGATGTAAGGGGTCTCGCGATATTTCGCGCGATTAATAAAGCTCCGCCCCGCCCTACGCATCGGGTGGAGGAGAGCATGTGTGTATCGTGAGCGCGCGATGCGAGTCCACTGAGAGAAATAACTTAGTTAAAAAAAAGGAGAAAACGCATCTGGTTAAGGGTCCTCTGTCAATATTATTGTGGTTGTCAGTACCTATTAAAAAAGTTTGCAGAAAATTCTCAGTTAATTTCTAATGACTCTTTGCAGTGAAATAATTTTGAAACCATTTGGCATGATTTTTTACAGGTCGGAAATAGGTTCTCATAATATGCTATGACTGAAAATGTATCGATTGATTATTAAAATTTGAACCGATAACTGCTATGACTGAGAATGTTTGAAATCGATTTAACAGGCACCAAAACTCAGTTAAATTAGACATATCATGCCCAGAGAGAAATAATTAGTTGGATCCACCAATAATTACTTGCGGGGTCGCAAGTAATTATTTATTTACATCAATTGAATCCTTTTTCAAAAATTAATCAGATATTTCTTCCTCGCAGTTACATACTATTCCACATGATTGTAAGGAAGAGATATCAAATCGATGTGTAAGATTTCATTGATAGAAATAAATAATTACTTGCGACCCCGCAAGTAATTTTCAGTAAGTAGATCTAATTTGTTTCTCTCTCTGTGTGTACTTACGGAGAATGCGAGGTAATTTCTGACCTGTGCAGTTCGCTACGCGTTATTGATTCCGATATATTTCACTGTGATATCTCGTTAGTGCACAGTGTTATTACTCAGTTCGTTTTTTGTTCATCTAGTGAATATTTTGTTTTAGATTTTTCGCGCAAGGATTAGATGTCACTCATAGACGTAATGATCAATTTTTATCAACCATATAATTCAGGAATGGTGTACTCTTGAGCTGACAGAGGCCTCTTAAACGAGTTTAGTTATACTAACCAAAATATTGTACTAATAAGTTAAACCAAATATTTAGTTACTCTAACTGCATAATTAGTATTTCTTAACTGCATGTCTAGTTATTCGAACCAGAAAATAGTCACTTTAACCAAACAAATGGAGAGGGTCCGTATTTCACCAAAAGGTTTGGTTACGATCTTCAGAATTTTGATTAAATTGACCAAGTTATTTTTCTGAGTGAACGGACGAGGAAGATGCGATACGACGCGTACGACGTATACATATCATCGATAGACGAATATATTTGTACATCTCGCCGGAGAGAAATCTACAATGGCTACGTCAAGGAATGTCTCATATTTTATGTGGCGCAAGGGCGAAGACTCTGTCCGTACGATGCGCTATTCTCTTTCTCCTACGCGTCGAGCGAAACACGGTTCTCGTGGGATCTTATGCGCGCGCGGCTGAATACGGAAGATAAGACGCGCGTGAAGGGAGAGATCGAAGAGAGACGAGACGCGCGTCGCATCGGATCGAGTGCAATTTCTCGGAGGACATCGCATCGTCTCGTACGTAAAATCTCGTTCACGTCCGTTTCGTATTATTTCAGATCGAAATTTATCCTTCGATGCTTTTCTGTCGTTTCACGAAGACACCTGTACACCAAAATTGCATTTTTTATCTCGCATCGTTTAAGACAAATAAGAATGTACACTGAAAGACAAATTTAGCGGAATCAACTAAATGTTTATTTGTACATTACTGACTAAATATTTACTGACTCGAGTGATATTTATTTGTTCCGACAAAATATTTTATTGGCTCCAGTTGATACAGTTTGTCGAAACAAATATTTTGCAGTGGATTCGATAAAATGTTCAGTCAGTAATATACGAATAAACGTTTAGTTGTAGTTGATCCTGCTAAATTTTTTTCTCGGCCTACACATGCCACGCGCCTGGTTTTATCGATCGGTTCGTTATGTCGCCAAAGAAAGAAATTCCAGAGGCAAGGGAAAAAGAAATATGAGACTGTCACACATTATATCGCATCGCAAGGAGCCGCACGAGTCGCTCTCACCAAAGCTTTCGAAAAAGTATTAAGTAAGCGAATTTGTAGTGTATACCTATACAGTCCTCCCCCCCTGTACCTACTGTACCGAAGAACATGCGGATATGTACTAATTATATTTGTATACAACTAATAGAGATTAAGGCTGTAAATAAAATGTATTCTAACGATTAATCCATTTTATTTTCCATCTCGTTTGTATCGCGATATCTCCGCGATACTGCATTCGTCATCGTTCGCCGTTACTGAATATTCATCGGCGGTGGATTACACACACGGCACTCTCCACTGACACGCTTTGTTCCAGGAACAATAAGAGCTATACGAGGAACTCGTTTGGATCTCCTTCGCCGCTACGGTTTGCAGTCATTTCCTTCGTCGTTCCTTCCAGGAATTACGTCGTTATGTCGTTCTAGTCATGTGCCTAGGTATCAAGGGAAAGATAGCATTGTTATTGTATGGCGCAGCGCCGCGCCAGACCTCGATCGAGCCGATCGGAGCAGAACCAAGTCGCGAAGTAGAGCGCGTGCATCCAGAGAAAAGTTTATTTCAATACGAACCTATAGTGGAAACATTTATTCGCGCAGAATAAGGAATTTATTTACAAGGAACACACACACACACACAAACAGAAGTTTAAAGTAAATAGGAAATTTACGACAAACACAAACATTTGTTCGATTCAAACAGATCTTTGTTCGATAATCAGAAAAAAATTCGACGCTGAAAAAAACAGTTTATTCATAATCAATAAATGTAATTTCAAATACGGGGAAGTAAATATTTCAGTAGGACAAGAAAATACGAAATTAGGCTAAACTCACTCGCCAGGAAAGAATCTTCAATCACTATTATCTCATTATTTATGAACTTTTAGCCTGCATTAATATAAGACTTTGTTATAGATAAAAATATAATCTTCAAAAAAGTAATATGCAAATACGAGCCAAATCTCATAGAGAATGAGATAATAGTTAAATAAATATCTTAATGGTTAACGAATATTTATTTGGTCCAACAAAATATTTATTTTGCCATATTCAAACAAACATTTACTAACGTCAAATAAACTATTTTCTCGATGTACCTATTTCTAATTAATAATTAATAAACTTTCTAATGAGTTCCTATTCAAATAAACTTTTCTTTGAGAGTGTAGACGTTTTAATTGGAGTAAAAAGAGTTGTGACTGGTCATTTATCAGGGAATGTCCGGTTAGGATCAAGGAGAATTGGTAGTTTCCCTTGCGAGTCGTTTACCTCGTTCCGCTGACGTGATGTCGTCGTATTCGGCGTAGTTTGGTCTTCGCTGTATTTTTCCTCGCAGGATTTTAATATTATATGAAGCTCGATTTTTCGGATGCCCCTTTTCTCCTGGTACGATCAAGATAACTCGCGAACCATCGAGCCGTACTCCAGCTCGTACACTCGAGCATATTCTACGTATACTTGCCACCCCCTGTAACGACGGTCTTTGTCCGAGCCACACGGCGACCGACTTTATCGCCAGGAATCTACCTATAAATTACCCCCGTAAAATTCCGCCGCGACTGCGCCGGGAGCAATTTCAAACTAATGTTCGTTCTCGCGACACCCATCGGATTTTCCTGAGGGTGAAAGTGCTCCGCGGAATCACTTATCCGCTCGGGAAATAGTTTCGTCGGGACGAGATGACGATCTCAAAATTAGCGCGGTCTGCGATAACTCATCGCGAGTTCGCCTCGAATCTGCGACACGGAGGGGCATCTTATAGTGCTCCAGTTTTCACATAGCTCGTGCACAGAAGGAACTCCATTGTAGCGTACTAGCTCCCTTTTAGCGCATCCCCTATTTTTTTACTCCCATTTCGGCTCATAGCAGCGAGGAGAATCGAAGTTGAGATGTACTGTACATGTACCTCTATTATTCATTATTCATGCCTCTGTATGAAGAGAAGAGTTTATTTTGTAATTAACCCTAGAATATATTACTGAACGGTTGCCTGTTTCCAAACCAAACGTTTAGTTATTTTAACCACAAATTATTGGTAAGTTTAATCAAACAGACGGAGGATGCTGCATGTTCCACCAAACGGTTTATTCATCATCTCCAGGATTTTGATTGAATCGACCAAATTATTTTTCTCAGTGTAGCGCTGCATAAAATCGACACGTTCAAGTAATACGTAAAGCCGTTATTATTATTACTTTACAATTTAACAATAGTCCTTACATCGTTCTCCCGCAACTGCAAAACAATATTTTACACATTCTCTCTCCAGCTCTCGTCTCGCACGCGAACGTCTCACATCTTACAACGTAATCGTCCCGATCGCAGTTATATTCGTCCTCGCGTGACGACGCGATTCGCACGGAACGAATTTGCGCTAATGGACGAAAAGCCGGTGGTATAGCCGTGCTGAAAGGAATGGGGTGTAAAGGACTGGTAGTCCTCCGTGTCGCGCGACAGATGCGCGGGCCACCGCGCCTTTGCAAATAGCCGATCAATTTCGAAAATAGCACGGTCGTGCCGACGTGCTACCGCGCGGAAGCAGCAGCACGCGGAGCCGTCGATTCCCACTTTTTATTTCGCTTCAACGACCCGCGGAACTGCGAGGCGACAGATGCATCGTCCTTTCGCGCGCCTTGCAGCGTGGCATCGACTGCTACATAAAATTCGCCTGAAGTATTTACAGCGTTGATCTGAAAAATTAAAATCGTTGAGAGTCGTTGAGCCCTTTCGGGCGCCGTTCGCGAGATCGACGGACGATAACGCGTACGGCGTTGCTTCGTGTAAGAAAAAATATCGAACTCCTTCGTCGCGCGCGCGCGCGGGAGTGAATTTCGCCCGATATGAAGTGACGGTCGTCCTGCGATTTCTCCTTTGTATTTGTACGAACGGCCAATGCCGTCGAGGAATCGTTATTTCGTTCGCGGCGCAAATATCGACGGATCGGCGAGGCGATCGATACGCTCGATCGGCGCTCCCCCACCTCGAACGGGTACAAATCGAATCCGATCACGTTATTGCGCTTCGCTATCGCGTATTTACAAGTCTCGCAGACGTCGTTCGTTCGGTACACTCACGTTACGTGTCGCCGAGGGTGACTAGACGCGCACACGCGTGCGTACGCTACAATCGCGTACAGCTTTTCGTATGTACAGCTTAGCCTAGAATCGCGGTATCGTGGAACTGACGCGTGAACCTAGTATTTACATAATGTTCTCTACTCCGATATAGAGACGCTATCGTACGGTAGTTTCGCACAGTATCCGTATATGTACAAGAGCGTGCGAGTCATTATGCGTGGTAAAATGTACACGGGTTACGAATTAACTGTTCTTTTCCGAATCGTCCGCGTCTCTACGAGAAAGCGTGTCACGTCACTGTTGAAAAGATCCCATAGATTTTCACAGAAAATTTTTATGGGAATTCGATGTGCCTTCAACACAGCAATTCTGGATATTTACTAGGAAAGTGCGAGAAGGGCGAATAGGAATTCATTGGATTTTATGTGTATATGAGACATGATAAATAGGGATTTATATCAAATTTTACATGTATCCGAAAAAGTAAGTAAAATACCATGAAGATAACAAGAACCTGCAGACGCCGTTTTATTAGTAATTATTAACAGAGTCTTATAAGATTTTATTTGTTTCTATAGATACACATGGAATTCAATATATTTTTATTACTTGTCCCCGTTAGAATTTTATTAGTAGGTATCCGGAATTGCTGTGTCAAGAGTATATCAGATTCCCATGGGGATTCTATGGGATTTTTACAAGTTTTCTATGAGAATCTATGATATTTGTTTAACTGGGGTTGCTCGGAACTCTCGACTCCACCATCGTCTCGACAATATCTCGCGTCTTTCGTTAATCCGCTTGAATTCTTCGGTACACTGGGGCTTAGTCGAATTAAACGTATTCTTGGATAGTCTATAAGCGTGCATTTATTTGATTCGAATGAATACCGATTTGATCCAAATAATATTCAATTAAATCAACAACGTCCTTATATGTTCGATTGGTATTCATTCTAATCGAATAAATTTTGTATATTATTTTTAAAAGGTGACTTTTCGTGACAAACCCTTCCTCTCCCTTTATACGAAACCACAAACGATAAACGAGATACCATTTTAAAGATCAAGTTCTCCGTCTTTGATGAATTATTAATTTACAATTGCACGTTGTATTATTTGTTTAAAAATCAAAGCTAAAATATTTGACTTTTGATAAAGATAATGCATAATCTACAATCATTCGATATCTTTCGCATTTACATTAGTGTAGGTGCTCTTAAAACTATTGAAAAACACGTTTAACCGACTCAAGCGCATTTTTTTCTCAGCGCAAAAATAAACCTATTAAACGAACAAACGCGCGAAGAGCAGCGAAAAGACGCGCTGCTCGCACGTCTCGGCGGGACGATCGATAGATGCTTCCGCGGAAACGCGACGCGTACATTTGCTCGGTCCAAAAATAACGAGGAAGGAGATTCGACCGTGACAGCCGCGCGACTGTCGCACTTCGAGACGGCCGAGCAGCGTGTCGTGCGCGCTCGCCTCCGAGTTCCCATTACTTATGCAGACGTCCCTTCGCCGGAAGGACCCCGGAACGACGTCGCGGGGCCAAATCGCGTTAAGCGTCGAGAACTGCGCTGTGAGAGGGACGACGCGTGGTGGAATGCCCCTGGAATTCTCGCGACGAAGGGGGAGGAGGTGCGAGGTAACACTACTGAAAAAATATAGATTCTCCTAGAGAACTTGTAAAAACCCCATATGATCCCTATATGAGAATTTAATGTGCTTCGGAAACAGCAATTCCAGATACTCACTTGTAAAAATCTCAGAAGGAATAGAAATGTATTGGATTCTATGTGTATCTGTAAAGACTAATACAATCTTTTGAAGTTCTATTAGTAATTACAAATAGAACGGCGAGTACGGGTCTTTGTTAACTTTAAGGGATTTTACTTGTTTCTGCGGATACGTATAAAATTTGGTAAATCTCTATTTATCATTTCAAATACACGTAGAATTCAACGAACTCCTATTCGTCCTCATCAAACTTTTCTAATGGATATCGGGAATTGCTGTTCCTAAAGCACATCAGATTACCACAGAAATTCTTCAATTGGACAATTGTCTACTGGTTGTAGAATCCAATGAACTCCTATTCGGCCTTCTGGAACTTTTCTAATGGATATCTGGAGTTGCTGTGTCAAAAGCACATTAGATTCCCATAGAAATTGTCTATGAAAATCTATTCGTTCTTCTCAACAGGGAGTTCTTTCGCATTCGAGATCGTCGTTCGTCGCGCGATGACGAATCATAGGATGTACGCGAAAGAATCCAGAGAAACAACTTCCACACGGATCTTCGTCGGACGAGGATATATCGAGAGTGCTGCGATTCTTCATTTTTTTCTCCTCTTAGAATACGCTCAAGATTATTGCATCGCGGTAAGCACATCTCCATTCGTCTTCCCGTCTCGCAGATGTGTCGAGGTTCCGAATCGACGCAATTTCTGGAGAGACCCGTTGCGACGCGAGGGTTCCTCCCCGCGTTCCGTCATGGTCGAGGCGACTACGTCAGGATCGCCAGCAAAACGACGCAGAGCGTCGTTGCCGCGGACTTCCTCCAGGAAACGTCACGACAGGGGGCGCCGTTCGAGGACATCGATTGAGCCGTGTTGTCGTGCCGATGATGGTGTCCGTCGACGAAGGTGTCACCGTCTCCTCCTCCTCCTCCGCCGCCGTCGTCGTCCTTCTGTCTGTCCCGAAGTCTCATATCTGGCGAGGAGAAAATAGTTCCTCGTGTTATTATCGGACCAGCAATCTTGACTTTCTAGATTAGCAATCATCGCGATTTCAATATCAACGAATGCAAACTTCTTCCCGTCGAGCGAAGACAACGGAATGATTAATCTTCGCAGTCCCGCCGCCGCCGCCGCCACCCCGTGGTCGAATCCAGCATCCCCTCTCCGATGGAAATCATTTTGCGCGGCGTATGGATAGAGAGGCTCAGAGTTTCGCATAAACTTTCAGCGGTAAAAATTCCGCATCTCTCGAGAGTGGGACGCCGGTAAAGTCGGCCCCTCTCTAGTTATCTCTCGTTACAGTTCGCCGGGAGGCGATGCAAATGGGGCGGCGGAGCGAAGTTCGTCGCGCGGAGACGGACGTTTTGATGCGGACGGGGGTAATTGAATTTTCCGAATTGATTTGCGGAAGAGTACGCGCTCTCCACGCTATGCGCCGTGCGTTGCAGGGTTCTTCGCGGACGAGAGTGGGCCTCCGGCGACGACCGCGTCGTATCGCGCGGTCGTCGCGTCGGAGGGTTGCTCGAGTGGAAATCGCGGGTATACGAGTGTTTGCGCCAAGATTACGCGTCTCTTGCCGACGTGTAACGACTCCGAGAGGAGGCGGGGCCCCGCGAGAGATGCGCAAACAACCGAAGAGCCTCGAAAAGACGTTAGTTAAATCGTCCGCGTCGACACTTAACGCTGTCCGCTGCATTGTGCACACGTTGCATCGCGACGACTCGTCGAGGACGATAATTATTAACCTTGATCTGCATATGCGATATCTTATACTCCAAGCATTTTCCAACTCGAAATTTGCAGAATATTCTAATCGGTTTGAAGACCCAAAAGGCCTACATCTAGGGAAAAGATCTCGTTTAATAAGAACCTAATAGAACAATTTATTTGAGATGAATAGGAATTTATTCAGATCGAACTAAAGTCTTTTTGAATGAAATGAATGTTCAACTAGATTCGTATTCCATTAAAAAGATATGCAAAGCATTTATTTAGTTCAAATAGACTTTGGTTCAATGTGAATGAATTCCTATTTAACTGAAATAAATGTTTCTATTATAGATTCGTATTCAACTAGACCCTTTTCTTCAGAGAATTAACAGTTTAAGACTTACACACAGTGATTCGAAAACGGTTGGGGTAAATTATTCCCCATATGCAGTCATCAATTAGTTACGGAGATGAGCAGTATAAGTAGAGATCATTGTATCTGTCAATATACGATACGTCTCAATCGCGCTGATTGATCTTTAGTACGTTCGCTCCGCTCATCTTCTCCGTATCAGCCTCTGCTACCCCGATCCTTTCAAATCTACGTACCTTCGCCTTCATTGACGCCCGACTTCGAAGCGTCTATTATTTCGTTAGCGCTGGGCTGCGAGCTCGGAAGTGTTTTCTGTTGCGATCTCTGCTTCTTCTCCGCTGAAAGGACGAAATGGACTCTATTACCGTCGTATCTCGATGTTCGAAATGGAGGTGAAACCGAGTTATCGAAAGGCGAGACTCACCCGGGATCACGGTTACGGGTAGCGGCGTAGTCGTGGTGACTTTTAGCTGCGTCGTCGGGGTTGGAATATCTGCGAACACAAAGAAAACGATTTGCTGCAGCGATGATGCATTACGATTATTAAAGTCTATTGTTCTTCTCAAAGAGCTTTGACTTTGATGCGAAGCTCTTAAGGGGCGTCTTTCAACACGGTGACTTTGAAAATAGCTCATGGGAATTTTTCAGGTGATAATCAGGATACATCGATACCGTTAGTTGAAAATCGCTCAATCAGTACTCAATTCTCATTGGTTAATATTTTATGTCATCCAATAAACATCGAATTCTCACTCAGCAATAACATCTGCTCGATTAGCGTGTCCTGAGTAAAATTAAATATTCTCCGAAAGTCAAAAAATCGAAAATACGCCAAATCTCTCACGCGTCCCAAAATAACCACGCAGGTAATAGCTGCGACACTGGAAGACATTTTTTTGGATTCAGTGGAATAATCTAAAGATCGCTAGCGCGACCAAATTTACTGTGTAAGTACGCAAATAATTCTAATAATACTTGAAATATGGATCGCAATGACTATCGCTTGCGATTTTTTAATCAAATAATATATTTTTAAACGACTAAGAATAATAAACCGCGCGCTAGCGGCCTGGCAATAGTTTGATACGATCGATTAAAATTGATTTTGGCATATTAAAATAGGTAATGAAAGGCATATTTCAAGACTATTGATTTGTGTCGATTTTGCAAACATGCAATCACGCTAAAAGATGCCCCTTAAGGGCCGTCTGTTAACATTATTGCGGCGAGCAGTATTAAAAAAAAGTCCGCTAATATTTTTCAGATAATTTCTAATGACTTTTCGCGTCGAAATCATTTGCAAATCGTTGAGCACGATCTTTTGCAGTTCGAAAATCGGTCTTCGTAAAGTATCATGACTAAAAATGTATTGACTGATTATTAAAATTGGGGCCGACAATCGTCATATTCGAGAATGTTTAAAATTGATTTACCAAACACCAAAACTTTTACCCGTATCAGGCATATCGCGTACCTACTTGCGGAGAATGCGATAGACGCTCCTCGATATGATTAATAAAAATTAAATTATTCGGTGAACTGAAGATTTCCCGAGCCGGTAAATCCAATCTCAATGCGACGGCACGAAAATAATAACGATCCGATCATTCCGGGTCGCTCACTCGGTACAAGGAAAACAATAGCGAAGCTGCGGACGCTTCTTTCTCGCCCGTAATCCGGATATCCCGCGACGTCGACGCGTTTCGACGTCGGCCCATTGCCGCGCGGCGTCTCTTATTGCCCGCGAGGGAAACCGACGCTGACGATAGCCGAGCCGGCGACTTAGACAGCACCCCGCGCGATATTACCAGTATCCATCTTTCATATCGCGTTGCGGAGAGATAACGGCGCGTCGGAGCAGAGGCTCCTCGAGAGAGGCGCACTATATACGTTTTCTCCGCCAGACTCGTCGGATCGGTATCCACGGGATTGAGCGATGCCGATATCGAACCGATTCTTCTCGATCGCAGATGCGTCACGTCCGCTTTCCCTCGAAGCCGTAATCGCATGTCGTACGTGGCATGCCCGGCGAGAGAGACGGTAGCTCCCTGGCGCCTCTCGCAATTTGCACAGACCGTCCGGCTTCTCCTTTACGACGTATAAAGTACACGTTATGCATCCCATAACGTCTCCCGGACAATTTCCGGTATGTTAACTTTACGCGAAGTTGCCGGAGCGGGGACGAGGCTCGCGTGTAGTGTGGTTCGAATAGAGTCTGGAGATTATACGGAGGCTTTATACGGAGTAGAAATTTTGGATACCAGGTTTGGACCTTCCAAGTCTACCAGGGAAAACGTGGAGACTTCATTTAAAATTCGGTTTTCTCGTAATTCTTTTATCGCAGATTCGGACAATTTAGAGACAATTATTTACTCCGTATTTTGTTATTTCTCATTTTCGGCCTTATTTGAGCTGGAAAACGACATTTTGAAATGCAGCTGCGTCATCGCCTGTTGTAAGCCTATCTCTCTCGCACTCATTTTTAGTCAGCGGAACAAAAAGATTATTGCGTTAACCATGTGAAGCTGATGTTTATTAGAAAATTGGAGCAGCTAAGCGCAGAATAGTTGTCATATTTTTTTCAGTGTACCTATTATAGTAGTCGAAGTAGGATATATAGAGGCGCTAAATAAAGTTTATAAATACTAGTTGAAAGCTAAACTTGTAGGTCTAAACTAATATTACATCCCATCATCTTCCGAAAATTAAGCCTAAATTATGTCCCCGTATTTTCTAGTAGACTTCGAAAGTCCAAGCCTGTTACTGAAATTTCCGACTCGGGATGTACTTTGTTCGAAAATTGAGAAAAATTACACAGAGGCGCATATTTGACGAGCATTATTAGCTACTATTTAGCGTCCTCTTAAGCGTCGTTTATCACCTCGCACAACGACCTCTATTAACGGCGCGACGTCCCGACGCGCGCACTGAGAAATCGAAGGATAAGCGGCCGGAGGCAACGCTAGTCGGTTAATGGCCGCGTTTCACCGTCGTCGAGTATTTGCCCGACCCCAGGAAATGACATCGAGTCTTGCCGCGACAGGTGACGTTCGCCAAGTATAAAAGCGTCGAAGAAAAACTGCGCTTCCGCGTCCCTCCGGAGGAAATTATCTTGCGTGCATCGACTAGTTTTGCGGATCAAGACGATCTTTTAAGAGCCTTTCTTTCCCCCCGTTTTTGGTTCCCTTCCTCTTTCGATCTCTCTCTCTCTCTCTCTCACTCTCCATCCGTTTAAGTACCCGCGGCGTCGAAAGCTCCCTTTCCCAGCCGTCCAAAGAAAACCCACAATTGCAGATCAATAGGCGGCGGGGCTTCGCTGACGGCGGAGTGACTGTCGCATTTATCACATACCGACTCGCTTCACAACTGCGCTTTTCAGCTCGACTTTGCCGACGATTTATCTTCTTCCTCTCGCTCGAAAAGAGAGAGAGAGAGAGACGGAGAGAGTGGAGAGAGAAGTCGCGCGGCGAGACTTCGCTTATCGGCGAATGAAACGGCGTTCTCGCGCTTAATTTCGCATCCGGCGTATATTTGTCAGGAGACGTCGAAAGGTCGACCGTGGGAATCGCGAAGAGAGGATACAGGGTAGCGACAAAAAACTGTCCTCGAAATTTCCTGAGATTTTCCTAATTTCTAGATGAAATATTTGTGAATTTCGTTGTTATATATATATAATCATCGAACGAAATTCACTTCTTTGATAGTAACATGTGTAAATTGGGTATTTAAAAGTAATCGTTTAATGGTGGAGGATTGGGAACCGTTCATTCCTTTTATCAAATTATATCCTGATTAACTATTGGTTAACAATTATAGGCTCAAGTACGGCTTATCGTTGATTCCCATTACTTTATAAAAAAAAGAACGGGCGCCTGGAAATCCACCAGAGATGGTCCGACGCTGAGCGGGCAGTTCTTGGCCCATGATTGGTAACTATAGATTGGCGAACTAGTGGCTCTATTGTACACCTAGGGAAAAGGTCTAATTAAATACGAACCTATATATATAATAGAAAAATGTATTTAAGACGAATATAGGAATTTATTCATATCGAACAAAAGTTTATTTGAATTAGATAAATGTTCTACTAAGTTCGTACTCGATTAAAAATATATGCAAACATTTATCAAATTCAAATGGACTTTTGTTCGATGTGAATAAATTCCTATTTATCTCAAGTAAATTCTCTCAGTGTAATGACCGGCTTTCTTATATGAGCATCATCAAATGGCTCACGACTCAGTGTCAGTATCACAAAGTTAATACGTTTTACGATGTCACACACAGATCTGGTTCTTGTATTTTACCTGGCATATTTTCCTGAATTTTTAATTCAGTTTGTAAATTTCCCTGAGATTTTCTTAAGATTTTCAGATCACTAAATATCCCTGAGATTTCCTTGATTTCCTTGATATATTGTCCGAATTTGTCGTCATCCCGTGTTACCTCTGGCGGCCCGATTTAATCAATCGTACCAATTTGTCTACCTCCTTTCGTATTTTCAACCCTTATATCAAACAGTCGAGGAGATGAGCGAAAATCTACCCACTCTCTTTCCCGCACTCGTACTTTCACGCGCTCAGAGCACACAAAAATGTCGACGACAATTTACGACTGAGTTTTTCTAGACGACGCCCCGGTTTAAACAAATCGAAAGTGCGGTGACAACGAAAGGAAAGCATTAACGTGTCGTCATAACGCTCATTTTGTCTCTTCCTTTCCTTCGCGTGCGACTATCCTACCGCGAGCTTTTCTCTAACAAGGGTACATCCTTTGCGAGAGGCACCGAACTGAACCGGGGAGCCAGGTGTGTCGGTCGCACCTAGACACATCTCGGGCGTTTATTAATGATACGACTGTACGCTCAACGCGCTCCTCTTACCACTCTCCCGCGCACTCCGTCCATCTCTCGTTCTCCGTGTCTGTGTGGCGCGGTTCGTCCTTCTAATTTAGCCTCGAGTTCAAAGAAAAGCGACCCGACGAAAAGACAGGGAAATGTATGGCCCGCGCCGGAACGATACAATGCAGCACGAGGTAACCCCGGGTTGTTTATTAAACAACGCAGCTACAGTCCGCGTCCCCTTCTTCGAGTAGATGCTCGTGTACTCCGAGTCGAAATTTTGGTACCAGGTTTGGACCTTCAAAGTCTACGAGAGAAAACGTGGGGACTTAATTTAAAATTGAGGGATACAGGAAGTTGCGAATGATTTGAAATTAGTTTAGACACACAAGTGGCCGATTTGTCCGTTTTCGTCATGTTTATCTTCGATCTAGTTTTTGTATTATTGGGAATCTCCACATTCTACTTCGAATGAGATTTTTTACTCTAAAACCTAATTGAATTTTCTAGATACTCTTTTATTTTTGTACTCGAGGTAAGATAAAGAGGCCCCTAAGTAATATTTAAAAATATTAGTTTGGGTTTAAATTTGGCAAAAGCGGACAAATCGGCCACTTGTAGGTCTTGTAGGTAATTTAAAAGTTTTTTACATCTTCTTAGCCTTTAATTCTAAATTAAGTCTTCAAGTTCTCTGGTATATATCCAAGGTCCAAACCTGACACTAGGATATAGGGTAAGTTTGGAGAAGATCCCGAGTCGAAATTTTAATACTAGTTTGACAGTATTAGGCTTTGAAGGCTCTAACATTAATTTAGAGCTAAAAGTGGCCGATTTGTCCACTCTAGCCAAGTTTAGGCTCGAGCTAGTATTAAAATTTCGACTTGGGATGGCCAATTGAAAATGTTTCTATATTTTTGGCTCGAGATATAGTCGATTCCGCGTTTCCAATTTATATTTCGCATCATAACTGTCACGCTGAGGTTTCAGACCCTCAAAAAATCATTACAAATCATTTATTTTTCAACGTTTAATTTAGAGCCAGCGTCAAAGTAATTTTAAACGATTCGATGAAAAGCTAATTTTCATATTCATTATGTTGTTTTGCTTTTTCTTGTGGTAAATTCGTATAGTGTGTAAACCACTGATTAGGAAAAATGGAGAAATCTGAAACAAGTGATGAGAAGCTAGTCTTGGAAAATTAAAAACTGGAGTGATATACTCGTATGTATACGGGGATTTGAAGTTTTTATTTTAAGTTAAAACGATGAGTTATCCCTTGTCAATTGATGAACGATTGTAAAATAACTTCACCACCTGTTGTAAGTTTAAAATTGCAGTAAATGCAGGCTATTGAAAAAGGACTATGGCCATCTCCCCCTAACTTACGCTAAATGTGGTTATACCAAAATACCACTCGATATCCCTTGCTCTGAAAATTAGCATCGGACCGAAAAAGACTTCACTCATGCTTCCAAATCCGTTGTAGACTATCGAGCGCGGCTGCTGCTGCGCAGCCTTCGCGGCCCTAAATCAGTGAAACTGTCGCGCTTCTCTCCTGAACGATTGATAGTTTTAAAGCGTGTAACCGTCGCGAGTGACGGCGTTGGAGGAGCGAAAGAGTGAAGGGACGCGAGAAGAGAAAGGGCAGGTGGAGAGCGAGAGAAGGGAGTCGACGAATAAGGGAAATGTTCAGGGGGGTAAGATCCAGAGATTAACGGCAGTCTTTACCGCACCCTCGATGTGTCCGCGCGTCGGTGTGTACCCGACAACCGGGGAGGCGAGACCCGGCCGATAAGAGGAAAAATTATGGCCTGTGTGTGTGTGTGTGGAACCGCACTACTTTCCTTTTTTACTTTCTTCCACTTCTTTTTCCTCGGCGACTCCCAAGCAGCAGTAGCGACGACGATCTCTCTTTGATACCGATATCGGTGCCGGCGGCGCGAGTTTACCTTCGCGAGAACAACCGGAAGAACAAAGGGCGAGGAGGGGGGACGCGAGTGACTGACGTGGAGGTCGGGGAATAAAAATAGGCACGAAAAAGGGCGGCTTACACTTACGGTACAGTTTGATGCTCCCGTCGGTGCTGCCCAGGGAGTTCTTGGAGACGCATTTGTAAATTCCGTAGTCGTTCGGTCCCATCGATCGGATCGTCAGCTTCATGTGGACCTTGTAGGCGTTATCCAGAAAGACGGGCTCGTACTTCCCACCTGGAAGAAGATAATTGTTAGTAGAATTTGAAGAGGAAGAAGTTGAGGAAGAAGAAGAAGAAGTGGAAAAAGCGGAAGAAGAAGCAATTTATTGACTCTCTAGGATCGGGGTCAGAAAAGAAAGGATGATTAGATAATTTGGAGTATCAAACTTCAAGGAAAGATGTATCGATTTGTCGCGTACATTCATCGAGTGCTTCGCACGCATACGAGAAGGTGAAGAAAAATTTGCTCGGGGGCTGGAAATTTAAGAGCGTCGGAACTACGTCTTCCCTCCCCACGCCGCCGCTCGTGAATAAGGGAGGGTTCCCATTTACGAGAGGGGCGAGAGGATCTCTCGGAAAGGACGACCCCTTATTTTCTTATCTACGTCCATTTTATTGAAAGCGAGAATTGACCGTCGTACCTTCGACTTTCTCTCCGCCGCTGCAAGGGATAAAATTGCGCGGAAAAGAAAGGTCCTCTCTCCGCGCCCGATACGTCGAAAATACGTCCCCGCGCGGAAGCGTGAATGGCCGCCGGGCGAATATATCTATTTTACGGGTTGTTTACAGCCGTGCGATCGCCGGGAAAATATATCCAAAAATTGGAACGGGAACGCAAATGGGATTGCGCGTAAAATACTCGCATATTGGTATCTCTAAATAGCTAATCGATATACAGACAAGCGGTCGACCGATAAAACGAGAGCGCGGCGAGCTCACCATCCAGAAAAGTCGTTTCGTTTGCATTTCCGCTTACAAATAAAAAATGCTTATTATTGACATAACAATAATCTTTTCCAGATTAACAATAATTCGATTCTCTCACTATTTTCTTTCGTAGATTTGAAAAATTTGGATACAATTATTTATCCTACACTTTTTAATTTTTCATTTTCGGTGGCATTTAAACCGGAAAGCGATATTCAACAATGTAGCATACGTCATCGTACTGTAACTCTATCTCTATCGCACTCGTTGCTTGGCATACATAATAAGTGCACCTCTCATGGCTTTTTGATTAGGTACATCATAATACAGTAGAGAAAAATAGATTTATAACTGCGAATAATTATTTTATCGGACATTTTCTTTTTTGGTGTGATATTAAATATGTATACAGATGACAAATTGAATTAAGAGATATTCATATTGTTTTAACGAGAAGACCGAATTACTTCGCGGCGGATTTGACACATTAACAACGAACAAAGAGCCGTCTCATCGCTCGAAACTTCGTCTTCGCTCGCGTCTCGCCGCGCGCGGTATGGCTAATCGCTTTGATGAGTCTTATCGCGGTTCTACCTTGCCGCGTCTTCGACAAATGTTCCGCGAATACTACGCCGAATCATCTTCGCGAGAGAACGGCTCCTCAATCACCGGCAGCCGAATCCGCGCTCGAACTTTCTCGTCCGAGTCGCTGTTCCGGCGACGGTTGAAACCCGGCCGACGAATCCACGGATGCCGATAATCGAGTGAAACTTCCGCGAGGTCGAAGAGGGCGCGAGAGAGATAGAGAGGCGTCGATACCGTCTCTCGCGTGCTTCCCCGGTGTTGGTGAGAGACCGAAAGACGAACGATATCCGCCTGACGTAATTATCGACGCCTGTAATAGCCCCCTCCTTGCACACGTTCGCACGCCGTGCCACACGCGAGAATTACGGAATCTGGGCGTGCTCCTCATCCGACGTGCATATGTCAATGACAGTTTCTCCAATTCTATGTGCGTATATGTATGTACACCTAACGCGTCAGTGATTCTGATCGACTCTCTTTGAGTGACGGTACACTGAAAACAGAGCACCGATTTTGTAGCAGACCAAAATATATGTAAGAACATTTTTTACTACATTTGTTAAGGCAGCTGAAAAAGGTCCGAGGAATTTCTTTACATCGATCCGTAGTAACTTTAAATCATGAGTGTTCATTCTTCTCGAACGAATTTATCGTATGCCTATAGTAATTCAATTCTTGTAACGCACCTCACGGTAATTTCGTTATATTTAACTCTTAGATTTGATTGAAATCACACTGTTACGCTCAATAAAATTATAGTCGCATGCAGATCGCGCCGATTGTAGGATATTTTTTCCCTCGAAAATCATTGTTTTCACATCGTTTTTACTCAATGAAGGGCGCGTATGTTCGCGCGTTTGTATTACTAATTTATACGAGAATTTATACAAACAAAGAGCTCTAGCAAAATACCGACATTTTCCACGGGATGATCTACTTTATTCACATTTTGCTGAAGCGAAATTATTTATCATTGACGAATACTTTGATTTATTTGACACACGAGCACCCTGGTCAATAGTCTCAGGATATCATTCCACTTATTAGGATTACTAACTCTGTTCCCGTTTTAAAATGATTTGCATTCTACAATTGATGTCAGTAAAACAGTACTTTGCCAATAAAGCAGTCATGTTTTTCAGCCGCCTTAAGCATCTCCACATGAATAATACGTATCACTACAGTAGCGATAATCGCCTCTTGCATGGTCCCTATATTAATACGATACATTCTGCTCGATGCTCGTCCATTATACACGGCGTCCCGAACCGTAATCAACCTACCCCTGTCTCGCAACCTTATCCGCATATCTTTCGAGTCCGCAGTAAACGGAGAGAGAAAATCCGAGAAGAGAGCAACGATCGATCGCGCACGAGGAGTGAAAGAAACGCGAAGATACGTCGAGCCGTCTGCCCGTGAGAAAACACATCCGCCGATAGCGCCCGAATTTCTACAGCCTCCGGAGATCCACCGCTCCGTAATACACATACCCATCTCGTACCTATACCGTTACGGCGCATATCTCGTGCTTGGCGGGCCAGAAAAACGAGTATTAGGGTCTCTCGCGTGAATGCACAACCGCCTTACGGACTGGCGGCCTTTTCCCCGTGCATTCGTCTAGACAATCGCGACCCGCGCTCGCGTCGGAATATCAATGAGTGAAGCGGCGCCGCTCCCCGTGTGTACGATCGCACCTTTAACTCGTCGCTCGACGCGCGTACGTAATGTTTCGAGCGCTTGTCGCGCGCGCGTGCGGATTGTGGATTCGTTCCGTTATTTTTCCCGCGCTCTCGCGGTACACGCAGAAAAATAGGTTGGAAATAAAGAGCGCTCGGTGCCTGGATTCTGGTACTGAGTACCTAGATTTTGGCATCATGTGATCGACTGTATGATACTGGAGTGACCACTTGAATTTTGGCAAATTATTGCCACATAAAATAGCACTTCGTTCCCTTCGTATGGTAACAATTGGTAGAATACGGAATATTTTTAAATAATTTGACGTCTTTTCTCTGATACAGCTAACGTGCATATAGAGGATACTATTATTATCCTTATTCTTCAATTCCTATACTTCTTATTTTTCTCCATACAATCCGTTGGCTGTATTGCAAAAAATATCAAGTGATTTTGAAATATGCGATATTGCATTAATTTTTGCCACGCGAGAAAAATCAAATACCATTTTGCGTGGCAATATTCTGCAAAAATTCCAGTCGTCACTCCAGTGCCACACAGTCGATCGCATAAAAGAAACGCTCGAATTTGAGTACTCACTGCCAGAAAATGTGGCCACTCAGTGCTCTTAATTCCAAATCCATTTTTCTCCGTGTAGGGGTGGAAGAGGAGGAGCAGAAGCGTGGCCGCGTCGGCAGGAAATAACGCGGATGCTCCGCGCCGCGAAGAGAAATGTAGGAAGTGGCGAAGAAGTGTGCCGAAAATCGCAAAGTTCGATCACGCGGGCGGTACTGGGTCACGCCAACGGCTCGTTACGGCACCGCCGAGGGGTCGATCGGGGTGCGAGGAGACGGTGGCGGGGTCGAGGCTGTAATTCCTTCGAGCGCGTGCACGTATCCAAGTATAGGCGGGCCAATAATAAACGCCGAAGCTTACGAACTCCTTAGCGCACACGTCGTGACACGACGTCGTTAGCGACTCGGGGTGTATATACGTGCGGCACGCGGTCAATTGCCGCGATCCCGGCTGAACGAGGCGCCGACACGGAGTTCCTGCGACGCGTTTGCCGTAACGATATCGAACGCGTTGTGCAGCGGCTTCGTGGAGACCGGGGATTTTTTCAAATTCATTTTTCAATTTGGCCAAATCGCCAACGGCGGCTCCGGGGAATCCCCGTGGCCTCGGAATATCGCTTCGATGCTCCGCGCGAATTTTTATCAGCCGCGACAAAAAGCACAACTTTTTGTACCGAGCGCCGCGGGATTAAAGAGAAGAAGAATTTAATGAGACCGCGCGCGAGAGACTTCGGCTTCCCGAGGATCGAGGTGAAGTTAAAAGAAAAAATCAGGAGCCATGGATATATTATGTAGTAAATACATATCCTCTGTGCAGAGACTTTCTCGTAAGGCCCCCAAGGACTCTTTGGGAGTCATATCGTACACCCTCGTGGTGAATTTGGACCTATACACAGGATTTTTTGGAACTATATCTGGAGTTTTTTCCACACACTTTCTGCGATTGATTTCTGCACTTTGAAACATCATTTTTCTCAGTGCGATAATCCACAATGAAACCTTAGGGGAAGGCGGGGCAGAGTGGGGACCGTAACGTGTTAAAAATTTTGTCATATATAAAAAAAGTTTATTTAGTTGTGTAAATGAAATTTGTATCTCTTCCTTGATCGATATCGCACTTGTGAAAAATGTTAAAATAGTAACATTCAATAATGTCTGAATATAATATAGGTACTGTTAACGAAAAAACTACTTTCTCCCCGCTTTGCCTGAAGGGCGGGACAAAGTGGGAACTGGTCAACATTTTTAATTAACAGTTCGTAATTTGATTAAAAATCAACATAACGATACCATTCTAGGCTGTATTTGTTATTTAAAGAATTTCCTTCGACGTGTAACTAATTTTGGTGCAGAAAGATTCTTTCATTGCTTACTTGTGTTGTAATAAGAGAAGATTCTTACATCAAGGCCAAAAAACTAGGTGCGTATTCCATAACTTCGCTGTGTAATGTCAGACTTAGCTGCAACGTCCAAAACTACACCAGGGCATTTTGTTAACTGAGTTCATACTATTTTGTTAGATAATGCTGTGCTGCATACGAATTATCGACAGCTCCCCGCTTTGCCACGCTCCCCACTTTGCCCCCCCTTCCCCTACTTGGTTTTCTTGTTTGCTTCCCTATTAAATTGTGATTAAATTGTATTACGAAAGGCTGAGTATTATTCCTACAGTCGCCCCCTATAGAGAGAAAGCGTGGAAACACTCTTATGGATTTCATGACCGAGCGTGATCGAGACCTTTATTTTATCAGGGCTTCCCCATTTCATTTTCTGCACGGGATAGAAGTATTGCGAACTAAAAGAGGAATTTAAAGAAAAAAAATCGCAATTTTATTATTTCAGGTCTTCGGAGATCGCAATAATCAGCGAGTAAAACCAATTTATTAGGATCTTCATCAGATCTTCGTTTTGACGCTGGACCGAGTTTTACATTCGACGACCTAATTCTCGCTCCCCTCCGCGAGAGAGTCTCGATGAAAACCTCTCGCAGTCGCATCGGAAGCAGCCTCAAGAACTTTTCTTCTCGACGTAGAATCGCTGCGCGCGAGATCCGTGCGAGTCTGTGACGCGAAGAGTGACGAAATAGTATGAAAAAGCGCGCCTCCCTCTCTCCGCTGTCGCCGCGTGGAGAGTAAAATCGCTCTGCAACCGTAATGATCCGCCGTTTGTCGTCGCGGAAGAGACGGAAGCGCTGGCGGGAAGAGGAGCACAGATGGGGATGATAGAAATATTTTCACTCGCGAAGAAAAGTTCTCGCGCGAGAGAATGCATTTGCGGGGAGCGCGCGTCTCACCTACGGAACGAGAACTTTCATCGGTTCCAGTTTGAAAGGCAGATGAAAAAGTTGAACGACGTTCGAGAGAGCGCGCCGAGTGTACAACTATCGGTCGACGGGTAAACTTGCGCGCGCGCGATGCAACCGCATCGCGATGGGATGCGCACGGAACTCGAGAAACAAGGAGTGAAATCTGGTGAAGTTGCGAGTCGATCGCTGGACAGGCGGAGAAAAGATTGTCCTCGCGATGCAATATTTATGTAATTGCACGGTCAATGATATTCCTTCCAGACTTCCCTCGTCGACATTCGCACACCGCGACGGGTGAAATACACCCCGAACTCTGGGGAATCGAATGATCCGGGGCTCAAGAGCAGCTCCCCGGAAAAATCGGGTAAAGGTTTTCTACGTGAATCGACGAGGGAAAGGGAGCGTCGAGCCGAATTTTATAGCGGGGATGGAGGATGTATATAGCGACAATCAGACGCCATTAAATTTTTACGTGCGGTCGAATCGAATCGCGGGGATGAAAGTCGGCGGTCGGCTCGGGAAAGTGGATTACGGCGGAAGTGGTACGAGAGTATAAGTACTTCGAAAATCGTCTACGTGCGCGCATAAATAATGAAGTTTTAGGGATGACGTGTAGTCCGTTGATTTGCGCATCTGTCGCTTTAATCATAAGAATCGTTGGCGCTGCATTTTTAATACCGTACGATATTTTCGTTACGTACCTATTCGATCGATTGTTATTCATTTTCCTATAGATACAAATGCATGTTTTTTAACCATTAAAGTAGGGGTTGGGGTCAGCAGGAAATTCTGACTCGGAGCTAGCTTTCCTCCAATTATAAGATTCCCATGCAGTTCCATATTTTCTAACTAATGTTGCTTATGGAAAATTGTCACTATATTTGGAAAGTGTGTTTCACCAGTTTTTCCGCAATTACTCATTTTCGCGAAATGAAATAATTTGTTTCGAAATCTATAATATGTGCCATACTACATTTCTTGAAATTGAATCGGCTTAGGTAACGATTCAAATTAATGAAAATATCGTTATTATAATAACATGACCGCCGTTTTGTATTGGATTGTCTGCTAGCAGTGATTTTATTATTTTCCGATTTCGCAACCCTTGCATTGTAGTTATGATTTCAGGAAATAATTGCAGTCCATTTATATATGAAAAGTGCCTTCGTTTTATGATTTTCGTTCAAATTACGAAGAAAATAGTGAACAAATTCGAGTCGCTTTTTAATTTCCTCATTTGCCCAGAAGGGAACACTAGTAGTCACCTATAGACACGCTTAAATATTAACCACACTCAGGGAAAAGATCTAGTTGAATATATTCTATAGTTGAATATATACGAACCTAATAGAAAAATTTATTTCAGATGAACAGGAATTTATTCCCATCGAACAAAAGTCTATTTGAATTAGATAAATGTTCTACTGGGTTCGTCTTTGATTAAAAATGAATGCCAAACATTTATCAAATTCAAATAGACTTTCCGCGCGTTGGGTGTGAATAAATTTCTGTTTATCTCAAATAAATTTTTCTATTAGATTCGTATTCACAAATAGACCTTTTCCCTCAGTGTGCAATGAGGATCGAATACTGTCTGAATTATTTTCATCTGTTGACTCGATGTACCTGACTGTCAGCTCAGAAACTCCCCTATGAGCTATTTTTAAAATCCCCAGAATTGAAAGACGTCCCTTAAAATATGACTTCACGTGCAATCACGAACGACACCGCGGCGCAGATTCACCATGTTATACGCCACACGAGATTTTGCGTTCGGTGGTACCCGCGAGATTCTCTTTTTGCATCGCAACGACGAGATTGAATGGCTCCGCTATACGCTAGGAAATTCTCGTGAAGTACCACCTACGAGCGGCTCCTCTTTCACTACAGACAGGATACTCGCGCGCGCACCTATACATGCATGAACGCAACATCGACGCTCTCGTTTTGGCTACAGCTATTCGGGAGCCCCTGTGGTGAGCGCGCCCGTTACGCGCGTGAGAGCTACTTCAGATTTTCGGCGAAGAGGAGATTCGTTTGAGCGATACTATTAATGCGTGGACGTACCTGCGTCGTTATGTACCTATATGTAGGAGAGAGCGTCGAATTTGGACCACTTCAGATATTTTTCAATAAACTTTGAAAATATTATATTTTAGAGAAATAATAATATGCGGAAATAATAAGGCATTATGTATGCCTTCAATTAGTGTAATTTGAATTTTTCGAAAAATAGCTTACATGCTCAAGGAACTATAAAAATTAAAAATATATACGAGGGCAGAGTGAAAAGTCCGATACTTTTTTAATTAAAACCTCTTAAAATAAATGAACAATTCATACAACAAAATTTTTATTTAAAAATTATCTTACTTTTCACTCTGCCCTCGTATTCTGTTCAATCAATCAGAGAAACTGGTTGCCTAAATTGGGATGCTGACTAAATTAAGAAAAAAAGGATAGGTACCACCTATACATTTATACAATTGTCTTGGCTGAATCTAGGTCAAATCAAGGAATAAACTTTATCGAATTATTCAACACGTGTTGCTAAACTTTGATTACTGCACGAATCATTAAAAGAGTTATGTCAT
This sequence comes from Xiphydria camelus, assembly GCA_963678675.1. Classification (NCBI taxonomy): domain Eukaryota; kingdom Metazoa; phylum Arthropoda; class Insecta; order Hymenoptera; family Xiphydriidae; genus Xiphydria; species Xiphydria camelus. The sequence continues at coordinate 24,220,553 of OY783197.1, read as the reverse complement.
TTTATAATTATGTAAATGTACTTTCTAAATACAAAATAAGACATAATTATTTACATACTGAAAAAAGAATTTGGTTGAAAGGTTAATTGGTTTAAATTAGTCGAAACTATAATATACTTATTTCAGGTAAGGAAATTGTGTTTAATTTGATACTCTTTTAATTCGCGACAAATATAAATGTCATCAATGTGAATAAATATTAGTCGTACTAAAAAATGCTTAATTGGTTTAACTGCACAAAAATAGTCATGTATGCTGGACTAAGTTTGTTTTTATTTTTTTCCAGACCACTAGAACGGTTAGCAAAGCTTTTCGAACTATCGATGAGTTTTTCAACTCTTCGTAGTGAAAACTGTTGTTTGCTTATCAGCTATAAATTATAGCTATCAGAATTAACGAAGAAAATGTGCCATCTATTTCCGAGTTTGAGCAAACAATGCCACTAATCGAAAAATGAAAAATATCTCTAATGTTCTAGATATAGGGGTGGTCCAATCCAAGCGGCGCGCCGGTCCAAATTCGGCAACTCTCCCCTGTATATCATACGTATGCACGCGGGTTTTCGGAAATAACTTCTCGGATAAGAGTAACCTGTTCTCGGTTGAAGGTACTCTTGGATATTTCTTTTGTGAATCTCCTTCGCAGGATTTATGCGAAGGCGCGCGATGCCAAGTCTTCAATATTTCCCGTAGCATTCGCGGAAAGGCGCACGCGAACTTATATATCGACTATAAATATATCTATATAATTCTCTGGTATATCGGTAGGAAAGAGCGGAGCTAAAAGTAACGGGGATAAGTAGTAACAGGCGTTTTGTAGGATGACGCTATTGTCCGAGACGCGCGGAATCGCGACCTGGGCAAGCCTGGTCTCTCTGTTAACCGTTGTAACTGACCAATTACCCGTGCGCGTTTGCCAGAGAGAGCTTTGCGTTTCATGTGAAATTCTGACGTATGCGTTTGCGTTTTTGTTTTCGTCATTTTACTCTGTAAAGTTTACTAACATGCTTTATGCAATATGCGTGTTATCTAGCAAAGTGCATTAGTCTTTTACAGTAACAAGCACGTTTTATTAATAATATGTAAACCCTTTCCATTTTATTTCAATTCACAATAAAAATAATCGTTTAAAGTTGCCTGTTGCTTTTAACTTTAATGAAGGGGCAAGAAGTAACACCCGACTTTGTTCACCAGAACGGATTTATTTTGAATATACCGATTCGATGTAGGACCATTTTTCCTGTCCTCTGCTATCTGCTGTTGTAATAATTTTACTAAACATTCACATATTAAATGTACTAAACATTTATAGGAAGCTTTGTGCATATATGGTATAGCTATTTTACGAAATATTCGTATAGTAATTCTATTACACTTGTTAGTAAATTTACTAAATCAATAGAGTAAATTTACTGTATAATTGTTTTATAAAATTGCTACGCCATACACGCATAATATTTCCTTACAAATCCTTAGTAAATTTACAAACAAATTTTTTATTTAAGTACACTTACTACTTCATTACTGGAAGTGGTAACTCAATAAATAAACTAAATTCCTATGATAAAATATGTCCTTTTCCTTTCAATAGTCCCAAGTTACAGGCAATAACGTGAAAAGTATTACTTTTTTCCTCGCTTTCCGCTACGAGCAAAATCGCAATTATTATCGGTGAAGCGTATCGAATACGCATAATTAACTGTTAAATAATACGTTTTTGGAGTATACGCGATGTAGACGCGTTCTCTATCTCTCTGTACCAGATTCGAATTATAATCTATAAAAACTGTTCATTAGTTTTCGTTGAAATGCCGTTTCGACGTATCCAATTAACAATTTAATCATGAAAATTGATTTCCAATCGGGGATAGTCGTTTTGACCTGGAGTGCCTCGCGTAAAATGCATTTTAAGTCTGTGTAGGTAAATCGACGATGAACGCGCGAAATCTGAACCACTCGTGTAGCGCATGGCTCGTTCGCATTTGTAGCGCTCGCAGTGCTTTAGTAACAGATGCGGCACTCTTTTTAAATGTCAATAGATATCGTGGTAATTGATACTTTAATTAGAGCTATTGTAATAATAATTATATAATTACCTATATCAGCCCTAAATCTAGGTTAATTGTAAGAAGAATTTTTAATATTTCTTCGTCTAAATGACTACCTGAGGTTTATTGAAAATTACACAAAATACGGTTAATATCGCTACGCGTGTTTTGTATTGACAATTTCACAAAACGTTGTACAAAACATGAAAGTCAAGCTCATTCGTGTTTTTTTATTTCTCCCAACATTACCTCGAGTGGTAATAATTTTTTATTCCATTCCTCGAAACGACAGCAGGAAATTTTGCCAATTCTTCTTGCCGCGCGCACACGCCCGACAAATTTTTCACCGTCGAATCGCCATATCCCGATGTAATTTAACCTCCGATGCATCGAATCGCACCCGTGCGTCGCGATAATCGAATTCGCGGAATTGGATCTAGATAAAATTGACGGTGTCGCATTTTTACGTGAACAACAACACGCAGCGGAGGGGCCTCCGGGCGGGGAGCTGTTTTGAACGCGCGTTAATGCAGCGGCGCGTAACTTTTTATCATTTGCAAACATGTTTTCAATATCGGGAATTAAACAGATGGAGTGTACCGCCCGGCAACGAAATGCACGTCGCGTTTGAAATCGAGTATGATGCGCATCGCGGAGCCCGGAAGGCGTCCGCGGGTTCTAAATGAACGTGGTCTCCTCGCGCTGCGCGCCTCTCTGAATTAAGGTAGTTCTATCACGTAGGGCCGTATTTAGTGGGTATATATGAGAAGGGCCCGACTAAATTAGTAAAAAAAAATAATATTTTTGATGTGAAACATCTTATGCCGCGCTTCGGGGGTGAGACCGGCTGCTCGTGAAACGTCGCTGGAGTGGCTAAATACGCTAAGGCCAGGCGAACGTTGAACATTGCCTCTATATCTATATCTATTCTATATATAGATATAGAGGCAACGGTTACCCTGCGTCTCCTCAATGAGCTGCGTCCCAACGTTCGCCTGGCCTAACTAACTCGAGACGCATCGGCTCTCTCCGCCACGACTCGATGGTCCCCTCTCACCGAGCCCTACCTTAACCACTTACTACTACACGCTCACTGTATCGGTGTACGAAGCAGTATTTACCCTCATTAATGAAAGCATGAGGATTGATTGATCATTGGTTAGCACGTTTAAAAATAACATTTAAATACCGTTTGTATAGGAAAATTGTTAGATGTGAAACATCGAAATTCTTCTTTGTAGAAAGTATGCGATAGGAAGGATGGACCACGCATCCGTTGAAAGAATACGTGCGCCCGTGCGCATTTGTATTTATGACTGTGATACCATTCAACGGTACGAACCGTTGTGTCGAATTCCGTTTATCGCGAGACGGAACAGCGACTGATGGCAGAGTTAAGAGAGAGTAAACTAAATGCGCTTTTTGAATTAGACACAACGGTTTGTACCGTTTAATAGTATCACAATTATAAATACAAATGCGCACTGGCGAACGTGTTCTTTCGTTTTCAGCTAGATTTACTCAAGTGGACACAGCATTGAGAACAATCTAGCGAGACTTAGTCTAGAATCTCGGTTGAGAAAAATAGCATCTGCCATAGAAATATAAAACAGTTTTTATAGAAAAATTGTTAGATGTGAAACATCGAAATTCTTCTTTGTAGAAAGTATGCGATAGGACCACGCGTCCGTCGAAAGAACACGTGCGCCAGTGCGCATTTGCATTTATGACTGTGGTACTATTAAACGGTACGAACCGTTGTGTCTTATTCAAAAAGCGCATTTAGTTTATTCTCTCTTAACTCTGCCATCGGTAAGTACTGTTTAATAGTATCACAGTCATAAATACAAATGCGCACTGGCGCACGTGTTCTTTCGACGGACGCGTGGTCCATCCTTCCTATCGCATACTTTCTACAAAGAAGAATTTCGATGTTTCACATCTAACAATTTTTCTATAAGAACTGTTTTATATTTATTCATAATTGACTATATACAGATCAATCTAAAAATATTAAACATTTTTATCATTATTCTTCCATTCTTTAGCTCAGAGGATACATGACAACTATACTTTATTAGCGAGATTTTGTGTTTAGATGGGCCTTTATACGTATTCCCATTAGATATCTTTGACCACGCTTTGTCGCCAGTCGCGTACTAATCTGCTACGTGGCGCGTTATCGCTGGCCCTGTGTTGGCTGCTGCTGGCTGCTGGCTGTTGGCTGCGCTGGCTCATACAAAATTCGTTCGAACATTTACTGGACTATTTCTATTACTTCATAAAATTCCTTATCCCTACATATTTATTACAAAATGGAATAATGCTTCATTGCACTCAAGTCCCTTCATTCACACCTCATTCGTCCGCTTTCAGCCGGTCCAGCGACACTGCGCCACCAGGCGGTTGGCGATAGCGGTGTGGCCATGTGAAACGCAGAGTTGCAGGGGGCTGGCTCCGATGTCGCATAAGTTTCACTTCAAACAAATTTTCGTTCCACAGATAGACTATCATACATTGTGGTTATACTGGAAGTTCAAACATGAGAGTGATATTCTACGAATATTTAACAATCTTAACCCTTTCGGTTATCGCGCCCATTTGGATGGACATTTCTAACTAAAACATGTTCAGAAATGTATTTTCAAGTAGTATTGGGAAATCACATTTAGCACCCTGACCTCTGGTGGCAAATTTTCTAACTGCTCTATCCCAGTCGCGATCCGACGTTTATATTGGGAAGCATGGGATTTTGCGGAGCTTTTCGAGGAATAATTGTGTGCTGACTTATTTATTGGTGAAATAAATCATTCATACATAAAATAAAAATGTCTGAACCTGAATGCGAAGGCTCTAGATTTTTGCCAAAAGTTAGGTCCGATAAATCTTTCTGTTGTGTGTACGAGTAAAGGTACGAGAGATTTGACAGTCAAATTTCACAAGTTTCCGAAACCTGGGAAGGATTTTGTTGATATTGTCAACAAATTTGGAACGGTAGAAAAGATCGATCGAGCAACCGCATGGATTCGAGCAATAAAAATTGGCAAAGCTGTCAGCAAGTCGATGAGGTTATGTTCTCTACACTTCAACAAAAACGACTACGTACTACCAGGTTAGAAATATTCAAGCCACAAATTTAGTACAAAATGTATTTTATAATTCTCTTTCAAACTCGATGTTTGCAGGCAGTATGCTTTAACTTTTATATAAGCGTCTTCCTCGCCAACAGGTTGACATCTGTCGCATCGAATAATATGCCCGGCGTTTAATATTTTCTCGCTTTCAGTAAAATTTCGGTGCGTTACACTCGTGTCCGCCCACGCACAGATGTCAGCGGTGAGGATCCTCATACTCGAATTGTCAATAGAAGTGGAAAAAATTAACGAAATAGGGCAACAGGAAAAAAAATTGCACTATCGTGCGTGTTAACGCCTGTCACTTGACTGGGATAACGCCGCCATGTTAAATAGGCCACGCCTTCGTGTTGATTCCCAATACTGTGAGCACAATACCCTGGGCGTGGGGTAGCTCGAGGGTTCTCGGTACTCTGACGTCAGCGCGCCGATCAGCGGAGGACCCCGCACTGGGCCTAACCCGCCCCCCCTTTTTTGTGAGGGCAACAGACTGACCTGACCTGGGACGGCAAAGGGGCACTTTAGGGCATTCCTGCTGGAGACGTCGTCGGAGTGATACGTGACTTTTACGTCGTTTACCTGCGTTCTCACAATACCACATTTGAGATTTGTTTTTTTCCTTTTTAAAGAAATCTCTGACTGAAAGGATTAATATCATTTTAATAGAAATAAAATTCTAAAATGTAAAGTAAAGTGGGGCGCCGACGCTCTTAGCATCGGAATTATCTCCCTTACTGTTTTATCTAGCCGTCTGAATCTAATTTTTAATTATAGAATAAGGCTTAACTCACACGGCGTGACTTCACTGCGGCAGAACTGACGCACGCTGTCGCAGGAATCGATGACTTTTCTGCGACAGTTTTGTCCCACCGCGTGAGCAGATGCGCGGCAAACTAACACATCGACACCGCCCTGTAGATGTCATACAGACAAGCGCGATGTGCGTGTCGCACTGCTGTCGCAGGGAAGTCGCACCGTGTGAGTGCTTCGCTACGTCTCCATGCTGATTTGCCGCGTGCGACGTACTCTCAACCGAGTCCGACCGAGAGAGTGCGACAATTTTGTCGCACTGCTGTCGCAGTGAAGTCGCACCGTGTGAGTTGGCTCTAAGGCCAAGCGAACGTTGAGACGCAGTTCAGTGACGGGACGCAGGGCGACTCACCTCAGATTTTTGTAACCAGTAGACATATATACAACAGCGAATGTTCGGACGCAGTGTGAGGTGGCGCACTTTTCACACGCCGTGAATCTGCGAGAGCCTGCGAAGGTCTGCGGTCGAAACACAAAACCGGACGTGATTTTTCGTTCGTGAACTTTAGTTTGTTAGTTTAAGATGGCATAATGCCGGGTTTACACACTTGCCAAACGTTTGTGCGGACTTAAAATATTATTATTATTAGTACTAAATAATAATAATAAAAAATATTATTGTATTATTTGTATTATAATTTAATATTTTGTGAACGATTCCTATCTGAATTTCATCCGCGGAGTTAATTTTATAAATAATCTAAATAAAATCCTTTTCGGAGTGAATTTCACTCCGGACGGGATTAAATTAATTAAAAATCATTAACTCCCGATTTTTTACAGTGTACGCAACACTACACTATCAAAAATCGGTAGTTAAATGCGGAGTGATTTGCGGAGTGAGTGCGGAGAGAGAGTGGATGATTTTTAATTACTTTAATCCCGTCCGGAGTGAAATTCACTCCGAAAAAGATTTTATTTCAATTATTTATAAAATTAACTCCGCGGATGAAATTCAGATAGGAATCGTTCACAAAATATTAAATTATAATACAAATAATACAATTAAATTATTATTATTTTCATTATTACTTTAGTACTAATAATAATATTTTAAAAATATTACAGTATTATTATTACTATTATTATTACTATTATTTCATAAAAATATTACTCGTAAAAATATTATTTGCACGACCGTTGTCAAGATTAATGTGAATCATACGACAGTTTTGAGTTCAATGAATTTCTTGTCATTGAAAATAAAGAGTTTTATTTTTGAATTTGATAAGCCTAATAATTTATCGTTACTAACTCGAGATTAGTGTCTATAGGTATGTTAAATGATCAATTAGGTATTGATACCATGTGTATATGATACTTAAATTTTTCAACTATGTAGCATAGTGAATTTTAATTTATTACACTGTTATTATTTGCAATTTTCCAGAAAAGAATTTTTTTGTCAAATACAAATTTATTTCAAGGTTAAGCATTGTATTTAAATGTTTTTGTGAATTTTATTGCATTTAATTGATAATGTGAATTTTTGAATGATGAAATGAAATGAATGAAATTCAAGGGTTACTACATTTTATAGCGGTAAAAATCGAATATGCAAACTAATTTAGGACTGCTATTCTATTGAAAAACAATGAGCGGATAAACCCTCCTCGCATTTGGGCCGTAGACAAGTGTGTTGGAGAAATGCGACACTCCTCGGGACCCTTTGAGCCATAAATTAGATCCGACAAAGTTCGAGATTCCTGGCCGGGACCAGGACCGACCACTTGAGTTTCCTCGGTTCCGATGGGCTTTGAAGCATTGCACCGGAGAGGTCTGCCTGCGCAGGTTACTTATACAGACAAACCTGAGTGTACATGTGGTCACATGTACACTCAGGTTTGCCTGTATAAGCGACCGGCGCAGTCTTCTTTCGCACCACCCAGGGTACGCAGCTCACTTCACCCACGCTGTTCACCTCACTCTGAGTTAGGCCAAGCGAACGTTGGGTCGCAGTTGAGTGGGGTGACGCAGGGCGACTCACCGCAGATTTTGTAACCTATAGAAATCTATATAACAGCGAATATGTTCGGATGCAGTGTGAAGTAGCGTAGTTTTCACGCGTCGCGAACCGGCCGAGCGAACGTTGAGACGCAGTTCAGTGAGGGGACGCAGGGCGACTCACCGCAGATTTTTGTAACCAATAGCCATCTATACAACAGCGAACGTTCGGACGCAGTGTGAGGTGGCGCACTTTTCACACGCCGTGAATCTGCGAGAGCCTGCGAAGGTCTGCGGTCGAAACACAAAACCGGACGTAATTTTTCGTTCGTGAACTTTAGTTTGTTAGTTTAAGATGGCATAATGCCGGGTTTACACGCTTGCCAAACGTTTGTGCGGACTTAAAATATTATTAGTATTAGTACTAAATAATAACAATAAAAAATATGATTGTATTATTTGTATTATAATTTAGTATTTTGTGAACGATTCTTATCTGAATTTCATCCGCGGAGTTAATTTTATAAATAATTTAAATAAAATCCTTTTCGGAGTGAATTTCACTCCGGACGGGATTAAATTAATTAAAAATCATCCACTCCGCATTCACTCCGCAAATTATTCCGCATTTAACTCCCGATTTTTTACAGTGTATGCAACACTACACTATCAAAAAAATCGGTAGTTAAATGCGGAGTGATTTGCGGAGTGAATGAGGAGTGGATGATTTTTAATTACTTTAATCCCGTCCGGAGTGAAATTCACTCCGAAAAGGATTTTATTTAAATTATTTATAAAATTAACTCCGCGGATGAAATTCAGATAGGAATCGATTACAAAATATTAAATTATAATACAAATAATGCAATTAAGTTATTATTATTTTCATTATTGCTTTTACTTTAGAACTAATAATATATTAGAAATATTACAGTATTGTTATTACTATTATTATTATTATTATTATTATTTCATACAAACATTACTAGTACAAATATTATTTGCATGACCGTTGTCAAGATTAATGTGAATCATGCGACAGTTTTGAATTCAATGAATTTCTTGTCATTGAAAATAAAGAGTTTTTGTTTTGAATTTGATAAGCCTATTAGGCTACATGGTATCAATGAGGTATTGATACCATGTGTATATGATACTTTATTTTTCAACTATGTAATATAGTGAATTTTAATTTATTACACTGTTATTATTGACAATTTTCCAGAAAAGAATTTTTTTGTCAAATACAAATTTATTTCAAGGTTAAGCATTGTTTTTAAACGCTTTCGTGAATTTTATTGTATTTAATTGATAATGTGAATTTTTGTGAATTAAATCTACAATATATTCACTCCGAAATTGATGCGAAATCACTCCGCAATCAATCCGCTGAAAAAAACTCCATGTTCACTCCGTCCGCCGAGTTCTTCTTTTTGTCACTCCGAAATTTCGAGTGATGGGAGTGAAAATTCACTCCGGATTCTCTCCCGATTTTTTACAGTGTATGCAACTAGATTTGATCTAAATCCCGTTTAACTTTCAAGGGTTACTACATTTCATAGCGGTAAAAATCGAATATCCAAACTAATTTAGGACTGCTATTCTATTGAAAAACAATGAGCGGATAAACCCTCCTCGCATTTAGGCCGTAGACCAGTGTGTTGGAGAAATGCGACACTCCTCGGGACCCTTTGAGCCATAAATTAGATCCGAAAAAGTTCGAGATTCCTGGCCGGGACCAGGATCGACCACTTGAGTTTCCTCGGTTCCGATGGGCTTTGAAGCATTGCACCGGAGAGGTCTGCCTGCGCAGGTCACTCAAACAGACAAACCTGAGTGTACATGTGGTCACATGTCCACTCAGGTTTGCCTGTATAAGCGACCGGCGCAGTCATCTTTCTCACCACCCAGGGTACGCAGCTCACTTCACCCACGCACTTCACCTCACTCTGTGTCACCGTACGTCACACTGCGTCTCAACGTTCGCTTGGCCTAACTGCGCCGAAATCATACCGACCCGTGAGAGACCGCGCTCTAAAAGTAGACTGGAAAAGGCTTCGAAATGGGCAGGAGTGACGAAAACTATTATTTTCTCCCCACTTTTTTAGGACTTTGGAAGGTAAAAATGTTTAAAAAATCACAACCAAATAGATTTGATAAATTATATTAACTTTCTTCATTAGTTCCAACATTTTTATCCATTGGAAAGTACATTCTTCTGGAATGCAGTATGGCATCCATTTGTTATACAACTTAGTGTGATCTGTGTGGTACGCACATTGGAATCAATGTTATTTGACCCTTTCCTTTCTCCTGTACATGAATTAGTATGCATTCTTCCCATGGTCGGGGACAGCGGAAATTCTTACAAGGATTTGCCCATGTGGTCCCGCTGATCGTCAAGATTGTCAACAGCAGTACGTAAAATGCGAGGAACTTCATATTTCCAAATTGCCTTTAACAAACGACTATGCGATTTATTGGAATAGCAGATGTGTGTCGATTGACTCAACATTTACTGCCTTATATACTCATCACCTTCGTGCGTCACTGACATATTTACCTATTATAATTGAACAGATGCTATGTACCGGGGTGACCCGGCAAAATCACTAATCACAAACATCATTTTGTTTTACGTTATATTGTTTTCACTTAGTAAATAAGACCACATGTTGTGTACCTACCTATTTATAGTAAAAAAATTCACAGACCTCGCAATCCTTGCAAATATCGGGGACATTGAAAATGATACGAAAAATATATAAATGATGATACTGTCATTAACTATGTATTACAATGCAAAAAAAAAGATATATAACCACATGTTACGTCAGGGACGTGGTAAAAGGGATCGTATCGAGTGAGAGGAGAGTGAGAGGATTTCAAGCTAGTCCTATATTTTAACAAGCGACAAAGATACAAAGTTTATGCTTAAAGCTCGAATGGCGAGCGATCGGAAGATCGATCGGAACGGTCGTAGAGTTCGCGACGAGATCGGAATACACTGAGCGCGAACGACGGAAGAGGCTACACGCGTCAGGAGTGCGAGCGACGGAAGAGGCTAAGCACTGAGAGTAATGCACGCGACGGAGGAGGCTATGCTCTGATTGTGATAATAATGCAAGCGACAGAAGAGGCTTTGCACTGTGAACGTTCCGTTCGAGCGATTACGAATCGACTGAGCGCGAGCGACTAAAGAGGCTACGCGCGTCAAGAGTGCTAGCGACAGAAGAGGCTTTGCACTGAGAGAACTGTTCGGTTTGGTGATTAAGAATTGACTGAGCGCGAGCGACTAAAGAGGCTATGCGCGTCAAGAGTGCAAGCGACAGAAGAGGCTTTGCACGTCAAGAATCGACTGACCGCGAGCGACGGAAGAGGCTATGCGCGTCAAGAGTGCAAGCGACAGAAGAGGCTTTGCACGTCAAGAATCGACTGACCGCGAGCGACGGAAGAGGCTATGCGCGTCAAGAGTGCGAGCGACGGAAGAGGCTCTGCACGTCAAGAATCGACTGACCGCGAGCGACGGAAGAGGCTATGCGCGTCAAGAGTGCGAGCGACGGAAGAGGCTCTGCACGTCAAGAATCGACTGACCGCGAGCGACGGAAGAGGCTATGCGCGTCAAGAGTGCGAGCGACGGAAGAGGCTCTGCACGTCAAGAATCGACTGACCGCGAGCGACGGAAGAGGCTATGCGCGTCAAGAGTGCGAGCGACGGAAGAGGCTCTGCACGTCAAGAATCGACTGACCGCGAGCGACAGAAGAGGCTTTGCACGTCAAGAATCGACTGACCCTACGGCAAGGCGGGGGCTACGTTTTCTACCCTGACGCGACCCGTAGGAATGTTCGAAGGGGAGGGCGTACCTCTGCGTTTCGGTGTTAATTCAAAAGTCGGCATTACCGCGAATTGCCCCTACGTACCGTTAAGGAGTATTAAGGAAACGTGCCGAGATCTAAGTCATTAAGTGTTAATTGGAATACTGCTGACGTTGAATTTCTTAGATAATCCCGGTTGCACATCCGGCGGTCGAATTCTTAAGGCGCATCCTGACTGAGTTTCGACTAGAATTTGTCGACTGGATTTTGTCGACCGGCATGTCGACTGGTTTGTCGGTAAACATCAAAGGGTAGTCGAGTCGACGGGTCTACAAGGCCCGACCCTCCGGAGGTATGTTCCGACCCTCGGCGTAAACGGCCCCCCGGTTGGATTGGTCTTTCCGGACGGTCATCTATTGAATTCGTCATTCTCTCCTTTACAAGACAGATTTAGTATTCCACGCATAGCGGTATCGATTAAAATTTTCGGGGAATGTGCGGGACTGCAAGCGCATTTGCCGCTTTCGCCGAAATATATCGTTTGCTAGTGAGGTATTCAGATCGCGGTGCTATCGAACGGTACGAACCGATATTCTGAATTCCGTCTATCGTGCGACGGAACACGAATAAAAAGATAAGCATTCAAGCATGAGCCAAGTAATTTAGTGTCTACACGAAGCGAACAGTTTGGGGCGGTCTTTGAGCATCGCCAAAAACCGTACGCCGTACGCCGACCGTCATCGCACCGCTGCCGAAACAACCGCTCGCCTTGCCGAACCCTCTGCGTTCGACTCGACTACCTTTGATGTTTACCGACAACTCGTGGAAAACCAGTCGACATGTCGATCGACAAAATATGTCGATCGACCAAGTCGACTGCCGCGTCCTGACTGAGTCGACAGTGTCGATCGACAGTGTCGATCGACACTGTTGACTCAGTCAGGAGCGCCTCTAGAAGGAAAACCGCCCGAATTGGGGGGACGGTACTCGACCTGCCCGAGGACCCGTTATAGTCCAGTGCATTTAGGAATTGACCCAAAAATTTCGGGTACATTTTTTCTTTTGTTGCTCATTCGAAAGGGTCATCGATGGAGACCTTAACCCTGAATTTGCGCATTTCTCAAATTGCCCCGTCCGCCGCCATCTTGGATTCTTTTTTTTTTTCAACTACTCATATCTCGCGTTCTAATAATCCCACAGCAGTCGCTTTGGGGTCGTTGGATTCGTCAGAATTTACTCTTTAATTGAGTTTATATCAAGTAAAACTCTCCAACGTACTGGAAAAAAGTTATTAGCGTTCAAAGTTGAAAGTTGTTTGCCAAAAGTTCTTGCGCCCGGGTTTTCCGCGCGTAGTTCTTTTCCAGTGCATCAGAGACCCCTATCGATGCTTAACTATTTAAACTAGACTCAATTTGCAGTATTTTAAAAAAAGAATCATCCCGATCGGTTGATTCCTCGCCCGGCAATCCACGCTCGAAGTTGCGCTGTTTATTATCGTGCTATTTTGAAGCCTCTAATACTCGCGCGTCGCGCTTTGGCGAGTTCGCGGTTCGCGCTGCATTTCTCGCTTTTGTAACTAATATAACTCAAATTACTTAAGATCAACGACATATTCGTTAAATCTATGCTAAGAACACGCGTTTTACATTAATTTTTTACTTAAATTTATAACTCAGATCAAATATGATTTGAGACATTCGGTAATATATGCTCTATCTTTCTCTGCAGGAACGTGTGTATGTGTGCGTGTGCGTGTTTAAAGAATAAAAAGAAAAATACGGCCGGTCCCGCGAAAAACCCAGGGAAAGTTTTACAATATCTTTTTTCCTTGTTCTCTGCTTTCCTCGAGACACAGTTGGCTGCCAGATGCCTTGCCTACTGTTCCGACAAACGTTGGTCGGAATTCTGATTATCGGCTAATGAACGCAATAAAAAGAATTTCATTGAGATGTTAAAGAAGCACCTGATCAATCATGGATTCGAAGTGAGACAAGCATGGGAGGATGCGGACGTGGACATCGTTAGAACGGCAATTGAAGTAGCTTCAAGATTTGATTCCGCCATAGTCGTAGGAGAGGACGTGGATCTACTCGTATTGATGTGCGCACTTGGAAAAAATCTCAAAAATATCTATTTTCGTAAAGTCGGAAGGGGAGCAACCGCATCGAAAATGTATTCTACGAGTAGCTTCAAGCATAAAAATATGATAGAGCACATACTTTTCATGCACGCATTTTCGGGATGCGACACCGTGTCTGCGATCTGTGGAATGGGGAAAAAAAAAATAATTGACGTCATTAGAAAAAATGTTCACCTTCGAGAAGGAATAAAATTATTTCAGAAAACCACTCCCGGACAAAATAACATCGCTGCAGCTGGGGAGAGTGTGTTGATTGCACTGTACGGAGGAAAAGAATCCGATGCTTCTATTGATCAATTCAGATATAAAATCGCCACAGCAAATCTTGCATAGGTTTGAACATTTCAATCCTGCCTTTCGACATCCACAAGCGTTACCGCATTTTTTTGTGCAGCCACAGGATATAATGTCCAATAGAACTCGTGGAATTGGTTCCTGCTCGCTAGTCACTGGCTCCAAACCCCGGTTACTTTTTTTCCAGCCCCAGTCAAGCGCATTTTTCTCTTCTCCAAGCCACTTCTGAACCTGGTAATATGTCCGCAGGGAATGTTGGCGTGCTGCTGAGCTCGTTGGAGGCAATCGTGATAAGTCGGTCTTCGTTTTGAGGCCTGAACGTGCAAACATTTTATATCTGAATTGATCAATAGAAGCATCGGATTCTTTTCCTCCGTACAGTGCAATCAACACACTCTCCCCAGCTGCAGCGATGTTATTTTGTCCGGGAGTGGTTTTCTGAAATAATTTTATTCCTTCTCGAAGGTGAACATTTTTTCTAATGACGTCAATTATTTTTTTTTTCCCCATTCCACAGATCGCAGACACGGTGTCGCATCCCGAAAATGCGTGCATGAAAAGTATGTGCTCTATCATATTTTTATGCTTGAAGCTACTCGTAGAATACATTTTCGATGCGGTTGCTCCCCTTCCGACTTTACGAAAATAGATATTTTTGAGATTTTTTCCAAGTGCGCACATCAATACGAGTAGATCCACGTCCTCTCCTACGACTATGGCGGAATCAAATCTTGAAGCTACTTCAATTGCCGTTCTAACGATGTCCACGTCCGCATCCTCCCATGCTTGTCTCACTTCGAATCCATGATTGATCAGGTGCTTCTTTAACATCTCAATGAAATTCTTTTTATTGCGTTCATTAGCCGATAATCAGAATTCCGACCAACGTTTGTCGGAACAGTAGGCAAGGCATCTGGCAGCCAACTGTGTCTCGAGGAAAGCAGAGAACAAGGAAAAAAGATATTGTAAAACTTTCCCTGGGTTTTTCGCGGGACCGGCCGTATTTTTCTTTTTATTCTTTAAACACGCACACGCACACATACACACGTTCCTGCAGAGAAAGATAGAGCATATATTACCGAATGTCTCAAATCATATTTGATCTGAGTTATAAATTTAAGTAAAAAATTAATGTAAAACGCGTGTTCTTAGCATAGATTTAACGAATATGTCGTTGATCTTAAGTAATTTGAGTTATATTAGTTACAAAAGCGAGAAATGCAGCGCGAACCGCGAACTCGCCAAAGCGCGACGCGCGAGTATTAGAGGCTTCAAAATAGCACGATAATAAACAGCGCAACTTCGAGCGTGGATTGCCGGGCGAGGAATCAACCGATCGGGATGATTCTTTTTTTAAAATACTGCAAATTGAGTCTAGTTTAAATAGTTAAGCATCGATAGGGGTCTCTGATGCACTGGAAAAGAACTACGCGCGGAAAACCCGGGCGCAAGAACTTTTGGCAAACAACTTTCAACTTTGAACGCTAATAACTTTTTTCCAGTACGTTGGAGAGTTTTACTTAATATAAACTCAATTAAAGAGTAAATTCTGACGAATCCAACGACCCCAAAGCGACTGCTGTGGGATTATTAGAACGCGAGATATGAGTAGTTGAAAAAAAAAAGAATCCAAGATGGCGGCGGACGGGGCAATTTGAGAAATGCGCAAATTCAGGGTTAAGGTCTCCATCGATGACCCTTTCGAATGAGCAACAAAAGAAAAAATGTACCCGAAATTTTTGGGTCACACCTATAAAATATTCCTAAATGCACTGGACTATTAGGGGTCAACCGTCGTAGCGCCTTGGCCGTAACACCACATAATAGCATATTGTATATTTACCGCGATATTACAAAGTAATTTTTTTTTGTTTTACGAATACAATGAATAGGAAATATATAAAAATTTTCTAGAGGTCGCTCACGAATTTTGAAAATTCAAAAACAGTGAAAAATCGAATTTTTTTTTCTTTCTACTTCGAATACAACATACATCTCTAACACTAATCGAATCTAAAATTACTCTATTTCGTAACTCTGATTTTCTATATACATCAATAATTATTGTAATCCTCAAACTCAATATCCTCGTCGCTGTCGTAAATCACATGTCATCATTTTCAGCTCCGAATTATATAGGGTTTCTCTCTGTGCCCTTTCATCAGGCTCCTGAAATCTGAACACGCGCGGTCGAGGGGCCCTTATATTCGCTTGCGACCCGGCGCCCGTCACTACAGTACAGGGAATGCGGTGCGCATGCGCAAATCATTTCCACCTCTAGTGGGCCCAGGGTGCCGTACCCCCTGCAGAGGAGCGCGTTCAACGCTCCGACATCACATAAGGCGCAATTCACACAGAAGTGGCGCGTGGAGGTGGCGTGGAACGGGCATTTGCCTCTTGCATTTAAGCCCATGAGGGACTATGCCAGTGCCACGCCACTTCTGTCTGTATTGTCTCATAGGCTAACACGGAGGTGGCAAATGCCCCTTCCACGCCACCACCACGCGCCACTTCTGTCTGAATTGCGCCTAAGAAGTTTATCTTCAAACAAATTTTCGTTCCACAGACATTGTGGTTATACTGGGAGTTCAAACATGAGAGTGATATTCTACGAATATTTAACATTCTTAACGCTTTCGGTCATCGCGTCCATTTGGATGGACATTTCTAAGTAAAACATGCTCAGAAATGTATTTTCAAGTAGTATACCACATTTGAGATTTGTTCTCCTTTTTAAAGAAATCTGTGATTGAAAGTTTTAAAGAAATCTGTGACTGAAAGGGTTATAATATCATTTTAATAGAAATGAAATATTAAAATGCAAAGAAAAGTGGGGCGCCGACGCTCTTAGCATCGGAATTATCTCCCTTATTGTTTTATCTAGCCTTCTGGCGTTTTGCATGTAATCTAATTTTAAATTATAGAATAAGTGAATCACATATTTTAGAAACCCCACATGTCCACATTTTGGGCATATGGGGTTTTTACCAAAAATCAGCTTCTCTCATATAAATGCATCTTTTTTAGAGAGAAACCACATAAGTTCGGTGCTTGCTTTGCTCACACATCTACGCAAATCACATCTTCTCCCAACGAAGTTACCTGTCCAGATGTCAAGGTAACTAATTAGTGCCAAAAAAATGATATCCATCAAGAAATTTGAACGATTCACTCGCGACCAAGAAGAACTGATGAGAAATTTTTATCAAGAAATATTTTCCTGGCCAACAGTGGGTAGAGAAGGTGAAGACATTGTTGAATATTAAACATTTACTTTATCATGTCATGTAACCATTAAAATAAGAGTTATTGATAAAATAAAAACGAATTACTAAAAAAGTTCTGGTCAAATAAACGTACATTTTAGAGATCACACATGTCCAGTCATCATTTTATGATTTTATTGATGCAGCAGAAGCTGTATATTTAAATTTGTGTGAAATTTCTAATGTATTCACATACCTTCACAAACCCTAAAAGTATATTTCCAGATGTATGCTATGATTTTGCATAAAACAGTTTTTTTCATTTTCCTCAAAACTATCATTTGTGGACATGTGGGGTTTCTCAAATGCGTGATTCAAGTGGCCCCCCATCCTCGGCGAGCGACGCCACCGGCGTGAGGAGACGCGACAGTAGCCAAGCCGTTCACACCGATATCATACGCATTTGTATCATTCAGTTCTCGCCGAGTGAAGAGTTCTTTTTTCGAGCTTGTTCTTCTTTCTTCGTCCCGCGTAGCTGCCTCAACACCCGTACCACTACATAATACCATCATCACCCGTACCCACTCTCAGTCTACTATATACACACGGTCGAGAGCGCTAGAGTGGGGGAGCGACATATCCGTTAAACCCTCTCTGGCTCGTCGAAAGCCTAGAAATGTCCCCTCATATACGGGAACATAAAAATGTTCAATGTTAAAACGAATATTCGTAACAGTCGCGGAGAGAGGTACGAATTTGCCGGGACCGCGCAGGTGATTAACCGGCGGCGATCAAGTTTTGATCGACGAAGAGTTGGATCGTGCGCACTGGCGGATCGCGAAGAGCTTAGTTGAAAGGAAGGCGCGTCGGACAGGAATATATATATATATATATATATATATATATATATATATATTTGGAAGTTTTAATAATTAACGCCATTCGGTACGCGGCTTCCCCGCGCCTCGACCTCCGCCTTCTACAGGAAAAGCATTTTAAGTCCATCAATCACGACGCGGAAAAATATACTCTTTACGCGGAGGGTAAAATAGAAGGAATCGCGCGCAGAGATGGGGAGAGAGAGAGAGAGAAAGAGATAGGAAGAAAATCGCGGAGCAAGAGAGAAACCTTAGGTCGCACCGCTTCGGGGGCGCGAGCGGCGCCTTAATTAACCCATTAACCCGCGCGGCGGTCCCCGTTGCACCTCCAACGTCGCGTGTCCTGAATGTACAGAGACGCGAAACCAACGGAGCGGAGCCGACTGAGGATTCTAATTATCCAAGAAACACAGGTAAGTGGCTGCTGCCTGGAAATACGCAGGCGCACGTGTATGCGCGAAAGCCGATTTTCGTGCAAATGTCGTTAACGTTCGTACGTTTCACGGCGTTAATATTTACACAAAAGTTTTCTCCGTTTCATCGTATCTCTTACCGTTTTCGAGATATTCGCGAAATTTTACGTTCAAACAAATTATTGAACAATTTATCGACTCGTCATGTACTCTAATATCATGACGACTCCTTTAAGAAACCCTTACAAATTCTCGGTTTTGCCGTATCTCGGATTTGCCGTATTTATACAATTATCAATTCCCTCTGCTTGGTAATATCATCGCGGCTGAAAGCTCGATACATTTCATAAACCCCTAAATCTATCGAGGCTCTTGATTACCCGGCACTCGAGCATCGTGCATGTGCCTCGGTACGCGAGCAAGTCCTTCGCGTGTGATGTAGGTCGAACGCGATTCGTATCTTCGTTAGGGGCGAAACGACCTCGCGCGGTTGGGATGTTTTCAGGAATTTTCATTTTTAGAACCGAGTGATAGCGATCGGACGGAAGAAGTAAACCTTGACTGCGCGGGGTTACTTATGCACCTGGGGAGGTCTACGCGCGGATAGAATGCAGTCGGGGTGGGTTTCCCCGTGGTGCAGGTGGGTGAGGAAGTTTACTCGCTGGGAAAAGGGTGCGAGAGTTGAACTCACCGGTCGCTATAATCTCGTGCTTATCTGCGAGTGTCCCGTGCTTATCTCGCATCCAGTAGTTGATGGACTTGGGGTAGGCTTCCGAATTGCACTCCAGCGTCAGCTCCTCGCCCTCTCGGGCACCCACCAGCTGATTTTGCACCGAGATCATTGGCGGGACTGCGGAAAGATGTTATTGTATAGAGAGTGGAATTTTGTAAGGGGCTGTCCATAAATTACGCAAGACCGCTAGGGGTGGAGTGTGTGGGGGTAAATTTTACGTAAAAATAATTAGGCTAATAATGTAATAAGGAGAAAAAGTTTGTGAGTTTATTTGATTGTCGAGGGTAAAATATGGAACTACTGATCCGATTTAAAAAATCTCTCACTGGTAAGGAGCCTGGACTTTCAGAATGAACATAGGCTATATTTCGTGAGGTTTTTGACAAAAGAGAGATGACGAGTGACCATTTTAGTGACATAGTTCATCTTAAAAACGAACAAACATTCGAGTTTCTGGAAAACGCTGTCTTGACGGAAAAAGATATGTGTACCTATAAAAATGATGTATGGGCGAATTGTGTAGAACATGAATAGATCTACAATAAAGTCCGTGATAGCATATATCTAATATCTACGCGAACGAAGTCGCGGGTGGTTGTCAATGTATTATACGTTGAAAAGGAATACACTTAAATGTCGAAAAAGAATCAATGATAGTTTTTTAACAGCATTGCGAGATTTTAAAAAGTTTCACGCATTTTGAGCAGGTAACTGAAATTGGTCTGAGAAACCCCATAGACCTTTTTGCATCGAGTTTATTGAATTAATTTCCCTACGTAATATTATAAGGGTGGGGGGAGGGAGAGATTTCTCTCGAAGAAGAGAAATCTTATGGAGTTATACAGGGTGTAACAAAATAAGTGTAAAACATTTCAGGGGGTGATTCTTCATCGAAAAAGGGATAGGGTCTTTCATATAAAGAAACTTCATTTGAGCATCCCTTATTAAGATACAGCCCCTTAAAGGGGGTACATAAAATTTGTTTTAAAATTTTTTTCACAAACACTAAAAAAGTTACAAAATTGAAATTAACGTGACATTTTCTACTATCAAAAAGACACTTAGCCAGTAATTTATTCGGTTTACCCCATGGTTGTAAGGGGTGGAAAACGCAACGCAAGGGATGCTCAAATGAAGTTTCTTTATATGAAAGACCCTATCCCTTTTTCGATGAGGAATCACCCCCTGAAATGTTTTACACTTATTTTGTTACACCCTGTACATTGGGGAGGAGAGAGATTGTGCCTCCTTAAAATATCCTTTCGTAATTGACGGGCAGTCTAAGTTAATTTTCAAAGAAATATAAACCGTTAAAAATTTCGATGGAAATTTAAGTGAAGGTAACTGAAGCAATCATCAACTACATTTGTACCTAAAATATCATACAAAATAATAAGTCGTCATGTTTATAATGTCCTTTTGTTTTCAATTTTAGTCAAAAAAGTGAATATTAAGAGGCGGTATAAGTATACGAGAACTATTAAAAATTCCGGTTCTTTCAATTCTTAAAATGCAAATCATTTTTAACGGTGCACCTATGTGCCGCTCGTATTCAAAACGCTTTTTTTACTAAGAGTCATACAATGCATTTCGAATATAAACTCCAAATAAGCGCCGCATATTATATCGCTCCAGCAACTCCATTCCATTTCTTTCTACCAACCCCGTCGACCCGGAAACAAAGAAAAGCATACATCTGCAATTTCCCGCTCTCGAAGGGAATTGCGGAGATTCGAAGCTGAAAAAAACTGGTGACCCGGTCGTTCGACGCGCGCTCAAAAAGCAGATTCGCCGCAGCATCGATGCAACGCCCCCGGATGAACGTTGCGCGATTTTTCTTTGGGAGATCTCGTCGTCGTCTCGTCTCTCGGCGATAATAATCAGTCGTTCTTTGCGCGGTTAACGGATATTTCCGGCGCGGCGCACCGCAGCTCCTTCGACGGGGGAAATTCTCCACGAGACAATGGGCGTTGCGCATCGCGGCGGGGCGACGTCGCGTCGACACCTTTTCGTCCGCATTTATTTCACGGGGATATAACGGCGCCGCCGCGCTCGGCAGCGACGCTGACAATCAAAGAACGGGGTCGCAAATGCAATACCGTCGGGGATTCAGAGTCGCGCGACACTCGACGATTCTCGATGGTCAATGGGGCTTTTGTCCCCGCGTTCGTACGCGTGTGGGTTTGCATAATATACACGGTACGTACAGTGCACTATGAGCATGATTCGTTTGCTGACTGTAGGCGGCACGCCGTTCGAAGCGATGCAGAAGTAGGCGCCCATCTGCAGTCGATTCACCCTGGTTATGTTTAAATCCGGACCTTCCACGCTGGTGACTGCAATAGAAAAAATGTACTAAGATGAAATCTGTAAAGCAAGAGTGGGGAAAACACCACAGTTTCCATTCAACTTTGAACGCGATTATTTCGAAATACAGTGGAGATACGTGAAAAACTAAAAGTAACTTTTTTATAGCAGAAACATAGATGAATATCTTTTGTTAAAACTTTTTCTCGACATCTTTAATCGTTTTCGGGATAATCGATTTTTAACTTGCATTTATCCTATATTATGCAGACTGGGCCAGAAATGTCCTAAGAGTAGATTGAAATATTATATAAATAGGAAGGAATCATTAGATACGATTGGCACTTGTCAGAAAATTAGAGGAGGGATGTAAATTTTTGAACGAGCATCGGTGGTAACGATAAAAAATGTGATTTAGCTCCTTCAAGTGGTAAGTCTGAGAATAAAGGTCCGGTCTTATGGGGAGCTCTAATTTATTCCGAGTGGATAACAATTATTATTTGTATCGTAGTAGCTCCAGGAGTTTCGGAATTTTTGACCATTTTTTTCGCAATAGGGGTGGTCATTCCTACTCGAAGGATAAAAATAGAATTTTTCAATTATTTATTTTTTTCAAAATCAGAGCTGTCGATTTACCTTAAAGACGAGCTTTCGTTTTTCTCGTTCATTTTTTATGCAATAGGGATAGTCGCCCCTGCTCGGAGGATATAATTACGAATTTGTAATAGTTATCAATTTTTCTCCGAGTGCGAGAAATGCAACTCGTATTTAATGGTTGCTTCGTATTTTTATTTCAATCTACTTTCAGGACAGCATTTCTGGTCCAGTCTGTACGTAGATGACAGGAATCACAGCATTCGACGAGTCAGTTTCAACTATCTATTACATCGAACGCGTATCTCCGAATCCCTCGAGCCGGAATTATTATTATTCTCATACATTTTCGTTGAAGCTACCACGTTGATATTACAAATAAAAGCGATATCAATCCCCATAAATTTTATTTCGCAGGGACACGAACGAGCGTCCACGGCCGAGCCATAAAGTCCGAGGCGCGACGGTGGAGCGCTTTCAACGCGCCCAGAGTATATCGCCAGACGAACGAATTTCCGCTCGTACACGCCTGATGATCGCGTGCGGTCGCGAACAAATGTTCGAGTCTATCGAACGCATCGAAATGGTGCCCTGCCTCGGTCGAACGGCCATGTTTGCACTCTCGCACCGCACCGATATACATACTAATCGCTACAAATAACATCGCGTCGTTTTTGCGGGCTACGCTGTAATCCGGGTAGACAGCGTATCGGCGTTATACGAGCACGCCGCACCCGTGCAAAACCCTGGCCGCGTTTCTGCGCGTGCACAGGTCGGCGAGCTTGTTGGCAGTTTCTTGTCCCGATCGCGTCTCATTCGAGATGCTCACCGCAGCTCTCCGCTGCGCGTGGTAACCGGAGGTCGTATCGATGCATCGTCAAAGATTTAGCGCTTAGTTCGCTGCAGCGCGACGCTTACGAAGTGAACTTCGAAAGTCGCGCGTCAGTGTGGTTTAACGATTAAGTGCGAGAAAGCTTTTCCGCTGGTTGCTCAGCGGATAAGAGAAAACGCTTCGTACGGAACATTTTGCTCAAGGTTGAGCCACATACACTGTTCAAGTCAAAAGTAAAATGTACTCAGGTGGAAAAATGTTTTCTTCGGTTTTTGCAATATTTGTTAGTTAGAGAAAAAATAATCATATTATGTCGTGAAACAATTGAAAATTATTCAGAATACAGAAGACTCTCCCAAATGGCACACCCGACTGGGAGATGAGTTATTGGTAATACTATCGCTTGGCTCACCACCTCATAGGGGCACCGGGGGGGTATAAGAAAATGTTCATTTCGGCAGGAAAGAGTTTCTAAAATTTGCTCATTGACGCTTCGTTTGAATGTTTTTCGTAACCCTTTGCGGGACGAAAACAGAAATAAATTTTGTAGCAAAAATATTTCATATTATCTTTTCATGCACCACAACCGTACAGATTCGTACAGCCCTGTCTCAATACATTCCCGTACATACACGTACACTAGTATCGTAAGGTCCGCATCGAAAACATGGCGACACCGCTTCATCACTGTACTGACAAGTTTGTTGTGTTTGGTTATGTGTTGCTACCGTTGCTACTGAATACGTCACGTGCTGTTGCCACATTCTCTCCGTTCAATTTTCCCCTCCTACGTGATTGATAGCGTCATTACATTATATTTTTTTACTCAATAACTAAACGGTGGATCTTGCCTATTTTTTAATATATTTTTTTATGAATATAGAACTGTGTGTCTGAATTTTTTTAACAAATCGGAGGATGTTTTAGCTTCAAAATGTGAAAAATACTTCAAAGCATGCCCATTTACATGAGGTTAAATGTGAGAAATGCACATCTTTAAAATTTAATATCTTTATTTCCCGACGGTAGATGGTTTTTTTCACTAACAAAAATGTTTTATTTTGTCGAGATCTACGTCTGAAAAAAATTTCAGAATTTCCATAGATGAATCGATATCGTGATAGTACTGCCTTAAGAGGTTGCGTTCAGAGGTGTGGTCTACATGCCGATAGTGCACTGTTTTATTATCGACAACATGTTTTTACATACTAGGTACATACGAGGTCTTCGCGTCTGATATTCAGGAATCATACGTGTGCGAGTGAGAACGCGGATTAACCCTGATGAACACATAAGAGTTTTTCTGTCGCACACTCCAACTGGATAAGTTCGAGAAGGACGGAGAATGCGCGACAAAGAGGCTCTTATACGTTCACTATAGCACTCGGATGCACGACGGTGTTCTGTCAGTCCATGCAAAAGCGTGGATTGCGTGGACTGACAGACCACCGTTGTGCATCCTAGTGTGCTAGGATTAATCGATGTTCTCACTCGCACTCGCACGATTCCTATATCAATATCAGACGCAAGGACACCCCATATACGTATCTTGAGGACAGAAGTGCTATAGTCCAAGATCCCAGAGCCCCCAGACCTACGTCATTTTAGCAAAGCTAATATTTTGTGAATAAATAGTGTGATATGTAGTTAAGAACGTATACGTACTTGTTAGCTTGAAAGCGGGGCCGTTTAACAGGTAACAGGTGCAAAAGGTACATAAAAACCTTGCTCACCTACGTTAAAGTATGAAAGCTGGTTTTTATATATGTTTTACAGAATATTGTTAAAAACCAACATTCATTATTGCCAGACACTTTCTGTGGGCCCTAACTTCCGCCAGACGCTTTAAAGTTCGTAAAAAAAATGAGGTAACCTACGTCATAGTAGCAAGCCCAAATTTTATATATGTTACTTGTGGGTTACTATTTTAAGACCTATTGTAAACTGCCAGACCAATCCGATGGGCCAAACATCCCCCCAGACACGATAAAAGTTCCGCTATGAGTATGAGCGCGAGGGCATTATTCATGCGCACGAGTGCGAGTGAGAGCATTAGATGCCATTATAAGACAGCTTCATGAAATGTAGGTTGTTTATTTGTCTTAATGGAATATTTTAATAATTATTCAATAAAACTGTAATGCTTAATTATCACAATAATTTCAACGCAATAAATTTGGCAAAATAAAAGTTCAAGAATTTGATGTTTTATTAAATTTCGGTTTTAAATATAAATGTAATGAAAATACACAGTAAAAAATTGTGCATCAAATTTAACATAGGTATGTATATATGGTGTGTAAAAAATAGTTATACAGATGTATGATAAAAGTAATACCAAGCTGTGTTAAAATTCTTGGCGATTAAAAACTACGAATTTTTATAGATTTATATTTCATTGAAAACGTAAAAACGAAGAAATTCTTTAATTTAAATTGTAACGCAATTTTTTTATGCAAGGACGAATATTTTTTACTGTGTATATGTATGAAAATGAATAATTTTCAATAACAATAAATTCAATAAAATGATGATTTACTGTTTTTTTGTCTTACAACTATCAAAGATACATGAATTACAAAGTAAAAAACTATTGGTAAAAAATATCATTTATAATTATTAATTGTCATATTATTAACTCTTAATCTTCGTTGTCATCATCGTCAAAGTTTTGTATTTTATCATCCTGGCAATCTTCAAATTAAATATTTAATTCATCATCACCATCGTCTGCATCATTATTTAAATCCTCTTTAAAAACAAGTAAATTAATTAGTTTGCGAATAGCTATAAATGACGGGAAGACTGTGGTCTACCTAGAAAACTGGACCTAAATGGTATTATAATGCGAGGGGTAACTGTGGGCTTAATGTTAAGTAATATTTTTAATGCAGAAATTAATGAATGGATAAAAAGGTAAAAATGTGTCATTTTTACGGCTTGGGTATAGGGAACACGTAGGTATAAAAGTGTCTTTGAAAAAATATTAATAACAATTAAACGTGTAAAGAAATCTGAAAAAATTAGAGGAGGTGCAGAATACCTCAATCTCTATTTGACCAAAATTTCAAATTTTAGAGAAAAGTGGGTTTGGAGAAGAAATACCTTAAAACACACAGAGTAGTCCATGCGATAAGAAAGAGAGATCCATGCGCCCCCCCCCGAGTACATCTCACTCGTACTCGTGCGCATGAATAGTGCCCTCGCGCTCATACTCATAACGGAACTTTTATCGTGTCTGGGGGGATGTTTGGCCCATCGGATTGGTCTGGCAGTTTACAATAGGTCTTAAAATAGTAACCCAACACACAAGTAACATATATAAAATTTGGGCTTGTGTGCTGCTATGACGTAGGTTACCTCATTTTTTTTGGGAACTTTAAAGCGTCTGGCGGAAGTTAGGGCCCACAGAAAGTGTCTGACAATAATGAATGTTGGTTTTTAACAATATTCGGTAAAATATATATAAAAACCAGCTTTCATACTTTAACGTAGGTGAGCAAGGTTTTCGTGTACCTTTTGCACCTGTTACCTGTTAAACGGCCCCGTTTTCGAGCTAGCAAGTACACATACGTTCTTAACTACATATAACACTATTTATTCACAAAATATTAGCTTTGCTAAAATGACGTAGGTCTGGGGGCTCTGGGATCTCACTCTAGTTTGCGGTGGGTCGTCCCAACTTCAGTTTTCCTTACCAATAAAGAACAGATAAGGACAGGAAAGTGAGGGAGGGGGCTATTTCAGAGGTGCATCATTTAGGAGAGTTTTCTGTAGAAGTCATTGTTTTTTTATATTTAAAATACTGTTAATTGGTATATCTTTTAATTAAAACAGTTTTTCCAAGTTTGGTGAACCGGCCATACACTTTTTTTTAACTCTGAAGTGTGAAAAATCGTCACTCGCATAAGAGGCAATGTAAAAATAGCAAATTTAGAGTGGCTATTCCTCCTAAATTTTTTTAATTAAATCATACGAAATTTTAGCCAGGTACTGCTGACACATTTAAATGTCATACATTCAAATTTCACATACGTGGTTTCATTTTTCATCGTACGCGTGACTCAACCTTAAATCCCGTCGCCTCCACACGGAACCGTGTTGACAAATCTGAGGAATTAAAAAATGACGACATCGGAGCACTTTATTCGCCCGTATGTATATTTCACGTCACTTCGACGTCGCGCGAAGACGAAGCACGCGCGCGGCGCAGCGTCCGCGTCCGCGTCAATGCGACGTAATGCAAAGAGGAAACTCGCGTTACAAGCGACGATAGCGGGGGGATCGAGGGGGTGGGCGAGGAGGAGCGAATGAATTTTTAAGGCGTCGGCACATTAATCAAGCCGACGACGTTATCAGGAGCGCGAGAGAAACGGAGGTGGGAAGATGTCACACCTATACACCCGGCGAAAGTCGCGAGGAAGAGCGATAGTGGAGGCCGCCGCGCGGTTGTCACGTCCGCCACTTATTAGCGGGTTGCTCTCGTCTCGCGAGGATGGGAGAGAGGATGAGAGCGTCATCCCAAGAGAGGGAAGGGGTGGTGCGAGGCTGCACGCGCGGGGACGGGGCGTCTTTCCCGTGGGGTGCCGTCGGGTCCGTCGGGGGTCTGCGCCATTGCGTGTCCACATAATTATTGCAATTAATCACGCTACGTCTAATCGTATCTGATCCCTTGCCGGCTTATCTCGTCGACGATAATTGACTCGGACGTATCACGGGGTGCTTAGTCGACGTGACACGCTCTAAGTACGTTCGCGCTTCGATGATCTCGACGACTGATTCGACGAATTGTCTTTTCGCGGTATTGAGTAATTTTGAGATTCGCGTTGCAGTGATTTTTGGAAGCTGCCAAATGGGATGTTATAGCGAATAAATGTTACTACTGCACCGAGGAAAATGATTAGTAATGTTAACCGAACTTTTGTTGATACAGGAACAACGAAATAATTTTATTGCGACAACTAAACTTTTGGTTACGATAAATAAATGTTGGTTGTGGTAACGTAATGCTTCGAAAATGTTTTGTCGTTACAAATAAATATTTGTTGTCACAATAAAAATATTTCATTGCTCCCATATCAATCAAAGTTTGATTAACATTACTAATTATATTTTCTCAGTGTGGATTCGTATATTTAAATAAACTTCTCTCTAGGTGTATTTTTTCCGCAATAGTTTGCACTAATTGTAAGTGGTACGAGCTACATTAGACGAGAAGAGATAGAATTTGGAACAGTTCAACGACCGCGTTGCTTAGTCTATAAGTCATCTTATGCATCGTAATGAGGAACAGGAATAGTTGCATGGCGTTTGAATGTTAATTTCGACTCGGCAGCATCCCTCGTGAAAGAGAAGACGGATTAGAGAGAGAAGGGACACTTCACTTTCGAGAGAGAGTAATTCATGTTATTGGAATGTGCGGTTTAGCAGCGGTACTTGGGTGCATGCACGCGCATCGCATCACCTTTTGCCAATGTAACCGTCAAAGGCAAGCCGAATGATCGCGCTAGTCTGTTCCATTAGCTAATGGCACCAAACTTCTCTATCCAAATTTTTTGCGTTGGCAATATTTTTTCCTTGTTGGAAAATATTTGCACGTCGGTACCCACAATTTGGATATATGAATATTAAGATTTGCCCCTCGACCCAGGAATGCACTTGGAGTTGGCTCAGCACTGAGTCAGCACTTTTACTATTGGGATGATATTGGAGTCGCGGAGTTTCTTATCTCGAGTCTCACGGGAGAAGTTGGCTATATTGCACCATCGCCTAAGTCGTACCACCACTACAAACAGAGATAGCAGACAATTTTGCTTCATGGAAAATCAACGGTGGTTCGATTACCTGTCATCATTTCAGTCGATTTTTAATAAAGTAGAGATAACAGAGCACTCTGTTTAATAGAAAATCCATTTTTCATCTCGGATGTCATCCACTATATCAGGACTCGAAGTAATTCATGTAGAAATTAGTTAGGGATGGCCTTAGTTAAGAAGAGGCCCCTGTAAGACTGAACTAGGGCTTCATTATTATTGCCTCAGTAGGGCCTCATCGCAGCTTTCTAAGGTTTCCTTATTTTTAAACCGTAAACCTCTAGTAAGGCCAACTTGTAAGGGCCTTTTCAAGGTTCGATAAGGATGCTTTGTTAAGAAATAAGCAGGCTTCGTTAATGAAAACTTAGCAGAGCCCAGTCGAGGCTTTTCAAGGCTTTCTTATTACTAAACTCTGAGCTGCATACAATTAAGGCCTTATTAAGGCATTTCAATCGGGAACCGATTGATTTTCCCTAAAAGCGGTTTCACGCACCAAACGTTACAATATTTCCTCATCAGGGCCGGATTATAAATAGGGCCAAATAATAAGGCCCTTTTATCACAGCCCTAAGAAAATGTCTACACAGGAAATTATGAGAGAAGTCTCCTTTTAATCTTCGCGCAAATGGCCCCCATTCGAAGATACCTCCGAAACTCTCCAGTATCTTTCCTCAGTCGGCATTGCTCGAGTTCCGCGAGATCGACAATCGATACAGCCGAGCGGCAGACTGGCGCGAACCTCCAGCTCTTTCAACTGCGCGCGTTCGGGGGGTGTCTTTTTCTCGGAGCGTCCCTCCATTATTCGGTCGAGGGGCTCGGCGTGAGCAACGAAGCCTCTCGAGTACACCGACGAGCAACAAGTCGTGGGTACGTGGGAACGACGAAGCAAGGGGGGGAGAGACCAGATAGGAGCCGCTGGGTCGGGGGAGAGAGACTCGGCGCTGAAAAACGTGGGGCGCTGCTAAGAGCATACTAAACGAATCGATTTACGCCGTAGAGTAGATTCGTCGTCTGTATAGGGGTGGCCTTAATCTACCGAGCCAGGATGCTCGGTCCTTTGTGGGATTCGGCTTCCTCGAGTAAACCGGTGCACCGTGCAGAGTTGCTCCGGCTCCACTCGCGGGTGATAGCGATATCGGATAAACTGGGGCTCCTCCTCGTACCTAGGCGCGCCGTCGCGTGGCGTGTGTGTGAACGGGAGGGCTATATCGCGGCGATTCTCGCAAAAACCGTAGAGAAAAGCTCCCGGTGTGGTCGCGCCGAGAGGAAATTGAATTATAAATCCATTTCGCGATAAATACTTCCATTTAAACTCGCGGGGCGGAGTCGAACAACTGCGGGGAACGAATTGTGGCTACCAGAGAAGTTCAGGTGTGCAGGAGTAACGGTCGACTTTTATTCATGGAAGACGTAGCGAACGCAGTTTATTACGATCGATTCTGCAGATTCCGATTTTTAGAGAAATATCAATGAAATTGAGATTTTTTCGATTGTTTGCAAAAATAAAAATCTGCAGAGTTGAACTCTCGACCACCCTATATGATGTATTTTTTAACGCTAACTCCGAAAATCATCGACTTATTGGGTGAATCTGAAAGAAAAACTGAGATATCAGCAATTCTCTGATTGAAAATATTTCTCGTGCATAAAATCATTGACATTTCCTCCGAGATATCGACCATATAATCGTGATTCTCGTAATCAGTGTGAAAAAATACATAAGAGAGGGTTTTCGACTAATAGATGACAGAGATTTCGATTTTTGGTAAAACGTGACCCTTGAAATTGTTTAAATTTTTCGTAAAAATCGAAATCTGCCGAATTGAACTCTCGGTCGCTTTATTCGATGCATTTCTCATGCTGATCTCGAAAATAACAGATTTATAGGGTAAATCTCTCGAAGGAACACCGAGACAATTTATCTCGAAACAATTCAATTTTTTCTATACCAATATATACGACACACGTTTCAGAATAATCCCCGCTCGGACGTAACCGGGATCGCGCGATCGCTCGCCCGATTTAGTATTGTACGCGGAAGCTTTTCCCCCCTTTATACACTCTCGTGCAGGTCGACGAAGCCGTAAATCGCAAACGCACCGGCGCGCGCTCGATCGTCACCGTAAATATCGTATAATTCACTGGAGAGGGCCGCCCTATTTATACGGTAATTTGCATAATTTAATCTCACGGTCCTGCGGAATACCGAGGAGCGCGCGGCCAGGACGCGCCTTATCGTCGTCGACGAGTAGAGGTACGTCGAAGCAAGGCGGATGC
The DNA here is from genome assembly GCA_963678675.1 of Xiphydria camelus. Lineage (NCBI taxonomy): Eukaryota > Metazoa > Arthropoda > Insecta > Hymenoptera > Xiphydriidae > Xiphydria > Xiphydria camelus. The sequence continues at coordinate 24,189,316 of OY783197.1, read as the reverse complement.
AGCGGCAAGATCGACATTTTACGACGGGACACGCCAGTGTTCGAAACTTATTAACAATTTTACGACTCTTCCTGTCGTTTATGATATCATCTTAAACCACCACACTCTCCGCGCGACAACCGTTCGGCCGTCGAATTCGTTTCGATGGAAATCTGCATCCCCGAAGCACGCAAAAAAAAACCAGCAATTTTTACAATTTCATAAAGCAGCACTGAGATTCGAATTGATTTTCGTGAACATGTACAGAGGACGCATTTCTATTTACAAGCTTATAACTGTACGAGTACTAGTTTAACCAGACACAATATTTGTTTCCACAGGAATTTCTACTGGTTCTTCAGGAATTTCTATCGGTTTCCCAGGAACCTGATTGCTGTGTAATTCGATAAAATTTTCCGGACAGGAAAATTTCCCGTATTTTATGCTATGATCAAATTGTAATTCGTGTAGTTCTTTTTTCTTCACGAGGTTGGCTATAATATGATTAAAGAGTTCGGGCACTCTCGCTCATCCGTATCGAATATCGAACACCTCGTGAACTCGCCTCGTTTAAAGCGAATTATCCACAGTTCGCGCGCGTTCACGGAGAATAGAGTTTGTACGCGAGCATCGAACTCCTTTAATCTCGTTCGGGTTACGTAAAATTGGAAAGGTAATTCCGATAAAGGGAATCGGGAGAGGAAGAGGTATCGAGAGGAAAAGGTCGGGAATGTGATAGAGCTCTGTACTTAGGTTGTGAACTTCAATCTACTCGTAATTGTTACTAAATGGCCTCTATAAGTGGAATACCACTCGCGTGGGAATACCATAGTTTCTCGCCAGCGTAACACAGTACTCTCCAGATTATGATAGGATCATTATCGGAACTGGATATGAGCCTGGATTCACGATAAGACATTCCATCTCGCGAGCGTTACGTTTCCAAATAAAATCTCCTATAAAATTCCCTGCCGGTTTTTATAGGAATCCCATCAAACTCCGAATCAAATCTCCGTGCTCGGGGATTCGTATAACAATTTTTTATCGACTTGGTATTTCGCTCAATATCTAAAGTACACTGAGAAAAATAATTGCTAGTGTGAACAATTATTTCTTGAACCAAGAATATGTGATCTTGACAATTTTTAAGAATATAGGGGTTCTTGGTCGCGAAGAGTATATATTCTTGATTCAATAATAATAGCTTCGCTGGGACAAGACATGATTCTTCATGTGCGAAGAAAAAATTACTCGAGCCCATCAATTATTTTCTCGCATGAAGAAAACCACAGCTGGATCCTGGAATTACATCATGTTTTCGATTGAATTGAAATTTTTTTGGAAACAGTAATTGTTACTCCCAGTGTACATATTGGCGAAACTTTATATCATTAATTTATTATTAACGCACAAGCGTCCCGAAAAGAATGTTTAAAATTTCCTTGGCTCTCGCAAATTACCATTTCGGATGATGGATTCACCGCCCTCGCGCCTCCAAATGATGCTGGGGGTTGGAAATCCGATTGCTGCGCAGCGTAGCGTCACGTTGCTGCCCTCGCGCACCACCATGTCCGTGCTCGTCGGGTAGTCCAGGATGTCGGGTGGCACTGCAACCCGAAACAAAGCGTCGGTGTTTTCCGGGACATAAACTTCGTCGTGCGCCACAGCCCGCAATGGGGTGGCGATTCGCGGGCTGCAGCTTCGCGGACGAGCGAACGTCCATTCTGCGCACGAAGCGTGCTCACCCGGTGTATAGTGTGGCTTAACGTAGATTATGGGATTGGTTGTAACGCGTAGAGATTGTTCGCATAAACCACCGAGAGATTTACATTGCTGTAACTACATATAAATATACACCGGTGCGGGAAAAAGTATAGCTTTAAAAAACAAGAACAAACATAAATATCCCGTTCCATAAGTTAAGGGCCGTCTTTTAACATTGTCGGAAGTTGGAAAAATTGACACGATTTAGTAGGATCGTAATGTTTCTTTTTCTACTTATTTTTATGCGCTATAATCAATTTTAATCGATTGTATTTTACTATTTCTAGGCTGCTACCGCGCAGTTTTTTTTGTACCTATCTAATCGTCGTAAAATTTGTCACAAATTAAAGAAAGTCGCAGGCGTATCCGAAAATTTCCGAGGAATTTGACGGGCGATAATATTTCGAGCAATATTAAACTGGAATCCAATACAATTTCCTCCAGCGTCGTAGCTGCTTTCTACGTGGAATTATTAGAGTCCGCGTGACATATATGGCGTATTTTTTTTTTTGATTTTTAAGAAATATTCAATTTTATTCAAGGCTACCTACCTACGACTTCCAGATACCCGATTTGACTCTTCATAGGGTCGGTGTTGATTTGACACATGTATTCGCCCCTGTCGGACTCGTGCACGTCGCGAACGTGCAGCTGCCACGTCCGGTGATCGGTGTGCGTGACGCCGATTCTGTGATTCTTCGTGATGACGTGACTGGCGATCGTCAGAATGGTCTGGGTGGTCACCCGCAGCCATGCCACCTGAAAGAGAAGAATAGGGGAGGAGATAGCGTCGTAATCGCAAACGAACTGGGACGTCGACGCGCGACGAAACGAGCCGCTTTAGATCGCGCGATCGAGGGCGCGTCTCCATTGTCGTCGGGGTAAATTGTCGGGCGAATTAATATCGCGACGGTGCAAGTGGCGGGGGAGAACGGCCCGGCGGTGGACTAAGGGACGCCGCGCGCGCGATTTATAACCGCCTCGCTGACCGATAAGACGGTCGTTCCGGGCGTCCATCCGCTCTTCCGCTCGAGGGATTATCATTGGGAAAGGGACACGCGTATCCGGGAATCAGCCGATCCTTGGCGGAGCACGTTTCGAGATAAAACGCCGTCCGAACATTCCGTATCGAGTGGCATCTATATCTATATTTCCCCCTGTTGGTATAATCGACTTGGCTTGAATCTCATAGATATGTACACTGAGAAAAAAATTGGTTAAATCGACTCAGTTGGTTCGAATTAGTTCAAGCAATTACATGTTTTCTTAACTTTCATAATTGTGTTCAATCCAATACCCGCTCATTTGCAACTAATATATGTTTAATCATGATCACTCTGTAAGGAGATATTTAGTTATCACATCTTTACACAGGGTGTAATAGCTAAGAGGTCTGAAATCGAAGGGTCTAATTCTGTTCAGAGTTAGTACACCGACCACAATGACATGATTTGCTACGATCCCCATTCCTCGGAACCCTCTCTACAGTCAACGCTTTGTCAAAATGAGTAGATCGTAGAAAGTTATACTGTTTGTCAGTGTATAAATACTGAACAGAATTATTCTCCTCCTACTTCAGCCCTCTTAGCCATTACATACTGTACATTTGGTCCGCTATACGTATATGATTATTTCTGAGCAGTTGAACTAATTAAATATTTTCTTAATACGACTAATATTTACTCACATTGATTATGCTTACACGTACTTGCTGTGAATAAAAGAGTATAATATCTGAGAGAAAATATTCATTTAAAGGTTTAGTTGGTTTAAATTAGTCGAAAGAATAACATATCCACACATTCAATATTTGAGGGAATTTTGTTTAATTCAACATATTCCTTAAGTCAAACGAATACATTATTTTTTCGACTAATTTAAACCAACAAAATCTTTCAACATTTTTTTTTTTTTCACTGCAGGCAACATAATATAATTCATCTTTTCCATGATTTATCAATACTACCTACATCTCCTTAATATTGCAAATTTTAAATCGTAGAACTCGTAAAATAATCCAACAAACTCGATTAATATACGGCAGTCGGGAAGCCCTCGCACCGCCCCGCACAGAATGCCAATCGCCAGAAGCTCTCTCCTCTCGACAGCAGGAGCGGAAAAAAAGTCCTTGTCCCATTTCCAATATAATTTCTCTCCGCAAACGTGACCGACGCGCCGCGCTGCACCGAATGCAGGCGCGCTCGAATCGTCGAAAGAATATTGCAACGTTCGTTAATAATACAGCTGTCCGCGACAGTGTCGCGGCAAATCGGTCGCCCCGCGCAGCGTAGGCGCATTGTCGCAGGACGGACGATATGTAATTGGTGAGTTACGATACATATGGCGACGAGCAGCCCTTTGTAGCGGTTGATTCGCGTGCAGCCCTCGCCGACCGACTTAAGGGGACGTCATGGGCTGACATCGTAACAATGTTAATGTCAGGACGCACGGCTCCACCCACGGTGCTTGGTTGTCGAGTAGAGAGAACCCTCGTAGCTCTCCGTCAGTCACGTAGGTACTCGCGTATCTAGATTTATCGGTCGTTCATTTGCGGGAGTGAAGTTAAAAAGTTTTGAATTTATTTAATCGACAGTAATTGCGTGCAAGCACACAAAAAATTAGATCGACTAAAAATCACTTGCGGTGTCGCGAGCGATTATTTATTTACATTAATTAATTTCTCTCGTGTACCAATTAAATATCTTTTTCTTACGTTCATGTGGAATGAACGACGTGCTCGGGCATATGCACTCGTAGAAAAATCTGGTTAAAAGATTTTGGCGCAAACCATAATTCTATAATTGAAGAGGCAAGTGAATAAAGGGGTTATGTAACATTTTTAGAAACAAAAATGAGATCACTCTCAATGAACGAAAATGTTATATCCGAATGTAACTTCTGGTAAATCTTGCATAGCTCGAATTCCATTCAAAACCCAGATATTACACGGATGAGGGGAGTGTTTAGTATGTGATACGTCTACTGACATTTTCTTAAAACTCAAATATCTCAAAACCAACTTTTTGTTATATAACCCCTTCATCCACTTGCCTCTTCAATTGTTCTAAGTAGTGAGATTCTGGTTACGGTAACAAGAGATTAGGATTGCTGAAATTAGGTCAACTTGAAGCATGATCGATAAATGTTCCCAATTTTTTTTATACGTAGTTGATACTGCCATGCGGTAATACTATTGATCTACGTTTATGGTTAATTCAACCATGGTGCATGGATATCATGAACTAAGATCTCCTGAAATTAATTAATGTAAATAAATAATTACGACCCCGCAAGTAATTTTCAGTAAATCGAAGTAATTTCTTTTGTGTAGCGGTAGCAACTTGAAAGAAATTGCCAAGTAGATCTCGTCGTAAGTCGCGCAAAGCTTCGTGCATCGTTGAACCAGTTCTCGGCCAGTTTTGTTCGCACAACCTGACCTGTAATCCAACCTAGAATATAGATTTCCTACGAGACGTTTACACCCTGTTGAATTTACGATGCATTTGGTTCGCGGATATACTCCTCCGCTATCTACACCGGAACGTCGTAAAGTAGTTTTTGTTGCAATATGCATGCGTCATTGATAAACTTTTGATAGCCAATTACGAAACTGTATTTGCTGAGCATTTTTTGTATTATTTTCTTGAACGGATAAAGCTATTTGTACACCTCATTGCAACGATATTCACTATACCAACCCCGATTCGAATTCGAGACAAAAGTTTCATTTCGATTGAAATAAGCGCAGTTGTGGTAAAAGTTACCATTACTTCGCTAATGGCTCCTACTCAGTGCCACGCATTTTTACTACCTTCGTAGTTGTTATAGTTACGGTAAAACTCTTGTGCCGAAGCGTTTGAAACTGTTGTAACTGTAATAATGGACGTCTTTCGGTATAGGGGTGCCTGAGTATTCGTTCTCGTAAAGTGCTCGCATACGTACCAGTGCAAACGTTGTTTTGCAATGCGACCGGGAGTTAAAGGGCTGTCCCATATCGCGTTACGATATTGTCGCCGTTGCGCGCCACGATTGCCGCGTTCTCGGCATTAATTAACGTTAGAATTGCTCAAGGCGTTATACGGTCTCGCTATTGTGGAATTACAAACGCGAAAGGGAGTTTTTATCGCGTAGTCGATAAATAAGAGTCGATTTCAGTTCGACGTCGTTCAAAAATTCACGACCTTCGAACCGTATATTGCATCGAAGAAAATAAAAATGTTCGGTATACTGCTTCACAGAAGTGAAGCAGTTGCTGTTGTAATTATCGTAGCATAGTTAGTGATAACTGCAATTTCATATCTTATTTATTTGCCTTCGAATAACGATTATTTGCGTCTTGTAGTTGATGTTTTAGGGTAAATGTAATATTTGCAAAGGATTTATATACTGCTGAGAAAAAGTATCAGTTATACGTGTACAATTGTTTTATAAATGTAGCAAACGATCTAATTCTTCAGATGAATAAAATTCATGTTGATAAATGTCACTCCTGAAACTTTACAATGCTATCGTAGCAGTTTTACGGGTAATGTTGCATGCAATAGGCTGTTGGAGCTGTAAGCTTTAAAACGTAAACGTTCATGTCTAATGATTACCAACATATACCTACGTCGCACTCAGAGAAAAATCTGGTTGAAAGAACTATAATGTAACTAGAAATCGCGATTGATTTTGATGTCAATCATAATTCTACAGTGTTTCCAAGCAGTGAAATTCTGGTTATAGCAGCAAGAGATCAGAATTTCTGTAAACAGGATAACTTACAGCGTGATTGATAAATGTCCCTAACCCTTTTTTTTTATATAGTCCACCATGCAGTAATATTATTGATCTACTTTTGTGATTAATTCAAACATGGTGCAATGCTGTCACTAGAACGCATGAGAAATGTATTTGCATACGTCTCTAAACATTTGCTGTACCTTCAAATGTGACATACGAACATTAACGTAAAAATGTTCTGTGTTATTTGTTAGCTCGATTTGCCGGTAATGCATTGCTGAAGCCCAACAGTGGCGATTACTACAGACGAGAGTTGGCGCTATTTTTACTCTTCAGTGATGTCGTGCATAACACAATTACAATCATAGGAACATTTTATCTCTTTTGTCATGGACCCTCCGTCATGATTGCCGCGCTATTTTGCCGAGGAATGCGTAATCAGCGGCTGCCGGAACGAACTTCCACGATCAACCCCACGACCACCGTCGCGCTTGGCATTTTCATTCCACGTTGCCCCGCTCGTTCCACTTCGCTCGTTCCACTTCGCCGCCGATAGGTATGATCGTGTATGAATTCCCAGCGCGGCCGAGGAATCGCGTTTCGAAATATCCTGCATGTAACGCCGCCGGCGAGATTTCGATCAGAAACCCGATAACGTTTCGCGTAAGATAAAAAAAACAAGCGCAGTTTATTTCAACTGCGTTTCCCGCGCTCCAGCAGCCGGCGATACACGGTTTTCGTTTCTCGCGCGCGGGAGGGGTGATAAAAAATAATAGAGAACTCAGTACCCTTTCGCGTGTTGCGCTCTATACACGCGCCGCAAATTGTCCAAAAGTCAAATTTCTCCAGGGCGTATTCAGGGGTGAGGAGGGTGGAGGGGGGTTAATTCCCGCGTCCTTCCTCGCGCTTCCGGCGCGTCCCGGTCTAATTGCGCGCGAATGAAATTTCGCGTTAATACGGGAGACGCGTAAAAACGATTTCCATGTCTCGCCCGATGGCGCGGATGTGGGAGAGAAAAAAAGAGAGCCGCGCGGATACGCAGCTACAGCGCAATTCGATCCGCGAATCGCCCGGAGAAATTCCGACGGCCGTCCCGCGAAAACCGACGGTTCTCGCGGGACCTCAACTCGAATCCAATTTTGAGATGTTAATTGAAGAAAAACATTGCATAATTGAATTTGCGCGGGCGCTGTTTCGCCCGGGCGGTCGTTCGGGCTTCGCCCGTAGGAGCAATTAAGGATTCTCTCGGAGTAACCGCTCGAGTTGTAAGTCGGCTGCGCCTGTTTAGCGCGGCGAATAATTCCGAATTTCCTCGCGTCGTTGCGGGCAACGCGGGCCCACCGGGGGGGTTGCGCCCCTTTCGCGAAACTCCGCGGGAACTAGGTGTATACGTCCGAGAGAGGAGGGGGATTTCTATCTCCGTCTCGCGTCCGGGGTGAAACTTTTGGAGCATTCGCGCTCGTCGTTCCTATTCTTCGGGTTGGGTGGCGGAGACGAGAGGGTGGGATATTCCGCAGGAGATATTATATCGCAAATGTGTGTGAAGTACCCGTCTGAATAATGGACGATAGTGAGCAACGCGTAGCAAGTGGCGAGTGGCTGTATACGCATATCAACGGCTTCTGTTAGGTTAGGGGTGTAACTTAATTTTTTCAATTAAGAAATTGAGAGAAAAAATTGGAAACAAACAAGGAAAAATATCCTTAATGTTATTGATACTGGGATGGCTCATTCTAGGCATCCGTCCAAATTCGGCAACTCTTCTCTGTATAAAAAATGTAGGGTCCCTTTTTTATAGTGAAAATATAGACGACATTTTTTTGTTTTAACGATTTCAATGATAATCCAGTTTAACTTGCTCTTCAACCAAGTCTATTCCGCTTTTACCCTGTCGCATAATCCCACAAAGAGAGAAATCCTACCTATTTTATTAGTACCACTTTAAGCTATTACCATGAGTCGCAAACAAATAATTTCTTGGCGGATTCTGCGCTAAAGGGAAGAGCAGAAGTATTTACTCAATTGCAATGGCGATATGTGTATCCGTGTGCTACTATTGTACAATACGCTCTCGAGTGTCGATACCACTGCACATCGTGATTCGCATCTACATATGTAGGTACTTTCAAAATCTCCGACCTCGGGCTACACATAGAAGAGAGGGTAGTCAGCCGAGTTTCGGGCGACGGCAAAAGTTCGAGGGGTGAAGTTGTGGAAAGAACGCGCTCTCTTCGGAGCTCGCTTCTCGATGCTTCGAAATAACTCGCGCGAGATCGCTCCTCCGCGGGGCGGAAGGAAGGAGAAGCGGTTATCGCGCATTTATTCGAGCTTTCGGAGGTCTTTAAATCAGAGTCGGGGGAGGGACGACCCAGGTAGCAGTGGCACGTCAAACTCACGTCAATATTTCGTCACTCGATTCGTCGAAATAACGTGATTAGTTCGGTTATAATGTCGTCATAAATGACGTGATTATGTCTCGTTAAAGAGACGTCATACTTCGACGTCAATATGTCGTCACTATAGTCACGTTTTATTTACGTTCGTTTTTATTGATTCGGGTCGTCATATTGACGTTAAAAGTTACGTGATAATGCCATCCTAAAGACGTCACACTTTAAAATCTTATTCTCAGTGAAAAGCTTTGCAATATTATTTAAACTCAAGGAAATTTTAAAGAAGAGTGTAAAAAATGTAAGTAAAGCTCTAGTCGCAATATTGTTAAACAGTGAAATATGATCATTAGAATTACAATAATAGGCATTGAAAAATATTAATACACAATTGCATATTCGAGAAATAACATCTACATATATTTGAGAATATACATATATATGTACGTAATACATATTGTATGTTAAAACTTCTAACGTACGGTATGTGTATAACTTCTAACGTACGTGTTATGTATTTCGGTACTATTGAAGGATATTATACATTAATTATTCCTAAGTATAAATCGAGTGTATTAAAGGCAACGAAACCCAACAATCTTTATCATTCTTTTGAGTAATAGGTAGAACTAGACATTTAGCAGTAATAACGTTGATAGGCCATGTTTCATAATCATTTGAAATTCCTGTGATGACATAAATATCTAATTCTTTAGAATCTATTGGATTACAATATAATGATGTATGAAATGAAAATCGTTTCCCGACTATCGTAAAAGAATTGTTGTGATCCATCAAAATATTATGAATTTGCACAACTGATCTAGATTCTTTTATAAGGCAATACGAATCAGCTTTAGAATATGCATGGACAGAAATCTGGAAATTCTGCAAGCGTAGTTGTTTAAATTGTTTACTGTTTCTGAAAATAATATTTGTAGGAAGAGGGCCACAGTTATATTCAAATTTAGGAATTATTGGTCCTTTTAATTTGATATTTTCATTAATAAATGCACTTTCAATTTCACTTATACGGCGGCAAATTTGCTGTAGTGGTCTATTAGGTGACTTCACTAAGCGTTTAATTTGTCCTAAAAAGTTTTCGAAAACAAACGCTGAGAAATTATCCAAAGGTCCATACATTTCTGCATCATCGCTGAGGTGAGATAACATATGAATATTATGAATTAAAAATTGTTTGCCATACAATTTTTCACAATGCTTAACAAATACGTTTAAAACATTGCCAGCAGTCCTGCAGCCGAATGTGGAAATGTGTTTGTATGAAATCAGAATAGTAATAGCAGAATGAAAGAGCAAGAAATGTTCATATATCGAGGGATCTACGATATTTCTTAATACAATCGGACCTAGGTATAATACAAAAGTTCTAAATTCTGTTGCTTTCCAGCGTGGCAATTCTTCCAAGCTGCGGGGTTTGCGGTTAAACTCTACAGGAATGTAAAATCGCGATGACAATAAGCGTTCTGATAATAGATGAACTGATCTACTGCCTAGGCGGACTTGTAAAGAACCAGAAATCCAAGTATTTAATAACTTTTTAGCAACACCTAAACATACATTATGCATATAATCTATGGGGAAATTTGACACTAATCCTATTGTTGGAATTTTCGATAAAGGTGAAACGCCTAAGTGGTGGTCGCTATCTATTTGTAGAGAGAATGAAGTATCAGTTCTCTTAGGCGCATGAATACCTTGCAATGTAACTCTTCCATCGACATACTCGCCAGATTCTGTACATTTTTCACAAGAAGAGTATCCGCCATGAGATTTTATACATTTTAAGTATGCCCTAGCTGGAGCATCGCAAACGAAGCTATGTAAAGTGACAATATATTTTTTGTTATCAAGTTTAATGCCATTTTCCAATAAATGACTAAGATCATTTACAAAATTTTCTAAAAACTCGGTTAGTGGCTTTGGTTTGCCGTTGCCACAAAAAATTCCAACAACAAAAGGTTGACATTTTATTTTTTTTATTAACCCCAAAATAGGCCACAACTGCGTTTTCGAACTTGCAAATAAGGGCAAACCATCAACATTGAAACTTATTTCTATTACATTACTAGAAATATCCTTCAGATATGGGGAAATTACTTTTTTAATTCCATTCAATAAACCCAAGTGGCAGTATTCCCCGTTTTCTAGTTTCTTAGTGTCTATATTTAATTTAGTTACTAATAAACTTCGTGAATCAAGCGGTAAATCTGGATGATAGGGCGAAAGAATGTGTAATAGATCATTAACTGTCGAGCGAGGTACATTCCTAGTTATTGCCCAAAGTCTCAGCTTCTGAGAGAGATCAGGTGTTTCAATCGTACTGCTACTATCGGAAAGCATTTCAAAAGTATCATTGTTATAGACTAATTCTGATGTGGTAGCACTGTCATTCAAAAATACGCGATTCATGTGGGTACTATTTTGAAGTAGCGGTGAAACATTGCTATCACAATCGCTTCTATATACATTTTCGCTTTTATGATTATGTGCAATAGACTCCTTCGTTACTTGAATTCTATTACTTTCCTGTTTTATTTCATGTAATGCATTTTCGACAGCTTTTGCAATTTTTCTATTCCGCTGACGTTTCCCTGTAGTTGCATTTGTCGTCTTTCTGCTCATTGTTTAAGGATTCTGTTTCTTCAATTCTTGAATTTTGTACCGTTGAGGTGCGTGTTTAAGCCAAATTTTGATACTGTCGTTGATTTCTTGTTCTGAACAATCAGTTGAGTTTATTGCACCTGGAATTAAACAATTTCAAACAAGTTTGTTAAACATATTGCCACTCAAAATACAAGAGTAATCTGTTCCACCACTCTGATGTGTAATGGGAATTTGTAGCGGCACGCAGCATAACTCATTCTTCAAAGTATGTCAGAATACTTACGAACGACGGCAGTCTTCAACTTTAGTTGTGAAAAAACTTTCTTATCTGCACGCTTGCCAAAGAAACTATATTCTTTTGCGAGATTGTCTGTTATGCATCGACGTAATATATTATTTACTTTGGATGATGTGTTTTTACCGCCCAATTGTGATAGGTATGTAGACTGAAACAAAACGTTATTCCTTTTTTGTATAGGCTTATTTATGTCTGGAAATATGTTGTGATGTGACTTTTGAAATTGAGTTAAAGTGATAAATTGAATTCTTGAATTGCGGTATACGTATATGTATGCTATTCATATGATTTACGAAGTATGATAATAAAAAGAAGTAATCAAATATAGAGAAGCTTGAATCAAATTATATGTCAATATGTTTATAAGTAAAGAGACAATTCTTACGAAGCCAATCAAATTTTCTTTTTCTTCTAAATAACGTTCGAATCCATCTAGATCATCAGTAGTATTAATCGGTAAATTTGATGGTAAATGTGCTGCTTGACATTGGTTTAACGTGGCAGTTGTTGACTGCTTTTCAATCCATCGAAGTATTTGGGTATTTTGTTCTTTTATAATAAAAATTTCTCGTAATAACTTCCGTTGAAACACTACAATAAATTAATCAAAGTATTGGTAAAAATATATAGACATACGTCTGTTAATTTTCCTACATAAAATCTGTATATTAGGTTGGCGGAAACGTTTTGTCGTATTGCAATATGTGCAGGCAATTTTACCCGCACATATTGAAATATTGGATTTCAAATATAATTACCATAGGCTTACCGATATTATTAACATTATTTGCTGCTAGGTCATCTAAATCATTATTCAAAGTACCGGTAGATTGCGATACTTTTGAAAGATGAGAGATCGTTGAATGAGATGGTTGAACTGAATAATCATCATCATTTCTTGTATTAATAGAATGTGGATCGGAATTAACTAAAAAATATTCAGATCATACATTTCTAATTCATACAAAGATATGATACAAAACTGTTAAATAGCTTATTTCATGTAATAAGATTGCTCGTAATTGTTGGATCATGTCCATAAAATGATACAAATCAAGTTTTAAATTTCCTATAATTATTTAATGAAGGCTCAATTTGAAAATCTTCTTAAATTTATCGAAATGCCAGCGCGAAAAATATAATCAGCCATGTTCATTAATAATTCTTCAGGTGTACGTACCATCCTCTCCCAGTTTCAATCTTTTGCACTCAGAACCAGACTTTTTATAGATTTCTACCTTCGGTGGTCTAGGAAGAAGACTGATATTTTCTTCGTCACTCGAATCAGACAAAATTTTGCGGGTAGCAGAGACTTTTCTCTTCCACGATTGCTTTTTTTTTGGTGTTTCAATACCTGACTGTATATCTGAGGTTACTTCGGCTTGTTTTATTTTATACGAAGCTTTTTCAAAATCATCTGTATAGAAATATAATGATTATAGTTTTTTAATATCGAATTGAAGAATCTGATGAAATAAAAAAAAATGTTATCGAACGATATCTCGTGCATTCGTTCAGCGCTCAACCATATCACAAAGAAAAGATAATGAGGAGCTCCAAAAATTCGGCTTTACGTTGTTATCCCCCTTTTGTTAAGAAGGAATAAGCATATGTGTGTACTTACCGCACTCAAAAAAACGACGGCAAATACCATACACTGTCCAGGTCTCCTCATCTGGATTTTCCCCACGTTTTAATAATTTATTGTATTCATTTTGCGTCTTGCATGGTGGCCACAAGACTTCTTTTTTTCGTGGCGTTAACCAGCGGCTATTTACTACAGCTATGCCGCCTGCACATTCCTCGGAAGCAGAAAACTCGACGCCTACATATGTCATTATACGCGACGTCTTATACAGTCACTCTTTTTTCGCTCGCTCTCACTTTTATTTTCCTGTCACTTTGCTGCTTTAAGAAATCGTATATGCACTGCACTGAAAATGCCACGAATGTTCGAATATCGTTTGAACTGTACGGGACTACCGACGTGACTGAACCGAAATTTTCAAACTCAAAGAAATAAACCGTTTCTGCCGTGGTGACGGTACGTTAGTATAGGGAAAGACCCACCTCGGTCTACGGCATTTGGTCAGCACATGGAACTCATTAAACGCGGATACCAAGGAAAGTGGCAGGTAACACGGGTACCCGCAATGCCGTGATTTTCTATTCCGTTGGAGTTCTTGTAAAAAGTATCCCGCAGAGGTATCAAGGGAAAATCCCGTTTATTTCCGTTATTTGTAATTTTATGAAAATATATTTCAAATAAAATTTGTTTGGTATTGAAAGATACATATGGTAGATGCAACAGATTTTCAATGACACGCATTATTTACGAGATATGAAGGTTACTTTCATCTTTTTAAGTGGAATTCGGTATTTTAATTCCTACAAAAGTAGTAGAGCTCGTCAAGATGAACAAAAAAAGGTAAAAGGTGAAATGTCCATTCGCTGAACCGTTTGTGAGATATTTCCGCTCAAAGTACAAGAGTAAATTTCGCTGGGCGCTGGAAACTTAGTCGCACGCAGCGCAATTTACTCTTGTACTTTGAACGAAAATATCTCACAAACTTTTCAACTGATGGGTATTTCATCTTATACATTTCTTACAGTTACACACCTGATTATGCGTAGGGAAATAATAAATTATGTGACTGTTTCGTCAACAAATTACGTGAAAAAAACGTCATTTCAATGACGTCATAATATGATCTTCAAATAACACGTGATTAAAACGTCGAATTTAAGGCATATGACGTCGTCGACGAACAATCACCTTCAAGCGACGTGAATATGACGTGTCACTGCTACCTGGGGAGCGGTCGCGCTGAAGCTTGTGGAGTTTCTCTCTCCCACTTTCTTCGCCCTTTTTCCACCCCCTTCCCCGTCCTCTCGTTCACCGTCGCCGACCTTCGTTTTCTCCGGTACCGCCAGCACCTATTCCGAGTTCACCGCGACGACGCCTCCCCCGTTGTGAATTACTGGGAAAGTTTCGGTTTGGTCGCTCGTGGGCGACGCGAGCTCGCGGCGGCCTCACTTTTACCTACTCCGGTGACGTTCGCGCGAAATGCCAGTCACAGTTACGCCGCGACAAAAACGCGCGGTATTCGAGTTCGCTGAATAACAACCAAACGAAAATTCCGGGACGCGAAATTAATTCTGAACTTAATGACCCTGTCCTGCTTGATGAAGCCGCCATGTTTTACGTACACTCTTACATACAGAATCTACTTGGCTAAGAAATATTAGGTGGTGTTAGTGAGAACTTAGATCCCTTCTTATTTGCAAATAAAGATGATTCCCCTCATGAACTATAGTATTTCTGATAAAGGAGACCATCAACTTGCTACAGTCTTCGTTTTTCACGGTGAACTATTGTAGTTCAGTAATTAATGATTTGTCCATTCCGGGGAATGCTAGGGACTTTTCGTGAAGTTATGTTTGTATTAAAGGAATATTTAAAACTAAGCCCACGTGTAATAATTTGAAGGTCTCCTTTATCGAAAAAACATGGCGGCTTCTCTAGTGAATCCAACTAGGACAGAATCCTTAACACATTGCGTGCCACGTGGCTCATATAGGGGAGAGTTGCCTATATTGAACCGGTACCTAAATTGAACCTCCTGGCTATTTTAAGTAAATGAGCATTTCCACGTCATCTATCAGTAGAAGTTCAAACATTAGTACCGGTCAGTATACCTACAGAAAATACATAAGATAAGAGATTTTAATTTTTAACTCCCTTTTAATTTTATCAATCAAACTCTTGACGGCCCAATTTGATGTATGTGTTCACGCTAATTCCGAAAATTGCAAATATATTGACGATATCTCAAAGGAAATATAATCTGTATAAGTATCGGCGATTTCATGTACCAGAAAATTATTTTTTTTCACGGAAAATCTTCGATATTTCGGTCTTCCTTTGAGATAGCCTCGATATATCTATAATTTTCTTAATCAGCACGAAAAGATACATAAGATAGGATGGTTGAAAGTTCAATTTTTTCGCGAAAATTAACATATCTAAAATCGATTTCTCGACCATCCTATCCGATGTATTTTTCCACGCTGATTCCGAAAATGGCAGATATATTGACGTTATCTCAAAGAAAATCTAAGATATCGGTGATTTCATGTACCAGAAAATTACTTTTTTCACGGAAAATCATCGATATTTCGGTCTTCCTTTGAGATATCCTCAATATATCTATAATTTTCGTAATCAGCGCGAAAAAATACATAAGATAGGATGGTCGAGAGTTCGATTCCAGAGATTTCGATTTTTGTAAAAATCGTGAGTATATGCCTTAAGATTTTGACAAAAATCGAAATCTCTGGAATCGAACTCTCGACCATCCTATCTTATGTATTTTTTCGCGCTGATTACGAAAATTATAGATATATTGAGGATATCTCCAAGGAAGACTGAGATATCGATGATTTTCCGCGAAAAAAGTAATTTTCTGGTACATTAAATCACCGATATCTTATATTTCCTTTGAGATATCGTCAGTATATATGCCATTTTCGGAATCAGCGTGAAAAAATACATCGGATAGGGTGGACGAGAGTTCGATTCCAGAGATTTCGATTTTTGTCAAAATCTTAATTTACTCAACATTTTTTCAATTTTGCGCGAAAATTGAAATCTGAAATCGATCTCTCGAGCACCCTATCCGATGTATTTTTTCACGCTGATTCCGAAAATCATGGTTATCAGGTCCATATCTCAAAGGAAATGTGAGATATCCGCGATTTTATGTTCGGAAAAATTATTTTTTCATGAAAGAGTCATGGATATCTCGGTGTTCCTTTGAGATTTCCTCAATATATTGATGATTTTCGTAATCAACGCGAAAAAATACACAAGATAGGATGGTTGAGAGTTCGATTCCAGAAATTCCGATTTTTGTCAAAATCTTAAAGAATCGCCAAGACATCGATGATTTCTCATGAAGAAAAAAAGTTCTCGTACATAAAATCGTTAATACTTGATATTTCCTTTAAGATATAGTCAATATACAATATGTATACCTATAGGGTATACATACATATATGTTAATAAGTGCATGATTTTGCAATCAGCGCTTAAGATTTTGACAAAAATCAAAATCTCTGGAATCAGTAGAAATTCAAACCTTAGTACCGGTCAGTATGCCTACTTGGAATAGATAGATTGGATAGATGACATGGAAATGCTCATTTACTTAAAATAGCCAGGAGGTTCAATTTAGATACCGGTTTAGTATAGGCAACTCTCCTCTATGAGTGACACCAACATTTCGCGATTACAGCGCGATTACAGCGTGGCACGCAATATGTTAAGGAGTTTTTGAAGTCTGTGGAGAATTCTGATTTGTAATCCGTTGATACCAGTTTTTCTTCAATGGCAAGAGTCCCATATAGTTCCTTATTTTTCAACTAATGATGTTTATAGAAAATTATCACTAGATTGGACAATTTTCTTGACTACTTTCTCCGCAATTATCCTCTCTCGCATATTGAAATAATTTTTTTCCAAAATCTCCGCTTTACACTACGTTTTCGAAATTAGAATCAGCTGAGAATACGACTCGAGATAAAAATGTTATTATCATAACAATATGGTCGTCGTCGTATTTTGGGTTGTCTGATACCAATAACTTTGATATTTTCTGATTTCATTACCGTTGCATGATGATTACATAAAAAAAATTTGACGTAAACACTACACTAATTATTGTAAATTGTAACACAATCTGCTCTTACCAAGTGATAGACGCAGGGCAATGTTAAATTTACAGCAGAAAAACGTAAAATTTACTAAGAAACCATAAAATCAACTGCAGAGTCTAATGCAGTTTACATAATGAGTAATTAATTGTACACCCAGATTAGTTGCATTTATAAGAATATATTTACAAGTTTGACTGTGTAAATCCAATATCAGCATCTTTTTTAGTGTATGAGTTTGAAAGATAATTTCGGCTCATTTATATGTGAAAAGAGCTTTCATTTCATGATTTTCGCTTTAATTACGCCGAAAGTAGTCAAGAAAATTCTAGTACACCCTTGCATAGTTACAAATTCACCACCAGGAGCCGCAATATGATTCCCAACACAAGGAATTCTTCATGGATCGAGTCGCTTCGCTTCAGCACCACCCGAATTCGCGCGTTTCTGAACAAAAAGATGCGAACGATAACATTCATTTCATACGCTTCATTACATCAAAAGGAAATGCTTCTTCGTCCCCCGTTATAAATATAATCTATACTTACCGCTCGAAGCGTTCAGTCGAGGTAAGCGCGATTGTTTCCTTTGACAACGTTCCCTCCCACCGTCCTTCAGAAATTGAATACAAGAGAGAGCCTCGCAAGCTCTCCTCCCTCTCTACAAAGTCTCTACGCGTTCTTCCGCGCGCCCTGACTCTTCACGCAATCTCGACCCTCCGTTCTCTCTCGCCCTCCGGGACACACGCTGCGCGATGTTAACGGGCCATTGTTGCCACTCCGCGGAGCAACGATAACAATAAATTCGTCGCGTTAAATCAACCGCCGAACGGCTCAACATCGCGTCACTCAACGGGGCGAGCGGGCGTCTCGAATTCATTGTATGAATTCATGACGGCCCGCTGTGATTGCGGGGAGTGCTCATTAAACTAAACGCGTTCATTGAGACCCAACGCGACTGTGTCGCGCGCAGCTTCCGTCAATCATGGTGGGAAACCCTCGACACACTTGCGCGATTGCCGTCCGACGATGACTGCAAAGTGATTGAACGTTAAATAGTTCAATGGGAGTCACCCCTTGGGTCTGCGCTGCGCGTCGTTGCAGCAGTAGCACGTTGGGAGGAGAGCTCGATGGAGTAGGGAAGCATAAATTGGAAAGATTTTCTATAATATAGATATTTTGTATCGTAAAACACGATAAATGTATGATTATGTCATCATTATTATTTTTAAAGTGTGATACAGGGAAAAATAGTCTGTATAGGAGAGTTGACAATATTGCACCACCGCCTAAATTGCACCACCACTGATATTTTATGGTATAAAAATAGCAGAGTGCTTTGTTTCATAGAAAATAAATGGTGGTAAGATTCAGGTGGATGGTGTGGTAAGTAATCGTACCACCGTTGATTTTTTACACTGAGAGAAAGATTTGTTTAATCGAATTAAACGTGTTTCTGGACGGTCCTACAATTACGTTTATTCGATTTTAATGAATACTAATTTGATCTAAATAACATTCAATTAATGCAATAATATGTACACGTCCAATTGATATTCATTCTAATCGAATAAGTGTGCTCTTAGAATTATTCAAAAACACGTTCATTTCGATGAAATGAATTTTGTTCTTACTGTATGAAATAGTAGTGTAGTAGTTCCTTTGTAGTTTCTATTTTATAACACATTGGAAAAATGGTCTATAGGGGGAGTCTACATTGTACCATCGCCTAAATCGCACCACCACTGATATTTTATGAAACAGAAATAGCGGAACACTCTGTTTCGCAGAAAATCAATGGTGGTACGAAAGAGATGGTGGTAAGTAATCGTACCATTGTTGATTTTCCATGCAACGGAATGCTTTGTCATCTTTATTTCATAAAACATAAACGGTGGTACAATTTAAGCAGTAGTACAATACAATATAGCCAACTCTTCCTTACCGATCCGGCTCCCAGAAACCGGAGCACTTTTCTTTAAATCCCTGCCTATACTATCAGTGTCTTAGTTCAAGATTTAGCGGTCCAATTTGAGAGCCGGTTTAATTTATGTAACTCTCCCCTATTGCAATTAGATGAGGCATGTTTTGGGTGTAGGCAAGCCTCTGGCGGAAGGACCCACGTGGAACCCTCCATTAATTGGATATGCAAGACACAGAACCGGACCCCGCGGAATACCGAAGCGTTTTTGTACTCAAAGGAAAGGAACAAATATTACCAAGGTATAAATATAATCTCAAATTTATACCCACTCCGGTAGGGTGTTCCGAAAACTATTTTTGTGTTCTAATCTTGATTCATATTTCACGTTGTATCGGGATACATTGAAACGTGGACTATCAACTCTGCTTTACGGTGCACCTTTCTGTCAATCTCTCCATTCAATTTTTAATTACGGCATAGACCTTCACGTGCATTTTTCAAAATTTCTTTCGACGCCCCGATGCAATTTCTCCACGCCAACCGTTAGCGACGGAATCCTCGTCGGTTCGTCGAACTGGACGCGCGGCTTTGCGATGAATTGATTAATTTTTCCGGCATCGCCGCGCGCCCCTACCGCCGCTGCACTTGATGGCAATCTCGTTAAAATTGCACATCACAAGCCGCGGCGCCAGCCATCGAGCGCCGATCGCGCTTCCGAATTGCGCTTTCACGTGTTGCAGCTTCTGGAATCAATTTGCGCGTCATCGGTAAGTACCGTTGGTACGCGTCGCGCACCTTCTACGCGATATATCGGTGAGCGCCCAACCCCGTTCGATCCCACGGACGTCACACGCCGAGCGACGGAGAAGGAGCGAGGAAAATTGCTGACGTAAGGGGATCTCTAGGCGAGGGACGATGGAGGGGGAATAATTTGTATACATTTCTCGGGGATTCGATGACTCGGAAGGTGAAAAGTCGACGATGGAGGGAGGACAGGGAAAGGGATGAAGGAGGCGGTCGATCATGGGACCTCTCAAAAATTCTTTCCACTAGAACTGCATGTAGATATCGTCCCCTTAATACTACATCTAGGTATTTTAAGTTATCTACTTTGTATCCAACTTTGCACGCTCTTTTCGGTGCTACAACGAGATTAATTCTGTCGTATATTTAAGGTTAGAAATCCAGTAGTACGATATAGATACAGTCACTAAAGCGACTAATATATACATGCAATAAGTGCACAATTTTAATACCGAAAATTCGAGTTACCTAGTTGTAGTATTAAGAGGATGATATGGACGTCGTTACGCATAACTTGACTAAGCGCCAAATCGCCAATTTGGAGATAATATCATCATCTAGTGCCTATAGACGTAATCTAATTATAAAAAAATAATGAGCTTATAAAAACCGTTATTTTTTTTTAAATTATCAAAAACACTAAACGCCAAATTCTCCATTTACTTCTTGGTATTACGTATTACATGACCAATCGCCAATTTCAGACGGGTTTTAGTCGCCTGGTCAACTAATTTCTTCTTGGTACTTTTGATATGTCCATATAAAAATGTTTCCCGTACTTTCGGTATGTCAACCGAAGCGTTGACCTTTTTATAGTCGACGCGACGTCTCTTCCGCTAAGAGATGAGCCCAAAGATCGAGTCCGGAATATCGCGAGCATACGTTTCCAAAATCGCGCCACTCACCATTTGGACTTTAAGTAACGGCGTGTGACCAGCTTCCGCGCTCGAAATGAAACGCCCCCCTGCAGCCCGCTGCAGATATCTCCTCCTCCCGGAATCTGTTCTCCGGGAACCCGGCTCGGCTCGCTGCCAACACCCTAATTATTCTCTGCCCGGTTAAACCCGTTTAGTACATCGATTTGGCAGTCCCCGCGATTTTTCGATATTACGCGCGCGCGCGCACTCGACGCTTGTGTAGGTACCGGCATGCCGTGTATACATCGCGGGTCGGTATAATCCCGTCTCTCTGGCAAGCGCGCTGCAGGACGCCGGTGCACCGCGATGAAATAAACACGCGCGATATGCCGGTTCAGAATTCGCGAATCCCACTTAGAGATAACGCGTAACGTCTGGCAGTACGCGTGCGCGTATATACGTGAGCGAACGCAGACCCAGCGAATAAACTCGTCTGGGATGCGGCGAAATGTACCGACAACTAATTTCGCCCTATTCCCTTCCGGGGCTATTTGGCTCCGCGCGCCGCAGACGCTGTATACACTAATCGCGCGAACAGCTATTACCTCCGAGTTCATCGTCTGCACCGCATCAATGGTACGTGCGAACTCTGCCCCCGAAGGGGTGAGAGCATCCAGCCCTGCGTTCTCTTGGCAAAGAGGGGCGAGCCAGCCCGCGCGGGGGCAGGTGTCGGAGTTTTCGAGAAATGTCGGACCGTGTTCAACGGCGCTCCCCCGAGGCGTCGCGCGTCGTCGGGCGCTTTTCCGCGGGAATAAGTGACGTGACGAGGCGACGGTGATGCAAAAGTTGGGGTGGGGAGAGCGAGGATGAGAGAAATTATGGGCTTTATTTTAAATTGCAGCTTCCCTCGCTCGCGCGTATCGATGTGGATCAGGTATGAGTAACATTCTCGCGGTGATCCCTGACCTAGCGAATCGGACGGAATAGCCGGAGGGTGCGAGAGGCGTGGGCGTTTGCGCGTTTACGCGACCTGTGTGAAGTTAGCCCCCCCACCACCGAATAAAAAATTTTTGAATACATGATCGTTTGCCCTTTGTTTGCCCATGATTGCCCATCACTTTATTTTTTTTGCCCAACTCACCGTTTAGAAGATATAGCTAAAAATAGGGCGGGGGGCTAACTTCACGCTAGCCCCCCCATAACGTAATTTCGAAAATTCAAATGCATGATCGTTTGCCCTTTGTTTGCCCATGATTGCCCATCACTTTATTTTTTTTGTCCAACCCACCGTTTAGAAGATATGGGGGGGGGGAGCTAGCGTGAAGTTAGCCCCCCCATAGTGTAATTTCGAAAATTCAAATGCATGATCGTTTGCCCTTTGTTTGCCCATGATTGCCCATCACTTTGTTTCGTTTGTCCAACTCACTGTTCAGAAGATATAGGGTGGGGAAGTGGGGAAGTATTACATATAAAACTTTGCCTCCGCCGTCTTCATCGTAAGCGATCTACAATAGAACGGCGGAAGCAAAATGGTAAGTAGTAACACCTCGGCATCGCTTTCCCATTTTTAGATACAGTCTCAATGTGCATTTTCGACGTGATAACACTTCGGAATCGTTTGCCCATTTTTAGAAAGATTATCAGTAAGCATTTTCGACGTTTGCCCAACCCGTGGAACCGCTCTACAGCGAGTTTCATAAGTGATGTAAAAATGAAAAATCGTAAAATCGGTGATATCAACTCGGAAACGTTTGCCCATTTTTAGAAAGAGCTTCAGTAAGTATTTTCGACGTTTGCCCAACCCGTGGAATCGCTCTACAGCGAGTTTCATAAGTGATGTAAAAATGAAAAATCGTAAAATCGGTGATATCAACTCGGAAACGTTTGCCCATTTTTAGAAAGATTATCAGTAGGCATTTTCGACGTTTGCCCAACCCGTGGAATCGCTCTACAGCGAGTTTCATAAGTGATGTAAAAATGAAAAATCGTAAAATCGGTGATATCAACTCGGAAACGTTTGCCCATTTTTAGAAAGAGCTTCAGTAAGCATTTTCGACGTTTGCCCAACCCGTGGAATCGCTCTACAGCGAGTTTCATAAGTGATGTAAAAATGAAAAATCGTAAAATCGGTGATATCAACTCGGAAACGTTTGCCCATTTTTAGAAAGATTATCAGTAAGCATTTTCGACGTTTGCCCAACCCGTGGAATCGCTCTACAGCGAGTTTCATAAGTGATGTAAAAATGAAACGTTTGCCCATTTTTAGAAAGAGCTTCAGTAAGCTTTCAGTCATCTTTCTAAAAATGGGCAAACGTTTCCGAGTTGATATCACCGATTTTACGAATTTTCATTTTTACATCACGTATGAAACTCGCTGTAGAGCGATTCCACGGGTTGGGCAAACGTCTAAAATGCTTACTGAAGCTCTTTCTAAAAATGGGCAAACGTTTCCGAGTTGATATCACCGATTTTACGATTTTTCATTTTTACATCACTTATGAAACTCGCTGTAGAGCGATTCCACGGGTTGGGCAAACGTCGAAAATACTTACTGAAGCTCTTTCTAAAAATGGGCAAACGTTTCCGAGTTGATATCACCGATTTTACGATTTTTCATTTTTACATCACTTATGAAACTCGCTGTAGAGCGATTCCACGGGTTGGGCAAACGTCGAAAATGCTTACTGAAGCTCTTTCTAAAAATGGGCAAACGTTTCCGAGTTGATATCACCGATTTTACGATTTTTCATTTTTACATCACTTATGAAACTCGCTGTAGAGCGATTCCACGGGTTGGGCAAACGTCGAAAATGCTTACTGATAATCTTTCTAAAAATGGGCAAACGTTTCCGAGTTGATATCACCGATTTTACGATTTTTCATTTTTACATCACTTATGAAACTCGCTGTAGAGCGATTCCACGGGTTGGGCAAACGTCGAAAATACTTACTGAAGCTCTTTCTAAAAATGGGCAAACGTTTCCGAGTTGATATCACCGATTTTACGATTTTTCATTTTTACATCACTTATGAAACTCGCTGTAGAGCGATTCCACGGGTTGGGCAAACGTCGAAAATGCTTACTGAAGCTCTTTCTAAAAATGGGCAAACGTTTCCGAGTTGATATCACCGATTTTACGATTTTTCATTTTTACATCACTTATGAAACTCGCTGTAGAGCGATTCCACGGGTTGGGCAAACGTCGAAAATGCTTACTGATAATCTTTCTAAAAATGGGCAAACGTTTCCGAGTTGATATCACCGATTTTACGATTTTTCATTTTTACATCACTTATGAAACTCGCTGTAGAGCGATTCCACGGGTTGGGCAAACGTCGAAAATACTTACTGAAGCTCTTTCTAAAAATGGGCAAACGTTTCCGAGTTGATATCACCGATTTTACGATTTTTCATTTTTACATCACTTATGAAACTCGCTGTAGAGCGATTCCACGGGTTGGGCAAACGTCGAAAATGCTTACTGAAGCTCTTTCTAAAAATGGGCAAACGTTTCCGAGTTGATATCACCGATTTTACGATTTTTCATTTTTACATCACTTATG
Source organism: Xiphydria camelus (assembly GCA_963678675.1). Classification (NCBI taxonomy): domain Eukaryota; kingdom Metazoa; phylum Arthropoda; class Insecta; order Hymenoptera; family Xiphydriidae; genus Xiphydria; species Xiphydria camelus. Next base: position 24,164,672 of record OY783197.1, on the reverse strand, counting down.
AAACTCGCTGTAGAGCGATTCCACGGGTTGGGCAAACGTCGAAAATGCTTACTGATAATCTTTCTAAAAATGGGCAAACGTTTCCGAGTTGATATCACCGATTTTACGATTTTTCATTTTTACATCACTTATGAAACTCGCTGTAGAGCGATTCCACGGGTTGGGCAAACGTCGAAAATACTTACTGAAGCTCTTTCTAAAAATGGGCAAACGTTTCCGAGTTGATATCACCGATTTTACGATTTTTCATTTTTACATCACTTATGAAACTCGCTGTAGAGCGATTCCACGGGTTGGGCAAACGTCGAAAATGCTTACTGAAGCTCTTTCTAAAAATGGGCAAACGTTTCCGAGTTGATATCACCGATTTTACGATTTTTCATTTTTACATCACTTATGAAACTCGCTGTAGAGCGATTCCACGGGTTGGGCAAACGTCGAAAATGCTTACTGAAGCTCTTTCTAAAAATGGGCAAACGTTTCCGAGTTGATATCACCGATTTTACGATTTTTCATTTTTACATCACTTATGAAACTCGCTGTAGAGCGATTCCACGGATTGGGCAAACGTCGAAAATGCTTACTGATAATCTTTCTAAAAATGGGCAAACGTTTCCGAGTTGATATCACCGATTTTACGATTTTTCATTTTTACATCACTTATGAAACTCGCTGTAGAGCGATTCCACGGGTTGGGCAAACGTCGAAAATACTTACTGAAGCTCTTTCTAAAAATGGGCAAACGTTTCCGAGTTGATATCACCGATTTTACGATTTTTCATTTTTACATCACTTATGAAACTCGCTGTAGAGCGATTCCACGGGTTGGGCAAACGTCGAAAATGCTTACTGAAGCTCTTTCTAAAAATGGGCAAACGTTTCCGAGTTGATATCACCGATTTTACGATTTTTCATTTTTACATCACTTATGAAACTCGCTGTAGAGCGATTCCACGGGTTGGGCAAACGTCGAAAATACTTACTGAAGCTCTTTCTAAAAATGGGCAAACGTTTCCGAGTTGATATCACCGATTTTACGATTTTTCATTTTTACATCACTTATGAAACTCGCTGTAGAGCGATTCCACGGGTTGGGCAAACGTCGAAAATGCTTACTGAAGCTCTTTCTAAAAATGGGCAAACGTTTCCGAGTTGATATCACCGATTTTACGATTTTTCATTTTTACATCACTTATGAAACTCGCTGTAGAGCGATTCCACGGGTTGGGCAAACGTCGAAAATGCTTACTGATAATCTTTCTAAAAATGGGCAAACGTTTCCGAGTTGATATCACCGATTTTACGATTTTTCATTTTTACATCACTTATGAAACTCGCTGTAGAGCGATTCCACGGGTTGGGCAAACGTCGAAAATACTTACTGAAGCTCTTTCTAAAAATGGGCAAACGTTTCCGAGTTGATATCACCGATTTTACGATTTTTCATTTTTACATCACTTATGAAACTCGCTGTAGAGCGATTCCACGGGTTGGGCAAACGTCGAAAATGCTTACTGATAATCTTTCTAAAAATGGGCAAACGTTTCCGAGTTGATATCACCGATTTTACGATTTTTCATTTTTACATCACTTATGAAACTCGCTGTAGAGCGATTCCACGGGTTGGGCAAACGTCGAAAATACTTACTGAAGCTCTTTCTAAAAATGGGCAAACGTTTCCGAGTTGATATCACCGATTTTACGATTTTTCATTTTTACATCACTTATGAAACTCGCTGTAGAGCGATTCCACGGGTTGGGCAAACGTCGAAAATGCTTACTGAAGCTCTTTCTAAAAATGGGCAAACGTTTCCGAGTTGATATCACCGATTTTACGATTTTTCATTTTTACATCACTTATGAAACTCGCTGTAGAGCGATTCCACGGGTTGGGCAAACGTCGAAAATGCTTACTGATAATCTTTCTAAAAATGGGCAAACGTTTCCGAGTTGATATCACCGATTTTACGATTTTTCATTTTTACATCACTTATGAAACTCGCTGTAGAGCGATTCCACGGGTTGGGCAAACGTCGAAAATACTTACTGAAGCTCTTTCTAAAAATGGGCAAACGTTTCCGAGTTGATATCACCGATTTTACGATTTTTCATTTTTACATCACTTATGAAACTCGCTGTAGAGCGGTTCCACGGGTTGGGCAAACGTCGAAAATGCTTACTGATAATCTTTCTAAAAATGGGCAAACGATTCCGAAGTGTTATCACGTCGAAAATGCACATTGAGACTGTATCTAAAAATGGGAAAGCGATGCCGAGGTGTTACTACTTACCATTTTGCTTCCGCCGTTCTATTGTAGATCGCTTACGATGAAGACGGCGGAGGCAAAGTTTTATATGTAATACTTCCCCACTTCCCCACCCTATATCTTCTGAACAGTGAGTTGGACAAACGAAACAAAGTGATGGGCAATCATGGGCAAACAAAGGGCAAACGATCATGCATTTGAATTTTCGAAATTACACTATGGGGGGGCTAACTTCACGCTAGCTCCCCCCCCCCCATATCTTCTAAACGGTGGGTTGGACAAAAAAAATAAAGTGATGGGCAATCATGGGCAAACAAAGGGCAAACGATCATGCATTTGAATTTTCGAAATTACGTTATGGGGGGGCTAGCGTGAAGTTAGCCCCCCGCCCTATTTTTAGCTATATCTTCTAAACGGTGAGTTGGGCAAAAAAAATAAAGTGATGGGCAATCATGGGCAAACAAAGGGCAAACGATCATGTATTCAAAAATTTTTTATTCGGTGGTGGGGGGGCTAACTTCACACAGGTGTTTACGCGGGGTTGCCGGCGTACAGAGCGAGCGAAGCGGGTGGAGCAGCGGGGGTTCCCTCCGGGGAAGGGTAGATCAAGCGGCTATCAGATAATTAAATCCCAACTGCAGTATGCAACACGCTGAATGTTTAAGGCATGGGTTACAGCCGGACTGTCGGAGTGAGAGGAAGAGAGGAGAGAGAGAGAGGGGAGGGGAGGGGGAGATTGATGTGGAGGGAAAGGGAGGTGGAGGGTAAACAGGTCGTGCGCCGAATTACAGGTAATTAGCAAGCACGACCAACTGGTAGCGCACTTCGTCATGGATATTCCGTCGGTCATATTCCCCGTACCATCGGGCCTCTTCGTTGCTGCCATCTTCAGTTCTACCCTCAGGTGAATATCTGATTCATTGGGTTGGGTTAGGTCGAGCATCCTCGCTCGCTGAATCCTAACGGACTGTCGGGTAACGGCGAACGGGTGGATCGCTTTCATGAGGTACGTCAACTTGCAAGTTTGGTGCAGCTTATCGGCAAAAGGGATGCAACTGAAATGTGGCCGCGTGTATTCGAAGGTTGCGGTAATTGGGGAGATTTGGCTATAATGTATTACCGTCTAAAACGTACCACCCCAGAGATATTTTTTGCAATAGAAATAGCAGAGCATTCCGTGTCATAAAAATCAACGGTGGTACGATCACTTACTACCCCCTAAATCGTACTACCTTTGATTTTCTGTGAAACAGAGTATTCTACTCTTTCTATTTCATAATATATCACAGTGGTGGTACAATTTAGACGTTGATATAATATAGCCAACTCTCCCCTCAATAGTCAATAGTTTCGTTATAAAATATGTTAAACCATCGCGTCTTTTCTTACAGCTTCCGTTTCACCGTAGCGCAAAGTTGTAATTACCTCTAACAATGGTGAAACGAGAAACGGAAAGCAAAGAGATATTTATACAGGCTGCGGGTAATTCATTCCTTCACTTCCGCCGCGAAGCAAGAATATATATAGTAATCGCGCCACGAGATCTATACGACAGCGCTTCGCTGAGAAATTGGAACCGTCCACGGATGACATTACTCGAATAGGTATACCGGCCATTGGCGAAAGCTCGTCCATTTCCGCGACACTGTCCACGTTTTATAGTTTCATCGACGGTGTTCGGAACGGCCGGGCGATGCGGGTAACGTATGGAGGGTTCGAGATGAACGCAACTGGCGTGTCGCGTTCGTTCGCGCATATTACACCACATTTTTCCCGACGCATTTGTACGAACGATGTAGCATGGCTCTCCTTGGTTATATTGTTTAACATGCGAACCCGTATATCATTCATATTGACGCGAGCGGTTTCGCCTGTAAACCCGCTCCCCATAAAATATGGAACTGTGGTATGTGCGAGAGTGTCGCGCTATACGCGTCGAGTGTGCGATGCCGTAGTGCTTCTCGCAGGATGTGATGATTGCGAGTTGGCTTCTAGGATGAAACTAGGGCGCGTTGTGAACATTGTTAACTGGCTGAAAACTGTACGGAACTAGCCATTATATGTTATAATACATATAAGTGGTATTTCACACACGGTAAAAAATTGGCGTTAATCTTTAACACCATTTCACCGGTATGAACCTATATTCACCACATCTGGTATCAAGGCAATTTCCACCACGAAACGAAAGTCTGGCACACCGTAAAACGCGACTGACATCTCGCAAGATCGCATCCGCTGCAAGTGCAGCGCGAGCCTTTAAGAGTCGTCACGATCCTGCACGCATCTCGCCTTCCGTATTCGGTTTAATTACATTAGCGCGCGTCGTACGTCCGGGGATGCGAATAATCTCATTAAGGAGAGAGACGGATTCACCGCGGATTTTCTCGTGGGAAAGTGAATAAAAAAAAAAGGGAAACGCGGTTACCCAGAAAACCGAGAAAACCGAGCTGGCCGACCTCGTTTCTAATACCATGGAAAGGATGCGGGGCGGGGCGCAGCGATAAAGAGGCTGGGCGCGGAGGAAAAGGGTGGAGAACGCGAAGTAGATTAAAAACTTCGGAGGTTTTTTATGTTTCCAATTATACGAATGTAACGTCATCGTATAACCAAAGTTTCATGAAAATGAAATGCAAACTAGTTTTCGCCGCGCCCCCCGTTCTCGTATTCCGCCTCGAGGAGTACGACGACGGCGACGAGGACCGACAACGGGCTTGGCGAGGTGTTTTAATTGTCATTTCCTCTTAAGGCCCTTCGGTCCGCGCGCTGTTACGCTCGGGTTTCATTAGCCGCCGAGCGGCGATAAACTCGGGTGCGATTCTGGATCTGGAATTGCGGATTTAGGACTGCAAGAATTATTCGGGTCTGCTTATACGGATTGCTATATATAGCACGGATACTCCTCTTTTTTTTTCTATTTAAAACTTTTGTCCTCTGCTTTTATTTCGCTTCGATTTATTTTGCATCTCCTTCTTTTCCCTTTCTTATACGCCTTTTCTATTGTCAGTGGCTGTACACCCAGTGACACTGACTCTGATCGTCCCGCTTTGGGTGACGGAACTTTAAGAAATCGACCATGTGTAGCTGCATGGTACGACGAGCGAAACTTTTTGTTTCGCCATAAAGTGCCAATCAGATTTAGCTTTCATGGCCAAAACCATAATGGCGTTTTCTCCTGGACTGTACCCTGTGCATCTCTATCTTTTATCAATATACTGGGCATTATCCTTGAACCGGACATAAGACGATATGTGGTAAAGGGTCAGTCTTACGATTGACTGCATATGGGAAAGTGTCGATCGACGGAATCAATAATACAGGACTTCCTTTACAAATGGAGACAATTGAATAGTAGTAAAACAGTAGTAGTAGAATAATAGTAGTAAAAATTGATTACTATGCTAAAATAGTAAGTTGGTGACAGCTTCGACAATATTATGTCGAATAATCAGCAGAATAGTAATCATCGCTATTCGAACGATAATCATTACTGTGCTGCGCATATTATTCAACACAATATTATCGAAGCTGTCACCAACTTACTGTTTTGACACAGTAATCGTTACTACTCAATTTTCTCCGTGCATCTCATTTACGAAACCTACTCGCACCATCCGTTCGACCCTCATGAGAACACCTGAACCCTCGCTTACCTCGCGCGCGTGCTACACACGTTCGCTGGCCTACAATTGCATCGCTAACCGAGGTCCTCGTACGCATGACGCCGCCCAGGAATGGCGTCAAAGCCGATGATTTCGCAAAGGCTAATCCGCGATGTCGAGCAAAGTGAATGGGATTAATTGCGCGCGGATGCCACCGCTCTGGTAGTTCTAACTGGCAGTCGGACGGTATGCCGGACCGATGCTGCGCGGTTCTCGTCTCTTATGCAGGAGCTATTATCCGTCAGTTTAATTCCATCAAAGCGGGGCTTACAGAAATGACACGTCGATCGTGCGAATGCTCATCGATATTCCCATTGATGCGCAATGGGTGATCAGTTGGAAAAATGGAGGATCGCGGTAGACGCGGTTTACCTGAAAGTCACTTTGTGACTCGATTAATCCACGATTAATTAAATTTGAAAAGGCTCACATCATTCCAGTGATCCTCCGTGAAATCAGCTGATAGAAGCTATTCGGAGGTTTGCGCGGCTTCATACCTGTCTGTGCACAGGGGAGAGTCGTTGAATTTTGACCGTTTGAGATATTTTTCAATAAATGTCGAAAATGAAATATCTTTGAGAAATAACAATATATGGACATAATAAGCCATCACATGTATGCATTTAATTGATGCAATTGAATTTCCTGAAAAATATCTTACAGAGTCAAGAAATCATAAAAACTAAAAGTATGTATTCGGTTCAATTAAGGAAACTGGTTGCTTACGGACTGGCGGATTCCTAAATTGGACCGCTCTCGCTAAATTAAGAAAAAAGTATACCGCATTTAATCTTTTGCGTGTCATATATTTTATGTTTGTTTTTATATTTATTTAGAAATCAAGGACGTACATAATTATTTATTTGCCTCCTCCTCCTCCTCCTTTTTCGAAGTCGGTTAAAAAATAACTATAGTGGCTTTCGCAGCAAGCCTCATGTACTCTTAACGTGCATCGCGTTCGGTGCGCAGCTGTCCAGAACAGATAGCGTTACGACATCGTTAGAATTTCGCCCATCTCCGAGAATGGATGTCCGTCCGCGCTTAACTTGAACTCCATATCTCACGCAGTCTACGACACGTAGGTGCGTACGCTCTCGTTAACCGGATTACGCTCGATTAACCCGCGTCTAGCGTCCGTGCACGCGAACGTACGAGTGGCTCATATTCGAAATCGTCCGGTATAACGACGAAACGTTATACGGGGAATTAAAACGCAGTGACCGCGCGCGCGCGAACGGCGCTTTCGAAGTGGAATCGGGCAATCGTTCGGTGGATTAACTCAACTGCAGAGGCGGCTATCGATTTGATCGCTCGACTATCCGTATAACGAGTGGTCTTTCCGTCTCTGTCTTCCTCTACGTATCTGCGATCGAAGGGTGCCTTATGCTTCGTAATGAGAGCTTTTCTCTCGGTGTGTTGGTGCTTTTCGCGAAGAAGCAAAAGTACCTATCTGTTCAAATTGGTCATTTATGAAGATAATAGGTGAAATAGACGACGAATAATATTCGTGCGGATAATGTCGCAGCTTGAAAAAAACTGAAGATCCTTAAGCTGAGATTCCACCGGGGCAACATTTTGACAATATGTGTAGCATACAACGTCGCACGTTTTCGCACGTATTCAAACCAAATCGTGCTTTCTCCGTGCACTGAAAAAAATAACTCGAGTAAAATGACAAAACGCATCTGGTTAAATGAATTTAGTTATTCTAACCAAAATACTAGTAAATTGAACTAAATATTTAGTTATCCTAACCGCATGTTTAGTAATTCTTAATACATGTCTAGTTATTTTAACGAGAAAATCGTCAGTTTAACAAAACAGATGGAGGGGATCTATGCATGTATATTTCACCAACTGGTTTGGTTATGGTCTCCAGGATTTTGGTTAAATTGATCGGGCAATTTTTTGCAGAATTAGACCCAGAGAAAAGTTTATTTGAAACGAACCTGATGGTCGAAATATTTTCGCGTTGAATAAGGAATTCATTTGCAATGAGCAAACAGAAGTTTGAAGTAAATAAATGTTCTACGATGCACACAACAATTTGTTTAGTTCAAATAGATCTTTATTCGACATGAAAAAAGCTGCTACTTGTGACTAATAAATTTTCTGACAGGTTTGTATTTTTTAAAAAAACTTTTCTGTAAGTGTACGAGTTGATCTAACCCCTTCCTCAATTCCCCACAAAAAATTATCCTCGATATACGTCAGAATTCAAGTCGGTCCAGCCAAAGATTCCGAATGAAATGACCGATATGGAGAAAGGTAAACTCGGAAGTGTCCGTCATACGGAAGTTAGCGGTACCGTCCTTCGCCCTGACAGAAATATCGATGGGACGAAGAAGGAGTCGTTCAGAAAAGGAAGGGTCGAACGAAGATGGATGTTCGTTTTTCAATTTAGACGTCGCACCGCGTGCAAGGCGTATGATAGAGGGAGAGGGAGAGAGGAGTGATAAGGGATAGGGTTTAGGAAAATATTCAGGATGTTTAGCATATATTCTTCTTCTCTGGATGTAATAAAATAAACACTCGATCAAAACATCTCGATTTTAGAGTAAATAAAAGGACAATAAAAGAAAAGGCTAAACAATTAGTTTAGTACACGTTGACGTCTACCCCACGTGTAAAATCTAAGAAGACTGAAACTCACTGGCGCGAGAGGCGGTAGAATAGCGAGTCCCCCTCTCCTCGGAGGACGAGGATAAGTGAGTTTAAATGAAGGAGATAACGGGCTGTGGATCGTCAGCGAGGATTTGAAGGATCTGAAACGACCCGACGGGTACACCCGGGTAGGTTTACTTCACTCGTCACTTCGGCTTTACAAAAGTCCTCCGCGCCCCACTCCTCCCTTCTCCACTATACGTATATCTCGCGCACGATACCCACTTTACGACCGCTTTTCATCGGACTATCGCGCCTCGATAAGGTCGCTCTCTCGCGGAGACATAGAGGTAGGGAACGCAACGATTTACGTACCTTAAAATTGCGCGTATATCTGCTCCCGGGAGGGTCGTATTCGCAATTGACTTCTTCGCGAATCTACGCGCTAGGATGCGCCACGGAGAGTCAATAATGGAGCGGATTCTTAACGGATACGATCGAGTTTCATATCGAAGCGAACGTCTTTCATCTCGACCGACGCGCAGAGGTATAGGCAAAGAAAATACAGGAAATTTACTCTGAGCAACTCCTCCTCATCCTCGTATCAAAGTTCTTTCCTTCACGGAAAGACTGATACCATTAAATTTTACTAATGTATATTTACAGTAACAGATAGTTTACATTAAAATTTACTAGTTTCTAAAGAAAAATTGTTCTTCAGCAAAAGTAGAAACGTCCGCAAACCCTTACGTGTACCTCGTTTATTGGAAACACAGTACAATTTACTGGTATCAGTATTTCCGTATTCACCATCGAGAGCTGACCCCTAGTCTCAGGAAGCTCCGGCCAATCGTGAGGATGACTTCGAGAGTCATCCCCTCCCGCGTTCCGTATAACCAGGTGCTCCACGAAGTACACCAGAGTAAGACCGGAGTAGGTTTGCCTGCCTCTCTCCAATATCGATTAAACGACCGCCGTGGAGACGAGGGACCACCGATCGCTCCAGGCGCGAAAGTTCCAATACACGTGGAACGGCTCGCCGCCTCCAGAGGGTCCCTTCTCTCGAATGAAAGGATGCCGGGGCGCTGGCGACGGTGAGGACATCGGACAACTTTTCCATCCTCGAAAGTCCATTCTCGCCGCGCGAGAGACGCGAGAGTCGAGTGGAGTTCGATGGGAGAGAAGAGTGGAGGGGGATGGGATTATACGTCGGAGGAAGCCGCGTGCTAGTGTCCCGTCTCTCTCGCCCTGCCGAAAGCAAACTTAAGCGAGCGACATGCAGAAATTCATTGTCGCGCATTTGTGACAGCTATTCCAGTTCCCTCTCCCATTACCGCGCGACAGAAATCAGAATCATCGACGCTGCACTCGAGCACAATAGAAGATTTCGGGTGAGAAGCGAGCGTGTCCCACTTAGCAGGCGCACTCGCTCCCTCGGGAAAGGTCGCAGCCGTATCGCGCGGGCTTATTCCTCCGCGAGAAATCTGCTCCCTCGGTATGCGTATACACCTTATGTGTGGGGCGAATTACACCATTTCGAAAAGCCCCGGATACTTGAGGCCATCGATCTTGTTTATTTTCTTTTCCTCTCGCGCGCACCCATTTTTTTTCTGATTTTAATTTACTTCTAGGACAGCATTTCTGGTCCAGTCTGTATAAACTCGTACTCAGTGATTCACCGCGTGGCGTTACTCGTTGCCGCGTAACTCGCGTCCTCGAATGCCCGCCTCACAGGTAGCGGAGTGGTGTATAAGAACGTGAGGCGGTGAGTGCGAGTCGAGCGGTTCATTCCTCTCGAGCCCCTTCTTGCGGCCCGCTTCCAGACGCGGAAAGATGGAGCGGAGCGAGCTGCGATAGTGATTTTTGTTCCAGCGGATGTTTCTGCCGGGAACGAAGAAAGTGGGAGTGAAGAGATTGGGAGAGAGAGAGAAAGAAGAATAGTCCCCGCGGATGGGGGCTAACCGTAAGACCACGAGATTACCCGTGGAGTCTACTCGCGCGCTCCTATATTCCCTCTGGAGATTAGTGATTCCCCCCGCGAGAGCCGGTCGCGTTCATCCTCTCAAAATCGGTAGGACAAAGAGAGGTACCTACTCTATCCCTCTCTCTCTCTCTCTCTCTCTCTCTCTCCCACCAGAATGCAATTTCACTCGCTGAAGCGGAACGCGCGTTGCGATTGCACACCCGGGCGAATGATTTATTCGAACGCGAATCCGTGGGAATATTTACTTGCGTCGAATAAATATTTATTTGCATTAAATAAAACGGCGCTCTTGTCCGGATTAATTTCGCGATAAATAACTCGCATTTGAATGTTCGCATTTCATCTGTATTTTATTCCATCGATGGACGTATAATTTTTATCTCCGCAGAGCCGATATTTTCGATTAAGCCGAACGAATATTGCTCGCATTTATTCGATATCACTCGACAAAAATAACGTTCACGCGAATTGAAGACATTTTCTTTCCGTGACGCACGCTCATTACGACATGCGAAACTCCTCCTCGAAACGCAAAGCGGGTAAATTCACTCGCAGCGATGCACCGTGGATCGCAGGGAGGATTCGTACTTTACGCGCCGCGTTTATTGAATGCCCTCACCTATCCTCGTAATACGTGTATGGTTTCTCGCGGCCACACGCGATTCTCACCGGAGAACGATGCCGTTTTACAATTGCCGCGCACACGACTTGGTCCTCCAGCGGGTAACGCGCGAGGGCGTAAATCCCTTTCAGTTTTGAGGTAACATCGAAATCACGTATCCGTCCACCATCACTGATATTACGGCCCCGCCAAACCCATCATCGCGAGTTCCCTTTCCGACGTAACTATTGCTACGCCGTGTTCCGATGTATTCTACCACTGTGTATCGAGTAGTGCGCAGGAGAGAGATTTCTATTACGCGCTCAGAGCGCATACATGTACTTATCGATCCACCACTATAGTAAAAGTAGCCTATAGGCTATCTTGAAGAGGGAATAAAATGAGGAAGAGGTCGGACGAGTGGATATGCCTTCCCTTTCAAATCTCAACAACTTTCGTCTTTGAACTTTCATCACATCTCGCTTCGATTCCGAGATGGAACAGTGGCTGGACCGACGGTATTGGCCGAGTATCTATACGCCATTCTCGTGCAGAGCAGCTCTTACACACTCCAATATCGGACACGCTATATTGCGATACAGCAATGCACTCGGGAAAAGTAGTAACGGCGCGTATCCGCACAGCCTTACAAATATCTCGCGGAACGTAGACCATATTCAATTCTTCCTGAAAGTCACGCGTCGTGCACTGAGAAAAACAACTTGGATGAAGTGATGAAGTGCATCTGGTTAAATGACTTTGGTTATTCTGATCAAAATACTAGTAAGTTAAACCAAATTGTTAGTTATTTTAACTACATGTTTATAGTAATTCTAACTAAGGGAGAGCGAGGTTAGTTGTAACGGGGGTAAGTAGCAACAGGCATTTTGTAAAGTGATGCAATTTTCCGCGATGCATGAACTTGCATTTTGAGCAAGCTAGGTGTCTTCATTGCCTTTAACATATGTATTTAGATAATTAAGGAGGACCAGTGTTTAATTAAGAGCATAAATAAAAGAAATGACGTTGATGTAGTACTAAAAATTTATAAGCATTTTATTATACTTATCCTAAATAATCATAACAATTCGTTTCTCTTACTACTTGTCCCATGCCTGTTACAACTATGTAGCCCCAACGGAAGGGCGAGAAGTTACATCAGATTTTCTTCATTAAAAATGAATTTTTTTCTAATTTATTGATTGGATGTATACTATTTTAATGTTAAGAATGGTAGCTAGATAAATGAACTAAATGCTCATAATAAAATAGTTTTTACATTCTTTCGTTAGACCCAAGTTACAGGCAATGATATCAAAAGTATTACATCTCTCTAGTCCCGCTCCTCCCTACATATCTAATTATTCTAACCAGACAATGGTCAATTTAACCAAACAGTTGGAGGATCAATATTTCACCAAATGGTTTGATTATAGGTAGTTCCCAGGATTTTGGTTAAATTGACCAGGTTATTTTTCTCAGTGTGGGCTAGCGTTCCATCGTCTCGACCGGAAGTCGTAGAAACGGCGCGGCTTAACGTGTTTACATTTTCTGCATAGACAAGAATCCTCTTAGACAATGCGACGTTGTACACGGACATCTATTTACGACGTCAAAATCCCAAGGGTTTATCGGCCTTCCCCACGACTAAACTAAGTTTAACTCTTTAATTTTCTCAGCAATACGAGGGTTATAAATAGCCGAGTTCTTACGGGTAATTCTGTACTGCGTAGAATTTTTCTCCGCGTATCCCTCGAATAAGGAGCCAGCTAACGCTGCATTCCCGCACGACACGCCCCCGACTCCGGGGGTGTCTCCTGTATTTAAAAAAATGAATTTTGTTTTCCCTGGAGGAAATATGTCTCTTATTTCAGACGGCGGTCGGATCCGAGGGTGGGTAGGTATATTATTTGCGAAGGGGTTGTGGCGCGCGGGAAAAGAGTGGGAGGGGGAGCGGCCGGTTTCGAGCTCCAGGGGTAGTAAACTTTCGCGCCACGCTGTCATTTAAAGCCTCGCAAATCTCTACCAGGCTGCCCGTAACGTCCCACCACCACCACCACCACCACTACAACCACAGAGGCTCCATCGTCGTCGCTGCCACTACCACTTTGTCACCACCCGCTAAACGCGAGGTAGGCATCGTGGCTGTCTTCCCGAAGGAACCGCTTGTCAAATCTGACGAATAAATAAGGCATGCCGGGGGTAGTAAACTGAGAACAGCGAGCACGGGCACGCGCGTATATCGCGCTGGATATACGCGTGTATATTTACATGTATATGAACCCATATACAAACACAATATATCCACGTATGCATATGAGGCGTGATAACCCAAATGAAATAAAAGCAGCGACGCTTTTTCCTTATTCTCACGTCGTTCGCTTGCCGGCAATGTCGCGCTGACGATATACGACTCGATGTTTACACTGGTTAGCATTTCGTCGACTGTGATGAATGCAAGTTTTTTCAGTGCCAAGGCGAGGCCGGTAGAAAGTCGTTGTTACGTTTTTCTTATCATTGCGTGGTTAGGAAAGACTTCAAGTTTGCCCCCGACTCGGGGGACTAGTAGGCATTAAGGGGGTCGCTATTTAGCTGTGCTAAGCAAAACGGGGGTAAGTGATATTTCAAAACAATCGCAAAGGTATGCTTTAAAATGATTGAGAAAAAATATTTGACAGAAAAGAAAGTTATGAAATTTTGAACGAGAACTTGTATATTGTGTGACATTTTTCTTTTTCTTAAATTTCGATATCTTCACCATTGTAGCATATTTTTGTACTCATTTTTAAGTGCCAGTTACCCCATTTACACTTAGCACGGTAGTATATCTAATACGGAACATTTAAATCATTCTACCGAATATCCCATGTGGTAAACCGAACGGGTTTATTCTAGACACTTCCCTTACTTTGATTCTAGTGGTGTTATTTTTAAGGGGAGTCTGTCAAGATTGTTACGGTTGGTAACATATTAAAAATGTTGAGAATCACTTTCATTTAAATCTTGATGACTTTTACGCAGTAAAATATATTGTAAATCATTTAGCTTGATTGATAACATACGGGAAATAGGTTTTATAAAGTATTATGACTGAACATTTATTAAAGAGTAACTCAAATCGCAGGCCATTTCCACTGACAACTGTCATGGCTGATTAGACTTGAAATTGATTTGACAGACTGTAACACTTTTCGTTGTATTAGACATGTTGCGTACTTACGGAGAATCCGAGGTAATTACCGGTATGTGGTCTGCTATGAACTATCGATTCCAATGCATTTCAATGCAGCTTCTTTTCCTTCTTATAACGAGTTTTTTTTGTCAACGAGTGACTGATGCACTAACAGATCATTTTTCTGACATCTATAATAGTAAACATCTATTTTGTTTCAGACCGTTATAGGCGTGATGACCAATTTTTTTTTTTCTGATCTGCACAGCCACGATATCTAGGAATAATATGCTCTTCAGTCGTTACTATACCAATGAGTTTCACTCTTTCATTGATAGCGAGATCATCAACAAAATAATACTGTTCGAAAACTTCCTACAACGGATTTTAAAAGTCCCTAACACTGATAGACCTTCCGTAAGATCAAGGATTGTCATTAATTTACCAGACCCGTTAGAAATTTAACAAACATCTATTTTCGAAACTCAATTATTGTTCTTATAAGATCGTAAGCAAGTTTCATAATTCACGAAAAACCGTCACTCTTTCGCAGTTAGGTCGAAGATTTTGATCTGTCTTGCACTGACAGCTAGCAAATAGAAAACGGAGTCTTTCGCAATGCCTTCTCATAGAACCAATTGAAACTGACACCACCGAAATAAAATTACGGGAAAAATCTAGAATAAATCCATTCGGTTTCCCGCAGGACATTCGGTATAGATGCACGCGTCGAGTTATACTCGTACATCATCGCGATTTATCGGCAGCGCGAGCAACGCCGCGCGTGAAACAATTTACTACCGAATGAAGAGTCATTCAAAGCTTTCAAAGCGTTTGACACCCGATGAAATTCCATAGACGAGGGTCGGACGCGCGATGAACATTCTCGAATCCGTAATTCAGCGTCGCCGAGAGCCACGCCGCTTATATATACGGAAGAGGAACTCGTAACGCGGAAGAGCGACTCGTGCGAACGTCTCAACCCGCGCTCCGAAGTACCCACACGGTTTAAGAGCCCGCGGGCTCGTATACTCATAGATACGCTCGCGGGGGAACGGGGTGAGTGCATAAAATTCCGAATGCGCGCTCGGTAAGACGGGACTATGCAGACGGGGGTGCGGTGTTCTTATCTCCGTGTCCCTTCCGCGCCTCCGACTCGCGCAGCGTTGAACTACAGTCAACTCTCGTATTTAGGCCGCTCGCAAATAGTTCGTGCTGTCGTAACTACTCTCAAGCGTCACCCCCACCACGGCGCTCTAAACGTTTCTGAATAAAACGCTCGCTAAAAGACCAAACGATATTTACGCTTTTCCGATGGATTATAAGTATTATTAATCTAATAAAATGAAATCAATTAAAAAAATTAAGGTAGCAGGTGAATGAAAAAAAAAACGTCGCAATAAAATATTCCAAACTAGATGCAAAGATAATTGTATCGAGAATATTACTTGCTGTGGTAATATTTTTTGTATTAAAACTCCTTTTTCACAGCAATCAAAGATGACATAAATGATGCAATAACCTCTAATTTCTCACCTGATGCGTGAACATTGAATTTGACTCACATTTGGTGGCACCTCTGCGATTCCAGGTTTGCCGCGAACGCCAAATACGAAGATTCGTAGCGGACTATTTTCGAGCGAAACGAAAGTAGGAAACCGTTTGAGGGGAGCGACGCAAGGAGTGGGGGAAGGCCACTTCTCAGAATGCGCCTCTCCTGCAGTTCTTGCGCCGGACTATATGCGAGAGTTGACTGTATACGTTCTCCCGCGCGCGTGGACTCTGAAGGAACGAGGCAGAGCGAGATATCGCGCCGCCTCTCTCTATCTCTCTCCGCACGGAAAGTCCGACCGAAAACGTGCAGCTCGAATCAATATTTACACTGAAGTACCCGCAATTCTCCCGAGGATTTCTCGCGAGCCGGATGGATAATCTATGGCGGCGCTGACGTGCGCCTTATCCTTCGAGACCGCGCGAAATTTACTCTTCCGGTGAGCGAGCGTGCGCGCGACGCAAGTCTCGTCGCGCCACGGGAGAATTATCTCTTCCGCACGCACATCCCCGTTTAAAGACTTTACCCTGGATTACCGGGCCTCCCTGCCTCGCCCCTCGCGCGACCCATGATTCCAACCCCGCGTGTCGCGTACTTATCGCCGGGGGAAAATTATCCCGCTTCCGGCGCGCGGCTTCCTCCTGAAAGTATTACACCGTCGAAGGTCCGGAGTCACGTGACACTTTGACGCATCGATCCGACGAGTCCTTCGCGCGCGCCGCGGGAATTAGCCCGTTTTAACTCGACGAAATGTACGTTTGGAGGGAAGGAGGGGGGCGTGCAAGCGTGACACAATGCCGCCGGTGCTTCTCGGGCCGTGACTACGGGACACCCCGGCTTAAACTGACGCACTCAAGCTAAGCTACGGCTGCTCTGTAGGGCTCATCCCGCGACGTGCCGTCTCTGTCTCCACACCCCCTCCTACCAACGTCCGTCCGTCTGCTTCGTCCCGCGAACGTCTTTTCCGCTGGATTCTGCTCGGAGAAAGTCGCTGGACGAAGGGTGCTTCGTGGAATGTAAAGGGCTGAGTTCTTCGGGTGTTTGTATTGCACCGGTTGCCTCGTGTCGAAATTCATCCAGGCATTTCCTACTCTCTTACTCCAAATCAGTGAAAATCACTGAAAATCCGTGAAACAGTCATTGATTCTCAGTTCGTCTTACTGATTCAGATTAAGAGAGTAAGTTTGACTGGGGCCTGATCAGGGGATATTACGATATGCCTTGATTCAGTATTCTCTTTCGGGCTTGATGTGGTATTGATCTGTGCGCGCTAAATTAGACGTTGTATACCACATCCTTATCAAGACCTGGCTAGGAAACTGGAGCACGGTTCGTGATTTTCACTCCATTTTTCCAGGTTCGATCCAGGTTAGTTCCTGATTTCCTAAACTAATCGAAATATAGATGGCGTTGATCCGAAATTGGCCTTAGGAAGCGTTCTGAGCAACGACTCGAGTTTAAGCTTTGGTTCTTACGCTTCCTTCAAACTGACCTAGATTAGAGTCGCCGTCCCTAACCGACGCCTGCTCTCTCTCTCCACGCGAAACCTTGACTTCGAACCCATGCGAAACTTTCGCAAAAGAGGCACGTTCCCGAAAACCAATTCCGTGACGCGTACGAAATTGAGACTGACGCGTGTCGTTTCTAAATTTTGCACGAGCATCTCGCTCCGTTCTCGTGGGTGTTCGTCACGTTTTGGATGTGTCCTTGCGACACTTGTAGTAAAACGAACGGATCGGTAGTGGAAGGCAAGATTAAGAGAAGATGGGTTGGCAGTTTACCTTGTAGGTGGAGAGGTCCTCGACAACGCAGGCGAGCACCGCCTCCCTTCCCACCGGGACCGTCACGTTTGATATTGGCACGCTGAAGGTCGGTCCCTCTGAAACACACCGCGTCGTACGCCTTCTAAGTAATCTCCACGGCGTCGTGCTACCTCAGCAAGCTACGTGTAAGCAGATGTGCAAATATCTACGTGTTTGTGTACATTTGCGAGAGAAATCTGTGATTGCAGGTATGTAGACGGTATAAGTACAGTGTGCACGTCATTTCGAGTTGCTCTGATAATGTTGTGTCGCATGTTTCGCGCATATCAGGGGAGGGAAAGGAACTACTGAGTGAGAAAAGTTATCTGGTGGGTTGGCTGGTTGATTAATTACGGAGGGAATTATTTATTTTTGAACGTCGAAATCTCAATCGTACTACTATTCGATTCGATATAAATTACAGGGTGTAATGGATAAGAGGACTGAAATAGGATGAGTCTAATTCTATTCAGAGTTAGTACACTTGACCAATAACATAACTTCCTACGATCCCCGTTTTTCGGAACCCATTCGAGCGTCAGCTCTTTGTCAAAGTGAGGGGGTTGTAGACAATCATACCATTTATCAGTGTATGAACTTTGAACAAAATTAGGCCCCTCCTGTTTCAGCTCTCTTGGCCGTTACGCTCTGTATTGTAGGAGAGAGTCGCCGGATTTGGACCGGCGCCTAGGTTGGACCACCTTTAAATTTAGATTAGTAGGGATATTTCGCATTTTTCGGTTAGCCAGATGCATCGTATGCTCATTATTTGCAGTTTAAGATAGGAACTATGCTGGCAATGTCAATTATCCAAGTTTAAGTAAATATTCAATCTTAATATTAGGAGAATCTTACACGGAAAGAAAAGAAGTGGTTATGGCAATCATTTTTGTCACAATTATTCGAGTTTGGTAATCAGCATTATTTTATTATAGTCGTTGAAACTATTGTTTAGTTCGGCCAACTAACAAATAATTATGATAACTAATAAATTGCACGGAAATATTAATACTAGTAAATTTAACTGTATGTACAATAAAATAAGTACAGATAAGAGTTTCCGGATGTTCTAACTGTGTTGAAAAATAATTTTTCCTTAAAAATTAGAAGATTGTAATGCAAACTATCATGATTTAAAATTTACTAGTGTTAGTTCTTTCCTGTGGTTCGAATGACCAAATTCGATATATTTCTGATAAAAATGGTTACCACAACTACTTCTTTTTTTTCCACGTAGGCATACTTTGCAGATAGCAAACCAAACTTGTATCACGCTCTTGAACAGTATACGAATAGACCCATTCTTAAACTAAGAGTGGGCCAACTTATCGTTTCACAATGCAGTGATGGATTTTAATATTGGGCCCACGATTAAAATCAACCTCGACACGTAGGCGTTCATCTCAGGCGTTAATCCAGTCTTGCGCCGATGTTGCATTCAATCTTGCGCCAAACCTGACGAGCATTGGGGTGGGCTCGAGCCGTCCTGGGACCACTGGTTCAGTTCCTACCCGGGGAACATCACGACGATTGAACCGATATTTCTAAAGGGAGGGAAAACGTCGTATTCTTCCGAGAAGATTATTCTCCCCGAAATAATTTTACTTCGCAAGTCCCCCTTTGTTAAACGAATTACTGCAACTGACGTCAGATGTCTAACCATACCATCACCGAACGGTACACGTCGCAGCCATCGTAATTAATGAGCGACGGCGGCCAGCACATGTGCACGTGCCTCTTCCCAGAGACAGGCATCGCTATGCCAGGGCGCGGGGTAAACTTCCCCGGAAGCGCGCCAGCGCAACCCGGTGTGCGGCACCAGATAAGCACTGATCCCAATTACACGTCGGTGAACGGGCCCGCGGGCGGCGTCGAGAGAGGATCACGGATTATCGACTCGGTCCCGATTGGGGGTTGCGCCAATTCAATGGAAAGCCGATACACTTTGAGCGGCGCGCGTCCTTTGTGACGGTCTCAGAACGAACCCTGGACATATTTCACTGTGAGTCGGCGAAGCGTGGACCGGGTAGGGGTGGGGAGTGCGACGAAACCTCGAAGTCGTATCGAGTTCGCGTGGAAGAATCGAATAGAAGAATGGATACCGACGAAACGCGGCGGGTTTGAAGAGAAAGCTGAAAGAGAAGGGATCGCCGTCGTCTTGCTCAAGGTGGAGGCTGCGGAAGGTGGAAGATCCAACGTAATTCGTTGCAGTCGTACGGTGGAGGACGATAGCGGATACGTACTCGACCTGATAAGTCCCGACGATTGTGTGCGGCGAGCTGTCGATGCTCCTCTTGAGACTGAGTGCATCGAAAATATAGAAGAGCGATTCGCCTCGTGTATTCGGCTGTACGTGTGTATATGTACATACCTGGAGGCGCTCGCGGGGTTCCGACAATAAGCGTCGTTTGAAACCGACTTTCTTTCGGGTTTAGCTCTGCGTGCTCGGATATCTCTGAAAACAGAGCCGCTCCGCGGAACCGAAAGAGATTCGAATGCGCATCCGCCGTAGGCGGGTGGGAATTGTTTCGCGCGTGGAAAGAAGAATGTAATAACGATAACGCCGTTGAAAGGAGTCGGTGAACGCGGACGCGGCTGGAAAAATTTCATTAAAATTCTAACGTGGATTTAGTTACGGTTATCGCGTGGCTTCGATATCCCTTATCGTGGCGTTACAATAGGAAAGTTCCAGTGGAACCTTTCTCATGTGAAGTTAGTCAAAAGAAACTAGTTACTGACTATAGTCATCCACTGATTGCCCTTGCATCACCGCCTGTGTATTTCAATGGGCACATCTGCATAAGACGTGACCAGCCAGTAATCGGTCTGTAACGTATTGGTGATCAGTAAACTCGCAGTGCGGTGTGCTAGTGGCCAGGCTATCAGCTTGAAAGCAACTGGAGTGATTTTGAAAATGGCGGAGTAAACGTTAAACATAAAGTTCGTCGCGTGTAAAAGAACTCATTTTAAAATACAAGGATTAAAAAGGAATTCTTTCAGAATTCTCTCTGTGCTATCTGGGAATAATATTGGATACAGTCTTCCTAATCACTCGATTCACTAGAAATCATCTTATCGCTATGCTCTACTTGGTTCGATAATCCGTGTAACTTTTTAAAGAGATTGATGAGAAAATTGGCTAAAATTCTCTAAACCGTAGTAGCGCCGTGTAAGAGAGCTTGGTCATTAACCAATTCCCTCACTTTTGAGTAGCCTCGCGTGCGAAAAGCCTAAGAGCTGCGGAACAAAAATCTTATCCGATCAATTCATTAAATTAATTCGCGGAACGTCGAATCGTACCAACTGAATCGATATAACAACGAGCCGACCAAACAGACCGTCCGTCCATGTATGCGTGCAGTTACACGCTGGCGAGCAAGCACGCGTAATCTATGCACGCGCGTTAGATACCCGAGTAATCGCTATGCAAATGTTCGCGGACCAATTGAACGGCGGGCGGTATGAGGAAAATATCGCGGGAGCGTTATGGTTCGATTCGCAATTTAAGCGACGAAAACACGTCCCCGGCGTCCCCATTATTCGCCATTAATGTCGGCGTAATTTAATTGGCGAGGGATCGGCACAAAGCGGTTAGTAATTACGGGTAGGACGATTCCGGATGATCGGAGGGCGCCGTATTCACCCTTCGATCGTTCCGGGGAGACGGCGCGGCTGCGACGCCGGGGGAGAAGTTGCGCGATTTCGGCGGGAAGCGGCAGAAGTAAATCGGAGACGGATGAGTTATGCGAACGGCAGACGTGACGCTCGCGAATGAGCCGGGTATAAAGTGGGCGTCGAGTGGCGGAGGGCGTGAATGTCGAGGGGATGACTCGCGGCGAATTATCCAATTAAAATTGGAATATATATTCATTTCTTCTGGTAAAACGAATTAAGGTAATATAGGGGATTAATTATTTGCGGGTTTTATACGAACCTTAAAAAATATTCGAGAGGAAGGGAGAGGGGGAGAGGAAAGGAGAGGAGAGGAGGAAGGAAAGAAGGAAAGAAGGAAGAGGAGAGAGAAAGAAAGGGATGAGGAAAGAAAAAAGGGAAGGGAGGGAGGAAGGGAAGAGGAAAGGGCGTAGGAGCGTGAGGGAGAAAGGCGGAAGAAGGAGAAGTAGAGCGAGAGGAAAAAAGAGTGAAGAGGGAAGTAAGGAGAGAAGGAACGCGATGAAAAGTTAATAATTAAATATCCGCTAGAACGATGAACCGGAAGTTTAATTCGTCGATCGAGATGCGAGATCTGATGCACCGGCGTAAAATCGATAAAGCCACCTGCAGTATACCCATCAGCTGCAGCGGATAAATTACTACCTATATACGCTCTCGGGTCCCGTCGCGCAGCATCGCTCCGCTCCTCGGGTTAACCCAGAAATGATCCATCAATTATTATCCGAGACACGGTGTGGCGGGTAGAATTCCCGCGTCGCGGTGGTCGTACGTCTAACGGGAGGAAAATTATTTTCATAACCCGAGAGCATTGGAGAACGCGGGGGGTGAAAAAAAAAAGAGCCACGAGGCGAAGGGGCAAAAACCGCGGTTAATGAGTATAATTATAACGTGATTTCGCGGGTCTCCCGCCCCGGGGGAGCCCCGCATATTTCCGGAAACCCGGGCTTTCCGCGCCGACGAGTCGATTTCAAATGGGGTTTTATATATATAAGTATATATTTATTTCTTTTGGGCGACGGAAGAGATGAAAGCTCTCTTCGAGGTCAAAGGCACACGCCGCGCGCGGAATTAAGGGATGAACGGGAGAAGGGGCTCCTCTGATGATGCGGAGCACGACAAACGTAATGTTTAATGAGGTGGTTTATGGTCTCGTCGATAACGATGATTGTGGATGTCGCGAATCAAAACGAATCTGTTGTCTATTTCCCGCCTATCGTTGTACGGATCCAACGTGATTACTTCCGTGATTCATAACGAAGTGGCCGAGATAAACGCAGGTAAATTTCGATATGAATAATTAATTTACGACAGCGCTAATTGCAACAGATGGAGGTCATGAAATGCAATGAATGTAAAACAGAACGGAATACCATCGTTTCGAACCTATCATATCCTTTACCATCCTCCGAAATTTCGAAGTTGCACTCGAATTGCAATCCGCTTCGATATTACACTTTGTCACTCTCGTATGAATGACCGGCGCGGAGGTCGATTTGAAGTGGTTCGACGATTCCGTACATTTTCGGACAATAGATTTGATTGCGGTGGAAATGGGATTTTACGTAATGACAACACCGCATGGTAATTAAACGAGCACTCGACTCGAAAGTGGTCTTTGGTCGGTAGTAGCTGAAATCAGCCGGTCGTTAACATTCGTTTAGTTTGTACAGATGAAAGAACGGGTCGATCGTATTTGGACGCAAGGATTGATTGGACGGCATTTCATTATTAGAACGGAGCTTGCAGTTGTGTTAATTCATACGGGTCGTTACGCCTGTTCAAATAGCAAATATTGTTCAAGCAGTTTGTATGGCTATCGGTGTTGTGCGATTTGAATAAAGTATAATCGATAGCCAAATGTGAAGGTATTTATTTATTTTTTTTTTGGAAATAATCCACTTCGAAATTATAATTAAGGTTGAATAACGTGACGCTAAAACTAAGCGTAGAACATGTGAGGTTAAATTTACTAGCCAGACAGAAGTAAACAACGTTTTTGAGGTCATATCGTTAAACTGTAAAGACCAATTATTTGAAGCAAATACTCAAAGTAGACATAGTAAGTGATTATTTTCTTATACTTAAAATATGGTTAATTGGTATGGTATATCTTTCAATTAAAACACAGTTCTTGTGTGTGACTTTGGTGAACCGGTCATACCTACACTTTTTTTTAACTTTGAAATGTGAAAAATCAGAACATTTATGAGGCAGAACGTAAAAGTACCAACTTCGGAGTGGCTATTCCTCTGAACATTTTTAATGAAATCATCTGAAGTGTCAACCAGGCACTGTTGATGCATTTAAACATCACGTATTCCAGATACACGGTGAAATTTTTCATTATACGTGATTCGACCTTAAATTGTCCAGCATAACATTGAATTGGCGATGAATGAATGAAGTAGAATAAAACAATGTTAAAATCGCAGATAAGATGACTCTACAAAAAGTAAAAACATTCCAATATGGTTCGGGGACACATGTAGGTATATTCTTCAGCGAATAGCACCAATCCTAGCTCGAGATTTTCATTGAAAAGCCAGCCATCGAAAAGCCGGCTGATGTTTGAGTTTATGAAAAAGAAACTGGAAGAAAAAAACATACTTATCAAGCAGCGTCAGTCAAGAATTCCTGATGATTGATGCTTTTTCCGCTCTTCCGAAG
The DNA here is from genome assembly GCA_963678675.1 of Xiphydria camelus. Lineage (NCBI taxonomy): Eukaryota > Metazoa > Arthropoda > Insecta > Hymenoptera > Xiphydriidae > Xiphydria > Xiphydria camelus. The sequence continues at coordinate 24,140,689 of OY783197.1, read as the reverse complement.
GATTCAATTAACCGGCGAACGTTGAAAGAGCTTTCGCCGCTCTCGCGAGTGATTGATATCGCAACTGCGATTAATTAAGCTATAATTAACTGCCCGCCTTTCTGTTGTTATCATCGGAGCCTGGATTATTGGCAACCCTCGCAGGAGAGCGCCGTCGTTCGCTTCAATGTCGCTTTTCGGAACGAAGCGATCCCGAAATTCGTTTGAAGCTTACCTTCTGATAACAATAACGAGCCAGATGATCCCCTAACGTTTCCCTTAACCCTAGAATACTAATATGTTTTTCTTTATACGTTATTCTAATGGAAGCGTTGTAAAAATTACGACATATCAGTATTCCAGGGTTAATCACACATTCGGATATTCGCTCGTGCGGTATTATTAAACTTAGCGTTTAAAGTATCAAAACGACTCGACTGCGCGGCACCGAAGCGCAATGTTACCGGAGATGGAGAGGAATTTAAATGGAAAAGTTGTAGCGCCGATGCGACTTTAACGCGGAAATTCTCTCTCCCCCGCGCCCCGAGAAATGCGAGAAAAGGGTGCAGTTATTTCAGTCGATTTTCAGTCTCGACTCTCCGAAGAGTTCTCGGAAGTCGAAAAAGTTGAGATCGCTGCAGCATTCCTCGAATATAACTACGTACCTATAGCTATAGCTTCATAGAAATGTCCTATGTAGCGGGCCGAGTGAAGGAAAAATAAAATCGTACAAATTATATATACAGTATCAATTCTGCTTCGCGCAGATGAGAATACAGTCTTGTATGTCAAAGGATTCCACGCTCAATTTCGCTGAAACATTTCGATCGGCGTAACTCGATTAAACCTCGACGCGGAAATATTTAACTTCGCGTAAAGCTCTTCCCAACCACACTTCGAGGTTTTTCCCCCGAGCGAAAAAGAGCTGAAGTTTTTCCTCGGGTAGGTACTCCAGTTACTGTCTATGCCGCCACCGCGTTTCGTTTAATTCACGAGCCGTAGAAGCGGGGCGCCCTATGGAACGGTCGGCAATCTCGGGAAGAGCGCGATAATTTGATTGCCTAATGGCAAAAGTAAGCAAGAGGTAAGACAAACGGCCCGCTGCCTCGGAGGGAAAAGACGTCTACGTAGTTACGCGCGCAAAGAGCGACGAGGGAGAAGTCGGCACGGAGGAGTCAATATAGGACGGGTACGTAGGTACATAAAGTCTCGGCCTAATTACCTGCGGGAAAAGAAGTAAATTGCACCAACGATAATCCCTTTACGTCGAGCCCCTTGCGAGGAACTTCGAGATGAACGTGAACGTGTAATCAATGTAACGAAAGCCATGCACCCTGGGTGAATTAACCACGAAAGTAGATCAATGATATTACTGCATAGTAGTATTAACTAATATAAACAAGATTGGGGACACTTATCGACTATGCTGCAGGTTGATCAGGTTGCAGCGCGATCATGATTTCTTGCTACTATAGCCAGAATCTCACTTCTTATAATTATGAAATTATGGTTGGCGCCAAAATCGACTACGATCTCTGGTTAAATTATGATTTTTTTTCAATCACATTTTTTCTGAGTGTTCACGATAGAAAATAAGTCATAGGAGAATTTTATTGGAAGCGATATGGACCGATGGACAATGAATTCATGATGCCGAATCTGGAGGCAGGAGAAGAAATTTGACCCGGATGCAACTTTGCCAATTCGCACGGGAAAATCTTGGTAATGCGAGAAAATAAACCCGCGAGTCAACTTTCTTCGAGTTTCTCGCCTTTCTCCATTAGTCGACTCGCGTTGCTAATGAACCACTCGAGCGGAGGAGGTAAATATTTCCAAAGCGCGAGTATCGTAGCAAAGGACCAAACTGCAGTTGAATCGGTTAGCGGGACGGAGGTGCTGTGGAGAAAGAAGAGAAGGAGGAACGCGTAATTTAAACCAACGGTCGCGCATTGTTTTGTGAGCCGGAATACCACTTCAATTAAAATACAAATAAACACTCCCTTTTTGTCCGAAAGAGGCTACCCCGACTCTCGTTACCCGCGCCACGGTATTTTCCGCTCGACTCTAGTTCGTTTATTTCTTCCTAGACTTTAATTACTTGTCAATCTATTTCTCGTTCACCGTTTTGGTATATTGTAGAAATTCGGGAATATCGCGTCACTAATGCTAAAAGGTTGTATACGCCAATTTACGCCCCTTTGGCATTGTGAAAGCCAAAAGGGTTTATACAAAAATGTGTTCTCATAATTGATAGAAATACGTAAAAGAGATCCAAATATGATAAATTAAAAAATTTAAAAAAAACAAGATAAAAGAGCATATAGGATATGGTCGATACGTCCTTTTGACATTAAATTTCTTAAAAATTACGAAAACTAATGCCATAAGGGCGTATCCCGTGCGCTCTGTTACTTTTAAATTTTCAGTAATTATTTTTCACTTTATTTATTCACATTAAAATAAATTTTAGTAAGTAAAAAATTGGTTATACGCCTGCTTGACATTATAAAAGCACTTTTTGGCATTAGTGACGTGAATATACTTATTTTTTCTCGCCGAAAATTCAGAAAATCCTTTCGATCGCGATAAGTCTACAAGACGCAGAACGTCCTACAAATTGAAGCGGAAATATTGATTGTTCGACGAATACCGCAGCTTGCAAAGTTTATCATCGTCATCTCATCTCGGTCGTATGTACCCAGTCAGACATTTCTAATTCACGACGTGCGTCAAGTTAAATCTGCTTTAAATTTTCTTAACTTTGATGTCGAGTTAACAGAAATCGTTTGTTACAAGTGTACATTTCAAATGATACATCAAATTTAGATCGTGCCACGATCAAAATATAATTAAGGTAACAAATTTACGCAAAATTTAACTTAACGGATCACGGTAATGTCTAAAATTAACATATTATTCCCGAAATATAATTTAATCGCACATTTACATAAATAACAGTGTCAAGGGAGGACTCGTAAAACACACAAAGGTGCCACAAAATTTACATCATATGTCTGGCTGGGTTCATAGCCGCGATCGCGTAAGTGGCGAGTCTCTCCAAAAACAGATCAGCATCACGCGAGGTAAATCCAGAAAGTTCGTGTACTTCTGGTGATTAATCATTACACGCCGTACGAGCAACGAGCCTCGACTATAGTCTGACTCGTAATTAGACCAGATTAATGGTCAGAGTCCAACGACGAAGCTCTAACTTGCTCGGCGGAAAGTTTTCCCTTGTCGTATTAGACGTGATTTTTCTAACCTACTTCTGGCACCTTAAAGGGCACGAGCACCGAGGTCCTGGTTGGAAATGAGTGGTCGTAGGTGCATAAAAGACCGGTGGAAACGAGGGGCGTGGCCAGACGTTGTAACTCCAGCGTGCTCCAAGTTTTCTCCAGCAAGGTGGAAAAGAAATAAAATAAACCCCCACACTCTGAACTCTTATGTAACATCGGCGCCATCGGTGAAAATTACGAGAACCGTCGAATCCAGCCGCATGTCAGGGCGGTTCCATAGGGGCGATGCGCGTATACATAGGTACGCGAGACCCAGATGTTTTCTATTAATTAACGCGCGTAATCCGCAGTCCCGTTAGCTTTATCCGAGCTTCGGTGCAACATGATAAATCAATTATCGAATTAGCGGCTTATTGCGCCCGGGGCCCGCGTCCCCGAAGCTTTACTCATTTACACGCGCATTAATACTTGCAGCGGCGTACTGTTTGCAGACGAACAGTGCGCTGAAAGCGGAAGCGTCGAAACGTCCGCGGATGGAAATCTCCTTCCCACGCTCTGCCGCGGCTGCAGACGATATTCGCGCTCGGATTTCGGGCGAACAGAAACGCCGCGCGATGTCGTGGCAATTTTTTCATTCGCGCGCTATTCCATTGCAATTTTCATCGACTTTATAATCCTTTGTTCTGAACTGCACCTTTGCGGTTTAATTTCTAAGATTTCTACTTTTGCAAGTAAATCGCAATCTCTTGAAACGATCGCTCGACCATCCCACCTTATTATCTTATATATTTGTTTCGCATTGATTACAAAAATCACGGTTATTAGGCCTAAATTTCAAAGTAAATGTACAATTTTTCATTTTCGAGAATATTTTCTTTAATCAGAAAATTGCCGATATCTCGGGATTTCTTCGAAATCACGTCAACAAGTTTATGTTTTTCAAAATCAGTGTAAAAAATATATCGAATAGGATGGTCGAAAGTTGGATTCCAGAAATGTCGATTTTCGCGAAAATATTATTTTCCCCTCGCCGTCGAACTACTTTTCGCTCCTCGTATTCTAAACGTCCGGCATCGTTCGGGCGTAATTTCAACCGAGCGCTGTTTACGTTATCGCGAGTTTTCCTCCTCCCCGCCTTTCCTCAGACCTCCCCTGCGTCGGCCGCAACGGTCGTAAAACGAAACCGCGGTACAGGCTATAACGCGCGAAATCGCGCCGCTGAAAATCGTATATCGCCAAATTGCAGTCGCGCGTGTGCGACTATCGCGAACTGGTACACCGCGTGCCGTGCGCTGTGCGTACCCACGCACGCGGTATCTGCGCGCACGAAACGCAGACATAACTGTCATCGACACACCTGATTCGCAAATTATCCGGAAGTGTATTGGCAACTGGAAGATAAATAGGAACCGCGTCGTAACGACGGCGCACGAGGGTCCTGTGCGTTTTGATTATTCAGCGCCGCCGCTCGGCTCGCTTTCGACGTTCGATTCCGGGCTGAGGAAAAACCAAAACGCGTGGCCGCCACTCGCGGAAGAAGTGAAACTTCGATACTGATGGGTAACAAATATCGCTGAAAGTATTAGGAAAAGTGGGATAGACGCCGCGGTTGAAGAGCGAGTTCTAAATGGATTATCTCGAATTTGATTGCAGGTATCGAAAAAAAGTTTAGATAAAAAGTATTTATCTATATTTTTACTGTAAAAAAGTTACTACGCATTTTTCACATATCTCCACTGCGTATCGAGATAATCGAGTTCAAAGTTAAGCAGAGACTGCGGCATCTGTCCCATTTTTACCCTAACGATATTTTTTTTGTAGATTCATGTTAATAATTACGTATTGCTCAGAGACCTGGCAATAATTAATCGTTGCTATACTTAGCAATACTACATTGCTTCAACGTGTTGCAATAATCGAGAGCAAAGAAATCAAACCTTATTACTCCAGCGCCCTACAATAAAATATTGCTTCAACACGTTACAATACCTCATTGCTCCAGTGCTCAACAATCATGTATTATTGCTTCGATATCTCAGAACAATATGTTGCTTTTACATTTACAGTGTTACAAATTTTAGTATAGCAATAATGCCGCTGGTGGAGGAGGAGCAATATTTTATTGTTCGCCTAGCAACATTATTGCTCTTTTTTTTCCGTGTAATAATTGATCATCGATGTGGTTATTAAGTCAAAATTAGTTTTTTTTTCATGTGTAACATAAGTACGGAACATTTTAGCCTGAAGATTTTTCAAAATTCCATGATATTTCCAAACTGTAAAAAATCTATAATCTCTCCACAAGACTTCCAGTAGATTTCCGGAATCACTGGCCCCCCTGTTCTTGCGATGAAGTCCTGTACGATAAATTCAGAAATGACACGCAACAAAATGCGAAGGCTGCAGTTGGACGAAGCTGCATTAATGCAGAAATAAATGCCGCAAGTTGAGAAGGAGCAATATTTTATTGCTAATTTTGTTTTTCGTGTCAAAATAAACGCTCGTAACCCTGAAATTCAGTTAAATCAAACGATCCCTTTCTCAGTAAGGCTGCCACCTGCACCGCCAGCGCGCGAACGAGCGCTTGACGCAACCCCGTCTTCTCAAAGGCCCGTCCGGACGCCTTTCAACGCCCTCTGACAGAAGTAAGATCCCGGGACTTTACATAAATATAGACACCCCGACCCTCTGTTTCCACTAGGACGCGAAATAACCGCCCCCCCACCCCGCAGCCGAGCGGGTATAAAGGCACCTCTCGACGAACTCGGAATTCGCCGGCTTAGGTCGCAGTTATTTATCATTACCATTTAAATGACGTGTATTCAGACACGGGTCGTCCGTCGAGTTCTCCGCGGCCGTCTTAAGCTCGGCCCGTGAGAGAGAAGTGAAGAGGAGGACTTTGCCAATAATAACAATAACAATGGCTCCTCATTTGCATGTCAAACCCTGACACGCGCGCGCGAACCCCGGCCGATTCGCATGCGCGCGTCCACCCCCCTCGCCTGCCGCCCTTCGCTACCTCTTCATCCCTCTCTCTGCCATTCCCCCACTCAACGCGGCATACCAATATCTTTCCGTTAATTAAACGCTAATTAATCAAATTAAATGCTCTGTTATTTCAGCGCAATGTAATTCATTTTCTAATTGGATCCCAACATTGACGAGTGCATCACGCGCGGCTGCACCATCACCCCGCCGCGTATTTTGAACGTTTTATCGCGCGCCGCTCCGCGCGAATGACGCATTCGTACACCGATGCATATTCGCGAACCGTATTGCCGCCGACAATGATCGCGCCGCACTGCGAAAACGCCCACATTATACCGGGCGCGATTTAATCGCTCGTGAAGGGCAGATTGTTGGTTCGTGAAATTATGCGCGCGTAAGAGTTCACGAGTCGACCGCAACAAGTGTCACGTTTTAAAACCGCGCGCGCGTGCGGTCGGACGCGTTCGTCCGGGGATTAATTGAAGAATTCAATTTGAAAGCTCGCGCACCCTTTCCGGCGTTAAAAGCCGTTCTTCGATCGGCCGATTATTAACTTCGCTCGACGCCTCCGTGCGACGGAGGCGCGAATTATGTAATTAGATGCGCGGAGCGTGCGCGTGAATATGTGTGCATGGAAAAATTTCCTTATTGAATCTGCGTGAATAAAGCTTCAAGAAGTTTCATATGAATTCTAGTTAATCTGATATGAAAACAAATCAATCAATCAATGAAAACATTATTAGTTACAGTGGTTCCGAATATCGTGACAAATAGTGATTTAATGTAAAATTTGTATACAATTTCATGTGTTTGCAATACTTGAAAAACATTCGGATGAAGAAATAACAGTATTAAAATTTATATACCGTACACGGAAAAAAAAAGCAGGAATTTTTATTGCTTCGTCCAGTAGCGCTGAGACTCGAGCTCGTTTTCAAAAACTTGTACAGAGAAAACTGTACTGTGTACTGCTTACAGCGATAAATAAAAATGTCTCCTCTGTACAAATTCTTGAGGACGAGCTCGAGTCTCAGCGCTACTGGATGAAGCAGCAAGAATTGCTGTTATTTTTCCTTGTGTGGATTTGAAACTAACATATATACCGCTTTTTAAAGCTCACGTAAATTTTATAAATAAAACTAATGAGATATTTGTATGGTAACAACATTGCATTGCATTATTTTCGTAAGAAAATTGTTCATGAACAATACATATGGCAATTCTTATTGGGCGTATCATCTTTCACATTAAAATTATTTTAGTATGGGAGTGCGTGCACATCGCGATTATCATATTCACGAGCGGGACACGCGGTTAAAAGAAACGGCATATCGCCCGAAAATTGCGTTTTGCATAAAAAGAAAGGACGGCCGGTTCCGCCCGCGCGCCGTTAGTAGATTATTATACCGGAAATTGAATGAATATTCATTACGGTCTAAATTTCCATCATCTTCGCCGAAATATTAAGTTCTCCTCGACGAGGGCTTATTGGACTTTCGACGGTGACCCGGGCGCGGTGGCCCGGTAATGCCGACGTTTAACGCGCGCGGTCCCTGCAACGAGCGCCGTTCATTATTAGGCTCGATTCAATACGCTTATACATGTACGGCGAAAATTATGGTGCCTGTATAATGGTCGATTTTACGAGGGGGGCTCTTCTTCTACTCCTCCTCTCTCGTTCTCTCGCGATCTTCTTCCTCCGCCGTCTCTCTCGACGCTTTATATTTACTGCAACGTCGTTCGGAGTTGAAAGAGGCCATGGAGTTCAAGTAGGAAATTTCTTATTTTCTTTTTACACGGAGAGAGTTCCCCGAGTGCATCGTTAAATTGTTCCTACTCTATTATAATGGCTGCTAGACGTCGAATTAATTATTGGGAAACAATGCGAGACGAATTATGTAGTATTAACCTTCGTCTGGAGATAGTACGTGTATATGATATAGGTTGAGAATTTTCACGAAAATTCTTCGAGGCCGGGTCGAAAGAACGCGAAATACAATACGTTGTAGAAGCACACGTGTCTGTGATGTATACCTCTACACATGTACCATGTAGGTACTCACCACGTGTAGGTACCACCTACCTACGCGTGGACAATTTTCGCGAAATGGCTTTCAATGCGCTCCGTTTTGCGGACCTTTCGCTCGTGTTTCTTCGCATTCACCAGACGCGCACGATATGTGACCCGCAGGAAAACCCCTTTCCTATGTTTCGCGTTATGCGTCACCTGCATTCGGGAGATAGGTACATAGCGCTTTGCGGTTCGCGTAACGATGAATTCTCGCATCACTGAACGCGTTAGTGTATGTTCATTTCGTATTTACCTATCCCAATAAATACCCGTCCATCTATTAGGCGTATAATAAACGTTTGTTCAGAGAGTGTATATATTTGGTATCGGTATATCATGTTACGAGGATTGAATGTATGACATTATACGGTTCTCAATGTACGTATAAAATACGTGGATATATGATATTAATTCTTTAACCGTATAGGGAAGAGCGGGGCTAAAAGTAACCAGGATAAGTAGTAACAAGCGTTTTGTAGGGTGCCGCGATTTTCCGGAATACACGGAATTGTGCCCTGGATAAGCTAGATGCCTGTTGTAACCATTGTAACTGGCTAATCTCTCGCGCACCTTCGTCGAACAGAGTTCCCTGTTATCATCATCTTTTTATATAGTCGTACTACCATGCAGTAATATTATTGATCTACTTTTGTGGTTAATTCAACCATGGTGCATGCTGTCATAAACTACAATCTCGTTGTTACTATAACCTTGCAACAAAAGTTATTTCGACTGCATTAATGATTAATGATATACGTAATTTTTTTTTCATCGTTATTCGTTTAAAAGACGTATAGAATGAACGATTTTCTTAAGAAACACTAAATACGTTTAATTGAGGAAAATTTTTCTCTAAAATAAACGTAGCCCGTTTGTGTATGTATATTATACGGAACGATGTTTACTGGAATACTTTATAATCACCTGTACGTCGAAATTTCCATGTACAGAATAATCAGAAAAATATTCGCCTATAGTGTGGCTCGTTACGCACTTCCGCAAAATTCTATCATAGAATACACGGCAATATACGCACACGCGTATATTACCCATATCGGACTCGATATGGATTTCGGACGTGGCTTCGATTCGACTGAGAGTTTTCACATGTACGCGGTCGAGTAGCGCGACATGTGCGCGGTCCATAGAGAGAGGGAGAATGGAATATCGGTCCCCTGTCTCCTTTCAATGGTATATGGATCTGGCCTGCTCCACGCACGTAGGACCGGCTTGGGGGATAGTAGGCACTGTACCAATATCAATTACTTGCGGTAGTAGCCCCCACCCCCCGCTCGTGTATCATCCGCTATTCTAGCGGGGCCATGCTTCTCATTCCGGCTCCGATATGCACATATACGGTGTTTCGATATCATTCACCCGCGGAGATAAGGTCATGCCGAAAAATCAATTCGAATTAAAGTATTCCGAAATTGGGGTTCGACTTAAAATTTTAGCCCTCTCTACTTTAATACTTTTAATGCTCCAGTCGGCCTACTCGGTCTGTAAGCTTCTCTTGCGAACCTAAAGTTGGTAAAATGTCCACTGAGATGGACCATTTTTGGCTCCGCGTACACGGTAACCAAATGGTATTTTTTATATATTTGTATACAAAGATTTTTTCTAAGATATATGCAATTATAAAAATGAATACATTTCAATACGAAATTATCGTTTTAGGGGAGAGATGCCGAATTTTGATAAGTGTCTAGGTTGGACCACCTCTGTGCTTAGAACAGTAGGAATATTTTACGTTAAGTGTTTAGATAGATGCATCGTATCCTCGGACTTGGTACTAGATAACGCAACTTTTCCATTAGTTCTGACAGCCATATTTATAGCTCGTAGGACAGTAACGGTTCTGGATGCAAAGGTGGTTCAACCTGAGCACCGATCCAAATTCCACTACTTTTTCCCTTAAATTTCATACAGGAGTATATTAATTTTCATAATCAACGCATTGAATTAAAGCTTTATATACAATTATATTACGTTTCATACAAATTTTTTACAGCGTAGAGTTTCAATACAACGGAAAATCAACCTACCGTAAATCTCTAAAGTAATACACTGAGAAAAACAACCCGGTCAATTTAACCAAAAAATCCTGGAGACTGTAATTAAACCGTTTTGTGAAACATGAATCCACCATCTGTTTGAATAAACTGACCATTTTTCCGATTAGAATAACTAGACGCGTAATCACAACAACTGAACATGTAGTTGGAATGACTAAACACCGGGTTCAACTGACCGGTATTTTGGTTAGAATAATTTAACTCATTTAACCAAATACATTTTGTTATCATAACCAAGTTATTTTTCTCAGTGTCGGCCTAAAATTTCGACTCGCGGGGCGCCGACGGAAAGTTAAATTCTCGCTCGCGCGAAATCCAGAATAAGAGAGCCCGACGTCTCTAACCGTAAATAGATGGATTGATTAACGTCTCTATCTGACTCTCCGTGCTCCAGCCATCGCGTTTGCTCGGTGTAATAGCCACAACGAGCGGTCGCGCGGGTGGTCCACGCCCGGGATTGACCGCTCGTCCCACCACGGCAAACGGTGCACATTCGAATCGTTCGCCGCTGGAATTTCGTTGATTCGCTCTCTCGGGTCAGCGCGGGATAGAGAACGAATTCCATTCGCTGCGCGCGGCTCTGAGTAACGAGAACATTTCGCGTGGACTTCGCGGATAAGCGTATCGCTGCCTCCCCCCCACCCCCCGCCTATATTCTACGTCGTATATCGACTTCTCTGCGCAGATGCGTATCTCTCTGTTTGGTATTCTTCGCCAGCATCCGGGCTGCTGCTCGAAGCTTTCACGGTTAATGCGCTCGACTTTATATCGGTATCTCTCGAAGTACCGGCGCGGGCGGCGTCTCGCTCGACCTCCCTTCGTCGGCGGGGAGCACCTCGCCCGCGATTTCCCCGGCACTCCGCTCAAGTGCGTCCGCAATCGAGGAAACTGCTTAAGAGGGGCGGGGGCGCGTCTCTTATTTTCGCTCGTACACTTCGCGGTTCCGGAGATTCGCGAATCGCGAGTGCGAGCGATGCTTTTTGCATAAGTGAAGCATATTTTACAGTTGTCGCGCGTCTGACTCTCTTGTGTTCTCTCTCTCTCTCTCTCTCTCTCTCTCTATCGTATTCAGGCAGTAGTTGATCCTTCCGGCTCGGTCTCTGGGTGGGGTTCTGTCACCTCAGGCGTTCCGCAGGGCTCTGTCCTCGGTCCTCTTCTCTTTTCTATTTATTTGCGTAGCCTCCCGCCGGTTCTCCAGTACTGTAAACACATGCTATATGCGGACGACCTGCAGATGTACTGTCATTGCTCTCCGGCGGGGCTTAACGAGGCCATTAGGCTGGTAAATTTGGATGTCTCCTCGGTGGTGTCGTGTGGGCCGCTGATAACTCTTTAAAATTGAACGCGTCCAAGACTAAGTCTATTATTTTTGGAACCAGCAGGCTCATCAACTCGCTTGATTTTGACATCATTCCAAGCATTGAGGCTGGCGGTGTGTGTTAGTCCCTTAGTCGCAAGTGGCGAGGAACCTTGGTGTATTGTTCTCCAGGACCTTGTCCTGGAACGACCACTTCTCCGAGGTTGTGTCAGGCGTATTCACGCTACGCGCTCTTTCAGCTTAAGAGAAACCGTGATTTCCTTCCTATCCATCTGCGGAAGAGGCTAGTCACCGCCCTCATATTTCCACACTTCGACTATTGTGGGGCGTTGTTCGGGGACATATCCGAGGAGCGGTGCGTCAGGGTACAGAGGGCCGTGAATATGTGTATCCGTTTTATCTTTGGTGTTCGGCGTGTCGAGCACATTACGCCTTATCGGCGTAATCTACATTGGCTCGATTATCGGAAGCGATGCGCATGCCTCATTGGCTCCCTGTTCTTCTCTGTCCGATCTACAGGTGAGCCGGCTTACCTTGCGGGCGTGTTTCGTGATAAGGCTTCTTCTCTGGTGCACTGTACTCGGGAGCCTGTCTCCAACTTGCATGTCCCGGTATGTCGGACTACCGTGTGCCAGAAATCTTTTGCTGTCGCCGCCTCTTCCCTGTGGAATTCGCTACCTCTTGTCATTAGGGAGTCAGCCTCTGTCCCTATTTTCAAGAAGAGGCTTCACTCTTGGCTGTTGTCCGATGACTAGATTATTGTTCACTCTTTCTTGCGCTTTCTGCTTTTGTCATTCTCGTTATCTTTGTTCTCTCTCTCTCTCTCTCTCTCTCTCTCTCTCTCTCTCTCTCTCTAAATTGTTTTTTACTTCTCTCTTTGTCTCTTTCTTTCTCATGCAGAAAGACGAACCGCTCGAGGCATCTCGCTGTCGTATATTTCTCCATCGCATCATTTTATTTCCTTCGATTTTTCTTCGTACGTTTGATATTCCTCCTTTCGCCACTTTGTACATCTTAGTTTCAAAGCGAGTGGTTCTCAACTTGGATGCCGTTACGGAGGCGAATTGCGTGCGCGAAATTTTGCGTGACCGGGTACGCGCCTAAATTTAGACACGCGTTCATTAATCGACACAGATTCGCGTAGATGTAAACGTTTTCATTTCGAGATAAATAATTTCCCATGCAGGATATGACGGAACTAGAGCAACGGGATTTAATATTCGCCCCATTACATGTAAATTTCTCAAAGTATCTTAGAAAAAATGTATACCTATAAAATATATTTAAAAATGGTGGAATGACGGCCATCAGCAGCGAAGGTGTTGTCCAGTGGAATGGTTCGCGGTAATCACTGCAGCCTTCATAGGATTTATCCAAGAACAAAATACCAAAGAGATTCTTTATAAGCGTAGTAAAATATCTAGTCTCTCTTCACGATACTCAATTCTAAAAATATGGATTTATAAGTAAAAAACTGCCACTTGAACTTGAGATGTCGAATTTTCGCGAATAGTTCACTTATTTTCAGACTATTGAAAAAAAAACTAGTGGTCAAAAAAAATATGCATAACAAAGACCGCGTAATCTTATGTGGAATATGCTGTACAAATTTATAACGGCAAACAATTCAGCAATTTTCGAGATATTTCGACCATCGACTTCGAAAAACTAAAGTTTTCCGCCCAGACTAGACCTACATTATGTTGCTTCGTTTAAAACGCTATATCTTATTCGCCTCAGTCAGTATTGACTCGACATTTTCAGAGAATATTTTTGGAATATCGTACGTATTGAAACTGTTTAAAAAATTGAATGTTTCTATCATATCAGGTGTATATGCCCCGTCATTTAAGTTTACGTACTCGTGTCTGTATATCATCAAACTTCGTTAACAATGTAGTAGTAATACCCGACGCGATCGGGGCATACCACATGCGTTGCAATTAATCTCTATTCATGCAGGCCTATCTGGGGCCGAGACGATCGAGGGTTAATATTGATCCAGGTGTCGTCGTCGTCGTCGTCGTCGTCGTCGTCGTATATCCGTTTAGCGCAGTGTTCGGCTCAGAGTTTGGGAACGTTGATTAAAGACCAGGGGTGAAGATGAGGGGTGTGCAAATATACGCAAAAGACGGAAATCAAATTTAAGTACGGAGGAAACTGAAAGAGGAGGTTTATGCATGTGAAATATCCTCGAGAGATTCTATTTTTCGTACAAATTTCTCCGCGAAATATCCTAGCGAACGGTATAATGAATTACCACTCACGAAAATTATCTATATATTTTTTGTGTAGCGTATAAAATTGTAAAAAGTTTATCCGAAAAATCGACAATTCCTCTCATCGTCACGGCTTTCCAGAAATCTCCGAAATTCGTGAAAATCTCAGCGCGCGAAATCCTTTTCATTCTCCCTAATCAATTCGCGCGGCGGAAGTCATCAATTCATCCTTCAGCAAGCGGTAAAAATGGTTCTTAAGCGCGCGTGGCTTATATACACCAGTGGAAACACGACACACTGAGATCCCTTCAACAGCCTCCCCCCGACCGTTCTTAAAAATGTAACAATTCCAGGGTCGCGCGCTCCGCTGATACCGGCCGTATAACGGTATAGATTTCCGCCCCAAGAGGGCGGCTTTTATGACACCGAATCATAAATCCGGGCCTCCGACTCGTAACGAAACGGCGGGCGATTTGTCGTGTGTCAGCGCCTCATAGTGCGAGGCACTTCGTCGCGCGACACCCTCGCTCTCGGGTCTTTGTATCTTCAGACTGTAGTGCCCGCGGACGGGACCATATTACATCCTCGGAGGAAGCCTCTCGCGCGTTACATGAAATTCGTTTATATACGGATATTCTCGTGCGTGAACGTCGCACACGTCTGTCTCCTTGTGCGTGTGCGTATTCAATTCGTACAATGGAGAGGAGAAGGAGGATGGCGCCTTCCTCCGGGGATAAGGTTGAAAGTCTTAGAAACGCTCGACGATATTTATTTGCACCCTTACGTTGCTCGCTTTAGTGACTTATAGATATGCATGGATTATTTGGCGAATAAATTATCATTGACGTAGCATTTCGAGCATCGAGTATTTAAGAAGGAAAAATTGATTATCGACTTCGATTTCAATCCTGTACAAAATCAGAGATAAGAACGACGAGGTGACGACGTTCGTGTAATGAGATTAATTTGGAACCGACATTTGAAATATAAATTATCGTCAACGTAGCATTTCAAGCATTCAGAATTTAGGAAATAAAAATTGAGTACCGAGTTCAATGTGAATTCTATAAAATATTAGAGATTATATAAGCGAAGAGCGATAGTTCGTGTAACGAGATTAATTTGGAACCGATATTTGAAAAATATATTATCTTCGACGTAGTATTTCGAGCCGTCAAGCGTTTAGAAAGTAACAATTAAGTATTGAGTTCAACGTAAATTCTATAAAATATTAGAGATTATAACGACGAAGCGATAGCTCGCGTAACGAGATTAATTTGGAACCGATATTTGACGAATAAATGATCGTCGACGTAGTATTTCAAGCCGTCAGGCATTTAGAATGTAAAAATTGAGTATCGAGTTCAACGTGAATTCAATAAAAGTCAGAGATTACAACGGCGAAGCAATATAGTTCGTGTAACGAGATTAATTCGGTATCGACACATCCGGTTCTTCTTCCTTCGATCGCCTCGCACGTGCCCGGCTTCCAAGTGTCGAAAGTAGTAGAGAGGCTTGTCGAGATGAAAAACATATCGAACGCGCGCGGGGTCAGGAAGACAGCGGATGTATGGGAGCGGATACGAGGGTGCGAGAGACCCCCTCACTCCCTGGCAAACAGGTGTCATAAAGCGGGGACGTGTATTCGCGCGAGAAGGTGGGCGCGGGTCAAAGCCGAGACGTGACGGGCGAACGTGTCTCCCTGTGATCCTTGCCAGCTATATAGACGCGTTCCCACTGCAGGTACTCGCCTCGCGCGTCTCTCCGGCCCTCCTTGTGTATACAGCGCCGTTATATCGAGATATCTCGGGGAAGTCTTCTTCGCTGAATTTCTCCGCTCAGCTCTGGCTGCGATGGTTAAGTCAATAGAGCGTTGTCTGGCTAGTGTCTACAGTCACTTATAAGGCTAGTGCACACAGAGGGATCGAGAACGGAGAGGAGGACCGTACGTGCTCGCCTCGTGTTTATCGGCGTAGTGGCGAGAGCGAAGAACTGTACCAGGATGGTATTATCGCAGGAAACGGGAAAGCGTTATATCGACGCTGAGTTATCTAGATTTCAGGTCAAATATTGCGATCGAGGAGAGAGACAGATTCATCGTTGACTCGGCAAATTGAGTAGGTACTGTGGACCGTAACGGTATTGTAGCGAAAATGGTTGTTATTGCCGGAGCAGATATCGTGTACTGTAAATTTATACGTTTTCGTAAATCGCGTGACTAGTGCCAAAAGGTGGAAATACGTAAAAAGAAAGTCTAAAAATGATGGAATAAACTAAAGGCAACAGGGCATATCGGATATATTTTATACGCCCTTTTGGCATTAATTTGTTTTAATACACGACAACTAAAGCCATAAGGGCATATCGATTAAAGGCTTATATTTGTATGCACATTGAGAAAAATGACTTGGTCAATTTAACGAAAATTCTAAAAATACGACGACTAAATCATTTAGTGAAACATAAATCGATCATCTGTTTGATTAGACTGTCCACTTTTCGGTTAGAATAACTGAACGTTTGGTTGGAATAACTAAACATTTGGTTAGAATAACTAAATTTGGTTCAATTGATCAGTATTTCGGTTGGAATAACTAAACGCGTTTAACCAGATGCATTTTGTCATTGTGACCTAATTATTTTCCTCAGTGTAGGTACATATTGAAGAATTTGTCATGAAACAACGGCTGAGGATTTTTATTGAAACTGAAATTTAAAGTTTGTAAAGATCATAAATAGCTAAGCATAAAAATGAAGTTAACTGAATTTATTTTTTTTAAACTTAATTCTTTAAATAAAAAATTTCATTGCTATTGTGTGTTGCCTGAGAATATTTTTTCCTTCCATCTGGCAGATTCTTTCCATCGTCACATTACCGGACACCATGTATACATACAAATAAAGGCTCAAGATCGATACGCCCTCATGGCATTAGTTTTCATGATTTTTCGAAAACTTAATGCCAAAATGGCGTATAGACCAAAACCTGTACGTCCTTTTACTTTTAAGTTTACAATTTCTATTTCTTTCACTTTATTTATGTACATTTAAGCCAACTTGAATAAATGAAATATTTGTTGTACTTTCTTCTTGGCTTTATAAAGACACTTTTTGATGCGTAGATACGGCCTCCTGGCTTCAGTGACGCGAAACGAAAATCTCTGAAATTTCGCACATCCAACGTCTACCCCTCCCGGAACCCGCTTCATTCGGCGAGTAATCCAACCGCCGGTTGGTTCGTCACGACTGGGAAACCGCGCAGCGATTAAAGTTTACCACGAACGTCCTGCGTCAACGAAGACGACGAAGTTCTCGCCACCGGGGGGGATGCGAGGGAGCGCGCGGGTGGCACGCGCTTCTGCATCGGTGAGAATTCAAGTTAGGGGTTCGACGAACATCGAGAGCACGCCTCGCGACAGGGGTGGAAGTCTCCGTGAGCGAACTATTTCTCTCTCCGACTCTCTCGCCCCTCTACCCCCTTTCAACTCGCGTAACCCTGTTACGTATAGTTCGATGCGCCCGAATATATTATACATACGTTCGATGATATGTTGCGCGGTGAAAAGGAATTGAAAATCTGGCACGCGTGCATCTCGATAGAATACCATGGCGTTTTCAACAGCATGCACTGGTGTAGCACTGGTGTAAAATTCGTACTCGCGGGGCCATGTGCTACACCTGTGCAGAACAGTTTTGCAGCTGAAGCTAGGGTCAACCAGCTGCTGAGGTATGCTTCCATTTCAATTAATGTAAATAAATTCAGTCTATTTTAATTACTTTTCTCCATTTTAACTATGGAGAATAGAGTAGGTTCTCTGCTTTCCATGATTTCAACCGAACAATCACACTTAACTTCTACTTACGTTTATTCTGTTCTCGCCAGTTGGAGAACCTCTTCTCTTCTCCACAGTTAAAATGAACAAAATTAATTAAAGAAGACAACATTTGCTTAAATTAATTGTAACGAAAGCATGTCTCAGCAGCTGGTCGATCCTAGCTTCAGCCGTCAAACATTTGCAAAGCTGTCCTGCACAGGTGTATCGCATAGCCCCGCGCGAATACGAATTTTACACCAGTGCCACACCAGTGCTGCCCCAATGCAGGCTGTCTTAAAACGCTGCCAGCGACGCATCGACATTTCCGCACGCGTCGCGCACTTCGTCAGGGAGTCGGCAACGGGGACAGAATCTCGATCGATGTCGCCCGCCAAATAGCTCTCGAGATTAAACGCGGGTGGGGTATTTCTCTCCGTTCGCGAAATTGCTCGTCGCGATGCTCTTTGCTCGATACTTCCTTGTCCGCACGAAAGTGGAGAGCGCACGCTGCTCTCCTCCCCCCGTCTCCTACGACGTCCGATATTGAACGTGGATTTCCGGAGGTGGAACGAGCGTCGGGACGCGCTACCCCAGTCGACCGATCCGATCCGTGATCGTTATGTTTGTCGGAAGTATCGCGGCGGGCGAACGGCGCCACCGTCGCTGGACCTGAAGATGCTGGGGTCGAGCTCCGCGAGGCACTTGAATCGCGGAAGGGAGAGTATTCGTAAAATTATCGAAATATACACCCCGCGCGCGCGGACCATATGGGAACGTTAAATATTACATTCTCATAAAAAAGTAAGGCGGAAGGGAGAACCGCGCGCCGGTGGGAGTAAAACGGGCGAATCCCGTGGACCCCCACGGACCCCGTGCCGGCCGTTAGCATTAATTTGACAGGATAGTTTACCTTCGGACGGCGGTCTACCGGCTTCGGTAACGAACTGGTAACCCTTCGGTGGCCGTCTTATTAGACGAAATTAATGTACCGAAACTCGGAGTAACCGCAAGGAGCCGCGGAAAATCTCAGTTCAGTGGTCCCCCGGGACATGAATCATCCCCGACCGAACCCGGGGGGGGGGGGGGGGTCACGCCGAGACATAGCTCTTCCCGATCCCTATTCTCGTTCACCGCTTTCCGACCATCGCGTCGGCGATGGTCTTTGCACCCGAGTTTTAACGAGGAAGTCGCCGAGATCTACCCTCGCGCTACTCCTCCTCACCCCTTTTCACCTCGTTCATCTCCTACCGAATATACGAGAGGGGAGAGGGAAATGGAGAGAGAGAGAGAGGGGGAGAGAGATAGATAGATAGATAGAGAGAGAGTGTGTCGTTATACTCCGGCGATATATGTATGTTGCGCGGAGGAGGACGTGGTCGTTTGTAGGTATTTGTTTATTAGCTCGTAAATTCAACGGTCGAGGTGGGGGGAGGCGTAGAAGGGAGAGCTTAGAAGTAATATGGCATTCGACCTGCTCTCCCTCGAGCGTTCGCGCGAACTTTTCCGTAATTCTCTAACGCGATCATACATATGCTCCCTCACTCTGCTCACGTCTTACCTCCTATTCCCGCCATTTTTCACTTCCATCGCGGATGACACGAGCTGATCTCACAGCCGGAGTAGCCCGTGGAAACGAGGAATCAATGCGGAAGGAGGATTTACGGAATCCAGATTTCCTTCAAA
Source organism: Xiphydria camelus (assembly GCA_963678675.1). Taxonomy (NCBI): domain Eukaryota; kingdom Metazoa; phylum Arthropoda; class Insecta; order Hymenoptera; family Xiphydriidae; genus Xiphydria; species Xiphydria camelus. The sequence goes on along the minus strand of OY783197.1, from coordinate 24,121,305 downwards.
AAATGTGTTACCCCGTGGGATGGAGATATGCACGTATTCTCTCATAAATGTGCGTGGGTATTATATCGATCTCTATGTATTGTTTTCTTGAATATACAGTTCGTGGAAGACGATAAGGATATGTCGGTGAGTTCCTGTAACAATGATAGGAATAACTCGCGCGTGAAGAATGTATCGGTGTCCCAGTACATCGGCCTACAAAAAATTCTTCGCTGTGATTTCGATTTAGGAAAATAAAAATTCAGGTTTCTCGATTCGTAGAATTATCAGGCGATCGGATGCACAGCCCTCGCGTTAATTAGGGGAGAGTTGGTTATATTGTACCACTGTCTAAATAACACCACCACTGATATTTTATCAAACAGAGTGCTCCTCTAGTTCTGTTTTAGAAATTATCAGTGGTGGTACGATTTAGAATGTGGAACACAACAACAAATTCTCCAGTGTGGACCTACACTGTAAAAATTATTAGAATCTTAAGAACCAAAAGAATCTGAATTTTCAGTAACACTTGAATACTTATATCATGCTTCAATATTCATTTTCTTGAATAAAATTTAGAATAAAAGGTATGCCACTTTGTGTGTGTGTGTGTGTTATTCTGTATGACATTTCAGATACAAATGTGGTTGATAATTGCTTCAGTTACTCTTACTTGAATTTTCAGATGAAACTTAACAGTGTAACGTCGAACTTTCAATGTACACTGTTAAAAATAGTTTGAATCTTAAGAATCGAAAGAACCTGAATTTTGAGTAATACTTGAATACTTATACTAACTCGGATTAATTTAACGAAGCAGTGAAGTTGAATTGACTAACATCTAACGACAGTGAAAAACAAATTTGCTTCGTTCAATCATCAGTAAAATTGAATATGGCGAACCTCACAGTGCAATTGATTCAATGCCATAAGAGTGTCATCATCATCATAAAGTTATCAGTCCTAAGACTGGTTTGACACCATTCTCCATCTTTTCCTGTCCTCCGCTAGTCTTTTCATTTCCCTGTATTTCGAACAACCTACGTCCTTAATGATGTAAGGAAAAATAAATAGCGTTGAGGGGTAACCAAATTGAAGTTCAAACAAGTGAATATCTATTTGGAATAATTACACTGTGAGTTTCGCCGTATTCAATCTCACCGAAACGAAAAGCTTATCGAATCAAACGAAAAAGTTTAGTTATTCCATCAACATACAACCCAACCAAGCACACAATTGTTAGTTTAATAAAATGTAACCTTTAATCAAACAATTTGGATGGAGTACTTACATTTTTTTCTCAATGTAGCCAAACTCTGCAATTTCGAATTTCTCTATTCAAACGTGCTTTTCGTTGCGATACGCTAATACGAAGACTCCAACAGTCATCGTGAACCTCCCGCACTTCAATTGCCATACGCGTCTACCCCGAATTCGTGCCGGTCATGCAACAGGGGCCATTGGTTCAACTCGATCGCCGCCAATCACCCCTCATCCCCTCGCCAAACCCCCCCGGTGAAAACTGACGTCCGTAAAACTTCTCCGGCGGCCCCGAGGTACTTTGTTTTTATAGGGAATCGGCCAATCGGCATGGCCAGGGTGCAGCATTATCCGCGGGCGCGGGGGTAGCTGCCGGCAGTCTCCCGCGCGCGAAGCCGTGTGCCTCGAGGGTTTCGGCGTCTGCCGGTTGCCGAATGGGAGGACGCCAAGGCGGAGGTCAGTCAGCCTCGAGTGATGGTTAACGAGCCTCGCAGAGAGGAGAGCGTCGGTTGCGCGGAACACTGTAACGTTCCCCGGGGACCACCGGAAACAATCTTATCTGCACATACCGGATGCCTTGGTGTGCGTTTTCGTGTCTCGAGCGGGTCGAGCAGCCGCGAGGGAGGAAGGGGAGACGGATACACGATACACACCGTACCGAGCGAACGACCTCCATATTCCCCGGGAGATTTTAGGAAAATCTCTCCTCTCTCCACCTACTACTCCGACGCCACCTTGCATCCCCCACCCCTGCCTCGCTATCCCGTCCCGGATGCCTATATCCTGCCTTTACTCATCCGCCCGATAAGACGTCTCAAATTCCCACACCCCCGCCCAAACGGCCCCGGGGGGGATAGTCATTTTTTTTACATCGATGTAAACGTTCTCGAGATATACGAGTATATATTGTATCGATCGCGCCGGTCGTTCGGCAGGTCGTGCCGCGGTAGGTCGCGCGTGTGAAACCGAGCGGAACGGCCGACACTCGAGAGAGCAATTTGCATTCCGTCGTCGCAAGGTGGATGTGGATGCTGCACCGCGGTGCACCTTTGGCTGGTGTAGTCGCGCGTGTAGTATCTGCGCGTGTGTGTACCGAGGCCACTACTGCGTTGGACTGAACTACGGGAATTTCTAACGAGCGTCAGACCGCGGGGCCGTAGGACGTCATACCGCGTTCAAGTGCAGCGGCATAACCGTGTTGAGTCGGTTGACTTATCGATCAGACTTAAGGTCCGTTCATAGATATATCCGGCAGGGCTCGCAGTCTCGTCAACATGACGTTCTGGCGGAATCAGTCAGGAGAATTTGCACAATTTTTACAGTGAACCCCAGTAGCAGGGCTCCTCGAGGTGAAACATTGAATTTTTTAATAGAGACGTGATACTTTCTACAGTTCATTGCCATTTAAACTATTAAAAACACCTGGCACATATTAACGGGAGATTGGTCGATTTTACCGTATAAATTGATGTTTATACCATTACGAACTGTAAAAAATACACTGCGGTCTATTAAAAACTTCAGTGTTTCACCTCGAGGAGTCCTGTCACTAAGTTAACTATAAAGAGTCATGGGTTTTCCCATGATTTTTTTATTAACCCTTCTTTTCCGTGTAGGGAAAGTAGAATCGAATTAAAAAACAGAAAAGGTTCTGGAGAGAGATAATTTCTTGCGTCAGTTGACGTACGACTTCAGGAGAGAGACGAGGCTCAGCCGTGTCCAATAATATGTATAAATGGACCTTCAAATACTACTACGCCCTCGGCTACAGTTAAAAACCACGAAGCGGCTGATTCCCCCCACTGATAAAAATGTTCATTCTTCCCATAAACTGTAATCATTCGTCTATAGCTCTCTGTTTGATTTATTTGATCAAAACAATTGTTTTAAAAATGGCACCGTTTTGAAGAAAAAAGTGATATTTTACAAAAGTAACTTAAGAAATAGGCATTTTCAAAGAAATTAAATTCAAATTTTCATGAACCTTCAATTTCATCGTATTCTCCAATCTTTTTTACCTTAATTTGACATGCTTAGTCAAATTTGATAGGTCCACATATGAGCCGAGTATAGCTACAAGTGGCGTTGCTCGGCAAGAGGTTCATACAATGGTAGGCACTATGTATGGAATCGCGCGGTGGTTTAACGCGAACGTGGTAGTTAGCGAGGAGATCAGGTGGTGAATGAAATCGAATCATCGAGAATCGCGCTTGAAAATTTCATATCGAAAGCCTCGCACCGTATAGTCCGAGCGGAACCGTCTGCATTCCGGAGCGCTTCATGTAGAGCAAGCGATTTGAAGAGCGGGTGAGCTGGCGTGCACGAGCTCTGACCCATTATTGCGGTGGTCGAGGAATTCGATTTTACACTGTTGTGGGATTATACGCATGCGTGTCCGGTACTGGCCGTTACGATGGTTAACGCGAAGAAGGGGTAAGTTTCGGGAGGAGATGGAGATCGGATGAACTATGCGCACGGTGAACCGTAGAATTCGGCAATATGTCGAGATAGCAAATATTTATATTATACGAAGCTAAACTTACTCGCCAGAAAAGAAACTCGAATTACAATTATCACATTATCTATGAGCTTTTGGCTTATATTTGTATAATACTTTTTAAAAAATTACATTCTTATCTACAATAAAGTATTATATCGATGTAGGCCAAAAGTTCATAAATAACGAAATAATAGTGATTCGAGTTTCCTTCTTGGCGAGTAAGCTTAGACTTCTATGTTATGGAGCGAGCTACACGTAAAATGAATTAGAATTAAGTGCTTTCCGTGCAGTATTGAGAAAAATGGAGATCCGCGGATGAGAAAATCCCCTCCGTACGGAATTATTAAGAAATGGAGAATTCTGGAGAAAAGGCAAGAGCAATCGAACTGTGTTTAAAACGAATTAGGATTAAGAGTGCTTCGTTGCTCTCGAGCATCGATGCTTCGGATTATATTGGGAGGGTCAAAGTTATTCGACCGTGGAAGGGTGGCGAGATCGAGCTCGATGGACTTTCGCATTCAACGATACTCGCGATCGACGATCTTCAATATTCACGAGGAGAAATAAACTCCGCTCCGGAATTATGAGACTCCGCAGAAAGACCCTTTTCGATTCTGTCGTTAAATCGCGTACACACTCAAAAGTGGAAGTTGGACGGGAATGCGAACAGATGATTGTCCTCACCCCTCGTCATCCCCTCGTCACGTCTCACTCGCCCAATGAATTTAACTCCCTCGCAATCCGATCGCAATGACTTTTTTATAAGTTCAATCTGCGATCTCTAATTCGAGTTTCCACTTTGCAGTCCATCTCGTGCTGTGCAATAAAAATAATTTATGTGTAATAGCACTATACGTGGAAAAGGGTACGGGCCGGCGTCTATTTCAATATGGCAGAGATATTGGGCGAAATCTATATAGGTACCGATTCAATTTTAGATACCTTGCTGAGTTATTTTTGTGTTTTAAAATGTGAACGCGGTAAGTATTGCTGGGAATTATTCGCTCTGTGCATTAGGCTATCATGGCGCTGCGAGTGATCGGATCTGTACATTTTTTTTGGCACATCCCGCAGATGAGCATTAGGAGAAAAAAGTATATTTATCAATTTATTAACAATTACGTGCAATTGTCAGTAGATATTTCCTATATAAGTAAAGGTACTTATAATAGATTTCCGTTTGTAAGTTTGTTGAGGCATTACATTAGTGGTTAACTAATCAAAATCTAATAAATCTAGTCACCGCTTGCGATAAAACCAAAGAACATGAATTTTACACGAAACATGTAATACATACATGAAACTGTAATACTTTTCTTTACTTTTATATATTCGACATTACTAATTTTTTCAGAATAAAGCTTTGAATAATAGAAGATATTTCTCACTCACTCTTGTCTTCATATACTGTATCTGATCATTTTGAACATCTCAATAATTTAAGAGGAAATAAAGAATTTGACGTGAGAAAGTATTAAAATTCGAACGCCGAATTAAAAGAAGTATATATTAGCACAATCTACCATTGAGTAGGTATAATGAGCTCTACTTTTAGAGAATCCGTATTTGTATTATTAAAAGTAGGATCATATGTCAAACTCCTATCTCCTTCATCCACATATACTTGGTAAAGTTCGTTAACTCTCCAATACATGCGCTGTTCTCACGTTTCAAGATAATGCACGGAGTGAATAGAAATCGCTGATATTTCGTAACACACGTACCTATCATCGCATTCCAACATATCCCTCGTTTATTTCACATTTCCCTCACCTAGGTACGCCGATTTCAATTGACACCACATTTACGCATTCGCACAGACCATCTCACTCGCTCCTTGCCTCGAAACAAATCAACGCTTGACGAAACATTCGGCGAAACTCGTCCCGCGTTCATTCACTTGGTTTTTTTACTCACACACGTGCAAAAACTACAAGTAGGTAAAAGAGTTCCTCGTCCCTCGTTAAATCCCTACGGTAACGACGATGGAGAAGCATCCGTACATACCCACCTACCCCTACACACACGTACCACACGCATCTGAATGGCCACAACGCCGGCTAAGTTCGTGGAATACGTCGAAGTCGAGGGCGGAGCGAGGGAAGGGCGGAATGTCGAGTACCGCGCGCGTCCTCCTTTTTAAGTTCCAGGCGAGCGAGAGATGGCGAGTTTCCAAACAGTTTCGCGTCGTCGCGTCGGCCCGATCGTTATGTATCGGTGAATCCACGCAAAATGGAGTCGCGCGCGAGACGGGGACGTTCGCGCCCAAAAGAGGGCGCGCAATCCTTTGCAACAGCTGTCGAATGCTCCCATGACGTTTATGCGAATGCCTCAGCAGCGTCTACGAGTGGCACCCTCCCCCGCGAATGAACTCACCTCGGTCGACCCCACGGCGCGCGCGGTAACTACGGATCTACCCCCTTTTCAGGGCGTAATATCTCGATGTATTCAGAAGCGACGGGCGAAGCGAACTAAAATATTCTGTAGCAGTAAGCAAAGTTCTTGAGATAGGATAAAGAATATCTCTCGTCCTCCCTCTCCCCTTCCGTACCGTCCCGCTATACATCCCTCCGCCTCGCGAGAGTGTACCACGTTACTCCGCGCGCTTTTCACTGACACACCGGGGCATAATATTTATTTTATACGCGCCTCGCTTCCCCCCACTCCGCCCCCCTTGTTTCGCAGATATATTTATGCCTGGGAGAAAGCCTTCGCTCCACGCACGGGGTACGTATCTGTGATTCATGAATAATATTTTTCTTACGGAGAATCCATTTTCGGAGGAGAGGCGAAATGCAACGCGAGATCGCCGCGGGCGTCGTCGCACGCTGTACGCTGGGCGTGCGGCGCACGGTCGCGAATTTCGCCCGATCACCCCCGAATACGCGCGCGTCTTGAGTCTGACCTGGAAATCGACTCTGAACGATAAAACCTGACCTGTGTCCAACGGAATGACCAATCCCGTCTATCGGCAAACACTCGAACGGTCGATACTTCCGCCTTCTCGTGAGTGTGACGTTTCATCCCACAGTTTCAGCGTTTCCCGGCTTATCGCACGGATCGTTATTCGCGCGTGTAGGATTTTGATCCATCGCAGGCGGAAAACGCGAAGATCGTAATTGAGCCGGCAGCTGGACTTGTGCCTTAAAGTATCTCAAGCAGTTTTTCCATGTTTTGGTACATATTTACAATTTCAAATACTTACAGGAGAGAGTCGTCTAAATTGAACCACTTGAAGTATTTTTCAATAAATGTTGAGAATGGAATATCTTAGAGAAATGACGAAATACGGAAATAATAAACCATTATGCATGCTTCTAATTGATGGATTTGAATTTTCCGAAAAATAATTAAAAAATCGAGAAACCATATGTCCTCTCTTTTGGCATTAAGTTTTTTAAAAATTACGAAAACTTGTAGACTTATCGCGATCGAAAGGCTTTTCTGAACTTTCGACGAATTCGAATGAACAAAAAAAAAATAATTTTTCTACACGCCATTTTAGCTTCATAAAGGCACTTTTTGGCGCTTACGATCTTCTGGCATCAGTGACGCGATATATCGACGAGAAGAGGAGCAAAACTGACGTCGACGTGTCCTCCGGGGTCGGTGTCCCCGTCTCATATATGCAGTTCCCGCAGGCGCGCGCATTGTCACGCCGCCGGACGAATATTTCTCGCCCCGGGGGTCGGAAGGCGAGATCTGGCGCAGGAACTTTTCCACTAAATAAAAACTCGAAATCCCGCGCAATAAGTTTTCACGGAAACTCTGTTTACGGAAGCCCCGTAACACGGAAAATGCAGGATGCCCGCGCGCGCGCGCCGTTGCCCCGCTCCTACGTGTAACACGCTCTTTCCGCCTCCCGGCCCATTAAAATTAATGTTTCATGCGCTATTGTAATATGCGCGGCGCACTTTTAATAGGCGTTCCATCCCGTAAATTATGTCCGTCCCTTACGGTGCGCGGGCCGGACGAAGGTACCCCACGAGAATCGGCGCGCTTCTAGCTCGGAGGATGCTGCGCGATTCGAGGGGAGGGATGATATAAGTGGCTCGAAAGCATGATGGTTTATCGCTTCGCAGTGGATGCGGAAGGTAATCTATTTTCGTGGTACGGAAATCCATTGAGAAATTTTTCGTTTTATCTCGTTACCTGAGATTTTTAGACCGAAATTAACGACATTTTTTTTATAAAGATAAGAACGTTTCATGTTTATGGTTGAGAATATGGAGAAAACGGATTAGTAAAAAAGCATAGGAAAACCCATGAATTTTTACAGTGTATCCCAGTAAGAGGATGAAATATTGATTTCTTTTTGTAGACACAGCGTACTTTTTACAGTTCGTAAAAGTACACGGAAAAAGATGATATTGCAGTCTCTTAGCAAAACTAGGTTTTGCTCGGAATTTTTTGCTATCATGAGAGAAATATTATCTGTGGCAGCAAAGAACATGTTCAATAATAGCAAGTACAACATAACTACAATCACAGTGAAATTTTTTCGTTGAAACTATTTGCTATCTCAATAAATATTTTTACTATTATTGAACATGTCTTTTGCTTCTACAGATAATGTATTTGTCACGATGGTAAGATTTTTTTAGCATACCTAACCTAATTTTGTTGAAATTGCAAGCCAATTATTTTGTGTGTATAAACACCAGTTTTTGCGATAAAATTTACCAATCTCTCGTTAATATGTTTCGGGTGTTACCGGTTTATACTGTTACGAACTGTAAAAAGTACGCTACGTCCATTTAAAAATGCGATGTTTCATCTCGAGGAGCCGTGCTACTGCGATACACTGTAAAAATTACTGATCTTTTTTCTCCGTGAACTTTTCGATATGAAAAATAGTCGATATCAGGGCGAGTGTCACTTCGGCGGTGAGTGAACTACGCATCGAGAGCTTTACGATCGTCGTAAATAAACCGGAAGTGCGAAGCAAAGTTTGCCGTCAATATTTCATGGAGATGCAGTAAACGGAAATGTCGAGGAGATTGCAAGCTCGGCGGCGCCGGATTGAAGAAGAACTGACAAAGAGACTGAAAAACGTATAAAAAATTTCATTTTTACCTTGATTAAAAGTCGCTTGATACGCGAATACCTTGCGGTCGCGTTATACGCGAGGCGGTGCAAACGCAGGACGTTTTCACTCACAAAGCGCCCGAGCATTTCATCACGCGCCGTATGATGTAACGCGTTAAAGTGTGCTCGCTCTCGCGTGGTATAGATACTTAACTAATGAATGCGTGGCGTCCCCGTTACGCTGTAAACTCGGAGCTTTCACCACTCGGAAACTTTGGCGCTTCCGGCCTCGATTAAAAGTCCCGCGAGCAGAAATCCTCCTCGGGTACTCGAATTAACGCGAGGCTGCCTATCTCGGACCATTTTTCTTTCATTTCTCACGCTACTCGTTATGGCTCCTACGATAATTATAAGTATGTGCAGCAATTAAAATAGCAGCTGGAGAATAAAAAATAGCCGCAGAAACACAGGTACAATGGGGAGGTTGCATTATTGTTTTTTATTTCTGCATTCTATTCCGATACCAGAACGATAATTTTAAATAATTTCGTGCGCCCCTTTTCGGTATAAAAAAATTAAGAAAATTGAGATTTTTTTTAGATGTACGCGTCTTTGACTGCGAGCAACGTCACTGAGCATCAGTTTCACAATGATATTGCAATTTCACTTCACGCCAAATTCTCGCATCACTTGCAACGATTGTTTTTTCCATCGCCACCGAGCAACGTCCGCCCGGATCTTTCGCGCAGCACACCAAACGCGTTTCGCGTTTATGTAAATCCGCGCAATAAATCGTATCCACTCATGAATGCATTACTTCCGGCCGGTTGCTTCGACGCAGAAATGCGGTAGCAGAGATTCGCAGAGAGCGAAAGAGAGACAGAGAGAGAGGGAGAGAGAACCAATGCGAGTGCCAACGAATTGCATTGGGCGACGTGTGCGTGGAAGGACGGTAGTGGCGTATCCAGTGTGTGCGCCTCGACATGCACGCGCCAACGCCTCGCGACCGAACGAAGCTGTTGAACGCGCGCTCGCGCGAACACATTTCACGGGCGAGGTAGTGCCCGTTTCCGGCTTGGCGCGCCGCAACGACTTTTTACCTTCCGGGCAGACACGACGAGGCGCTTCTCCGATCTGATATCGACGCCTCGGAGTCGCACGATCGCGCGTGGTCCGACACTTGGCACGCGATTGATCCCACCCCATCAATCCCATACGAATTCGCCCGCAGGGTCGAGTGTCCGTGCACCTATGCAGGGGCGAATAGCTCGAAAGCGAGTAATTTACGGCTTGAATTTCAGAGTGGACGATTTTTTTGAAATAAAAATTCGAACGAGACACTATCGTAGGGAGTGTTGGTTATATTGTATTACTGGTTGAATCGTATCACTCTAGTGATGTTTTATAACACAGAAATAGGAGAGCACTCTGTTTCATAGAAAAAAAAATGATGGTATGATTCAGATGGTGGCAGGTTATCGTGCCACCGTTGATTTGAAATGTTGTTGACCTGAAACAGAATACTTTGCTATTTCTATGAGATGAAATACCAGTGGTGGTACGATTTAGGTGGTGATACAATATAGTCAACTCTCCTTAATGTAGGACAGACATATTTAAAGGCGTGTATCGAATCACACAAAAAGAATGATTTGATCCCTCTTTAATCGTAGAGGATATAGGGGCGAGAGTCACCTAATTTGGACCACTGGAAATATTTTTCAATAAATGTCGAAAATGGAATATCTTAGAGAAATGACAATATGCGGAAATAATATAAGCTATTATATATATTTCAAATTAATGTGGATAGAATTTTTCGAAAAATATTTTACAAAATCAAAAGACAATAGAAACTAAAAGTACGCATTCGTTCCGATCAAGGCGAATTCCTACATTAGACCGTTGGATAAATTAAAAAAAAAAGGTACTAAAACGGGGAAATATCCTTTTTTATAAATTAAAGTAAAATTATGAAATCGTCATGATTTGAAAGTAGTATTCTAGAAAATTTTAATAATGAAGAAACTATTATTGGAGCTATTGCTAATAGTATAATATGTTCAACAAAATGATAAAATAATGAATAGAGAATTTAATTTTGTTTTGCTATTTTACCATTGCTTGGTTGCACCTACGTCCAATCTAGGCAACTGAATGTATTCCAATCAAATGACACTTTACCGAATTACCGAATACGTGTTGTCAAACCTCGATCATAGCACGTATCTTTAAATCAGTTATGCCATTTTATAGCTATGCAAATATACACTCTAAATATACAATAAAACATGTGATTATTTACTGATACCAGAACGATTAGCAAAGCTTCGATCTATCGATGAGTTTTTAATTGTACATTAAGGTAACTGCCTCAATAGCAGGATGCGTCCTAGTATATCCGCCGGACATATAATATTAATATTAATATTTGAGTATATATTGTATATTTGAGTATATATTTGAATATAATTCAGATTATTGAATGGGATAAAAAGGGACGACTAGTGGAAAAATATGTTCAATTAATTGAAGGTGTTTACAGAAAGTGTCACTGGTGAGAGAATCATGAGTAAAATCTGCTGTATGAATTTGTATAACTGTCCAGGGGTACTGGGTTCGGCTGTCGGGCTATTGGGACCGTTATCTCAGTGATAACTGTTATTGCTTACTAGCTACAAATCACGACCTTCAGCAGTGACGAAGAAGGTTCACCATCCATCTCCAAGTTTTAAGCATACAGTGCAACTAACCAAACATCGAGAAATATCCCTACTGTTCTAAATATAGGAGTGGTCTAATCTAGGCGTCGCTCTAAATTCGGCAATTCACCCCTGCATAAAGTACTGTGAAAATATTATGCAAATCCTGGGGGAGAGAGAATGTAACGTAACGAAATAAGCACGGACGCGCGATAACTCCTCGTCGAGGGATCGCTACCCGAGATTCTCCGCAGTGACCTCCTTTATCGGAAGATCGATCGAAAGACCCCGCTCCGTGGAATAATATGGACCATTACCCTTTTACTCGGCGCCGTTATTCCTTGTATTCGTTAAGGATCGTATAAGATGCATCCTTTACGTCGAAATAGCCGCGAAGCGCGTAAATCTTGGGTAAGTTAAACTCTCCCTCCCTCGCACATAAACCTTATACTCCAGAATGGAGATCGCTTTGCACGTGGTGTATCCCTTAAGCGTCATTTAACCCCTTAAGCGTACGTTAATAAATGGAATCGATAGGTAATATATCCCTTCGGTTTATTTATCGCATAATCTCATTGAAGGAGTTATTCATTTCAAAAGTGACTATTTTGAGAAATTTACCATCTGTGCTCTACGCCCAATGAAGCCCCGGGTGGTTTGTATCGCGACGCCAAGGTGACCGTAAATTTAACTCGTTTTTCAAAGTATCGGCAAAGAAGTGAAAATTTAACAGGTGTTTACTGCGCGGGGGTAACCCTTGAGTAACACAAAATAGAGTGGCTTAGATTAATACATCGGAGTCCCTCGAGACATTTTTCAGCATTTCCCCTAACGACCTTGACAGAGTACTTTATGATCATCTTCCCCCCTTCGATGTAGATCTTATACCGAGTATACGAGCAGCCCTTAGCTGTGTGAAGCTGGCATCCCTACCTTCGAAATTTATCAATTTGATTACACCGAGGTAGCACCAATTATTGGCCATGACTAACCCTTAAATTATTTCGTTTGACCACCCTCCGTTTAGGAAATGCAGCAACTTTTATCTGGGGGTGCCTCCGACTTCATGTTTCTTAATCGAGATCCCCCGGTATTAATAAATAAATTAACGGCAAAGTAACGATTGATCATTTCACAGGAAGGCCTGCAGAGGTTTAAACACCCTTTACCTTTTCCTAACCAACCCCTTTTTCGTCGCTACAGGCATTTCAACCCGACGGGACAGCTTATTTACAATTTAATCGGGACCCCTCGTTATTAAAAAAACAAATAAACGGTAAACCAACGATTCGCCATTTCACAAGAAGGCCTGCAGAAGTTTAACCACCCCTTACCTTTTCTTAACCAACCCCTTTTTCGTCGCTACAGGCATTTCAACCTGCGAAACAGCCTATTTCCAATTTAATCCAGATCTCCCGTTATTAAAAAACAAATAAACGGTAAACCAACGATTCGCCATTTCACAGGAAGGCTTGCAGAGGATTGACCACCCTTTACCTTTACTTCTAACGACTTCACAGGGTACAAATTTACGTTCACCTTCCCTTCCCTCCCCGCGAGTCGAAATTTTAATAAAAGTTTCAGCCTAAACTAGGCGAAAGCGGATAAATCAGCCACTTGTAGATCTAAACTAATATCAAATCCTTCGTGTTTTCGAAGACTCAAACATTAGCCTAGACCTACAAGTGGCCGATTTGTCCATTTTCGCCAAGCTCAGGCTCAAACTTGTATTGAAATTTTGACTCGCGGGTTCCGCCCCTCTTCTTCGACGTACACAGATCTTATCCCGAGTACACACACGCGCAGTCCTCATTAATCGGCGTCCACCGGCGAACGTCCGGTCCGAGGAGCGCGAACTCGAGCGCGAGTTAAGTGAAATGAAGCGTTTGCTGCGTAATTAGCGCCTCGTTGGATGTTTTTGTCCCGGAAAACGCGAGGGCGGACGAGATCTCTCTAGCGTCCGCTCGTGTGCTTCGTCTCCCACGGTTCATCTACCTACCTTTCCCCGCGAAGAGGACGACGTGGCACGCTTTAATGGACTCGTAAAAGTTGGCCCCGAGCATTTCGCGTCGCGCGGCCCGGCCCGGCGCGCACGTCGTTGCGGAATAATTCATCCGGACGTCCGGGTCTCGCGTACCCGACGAATCTGTCTTCGCAATTCTCCAAACAACCCGGAAAATAATTTCCCGGGCGGACGGCAAAACGCGCGCATTTACGGCTAAACACTTTTAGTTGGACGGGCAATTCGATGTATCTCATTGTCAGTTGCGGATGTGTGTCACGTGTGCCCCGTTTCCCGAGTCGAAATTGCGGTACTAGGTTTCCTTCGAACTTTCCCATCCCTTCGTTCTAAATTCAGTTTCCACATTCTCCAGTAGACTTTGAAAAGGTCCAAACTTAACACCGACATTTCCAGTCTGCTATAATTCTAGGATGCCCGGGAAAAAGAGTATAAGTCAAAGTGTAGCCTACCAAAACACTTCTACAATTTTCTTCTACTTTCCTAGAGATATTTGTGTGCTACATGCATTTAACGGTTCTTACGAGAAGTGTTAATTTCGTTTTATACATTTTTTCAACAGTTTGTGTTTCAATATCAACAAATAAAGGTGTTTTCTGAGCAATACCATTTTTTGACTTGCACTCTTTTTCCCGAGCATCCTAGAATTATAGTCGAAAGTGTCAACGTTCCTAATTCGAGATCGCTTAAACAACGCGAACTTTTCTCTCTCCTCGTTCGTCTCGGGTCCCGTTTACTACCGGAGAACGTTACTTGTCGCGCGATTCATTTTTATATAAAACATCAGCGCCGAAGTGGAACGCCGAAAAAAAATGGGGTATGCAAAGAGGAGACACACACTCTCCCGCGAGTGACTCGAGCTCGAGGTAATCTCCCTCGCGAGCCTACGGACACGTAAACTCGCATCGCGACGCTCTTTATGCTCAACTCCCCGCGCGTACGTATCGGCGGAAAGCTCCCCGAACTCCAGTCTCGACCGCGTATCGATCGGCGCCTCTCGGAGCTCAAAAACCGACGGAGCGATATACGCTCGTTTTTTATATTCGGCTACCCGCGCCGACTCCACTCCGGAGACTCGGAACGGAGTGGCGTTTTCGTTGCCGTATTTCAAACCTAGCGCGATCCCACCGCGGGGTTTTCGAAGAGCGCAGGCAGACTTTGGGAGGAAGCGGTGATGCGATATATATCTATGCACTCGCGAGATGGGGTAAATAAAAGTTTAGCATTTTTTTTGCGGGCGAGTAAAAATTCCAAGCACTTCGCCATAAATGCCACGGGAATGAGATACGCGATATCCTCGAAGTGCGTGAATTTTACGCGCATTTTCGAAGAGATCTCTTCAGCAACTCGTCAACTTTTCGCGATAAACGTTAGTTCCAAAGCGTAGGCAATCTCGCGAATCGTAGTTGTAGTTTTCATTTCTCTCTTTCTCTCTCTTCCGTCTAACGCGGTAATAAGGATTAGAGTTCGAGCACCGAAAAACGAGAACTAATCATTTCCACGCGAAGCATGTAAGTACCGCGCTTTTGTCGACCAGAAAAAGAGAGTAGAATCGCGGGCCACAGTCGAACGTAATTAGTCGATTGTACGGGGCTTCCAAAAAGCTCTGCCCGGCGGCCAACGAGTTCCAGCCTCTGTGTTCTCGACGTAATTTATTTACGGTGAAGTGGCGCTTTGATCCGGGTCATGCGAATTAACGAATATAATTAATTATGAGCTACGTTCATTTCTGCGCGCTCTCGCTCGCGCCGTTACCGATTCGAATTTACTTTGCAGTCAGTGGGTGTAATAATTTTTGCGCCGATTCGAGCTGATGATAAAATTCCTTTGATTCGAGTAAAATCGCCCGAAAGCCGCGCAGGCAGATGGAAGAGTTGGATTTTTCCGTTTCAGAATGCGCGTGCGAGTCTAACCCCGCTGTGTGTGAAGTGGGGATAACGTTACTCGAATTTTTCGTCGCCATGTAAGGATTAAGGGCGATCTCGAAATGCACTGATAAAAATTTTACAGATTACACGGGAATGTTAGTAGTTTATTGGTAGAAAAATATGTTCTGTTTGTCTCAGCAATACTCATTTTTATTTTACCAGAATAAATATCTGTTTCAATTACACGTATAGTCATTTCGATATTGTTCATTACACTTGTCACATTGGTATTGCTATACTGTGCAGGGTGAGGCATTCAAATTGAGACACATAAATATCTGTAAGATAACGCATTAAAAAAAAATGTTTTTTATAAAAGTTATTTTCTTTATAAGGGGAAACAGAACTTTTACTTTTTTACTTTTCATTTAATAGATGTCTTCAAAGCCATTTTAGGGTCATCGTTTGTTCTTTAAATGGAAGTCTATATTTCTTTGAACAAATTCTTAATCTATATGTAAAAACAGACAATTTTTGTCTGAAAGGAATTTGATTTCTTAATTTTTTTCCATTTAAAGCAAACAACTTTTAAAAGAAACATTTTTTTTAATGCGTTAATTGTTTGAAAGATGCTTGTGTGCCTCAATTTAAATGCCTCACCCCGTATACGGAAAAACTGATACCAGTAAATTTTACTGTATTTACAATAAAAGAGGTAGACATGAGGGTTTTCGGATGTTCCTACTGTGCTCAGGAATCATTTTTCCATAGAAACTAGTAAATTCTGTAAACTATCAGGATTTAATGTTTAAAAAAAATTACTGTATCGCACTGTAAAAGCATCCGAGAACTCTCATGTTACATCTTTTATTGTAAATATGGTAAAATTTACTGGTATCAGTCTTTCCATGTAAAGTTAATCTGTCACTTAACCTTAAATTATAGCTGTCAGAATTATGCCGGTTGCCGTGTGACTTGAATATTGTTTCCAGTTTGACGGTGTAAAATACTCGCGATACGAGTTTATCAGATTTACTACGATTTTTTAAAATATTTTCCTCAAATTCTGCACGTACAGCCGGGGGAACCCCCGTGGTAATATCCGACGATAGAGGATTCTCCGAGGAAGAGAAGACATCGAATTAATTTGACCGGAGATATCTCTACCGGAAATTTCTCTTCGGGGAAGAAAAATGTCTCCGCTCCCGGTAATCCCATTCTCCTTTCGGATTTCGCCTCGCAACGCAACGGTTACTGTTTCGAATCAGCATAAAAAATACATCTTGTACGAGCGTGTAATGTTCAAGAGGGGGAGAGGGAGCGAGAAATTCGGCAAGCACCGAAAACTTCGGCCCGGGGAAATATCGAAATCCGCTCGGATTCTCTTGTTTCGATATTTCCGTCCATCCGCCTGTCAACGACCCGTCGCGCGCAACGGATAAAGGGAAATTCTTTCCCTCTCTCTCCGAGGTTTTTAGGCGTGTATACGTATGCGCGACGTGAATACAAGAAGTGCCGTTGTCACGACGTCACGGCGACGTGTCACTCCACTCCAGAAGAAAATATTAATTACGCTCGAGTAGATTTTGCGCCGAACGGGTAGCCGTAATTAAAGCTCTCGGGCTCTTGATCTTTCACTCCGTGGGATTCACGTAGAAGCGGATCGCCGTTGAGGGGCGACGTTCATTGGCCCCGGGCCTATTTTTTAGAGCTTCATAAAATACAGAGAGCCACGATTATACTCGCTGTATATTTCGAGAGCCGAGCGATAAGTCAGAGAGATATTACGAATTCGTTTCATATTATTTCATTCCATATAAATTGTACGATATATTTAATATTATTTCTACGCACTGAGAGAAAAAGCAGGGGTAAAATTAACTTTCATGCCGGGTAAAAATTGTTCTAGTTAAAGGAACCACTTTTGCATTATGCCTTACTATGCATTTAGTAACCATAATTACTATGATAAAAGTGGGTTAAATGCTCCTGGAGAATAGATGCCCATCCCCCTCTTTATTTCGAATATGCCGGCACGATTTAGGCAATGGGGTATTTCTGTTACATCAGTTTACCTATTCATGAACACAGATATGAAACATTTATCCATAAGCTATCTTAATTAAGTATTTATAACAGTTTCGAGTGGAGAGCACAGCTCGTTAATAATTTCAAGTAAAATTGCCTCCATTAAAATAACGTCTTTGGGATTATTCTACTAAGAAATTTGACGTGAAAATTATTTTTGTGGATCGGTAGAGTTGATTAATAAAGAACTAAAGAATGATAACTGCTATGTAATTTCAATCTTGTATGTGGAAATAATTATTGGGGGAGGAGAGGAGGAGGGGCTATCCCACCGTTAGTCTTTCGTTGAAGGATATGGATGCCCACTGACGATGGAGGATAAATGCCTTACTGGCCAAGGGAGATAAATACCGCTATTTTCTCTATTAACGATCAGATATTCCATACCGATACCGATATTCTTGCAGTTACGAAAGATAGTACAGTGTAAAATCTACCGAATATTATTTACTTTTTTAATATTATTAGCTTTCTGTTTACTATAATTAAATAGTAGGTAAACTCGAAATATAGTCCAGATATTGTAATTCTTAACAAAAAATCATGGTTTACTATTAATTTGGATTATGTCTTTTAGTAGCAAATCGAAATAGGAAAAAAATAGCAAACTGTACTACTTTTCTCTCTCAGTGTGGAAGGGTGAAAACTTCTTCAACTTACATTCTAGAAGACTCGATCCCTCGACCTTGATTTACTACACCATCGAGAAATTTCTTAATCGATCCTGCCTCATTGGTGCTATAAATAAAAAAAGTATAAGGAACCAACCGACGCAACTTCACCCCATTCGCCCGGCGTCCGAATTCGATCGAACTTTATTACTCCCGGGACAATGGCGCGGAGTTTGCCCCCTCCGCAATTTCTCTCAATTTCGCAAATTCTTCGCCTTCTTTCTGAAACGTTCAACGGCTCCGACTTGGCTCGCGTCAACCGCCCCAACCCCGCATTGGGGAGGAAGCGAAGCGAAAAGCGCGGAGAGAAGATCACGGCGTTAAAAACGAAGGGATGAATGGCGCGCGCGTGCGCGAGCCGAAAGAACGAACGCGAGAGAAAGACAGGCAGGGATTGAAAAAATTCTCGCCCAATATTTCAGATCCACGAAAAATGCCACAGTGTCGCGATAAGCGCGAGGGGGTGAAATTTTACAGCTCGCGTCCGGAAGATTTCACGTGAAAACAGAAATCTCTCATTCACGAGTAAAAGACTAACCGACGTGGTGGTGATCTTAATGCGCGCGAGGGGCGTCCCCCATCTCGAGGAGGAAAAAAGTAGGGGACAACGGGGCAAAAGGGACCATCGTTGTGCGTTAATTAGGTGACTGTCATTTATCAGGTCCTACTGGCGTCCCGGATGCTGTACAGGAGAGACTCTCTCGCTCCGCCCGTCGTTTTACCCTCGTATATATAGATATATATGTACGCACTCATTCCCCTATCCTACCTACCCTTCCACGCGACAACCTACAAGACTGATTACAGACGCGAGGCATGCCACTGCCTTCTGCAGGCAGTCGATGTCTTTGTCGCCGTCTGAAGGACTAACGAACGTGCCCTCGCGCGTAATTCTTCGTGTTCGAGCGCGTAAAGGATCAATGACGCCGACCCCCCCCCCCCCCTCTATACCCGCTAACCGTCACGCGTCGACGAAGAGCGTGAGTTGAGAGGCTGGGAGAGGCGAGGGGCGCTTAGGGATATTTCATCGCTACGATTCCTTTTGAAGTGGGATGTTCCGATTTTTTATACGTTGCAGTGTCGGATATTCGATTTGATCTCCGTTGAATGTCAAAGCGAGTTAGATGAATGCGGAAGGGGACCTAATGAAATACGAAGATCAAGCGTTTTCTATGCGTACCTGCATCCCGAGTCGAAATTCAGACTCTCTGCTTTGAACCTCGAGGTCTTACCGATCAGAAGGACATATGGCGATCTAAAGAGGATTTCTTTCTATTGAATTCATGCCCTATTTAGTATCTCCAAAGAGAGGCAGATATTCCCAATTCTTCGACTTGTTGTCAGAGGTCCAAAATAGGGTATACTAAGAACCTATAGGGTAGAAGTGGAATAGATACCTACCCTGTTTTTTATTTCGAATTTGCTGGCACGATTGAGGCAATGAGGTATTTCTGTTACATAAATTTATGTAATACTCATGAAAATAGACGTGAAAATTTTACCATCAACTGTCTTCATTAAGTACTTATAACAGTTTCGAGTGGAGAACACAGTTCGTTGTTAATTTCAGGTGAAACTATCTCCGCTAAAATAACATCTGTAAGATATTCTACGAAGAAATTCGATGTAGAAGTAATTTTTGCGGATCGGTAGAGTTAACTGATGAAGAACGATAACTGCTGTCAGATTTTAATCTTGCATGTTGGAATTATTGCGAAGGGGGGGGGGGGGCAAATATCCCACCGTTAGTCTTTCATTGGAGGATAAATGTCCCACCGACGATGAAGGTATTATAGAAGCCCTATACTAGCGAAGGAAGATAGATGCCTCTATTTTATCAACGATCTGATACTCCATACCAATACCGATACAAATTCTTGAAGAAAGAAGAAACAAATAACGCAAGGAATGTGGAGATCATTAATTCTCGATTATTTCTGCTTATCCATTTATTGATAATTATATTTTTTTATTGTTGTATTATTAAATACATGTGAGGTATCAGACAAATCCACTATAAAATTTCTTTTTTTACGCTTAAATTGAATTCTACGTCTCACCAGACACAGAGCATCAGATTCTATCCTCCCAGGTATGGGTATCTATCTCACCACTTGGCTATCTATACCCCAAAATGCCGAACACGGAATTTCTGATTTCTTTGGATATTTTAGCTGGTTTTATCCAAATTATATTTTTTGGTTATAGAAAACATTGCGTTCTAGTAAATAGACGATGCATTAAAATTCTAACAGCAACGAACAACGAACTACATAACTTTCTCTCCATTTCTTTTCATCTATTCCTCTGTTACCCTAATAACTCTCCTCATCCTATACGGAGAAAAGCGGTATATACCGTGCAATTACGAGAAAGCTGATCATATGAAAATATCATATGAAATTTGAACTGCGCTTACACCGTCAGATAACTGCGCCGACCTCAGTCAGAAAGTATAACAGTGTTCATACGCATGGAGCGAATACGTAATAAGCAAAATTCGTAGGATGTGTAGTGGTTAATAGGAGACAAAAGTCGAGAAACGCAGGACCTCAAAGTCCACAAAAGGTACATATAGAGTTATTCGGGTCTTCAGTAGGGTAACGGAGATGAAGAGGTCCTAATGAGGTTCAATTCGTAATCAAATCAATGATTTCGAATTTCAACTCGGATTTACTCTTTCGTACAGAAGAACACGCGCGTAAGAGGCTTTTATCAAGAATCTCACCAGAGACGCACCCTCTTCCGCCCCGCGAAATATGCATGCACCCTCCAGCCATTTAAGTCCGCGCGCTCTTTGAGAGACGGAAGCGGTGCACTGTTCGCTCTCGAGGTGGCACCTGCTTATTACGCCGTCGCATAAATAACTCCGACGGCCGCGTAAGATTAAGCGCGCGAGCGTTTACACGCCCCGCGCGCACGGCTAATCCGCGTGTCATCAGCGACCTGAGTAATTAGATTTATGGGGTCGCGGGATTGTTTGTCGCGCGGTGGGGACTTTTATTGCGTCTGCTCCGGCGGACGCGCCCCTCGGAAATAAGACGCGGACGTGACCATCCTCGGTAGTCGTTCGCTCCTACGCGGCGTCGCGCCCTCCCTTCCTCCCGTTTCGCCGAAGTGCGCGAGCATGGGAAATGTGTTCTCGCGATGAAAATGCAGGTGCTCTCAAGGAGAGAGAGAGAGAGAGGGGGGGGATGATGGAGGAGCACGCCCGCCGCGGGTTACCTACTTATCGCTTTCGATTTGAGAACTTCTATTTTTTCCTCCTTGTGTTTCTCACCGTGTTTCTCCTTCTCTGCGACGTACAGCTTCGCTTTGTATATCGTACGTTTTTTATTTACGGCGAGAAACTTATACGCGCGCGAAAGAAGTTTCGGTACTCCGTCTCAATAAGCTTCGAACGTAATACGCTCTCTCGTTGTTCCCCCGCAGTTGATAAACGTACCACGTAACTCTTGGCTGTACGAGAAACCGTCCCGCGATACATTCTTAATAACAGTTGTCACGCGAAAATTGATGACGGCCCCGATGAATTGCAATCTTCGGACTTTGAGGAGTCTACCGAACCGTGGCATGGTTTTTTTTTTCGTATTATGTATAGAGGGCACCTCCTCGCTCCCGCGATCCCTGCCAATGGAGGTACGAGGAAAGAGGTATTCAAGCGCCCCGCTACATGCAGCGTTACTTATGAAAGAGTAAGCGGCCTAAAAAGTTCCTTCGCGAGACCCTCCGACGCCGGAAATTAGTTTAAACTCGAGCCTAATTCACTTACATAATTCATACACCTCTTGACTGATGGAACGTAAAATTGAGGCGGCACTTAAAATTTACTGCTTGCGCGGATATAGAGAGAGGGTCGCCTACCGCTCCCACCCTCCCTCTCGCTCTTTTTCTTCGAGAGACCCGTGGGGATGAACCACCGGGAGCCTTTGTGCAGTTGCTTTGACGGCGGGACACACATTTAAAGGGAAGCTCTTAAATAGAGTCGCTCTCGGCGAAACGTTCGAGAGGAGTAGCTGTAACCCGAGTCGAAAATTTGATGCTAGTTTTGGACCTTCAAAGTCTACGGGAGAATGTGGAAACTTAATTTAGAACTGAGAGGTGGGAAGATGCGAAGGATTTAACGTTGGTTTAGACCTACGGGTGGCCGATATGTCCACTTTCACCAAGTTTAGATTCGATCTGGTATTTTTAAGCACTATTTAGCGCTTCCACATGTCCTAGTTTGAGTAGCAGGAGAGCAGGGCTAAAAGTAACAAGAGAGTACCTATATAAGTAGTAACAGGCGTTTTGTAGGATGGCGCAATTTTCCGGGATGCACGGAATCGCGCCCCGGGCAAATTATAACTGTCTGCGATAAACGCTGTAACTGCTCAATCAACCACGCGCCTTTGCCAAAGAAAGTTCCGTGTATCACATGTGAAATCGACTGACGTCCGATTAGAGCTGGGATAATTTTATGATATCGGACTTCCATTCGACTCGAGTGAATTTCTTATATTCGCCGGAAATATATCGGCGAATCGTTCGCGAAAAGGATCGCCTATTCCTGGATGCCCCCGCGGAGACACTAATTTGTGAAGGAAATACCGCGACGCGCTTCGTCGATTCGCGCATATCCCATTCCACGCGAAAGTCCGCTTTGAGCGTCCGTATAGGAACGCGAGACGCGATATGTAGGAAGGATATTTTCGCGAGAGCAACGAAACACGAGATCAAAGCTACCTACGACGTACGACGACGGAAATAAATATCGTCGAAGGTCCGCGGAAAATCAAACAGGAAGTTTAATAAGCACATGTGTGACGCGCGACGCGTAACGCATGCTCGTCTCCCTCACGCGAATGTTATTCCTTCTCTCGCCCTTTTCTTTCAAGCAAGTGACGTCGATTGAGTCTCAACATTTAATTTACTGAAATTCGAGTGACGTATGAAGGTAGAATCAAACAAAGAAAAAATTGAGGTCATTACTTTTTACATATATAAATCGGTATTGTAGTGAAATAACAGACTAAAATTCTGTGAAAGCGTTAAAGGGCATTTTTCAATTCTGGAGACTTTGAAAATAGACCATAGGAATTTTTCAAGCGATAGTTAGCCAGGATATATCGATTCAATGAATGAAAATTGCTCATTCAGTATCGATCCTCATTGGTTAATATTTAATGTCGTCCAATAAACATCGAATTTTCATCGACCAACCACATCTGCTGGGCAGTGTGTCTTGAATATAATCGAATATTTCCTGAAAGTCAAAATCGAAAATACGCCATATCCTTCGCGCGTTCCGAAAGAACTCTACGCAGATAAGAGTTACGACGCTGAAAGAAATTTTCTTGGATCCAGCGGAAAAATCTAAGGGCCGCTGTACCGCATATTCGAGATAGCGAATATCGACATGTGAAGTCGGCCAATGAAATTCATGGAAGGATGGCTTCACTTTTCGTGAATATTAGCCAATGAGAACAGGCGGAAGGGATCTTACGCGACACGCCCTTCATACGAATGAATACAATAAAATTTACTGGCATCAGTCTCTCCCTAGCCTTGTTTCATCGTGCTCCAGTCACCCCTACGTGGGCGATACGCGTCAAGAGAAAAAAAGAAGTTCGTCAAACGTCAATATTGACCCGACCTCCGCGCACGACGTGACTTCTCATCGAATAAAGGATGACGTCGCGCGCGAAATTCTCCGTATAATGGGAAAAATCGTCGAAATTCTCGAGGACGCGAAGAGTCGTCGGATGACGAGTAAATTCCCGAACCTCGACGGCTGTTCGTCGTTGATAAGAACCCGAGGAGATGCGTGCTCGTATATCTCGTCAGGACTGTTATAAGAGACGTTCGTTTTCTTTACCCCTCTCAATTCTTCGCAAATTTTTTCCATTTTTATTTTCCCTCCCTTCCTCTTCAACGATTACACAACCTCGATATTTATTCGTACGATTGCACTTGCCGTCCTTCCCATTCGTTCCGTCCCACGTTTCTATATATCGTTTTTTAATGGCGAAAGATCAACGGTCGAACGTTTCAACGAATGAAAGATTCAACGACCCACTTTATTAAACGGCGGACCGTTTCGCGTTCGAAACACCTCGTTCGCCCGTCACTACGTACACGCGTGCACGCGGCTCGAATTGACGCGTTGAATATAAAGCAGCGACGCGATAATCGCACTACAGTTACAGCGCTTGTACGAAATTCCAGTGTGTACGCGTACATATCCGCCACTCGATTGCGCAAATCCCCGCCTGGACGCGTTCGATAAATCGGACCCGTGAACAATCACTCGCAGCCACCGTGACGGTGTGCGACCGAATCGTCGAGGCGGAATAAAGACCTAGTCTCTCTCGTGGAAAAAGAACGAAAATCCGTTTGACTCTTTCTCTCTCGATGAAGACCTCGTCCTTGGAAACGGCTTTGTACAAAACTGTACCTCCCCGTATATACGTTATATTCTAGTTGAAATGGTGAACCTATTGCGACCTTCAATGTCGTAGGGTAAGTCCGGGATAGTTCAACCACTTTTTTTTTTTGAGGTACTGCAGTACACTGAGAAAAAAAAAGATTAAAAATTATTCTGTTAAAAGGATAATCTGAGTACGAAAGGTAAAATAAATCAAAAATTATCCTTCCAGGGTTTAAAATTTAACCTTCTTTAGAATAATTTTTGATCTATTTTACCTTTCGTACTCAGATTATCCTTCTAACAGAATAATTTTTAAACTTTTTTTTCTCGGTGTACCTATCTTTTTCCATAAATGTATGCTTTTATAAATATTAAAATCCCATTAAGAGAACAGTTCTTTACAAGTATTTATTAGAAAGTTGCATGAAAACATAAGCAGAATGCAGTTGCAACAAATAATAAATATGATACTGTGGCTCGACTAACCCTTAATAGCTGGGTTAGTTGAACCACTTCATTAAGGTGAAACCGACCAAAGGGTTAACATGAAGTTAAAGTAACGTGAAATAAGACGTAGACGTCCGAAACAAATCAAAGCAAAAAGTAAAATAATAAAAGATTTAAAAGCTCAGTGTGTATGATCGAAATTTGTCGAGAAACGTATGATGTAGACGCTCGAAATACGTCGGGGACGAAAATAAAATAATTCAAAATCTTTACGCTTGAAAGAGAACTAATATTTAAGCCATTTTCGCTGAAACATCATACGTCGACGCCGGAAATGTTCAAAAAATGATTTATTCAAGATCTGTACGATCGCAATAGTTTTTTCATTTTTGACTCCGGTATCGCGTGTGTCTCGCACCAGCGGCGTAGGGGGTGGTGGAACGCGGTTCGTAGATAAATATTTTTATACTCGTCAGCGGGTGCCACGCGGTCGCGTTATATATGTACCCGTTTAACGTATACAATAGACGGCGAACGTATCGCGCGAGAAATATTTGCATTATATTGGTTTCGCTCCGAGATGGGGGTTCGCCCTCTCTCTCTGTTGCGGAGTCGCGGTTTACGGTATACAATGCGGGTTGCTGCCCCGGCCAGGTTGTATATAGGGTTGCAGTATCTATAGCGCGGCGTACGTTCTCAAACACATTGTCGGGGCCGGAGCAATATGCGAGTCTCGCTCGCCGAGGGAAAGTGAGGGCGGGCGAAAATTCGTCGAGGGTCGAGGGCCCATCCCCCGCGCCGACGGGGATGCCATTGGAAAGCCGAGGTTTCTCTGTGGCTTGGTTCGGAAGGCAGTTTGCTCTGTTTATACGTGTGCGGTCGTCGCTGTAGTGCTCGACCGAATGTACCCTCTCATCCCTTCCACGGTCCTCGATCCTTCTCTTCGCGTCCACCCTGTTCGGCGACGGCCGACGTCACCGTCGCGGAGCGTTCGCAGTTTAGCGGTGTTTACGTTTCGCTCGAATATATTATTGCGCAGATAACGCCAGGGGGTTGGAGGGAGAGAGCGGTGGACTTCGCTGCGTGCTTCCTCCGATAGGAGATACCGCGTCCCGTTCTCCTTACCGCTCCGCTAGAGAACCCTTCGAAAGGGATGCTCGGCCTCGGTTTAACGTCCCCGACGACGGCCGAATGTCCGCCTTTTATACACGCGGTTCTTTCGGCCTGCCTAATTGTTTTCGGCTTTATTTATGTCGGCCCACGGACCGACCGCAGATAAGGGAGGCAAAATCTAGCGCCGCGCGGCGAAAAAGGGGCGCGCGGAGAGCGTGGGATGAGATCTCGCATCGAGAGGCTACTCGCGTGCCGCGTTCGTCGCTCGCACGATTAGCTCGTCTCGCGGGAATATCGTACGCGCGGAGGGCGGGTGGCGGATTGCGAAATGAATCGGCTGCGCGTATATATGTGTACGGGGGAATCGCGCGGCTCGGTATGGCGGAGGAGCCGTACCCAAAAAAATTCAATTTGGTGCATTTCACAGCCCAATAACCGACTCGGGCGCGAGAACGGATGTCTGATTTATTATTGGGAGTCGTTGTGCGGTAAATAATGCAATTGCACAGGAGAATAATTAATATCGATTTGTCGGGATGACGAGGAGGGCGGGAAAGAGACGTTTGCGTTTGGGAACGATGGAGGAAAGGTGTGAGAGGGATGAAAAGGTATTTCGAGGGTAGGAATGAGCGACGAGGGGGTAACGAGAGCTGCAGATTCTTCGGAGGATTTGGAGGATCGTTTCCCGGCGCATTCATAGCGTTTTGCGAAGAGTCCTCGCGATAAATAACCGCGGTTTAATGCTACTTCCGGTGCCGCTCTCCGAACGCAAAATGCAGACCGTACGCGAATCCGTACGGCAAAGTTGCAAGATTAAGCGGCGCTGTTACGTGAAACGCAATTAAACGACGGTACCGCGGAGCGTCAAAGAGTTATGAGTGTCGTAGGTGCGTGCAACTGTATATGTGGCCCGCTGCACCGAGTCGTTTCGCTCGGGAGAAGATTAGAATACGTGCTTGTGTGGGATCGCTTTAATATCCGTTGGCGGTACCGCCACTTCAAACGCTATGCGGCAGTTAATACCTGCTGTAATAAAAAGTAGCAGTACCTACACGGTGGATTTTATTAAAGTTCGTTAATTAGTATCGCGCTCTGATTGATCGAGAGCGTCAATTAGACTCGGAAGGTTGAACAGCGCCGATGGAACTGAGCTTTAGTTTGCCTTGCAGACAATTTCGAGCGAATGGCACTCAGAGGAAAACTTTTTTAAATTGTACGAACGTAGTGGAAATACGTATTAGGTGTACAAGTTTGCTTCCGCCGTTTTCCTATAGATGGCTTACGAGAAAAACAGCGGAAGCAAAGTTGTAGACGTAATGTTCGCAACCAGCAACCGCCTGCGCTTCGTTCGCGTAGATGCTACAATAGATATATACTGTCGCAGACTTTACTGTAAATCTATTTATGTTTTATAATTCACCCACACATCATTTTTATATATCTTTTACCGTAAAGATAGAGTTTTCCAGAAACTAGTCCATTCATCCGTTTTTACGATGACCTGCGTCACTAAAATCATCACTCATCAGCTCCCTTTTGTCAAAACTTAATGAACCTAAATTAATAGCCTACGTTCATTTAAAAAATCCAGGCTCGTTACTAGTGAACGATTTTTTAATGAGATCGGTAGTTCCAGAGAGCCCGACAATCCAACATAAATAGTCTCAAACTTTTTCTCTTTATCATATTAGTGTAGATAAATTAAAAAATGTTGTTGTATCGAACAAAAGTCTATTTAAATCAAAGAAATATTATATTTGCATACATTGTAGAACGTTTGCTTACTTTAAACTCCTGTTTGCTTATTGCAAATACATTTTTCATTTATCACGAATAAATGTTTCTACCAGGTTCGTATTCAAATAAACTTTTTTCAGGATGCATCCACCCAAAATTGTCTGCAAGACAAACCGAAGCTCCATACCATTGGTGCTGTTCAATCTTCCAAGTCTAATTAATGCCCTAGAGAAGAGGTGTAAGAATTAGTAGAGAGAATTGGTGGATAATTCTACACTTTCGACACGTTTAGAATAACTATTGATATACTACAGCATGGAGAAATGAGTGCAGAAAGTGCAGGCAACGACAAGAAATCTATTAACGCTTTGCCGCAACGCGCGGCACTACGGCTGACCGGTGCAAGGGTATTACTAC
Source organism: Xiphydria camelus (assembly GCA_963678675.1). Classification (NCBI taxonomy): domain Eukaryota; kingdom Metazoa; phylum Arthropoda; class Insecta; order Hymenoptera; family Xiphydriidae; genus Xiphydria; species Xiphydria camelus. The sequence goes on along the minus strand of OY783197.1, from coordinate 24,093,063 downwards.
TCGCCACTGCGGCGCGTGACCGTCTCGCCGCAAAAGTTTTGCCCTTAAATCGATCATAAATATTTCTCCTCGACCAAGCCAAGTGTGTACACACGGGAAGCCAAGTCAATTGTAATTAGACATTCGCTTACTTATTCAACTTGTGGTACACACCGAACGAGCAAATGCGGAACATGACTTTTCTCGTGACGTCTGCGTCGCACGCGCCCCTCTGGCTACGTCGTCGACTGGTAACGACGCCTTCCATTGGAATTGCAAATTTCCCGTCAATTTACAGCCCGAACCGCGAAAAGACTATTGAATATCCAAAGGTACTCCTCGCTCTGGCTTGTTTTTTTTTTCACGCCACTTTCGAGCAAGGACGAGGCGACGCTCGTCGTTATTCGGGCGTTCGTGGTGCGGCAATCGGGGAATCTTGACGGTTGTCGAATACTGCGCCCGAATACCGGCTGTTCATCGCCATCGCCGTGCTCAAGGTCGAGCGGCGTGACGTGTAGGCGAAGGGAGGGAACCCTTCGAGTTTTTCGGGACAATGCTTGGACCATCCCCTCAACGCGCTAAAGGCGACGGATTGCATCGTTGAAACGCGCCTCTTTACTGGAAATGGAAGTTTCTAATGAATTAGCAACGCGGGAGTGGAGTAAAATTGCTTTTGCTACTGTAAAAGGAATCGTTTCGAAATTGGAGTGTTATGGAGAGTGAAACGGCTCGAGAAATCATCTCCACGACGTCACCGGAAATCGATATCCATTAATGGGTAAGTATTCGTTCGTCTTTCGATGCAAGAATACCCGAGCGGAGTGAGAGTATCGAAAAATGAGGAGAGCTATTAAAATGAATTTTCTGTGGCAAAGACGCTTTCATTTACATATTTATTTATTTATTGTACGCATCAGTTGTTATTTTACGGACGGAGGTCCTCCGGTATTACAAACAGGATGCGAATCAGGTTTTTTTCTTCGTATTTCGTCGCGGAAAATTGTTACTTGTATAAACAGAAAGTCCTTCCTCCTTTGGAAATGTTTCTTTTTTACCGTTCATCCTGTTTCGATTACACATTCAAAAAGTCTTGGGCAAATGTAAGGAAAACTTACAGAGAAGAGAACGAGCGGAAAGAAAGATATTAGTAGACAGATTTTTTGGTATACAAATTTTACGAAAAAAAAAGAGCCGTCCAGGCGGAAAAATTCTATATGGATTATATGTAGTCCATATATGGATTTGGTTCTATATGGATTACTAGTTTTCCGCTTGCCACTTCGTCCGCATGGATCTCGAAATAATCTAATCCCTTATTTTATCCCGTTAAGGGATAAATTTCCAAAAATCCTGAAATACATTTTTCTTAATTTCTAACCAAAAGGCCAAATACCAATTTCCATGGATCAAACTTCAAAAATGAGGGATTTTCATACAAATTTACATCTGCTATTTTGCCACCTCAAGGGAAAAATTTCATAAAATCCTTTCTTAGTAGGTACTTACGTCACAAAGAAACTTACTGTCCAAAAATTTCATGTAATTAGCTTCAACGGTTTCGTCTCGGCGTTGATGAATTAGTCAGTCAGGACATGTTCATTCATATATAGGTATAGATATATGATTTGTACACTCTAAGAAAAAAGTATAGTAGGTTTGACTAAATTAGTGGTCACGGGCGGGGAACGCATATTTACTTACTTGAACTGATAATTTGTTAGACTTGACTAAAGCTTGTTTTCGTTAAATAATGTTTAATCATTACAGCGAAATTATTTAATTCAAGTAACTATAACTAATAATCCATACGTATAATCCATATAGGACCAAGTACAAACCATATCGAACTTTTCCACCTGGGCGTTAAATTATCCCACCGAGTAATTTTAAGTAACGATGTCTCGGGAAGTTAAAAATAATGAAATTAGTGTCGCCAGAATCCGATTACAAAAATACGAGTAACGCGGAACGCGGAATATCGCCGCCCCTCTCGGATTCCGCGAAGTCGCGGCGTGTCTCTCCCACGAAAGGAAGAAAAATGTAGCGAAAAAATAAGGAGCGAGCCAGCAAAAATTCCGTCGAGCTTTCACTCGCGCCCGTCGGAAAGCTTCGTAAACTCAGCTCCGAAAACGCGCCAGCCGAAAGGTATAGTCACCAAGATTGCGCCGCGCCGTTTTCGCCACCCCCTCCCCCGAAGTCCGAGAAACGGCTAATCTTCGCCGGCAAACGATCTCGCTCAGCTGTTACGAACGGTAATTGCGCACTTGGAAACTCTCACAGCGTCGGATTATGCAATCGCTGCTCCGGAAAGCTTAGCTGCCGCGGTGATATATACATATAAGCAGCCTATCTCTCGAGGCTACGTGTTCCGAATAACGATTGTTAACTACGGATGACGTCGTCTAATTTTCCAGGGATTATGAACGGGCCAAAGCCGTCGCGACATTAGTCTTCATTATATAGACTCCTTCGGGCTCTGATGTACGATGTACTTACGCCATTAGAGTCGTGTCGCATGCGACCGCGCGTCTATCTGGCGGCGTTCGACTCAATTACGGATACATGGATCGAGGAGTTTGCTGGGCGTAAGAGTGCGAACGTCGCGAGGGAATAGAGGGTGGGCGAGAGGGCGGAGGAGTTATTCGCGAAACACTCGTGAGAATGTCTATACTGTGAAGATGACGGAATGTGCTTCGGTTGAGAAATATATTGTGATAGATCGTCAGATAGATTATTGTCCGATTGCAGATGTACCTACATTATAAAAAATAATGTGTTTTTAATGTACCTTTATATAAAGCTTTTTCCGATACGTGATTATGAAAATGAATACATTTCCTTATGAAAATGTCCTTATCACTTTCATAACGGAATATATTAATTTTCATAATCACGTATTGGATAAAAGCTCTATGTACACAATTGAATGAAATTTAAAACCATTTTTTTACAGTGTATATACTGAAAAAAAAAATTTGCTATATCGCAATAAATGTGTTTTTGAATAGTTCTGAGAGTACATTCATTCATCCGATTCGAATGAAGATCGATTTGGTTCAAATAATATTCAATTAAATCAATAATATTTATATACGTCCAATATCGATATTCATTCCAGTTGAATAAATCTGCTCTTAGGACTGTTCAAAAACACGTTAAATTGACTCGGGTAAATTTTGTTTTCAGTGTAACAAAAGTACAATAAGTATAACAAACAATTCGAGATAGACGTACAATTTAACAGTCACCATGCTCGTATAAGTGCCGCTTCCACAAGCTTAACCAAAGCTTCGTCCTTTGAGCGAAACGAGCTTCCCGCGCCCAATTCATCTCCGTCCGTTATCTGGACCCAGGACGAACGTACAGAGGGGTGACCTCGGGTCGCATGTGATCCGGGATCAGTGGAATTGCGGCATAATTTTCCGGTCTCTCCGTTATCTCGCCACGGCATCCCTCTCCGCCGCGTGCAGTTATCGTGGCGAGTGCAAAGGCTCCCTTCGATGTACCCTGCGATTCAGAATGCTACCGCGATCGTATCTTTGGATGCTGCTCGCGGTTTTTGAAAGTTCCAAAAGGACCGCTGCAAATCGTCCCTCGGCGATTTCAGAGTCTCGTAATCGGTTACGTTACGAGTGAATACTTTCCACTTGCACTCTATGAAAGTACGTGGGCTTTAATCCGCCAGGATTATTATCCTGGTCACACACACATATGTGGTCACAACTTCGCATGCAGGCAACGCGGCGATGATATTGCAGCCAATCTCTCTCCCGGAGGGTGAGTGCTTCCCTCAAATGAAAATTTCTCGCCGTCCCGTTGGTTATACCGTATAAAATGTCTGGTACTTTTCTCAGCTTTTCACGTGTAATTTTGCCAAATTGAAGAGGAATATACCAATTTCCCCCTAATATCTCCTACATGTATACTCGTGTAGCTACAGCCACAAATCCAATTTCTGAGACGTCGGTCACGGGAGATCGAACTCTACGCGAAAAGGGGTGGCGCCCTCGTCCTCATGCTGCGATCTGATCGTGAGATTTTTCACGTCACGCCTTGAGGAGGTAATTACTGTTGCGTCGAGCTCGACATCGGCCTACGATCCTATCGTGTGGACGGCGTCGACGGGGAATGGGGAAACTGTATCGAAACGGGCGCCTGTAGGCGTTACGTGACCCGAATGGGCTCTACGGAATTGCAAATAGGAGGTTTTCTCGCGTCATCTTCTACACGGGCAATGCAGCCACAAATTTTTCATACTAAAAATACATGTAGGGGAAGGTGACGTACCTTAGGCAAATCCAAACATCTTTCCTATAAGCTGTGCAGCACTATCCATTGAGAATGTATTAACTTTAACGATTGTGGTTCAATTTTGAACCTTTGAAAAGAAGCTGAAGAGCGCGCCGTTATTATGTAATAGCTTCTGACTGAAGAAGAGTGAACTGAATGTTTTGACGAGGAAAAAGTAAATTTTTTGGTTCTGCTCTTTTGCCTTGTAGTTAATTAGTCTTTTGTTTTTGAAAAAGTAGCAGTGGTATAAGAAAAAGTGTTATTCCTTCAATAATGTCTTGTAATTATCTTTGTTATATTTCTAGCCTAAAGTATCAAGTATAATCGATAAATTTAATTTCAGTACTACAAATTATAAATGAGAAAGGAAGATGTGAAAATAGGGCCGAGAGGTACGACACGCGCTTCCCAACTTTGTTATTTTCTAAATTCTGTAATTTTAAAAATGGATAGAATCAGTGAAAAAGACAACGAGTCGAGTAAGTACCGATACTGATTGTTCGTCACCCCTTTCGTGAATCCCCACTTTCGTCCAATCGTTACTCGACCGAAGTCTACGTCGCACCCTTCAAAATTCTCGTTAGCTAGGATATTGTGACAATCTGGATGGGTAATAAAAAACAACATATTGCGCGCCACCGAAGTGTGCCAAGGGATAAAGGACTCGTAACGAGCACGCGTCGACCGCACCCCATCCCTTCGCCACGAGTAACGCGTGCGGAAGCTGCGACCCTCGCCGATCGAATACACATACGCAGCGTTTCATCAATCCCCATTTATATCCACGGATTATACACTTCACATTCCGCGCGACGCATCGATCCATCGGGGGTTCGGGGTGGTTTAAAGTCGCGAAGTGTCACTCGGGAATATTCGCGTTTCTCGCGAATCACGACAATGCCGCACGCGCGCAACCCTTGAGCAACACGTCCGTACCTCGGACTCTCGGTCGTATCGTCTACGTTCAGCTAAAAAGAACGGGAGTGCTCGCCGCGTGGAAAATACTCCAGGGGTGCGATTAAGTTTTCTAGAAGCCGGGCTTCATGCCCTGGTCACGTATCGACTCGAATCAACAAACGTCGCGTGTTCGACGGGGGATGCACGTATACCACGCGCGTGGTTGGCGTGAAACCTCGCAATGCACTGCAGGTGCACCGGAAGCGAAGCGTGTAGTAACCGCGGTAAAATTGAGCTTCCTACACCGGTGCCAAGGTACGTAGCAATAGGATATAGATAGGGTAAAAATGGGCCAGTTCAAGTGTAAGTTTAAAATTGATTATCTTGAAATGTGTTGCAGACATCGAAGAAAAGTTTAAATAAAAAATATTTACCCATATTTTTTTACTTAAAAAGTTATTTCACATTTTTTGTATATCTCCGCCGCATTTTGAAATAATGACATTTAAAGTTAAACAAAAACTGGGGCGTTTATCTCACATTTATCCTATGGGTTATAGATTTGCTGTTTGATTCGACAAACATGAGGTGGTGAAACGGTATTACTTGCTTGTTACACTTTTATCAGATAAGTTTGATAGTCCACATTCTTATACATATTCCCATGTTAAGAAAAAATTTCTTAAGCGTCTCTCCAAAGATTCTGTTTCAAATTGTCATAAATTTGGTCTTTGCATAAAGAAAGTATTCGTATTTTCAAAATCAATTTGTAATTTGTATAAGTATTCAATATCACGTGACAAAAAAAATGACCGAGAAAATAATTATTTACAAACTTGTCAGCCAGTGAGACGCACTTATATCAAGTAACGAATGCAAGAGAAATAGACTTGTAGAGCACGATGACGTTAGCAGCATTTTTAAATATCGCGCCAAAAAGTCGTAGGCACAAAACAGTACCTTTATAAAGCCAAAAGGACGTATAAAAAATGTTCTCATTCAAATTTGCCTAAATAGGTATGAATAAATGAAGTGAAAAAAATTATTGGAAACCTAAAAACAAAATGGCGCATCGATCATGTACATTCTTTTGCCTTTGATTTCCCATATTTTTATTTTATCATTTTTGGACCTTTTTTATATATTTCTATCAGTTGTGAGAACACATTTTTTACAAGCCCTTTTGGCGTTTACAATGTTAAAAAGGCGTAAAGTGGTGTGTACAACCTTTTGATCTTCGACTTAAATAAGGCCGGGAATGAAAAATGAAAAGATACAGGATGATTAATGTTGCCCAAATTTGTCGAATCTCCGAAAAGAAAAATGAATAAGAGAACTGAATTGCACTTCACTACGAAGAAGTCATCGCGGGCAGGCAATAAAAACCGCGCGAAAAGCGAATCGCTCACGCGCGGGGCACCCGCGCGAAAATGCGTGCGCCAGGCACGTGGAAGGGAAAACAATACGGTCCGAAGGCATAAGCTCCGGCTTATCCAAATAAAATTCCGACATGAAAGGAAGGTTGATTAAGGGGATTAGGTCGGAGGGCGGATGGTGGGATGCGCGGCGGAACGTATGCCGGGCGCGTGGCGGCCGAATGCCAACCCCCTCCGGTCTGGACCACGCGCGCTCGAACAATCGGATCGTCGGGTGACTCAAGGGGTTTCGGTTTTGAGCCACGCGTGTCCCGGCTCCCTTTCTGGATTGTTATCTCTCAGCAACCTATACATCTCTCTCCTCTCACTTTCTCTCTCGCCCAACATCGAGTATGGCTCGTCACACGAGGGGCGATAGTTTCGGGTATTTTGAGTTTTGACGGCAACGCCCCGACCGGGGGTGGTTTTTTTTTACGAATTCGACAATTTATTGCGCAAAAGACACGACCGAGCATTTTTGAGACTTTCTTAAACGTGAAAAGCTCTCGTTGGGTAAATTGTGACGAAACTTTGCGAAATTTCCATTCGCCGAAAGTAAAGGAATCGACGCGAAAATAATGTAATTAGGTACGCCGTCCCTTCCATTCCAGCGCCTCGTCGTTATGCGGAAAAATAAGTACCGGCTTCTCTCGTCTAATTCAGAAGCGACGTCGCGCTGCTCAGCGCGCCGCGCGCGGAAACATACTTCATATTCACTTACCGACACTCTCAATTAAGACATCCAACGCCGCGCGCGCGCCTTCTTCGCGCGAGTTATGGAAAAGTTGCGGGGCTGCTGAGAAGCTGGGATATTATCAAAGTTTCGCCCCGGGGTCCGCCGCCCGGACGGGGTAATAAAAATGCGACGCCCGGAATGAATGCATCCTCCATTGTAAGAACGGGGCGCGCGCGAAATGGTCGGCAGCCCCTTCGCACCCCCGCGCTTTCACCTTCCTCCACCGTGCCGCGGGGATGAATGCGCCGATGCGATAAAGTCCTCACACCGAAACGGTCCTCGTTTTCGGTACCACGTTATAAATTAATACAGATTACCGCGGTACTCCGCGGGCCCTGCTATCCCACGGGCGCTCGCTGCAGCCTCCCCTTCGCGCTGTAGCCCTCCTCGTGTATCTCCGGACGGATACATACAGCTATATGTAGCGGCGATGATGTACGTACGCGCACGCGTGTATGTACGGAGAAAAGTAACGACTGCGGAGATACGTGTATGCACGTGTGGGAGAAAGGAGGGTGCGTCCTGGTATAACGCGCCCGCGCCTTATCATATAAATTATAATCGTCGATGTTATCCGCGGCTATTATTTCCAGCGGACAAACGCCCTCGTCGGTATAATGTACACTTTAATGCATCTCGCGCTCGTGGTGTGAAATCGCGCGGGATTAGTCACGCCGAGGAATTACAGGGATAAAAATATCCGCGTGTGAAAGTTGATGGCGGGCACTGATATTGTAAAAAACAACTGCGTATAAAATGTGTGTATTTGATTCGAGCCAAGTGATGTGCTTTCTCTTTGTAACTCTTTCTCTTATTTCTTTTTGGTCTTAATGGAAGACTCGGTTTCAGAACTGATATGTGATATCTCGCTCTTCTTCTTCCTCTTTCTCGTCTCTTTTCCTGTTTTCGCAATACATTCTTCTCTGGGGAGGGAGAATAAATCCAAAAGAGAGGTCTGACGAGAAGGAGATACGTGTATCCATAGCTACACGATGTATACATACGTTAGGTATTAGGTTTATAATTTTGCTTCCGCCGTTTTCGTCGAAATTCGAGGCTTTATTGTAAAACAACTGGTTATACATTTATGATTCAGAGTATTGTCCATCGCTGGCCCCTGTTTTCTCCCATCTTTCGGGTAGCGTATGAATCCCGCGTTTAAAAAACTGGTCATCTTTTGTAGCGATCCACGAATCGAAAACGGCGGAAGCAACGTTCTACACCTAATAATACATACACGCACAATTTAAATATGTAAAAATATACCCATATAGACATTTTTGTGAATTTCAAATAGGGTTCCGAGTTTTTAGCCCTGCTCATTTTCAGGTACCGATAGGGGATGCTGGCCAGATCTCATGATCGCGTGTGGCGGTACGCCTTATCAGGTGCTACAGAGCGCCCTTAAAAGTACACAATCTCTAGCCCGGCCCATATCGGGGCTAAACTAACGTGCGCTATCTAGCATCCCCCTGATTAGGCCCTAATTGTAACCGGAAAATTTCTACGCGGGTTTGAGCAACGAGCAGAGATATTCTCGCGGAAAGGCAATAACCGTCCGCGCGTCCCCAACGACTTATCATCATATCAATTATAATCGGGGATGTAATCCAGAGCTATTTTTCCCTCGGACAAGCGCTCTCGTCGAAACAATGCACCCCTTTAATGCAGCCCGTGCACGGAATGAAAGCGCGGGGGGTGCCCACTCCGTGGAATTATAATGGGTATACGGCCGCTTCTCGGCGGTGCGCGGGGAGGGGGTGGCGACGTCGGTAGTAGTGGTTGCACGTTGTTTACGTAGTAACCGTCGCTCGAGATTACTTCCTGCTGTGCAATAATCGCACGGAGCCGACGGTGGGTACCCGCCTCGCCCGTCCGCCCCGTCTGTACGCGCCGCCGCCCCTCGTCCCGCGAAGGGTGAATCCCTCTCACGCGCGCGGTTTTCTGCAAAATGGATTTCCCCTCCACGCGATCGTCCGCGCGTGCTGCCGCGCCGCGTCGGAGGGATGCCCGCCGTGGGGGTAGCGCTGCCGAGGGAGAGGGCGGCCTACTTCTACCCCTCGAAGAATAAGGAGCAACGTACAGTCGCGCGATGCGACGAAGGGGTGGATCGCGCGGTTTTGAAATTAATCTCATACCGTATGGCACGATTTTCTGTACTTTGTGGCGAGGCATTTTTCCCCCACTCAATTTTTATTCGACATTTTCGCGCAGATGGATGTAAATCCATTCACACCGCGACGCGACGCGTTGAATTCATGTGTGCGCGGAATGAAATTTCGCACTCGTACACGAGGATGCACCAGACAGTGGAGCGCGCGGCGCCGAGGAGGTGTAAAATGAAGCGGACCATTACGAGCAGCTGTAAAGTGGCATTAATGCGATCAGAACTTCGAAAATTTGATGAGCCATGAAACTGCGTAGCGGGCCATTTAGCCGGAGAGAGTCTTTACTGCCATTTTACTGCCATAAGTCGGACCCCGGAGGAATGAGCGACGCCCGGCGGCAATCGAAGTGCCGCGGCTGTATAGTGTAAAAAGCGCGGTTTATGCTAATTCATGTCTTACGGGCAATTACATCGAGATAAAGGCGGCCCGCAAGAGCTCGTAAATTCGGCTTTACCCCGCGCTTTATACCGCTGAGATAGTTCGTTGCAATTGCTAGCGCGAGAGTGTAACCTGTTGAAATGAAAGGCGAGGGCGAAAATATGCGCGACACGCGGTACTCGCGGAGATGGGGATGATTTAGGGAAAAACCCCCGAGACGTACCTTTGGGTTTACGCGATGGACGCGCTTGAGAATGTGTACGAGGAGTGCCGATGTGACTACATTTATTTTTACACTTCGTCTTCTCTCCCTTTTCCCTTTCTTCTATTAGTTGCGCTGTTAAAAATTTGTAATAGAAATGTGTATGAAGATACAATTAACATATGCACGAGAGTGTATTAATATTCATACGCAGAAGTGTATGAAATGTCAAATAAATAGTTCTTAAAGTTCAAATAGATTATTAAATTTCAAAACCAAGTGTTCGTAAATTTCAAAGACGGTATGCAATTTCACAACCAAATGTTTTGAAAATTGAAATACGTTATGAATTTTCGTAAACAATTTGTCACGTTTACAATGTATACACAGATACTTTTGTGCAACGAATTCAGCAACTCGCATAGGTATGAATTGTCAAGAACTGTCACTAAAATTTATAATCGCACGTATGGTAAATCTTTAATACGACGCTTTAAATTTCAAATGCAAGTTCTTAAATTGAATACGTTTATTTGGAAATTTAATTTCACACTAGAAATTTCATATAGTATGAAATTTCGTGAAATAGCTGTCACAACCGCATTAATTTCTTTCAGTATTCCCCCTCCCCCCCTCTCTTTCCCCATCCCGATTCGTTAGGAAGTTGCTGGCAGATACGAGACGAAGCTTCCGGACTTTCGGATTGTTGGTGAACGGAAGCACACAAACAAGGCCGCGTATGAAAACGACGCAGTGCCAGTCGACCGAACAGTAGTCCAATCGCCTCTCGCGTGTTTGCTCTACAAAAAGCGGAAAAGGACGTGTTGACAGATGCGCGATCGGATGACGGACCGTTCTATCGTACGATTCCATACGACACGAATCGAGGCATTTACATGTGACGCCGCATGTGCATCGCCCACGTAAAAATGTTGGCGTCGGTTGCAAAAATGACGAAGTGTATTCGCTCGCTGGGAGAAAAAAAAATCGTTAGAATGAATTATTTTACGCGTAACGTAGCCGCGCCGTCGAGAATGATACAGTGCATCGTGAAAAAAAATGGATATCATGATTACGCCGTTCGAATCTATTTCTCTCGCGAAGGGAAATTGGAAATTTGTATAGGTACACGTGGTCATATTTTCGAAGAAGCGAATTCAATTTCTTATCAGCGAAAAGTCGGTATTAAGCGGAAACAATAGAGAGGCGACTTCTTCCTCGCCGAAGAAGTTTTCGCAAGGAGAAATAGTTTCGTCGGAATCAGAATATCCGGAGCCAAAACTTCTCCCTGCAATTAATGCCGCGCGAAACGCTTCGTCGCGTCGAAGGCGGGTGACGATCAACTCGATCCTTCCTACGTTGGGATTGACTACGCGAAACCGTCGAGCGAATTCTCCGTGCAGACTCAATGGTTCTCTCGCGGAGGTATTGGGCCGTGCTTAAACTAAAAGCGAAACTTGCCTCGGACAAACTTGGACTCCCCGCTCCTCCGCCAATCCGGCGACGCGCGAATCGGGGAAGTGAGGCGACGACATCGCCGAACAGGCGAACCGTTTCGGTCGAAAATAGTTGGCGTACCCAAACGAGAGCGCTTTGTAAATAGCGGCTTAATTATACAGACGCGCGTCGTCTGCAAAGCAAATCAGGGGTAGGAAGAGACAGGTAACTCCGCTTGAGCCCGACCAATCCCCGCGCATATATTGTCAGGCGCTTTCAGGGATTACCGAGTTTCACTTCCGCAGCCGAGATGCTCACGGGCGAGGCCGGCAATTATTAACTGCATCTAATTACAAGGGCTGATACAACAAAGATGTCTGATTAATGACCCGGGGGATTTGCGCGCGGATAAGCGCCATCTGAGGGATGACGTTTCACCTGGGACATTTAATTGTACGGCTCGAGGAAAATTGATTTCTGCCGCGGCATTTACTCTGCGACACTATTGCGAATGGCGTGGTTAGTTGAGAAGCCGAACTCCTTGGTATTTTGGAAAACAAAAACCCGTGTGGAAATTTTGGTTAATCTTCTGTGGTCATCAAGGTTCTATTTGACCCAGGCTTCAATTTCGAAGCTGACTGTACTTTTTTTACAATCATAACTAGACCTTCGTTAGCCGCGATTGGTGTTGCCATTTCGGTGACGTCTTACTTAATTGTTACGCGTTGCATACGGGGAAAAAAGTGAAGTATTATTTGTTACTTTGAATAAAAAAATTAACATAGATTTTCCAGCCATATTCTTAATCACTTCTGTGGTCACCTCAAGGGTTCACTTGATTCAGGCTTCAATTTTGAAGCTGATTATATTTTTTTCTTTTGCAATCATAATTAAACCCACGTCAGATCTCGAAAAGAGTGGCTTCTTCTTAAAACTCGTACTACGAAACTTCTTCGGACTTCGTAAAATATCGTTTTCCAAACGTAGAACTATTTATTGCTTCAAAGTATCATAACTTAGAAGAACCATCCGTGGATTTTATTAAGAAATCTCTACAAATAGAGAAGTTATGACACTTTTAGTGAAGCAGTTCATTTTTCACGTATCTACATATTCACGATCATTTTTAAATATGTCATCGTTTCACTTCTTTTGACGTGTTGATTAGATATTCCACAATATTCGAAGAATGCTTCATAATTTGTCGGTCTAAATTGGACGGATGTTGTTTATGTGGCTATTATTTAAAACTCGGTTTGGTCCATTTGACTCATATGTGACCATCGCGGAACTGTACGGATTTACGACCACGAAGGATTAACTCCGAACAGAATTAGGCTCCTCCTCTTTCAGCCCTCTTATCCATTACACCCTGTATAATCGCCATTCTTCTGCATCGATACACACCTAACGAGTGCTCGGATCCAACCGAGTAAATATTCATCATCGACGTCGAACAAACAGTTCTTCCGCTACAATTATACCATTCTCACTAGACGTCCACTTCCGTCAAAGAAACGTTTCCTCGCGGTACGGAGCACCCGTCGTCCCACTTCCGCGTTCAAAGCGCGAACACAGCTGAGCCACGTCGCTCGATTACCTTAGGTTACCGGGCGATCATCGCAGAACTGTACGGACGTGTGTCCACAAAAGGTTAAAGATTCAGTAGGATTCCTATACGGAGAGTCTCATAAGGACTGACCTGGAAATGTTACGCTTACTACATAGGATTTCTATTAGGAAAGCTAGGGCCATGTTTAGTTCCATTAGGGATCTTATTAGAAGTCCCTGCCACGGAGGCGGCGTCATTAGTTCACGAAATATCCGCAAAATTCAGTCAGGGTCTGATAGGAATCTAATCCGGGATATCGCTAATAGGGGAATGTAACGCGCTGCCCCTAATATATTTCCACACGGTAATTGAGATCTCCGCGATACGACGTGAAGCATCTACACCAGATTTCGTCAGCCAATTTATCGAGCGCGCAGCATCACTTATACGAAACTCGAGTTTTACCGTACAGGGAGATGCGTCTCTTTTCTGCCTTATTTTTCCGTTCGTGTACCAAACTAGTTTGAACGACGAAACTGGTTCAAACTGTCGACGGCTCGATGCAGTTGAAGGGTAGTTTCGACTTCGATAAGTATGCCAATGCGAATACTACCGCGAAACGCGTTTAGAGTCATGTGCGAATTTCTCTCGGCAATCTTTAAAGGAAACGAGTCTAAGTAAACCAAGTCACCGAGAAGAAGTAAAGTTTCTCGATACACAGGTACATACTATTGAGAGAAATAATTGCTAGTATCAAACAAATATTTCTTGAACACGGAGAAAATTGAATGGTAACGATCGAGTACCACGCCAGAATAGTATTACAAGTAGGTGACAGCTTTGATAATATCCCGTTGAATAATCTGTAGAATAGTAATGATTATCATTCAAATAGTGATAATTACTATTCTGCGGATTATTCATTATGATATTGTCGAAGCTATCACCTACATACTTGCCATTCTGTCATAGTAGTCGTTACTATTCAATTTTATCCGTAGATTAAGAACATGTGATATTAAAAATGTATAAGAATACAGATTCTTGATCGAAGAATATGTATTTTTGATCGAGGAATACCTTCGTTAAGACAAGGGATTCTTTCTGCGCGAATAAAAATAATTAGGGGGTAACCAACCCAATGGATCAACTTCTGAGCAGAAAACAAAATTCAGTAGATGGATAAAACTTGGTATTTGGAAAGCATCGACGTATTCATTTACCGGAAGTATCCATCTATTGGGGTAGAGAGGTCACCCTATAAAATATTTTCTTGTACAAAGAAAACCATCGCTCAATCCTGGAATGTTTCATGTTTCTCATTGAAGGAAATATTTTGGTGTCACCGGCGATTATTTCTCTCGGTGTAAATATTAGAGTGAAAGTTTTTACGAAATCTTCATCCTCAGAACATCTTTCTCAACCAATATCGCAAAACATATTTTCCGTCTTTTTACACGGCTATTTCATCACGCCTAGTATAAGCAGTAAACCCATAACGCGTCTCCGTCACACGGTGGCGTGAAAGTTTATCGGCTAGGTCAGACCGAGCCGGGTCAGGTCTGGCGAAAGTTTCGGGAGGCAAAAAAATAAAAGGAAAACAAAAACGGAATTCAGAGGTTTACGAGTTGAACTTTTCTTTTATGAGCGATCCCTACGCCGGATGCCGTAATTTATTGGTATGTGGCCGGAGCTTGGTTAAGGTCGAACGCGGCGGCTACTTAATCATCACGGGTTCTCGTTTAAGCCGAGTTAAGCCGGGTCGTGTGGCCGTAAGATTTTTATGAGTTCGACCCGCTGGTCGCGCGATGAATTTTCCGCTTTATGATTGGACACTTCGTTGACGAGCTTAATCCGAGCGTTTTTCGTCGTTCTCGTGTACCTACGTCTGCCAACCCTCGTCATTTCGCCAGTGTTACTGGCGGTAATTTGCATGGATCGACGCTCTCGTGGACGTAGGTACCTACGCGGTACGCCGAAAGTGTACCGCTTCGGTCACAGAAATAGTCGTAGCACGAAATTCGCGGGATGCTGCGTAATTCACCGTGAATGCGCGGCTTCTCGTCGGCGCTGCATTATGCGATGCGAGCACTTCATTTCGAGCGCATCTGTCTCATTCTCGCTTTGTTCGTGCACTGTAGCTGTATCAGTATTTACAGGCGAAACCTGTACCGAAAAAAGTGAACTATTTCTCAGTAGGATTTTAGCATCGCATTGAGAATGTGTAGTACATAAAACGCCCAGGTAGACGTTCCTGATTCACTGGATTTGTCGAGTTAAAAGCTACTTAAAATTTTCTTAATTTTTATGTCAAATTAGCAGAAATCGTTTGTTATAAATATACATTTCAAGTGGTATATCAAATTTTAATCTAAATTTAACCCGAAATAGACTGGTATGATTGTCACGACGTTAATACAAACTAGAATAGTTGATCGTCCTAAAGTTGACGTTTGTTTTGCCACGTGAATTGGAAAAGTAAAATTATTCTTAAATAAATTATTAAATTTCCATCATAATGTAATTCAAATTAATCGTTGTATTTATTTTAGCAACATATTTACGAAAATTTGCGCTTATATCGAATACATGTTTAGCTTTTTATTAGCATTATTTTGAAATCATTTGATATTACAAATGTGTGCTGGCTTAATGATGACTCATAAAATGAACAATCTTGATGCATTTGGTAAGCGAATACTACCTAAAGTTGCTGCTAACGAATTTATGCAAAATTTAACTTACCGAATCACAGTGATGTGTCAAATTTACTTATTATTTCCGAAATATAATTTCATCATTCGATTACATAAATAACAGTGCCGAGAGTCGAGTCATAAAACGCACGTAACACAGGTGCTGCATGCCATGATCAAGGTCTTCCTTAAAGTCGCTGTAAAATTTAAGTACCTCATATATATCTGGCTGTAAAGGTGCTGAAGCAAAAAAAAAAAGTCTAATGTATACTTTTTCTCTTACGTGTTCTCGAGAGTATGAAAAATCCTTAATATTTGCCTTAAAGTGTTCACAAGGTGCCTTTCCACGGCTTCCTCATTTTACAGCAAAGTAGCTCCCCTCTTCCACCCTCCTACATATATACAGGAGCAAAGTAACCGCGTTTTACGCTGGCTCCCAACGCCCGTCGTTAGCCTCGATTAATTGACCGACGAAAGTGAACAACGAGCCGCACGAAGGAAACGTTCGTAATCGATAATGGCGACGACGTTGGCGGCGGAAGAATCTATGGTGGTAGACCGAACGAAGCGGAGCCACTTTGCGGCGTACAGGGGTCCCGGAGAACCGTAAGATCCGAACAAGGGTGCGAGGACCGATAATAATTTATCGAAACAGCTACACGTAAGCCTCCTCGCACCGCTTTCCTCGGCGAGCTTGCTCCCCGAGACCGGGGCACTTCGCGCGGCTGCCCCGTTCGCCCGGTTTCTACTTCGAAAAAACGGGGTAATTTACGGTGGTCTTCGCGACCAACGGGAAGCGGCCGACCTTTTTCTTTCGATTCGTTTTCATCCCCGGAAAATCGTGATACACGCCCCCCGCACATTCGTTGTATCGACGCGGAAACTATTTTATAACTAGATCAGGCGAATTGATAGATTCGCGCGTCAAGAACTAAAAGAAAAAACAAGCGCAAAGATATCGAAGCTCTTTACTCCTCCGGTCGTTTATACTTGATCAAGAGGTATCGATATTATCATAACGAGAACTTTTTGATATATAAAAATACGTTCATTCACATCATCTCGGTACCGAGATCCTAATAAGCCTATGTTTGCATGCACAGAGAAAAAGAATTACTTGGATCTACTGAAAATTACTTGTGGGGTCGCAAGTCATTATTTATTTATATATGAATGAAATATTTTAATGCATTAATAAAATAAAATATCTCTAAAAATCTTATTAAATATCTCTTTCTTACGAATAATATGTGATTACAGGGAAGAAATATCAAATTAATTTTCAATCCTTCTCCGTATTAATTTGATATTTCTAATTCTTTTCCTCTGCGGATAATTCGGTAGACTTTACCTAGAGATATTTATTTGCGAAATATCATCTCGATCGTATACGTAACTGGGGAAATTAGCCCCTTCGATTCCTTCGATCGAATAATCGCTTTCCAGATTAATCCGGCGATTACGCGGTATCACGTGTGTCCGTCCAATACGACGAAGTCTCTACGAACAAAATATCCCCTTTGCCGAGAAGAAGAAGAAAAAGAAGAAGATGCATTTATCATGGCACTAGGGCGGGCCCTCTATGTGCCTGCGTAGCAAGATACAATAACATAACATAAATAAGTGAAAAAAAAACATAGCAGCAAAATTAAAGTTAAAGTTAAAGCAAAAGAAAGCAGAGGAGAGACGAGCGCTTGCGATCGATCGATTTTCCAGTCGCGTCGCCTTTCCGCTCGGTCTCCGTCACTTCGCGGCCCGCGGGGTTGAAACGAGAAAATAAAAAGACTCGCGTCGATCGATTCGACCCGGCGATTAATTCCTGATTTAATTTTCAAATCCCGACGACGTCGAGCGCCCCGCGAGCGTCGTGCGAGTCTTCCCCCACTTTCGTTAACTGATTCACCGAATTAAATCTCCGAACGCGGAGGCCGAATCAGCCGGCAGTTTAATTCGCCGATCGACGCCTCTTCGAGGCTGGAATGCCCTGCCGCAGCGCTAAGCGGCGCGTAATTAAATCCCACTAGACCGGCGATCGAACGTGGCACGCAACGGTCGCCTCTTCTGAGGCTTCTCCAACCCCCTGTCGGCGATTGAGTCGAAGTTGGAAGTAGACGCTTGCTTGTGACACTTTGATTTACGTTAAACGTGCGTTTTAATTGTATCGTCCTGCGTAAAGGTCGCGGGAGCTATTCATCCGGGTTCAATCTTTCCTATAGATATTCCGAGAACGTGCAGCAGAATCCGCAGCCCTCGGCGCTTTGTCGAATAGCTGCAGTTACACGCGTGCCGTGAAAGAGAGCGAACGCGTTGTGATTTATCGCGGCATCTGCGTTTAAAGTGCCTCTCGACTGTGGCGTTATACATATGTATAGAGGCACGGGGTGTTCGTCGGTACGCAGCGCGGGCACAGGTGCATCGCGTGTAAAGATCGACGCTTTTTCGAATCCGTCTGCGGCTAACTCATCGCACGGTGGACGATACGCCACGTCGCGTTCCGCCTTTTTTCCCGCAATGATTATTTCGCGGTTTTTGAAAACCACTGCGTACAACTCATTCAAATGTACGTCCGACTCGATTTGTATTGATAGTATCGCATCATTCGCGAGTACAAATTTTAGGAGTAATTGAGAAGTTAAAAGAGAGTTTATAGAGATTTTACAAATTTTTTTGTTTGTATTATTATGTTAGTGTAGATTAGTGTTGATTGAAGAATTTCATAAAATTTCAGCTCGCGCTCTTTTACGAATAAAATTAACGCATTCAATACACCATCCATCTATTCGCCTATTCGCCTAACTATCTACTCATTATACAACAGTGCGTTCACTATATACAACCGCTCCTTATGCGACACGGCCACGCGCCACAATACACTCGCGCTAATTAATTACCGGAAGAGCAGCCACCGTGCGGCACAGAGCGATTATGCATGCGAGTACAAAAGGGAGGGGAGAGCACATCAGGACGCGCGCCGCTTTTTGGCGGGTTTCCTCTGATCCTTTCGCGCAGGAAGGAGCATGGGTACACGACGATCGATGGGGAGACAACGCGGTGAAATTTGTCCTCCAGTGGCAATTTAATGGAATATTAATTTACCGGAAATGGGATGTACATATGACACACGCATTGTACAGTAGCTCTCCGCTCGTATTGGTATTCCCGGCGAGGGCGCTCGCCTTCGTCACTGTCACGCCCAACTTCCCAGCCACATCTCCTCGAATTCTCCTCGGTCTCGCCAGAGTCGTATTCAGACTTTTTCGCTAACTTTCGTTGACGTAAGCGATGCATCTGGCCTCTTCTCCGCGTCGGATAAGGAGAAGCGCGGGTGGGGTTGGGGTAATGTAAAAAAATAGTTGTCTCGAACTTTGGAGAATGTGAAAAACGCGCGGCGAAACTTTCTGACCGATCGCAAACTTTCCGTCCGCGCCGCCGTTCGCCTGCGATCTCTCGCTCGCCCGCTAGACGGCTGATCTCCGAACTATTCGACGCCGACGACCCGGCGAGCACCAGCAACAGCTCTCGAAGCGAGTCGAATGGGAAGTTACGTGTGTGCGTGCATTCGTGCGTTTCTGTATGTGTGACGTGAAATATAGGAGCACTTGGTATATGGTTAAGGGAAACATTGATAGGATCGAGTCGGATAAATAATCTATAGGTTCGTATCAAAATGTCAAGGGACGTCTCGTTTTAAGTTAACCCTGAGTACTACATCACTTCAAGTGTGTACAACCCAGTCGGAAAAATTCGATATAGGTAATATTATGTTCTATATAATCACCATGTGGTGTTAGTCATATACGGATTATATGTGATTTCTATATTAACCATATTATAAGGACTATATATATGGATTACGCAAACATTACAAATTATATATACAGTCCTTATATGGTTAATCTAGAAATCATATAAAACCCGTATATGTCCAAAACCACATATGAATTATATGTATACAAAATATATAGAACTTTTCCGCGCCTGAGAATGAAATAGAGGTAATATTTTTCGAACATTTTTTCGAGAAACTCCTACACTATACCATACTTCTATACCACAGGTACACGTTAAAAATACACAAAAGTACACGTCCACCTGGCGACGCACGTACACGTCGCCCTGTTATCGCCATATTCGCGCGCGTTCAGACTTTATGGGTCTGCGAATTCGAGTTTTACGGTGACCTTTCAATAGCCCCGATGTTACCGATTCAAATTGTGTTTCACATTTACGAGCAGTTTTCACACGGGGTTGTTTTACTGTTCGCGTCGCTCCCTGCCCCATACGAAGCGAGCCGTTCCGCAAAGAAGGGCACAGGCGACGTCGGGAGAGGACGAGAAGCTTTTAACGACGCGCACTTCGTTACACCCTCTTCGGCCAGCGACCTCGGTCGCATCCACGATTTCCACGATGCGCTTATCGATCGCTATGCGACCTTCACGGTCGACCGACTCGTCGCTCGGATATACGCGAGCGCGGCTTTCATGGATAATGTAACGGGATTGGGAGAGTGGGGTGGCTGTACGACGCGCATTTTGCTGTTTTCCTTCGCGAGATCTCCTTCCGACTGCATCCACGGCTCGAATCGGGTCACGATGATCCGACAAATATTTTTCCGCTGGGATGTCTGCCTCTGCGCCGGCTTCCCGACGAGGAAAATGAAGGGGTTGAACCGAGTAAAATCTAATACGCTTAAAATGTTTAATTCAATGAAATATTCGATCTTTGGAATCGATCGCTCGATCACCCTATCTCATCTATTTTTTCGAACTGATTACGAAAAACATAGTAACGAGATTCATATTTCAAAGGAAGTATAAGATGTCAGTGATTTTATGCACGAGACATTTTCTTCCTCAGAAAATCATCAATATCTCGGTTCATTTAATATTTGCTCATTATATATATATACGATTTTCGAAATGAGCGTGAAAAAATATATCCGATAGAGTATAGTTCGAATCAAGAAATTTCGATTTTTTCGAAAATGTCAAGAGACATGTGTACCTTCAATTTTCTGCATGAATTGACATCTCTGAAATTAATCGCTTGGCCACCTTATCTTATTTATTTTTATCACTTAATACGAAGAACGTGGTTATTAGGTTCATACCTTAAAGGAAATATAAGATATCGTTAATTTTATAATATGTAGGAAAGAATTATTTTTTCGCAAAAAATCATCGATATCTCGATACTCATGTGAGATTTTCTCAATATCTTCATTATTTTCAGAATCGGTGTGAAGAAATGCGTCGACTAGAGTTTTTGAGAGTTCAACTCCAGAGATTTCGATAAAAATATCTGTTGAAAACGACTAAAAATCCCATCCTGAATAGTTTCCTCCGTCACTAGAAATCCCAAAGCACGAACACGAATGAAGAAGCGATTCCTCTTAGCCGATCCCTTAAACTACCGACTGCCGGATCGTTCTTGTTAATTCCGAGCAGATATAAATTCGGGATCCACTTCATTTCAATAAATCCTCTGCGGCGCGTGGAGCCATACCCCCTTTAAATTACAGAGTACGAATGGATGGTCCGAAGAAGGATATTTTCCACTGTGGAAGGAGAGGACGGTAGATCTACAGCATACCTTTATAGCTGGCACCCGCGACCTTCGAATCGAAATGGGGGAAAAGATTCGAAGTCGCGCGATCGGAAGGGTGGATCGAAATTAGCAGGGTTCGTATAATCTAATCGCCAGTCCAACGAAATGTAATAATCGTCGCATTTACGAGGCAATATAATCGATGTGCGTATGACTATGAGATGACCATGACAATGAGAGAAAAATCTGGTTAAAAGACCCATAACATAATCAAAAATCATTTTCGATTTTAGCGCTAACCATGATTTTAGAGTTTTTCTAAATAGTAAAATTCTGGTTATATTGAGAAAACAATCTGTAGTTTATAAATGTTTATTCGAATATGGCGAAATAAATATTTTGTCGAGCCAAATAAATATTCGTTAACTATTACGATATTTATTTGAAACAATTACATATTTTGAGGTAATTGTTTCAATGAAATAAACATTCTAATAATTAACATACCTATATATAGGGGAGAGTTGCCTATATTGAACCGGTACCTAAATTGAACCTCCTGGCTATTTTAGTGAATGAGCACATTCACGTCATCTATCAATAGAAATTCAAACCTTTTAGTACCGATCAGTATGCCTACAAAAAATACATAAGATAAGAGATTAAAATTTTTAACTACCTTGACATTTTTTCAATCAAACTCTCGACAGTCCTATTTGATGTATTCTTTCACACTGATTCTGAAAATGGCAGATATATTGGCGATATCTCAAATATAAGATATCGGTGATTTCATGTCTGTACCAGAAAATTATTATTTTTTTCACAGAAAATCATCGATATTTCGGTCTTCCTTTGAGATGTCTTCGATATATCTATAATTTTCGTAATCAGCACGAAAAAATACATAAGATAGGATGATCGAAATTTCAATTTTTCGCGAAAAATGAAATCTCTGAAATCGATCTCTCGACCACCCTATCCGATGTATTTTTTCACGCTGATTCCGAAAATGGCACATATATTGACGATATCTCAAAGGAAATATAAGATATGGGTAATTTAATGTACCAGAAAATTACTTCTTTCACGGAAAATCATCGATATTTCAGTCTTCCTTTGAGATATCCTCGATATATCTATAATTTTCGTAATCAGCGCGAAAAAATACATAAGATAGGATGGTCGAGAGTTTGATTCCAGAGATTTCGATTTTTGTCAAAATCTTAAGGCATATACCCACGATTTTGACAAAAATCGAAATTTCTGGAATCGAACTCTCGACCATCCTATCTTATGTATTTTTTCGCGCTGATTACGAAAATTATAAATATATTGAGGATATCTCAAAGGAAGACCGAGATATCGATGATTTTCCGTGAAAAAAGTAATTTTCTGGTACATTCAATCACCGATATCTTATATTTCCTTTGAGATATCATCAATATATCTGCCATTTTCGGAATCAGCGTGAAAAAATACATCGGATAGGGTGGTCGAGAATTCGATTCCAGAGATTTCGATTTTTGTCAAAATCTTAAGGCATATACCCACGATTTTGACAAAAATCGAAATCTCTGGAATCGAACTCTCGACCATCCTATCTTATGTATTTTTTCGCTCTGATTATGAAAATTATAAATATATTGAGGATATCTCAAAGGAAGACCGAGATATCGATGATTTTCCGTGAAAAAAGTAATTTTCTGGTACATTCAATCACCGATATCTTATATTTCCTTTGAGATATCGTCAATATATCTGCCATTTTCGGAATCAGCGTGAAAAAATACATCGGATAGGGTGGTCGAGAATTCGATTCCAGAGATTTCGATTTTTGTCAAAATCTTAAGGCATTTACTCAACATTTTTTTCAATTTTTCGCGAAAATTGAAATCTCTAAAATCAATCTCTCGACAACCCTATCCGATGTATTTTTTCACACTGATTCCGAAAATCATGGTTATCAGGTCCATATCTCAAAAGAAATGTGAGATATCAGCGATTTTATGTTCGGAAAAATTATTTTTTCATAAAAGAGTCATGGATATCTTGGTGTTCCTTTGAGATTTCCTCAATTTAATGATGATTTTTGTAATCAACGCGAAAAAATACACAAGATAGGATGGTTCAGAGTTCGATTCCAGAGATTCCGATTTTTGTCAAAATGTTAAGCTCTGAATTTTAAAAAATCATGCACTTGTTAAGAAAATCTTAAAGGGTCGCCAAGATATCGATGGTTTTCCATGAAAAAAAATGTTCTCGCACATAAAATCGTTAATATTGGATATTTTCTCTAAGCCATAGTCAATATATAGGGTATATATGTTAATAAGTGCATGATTTTTGGAATGAATCGGCGCTTAAGATTTTAACAAAAATCGGAATCTCCGGAATCAGTAGAAATACTCATTTACTTAAAATAGTCAGCAGGTTCAATTTAGGTACAGGTTCAATATAGGCAACTCTCCCTTATTCTTTTGTGTCTCAGCAATATATTTATTTCGCCATATTCAAAAATACATTTATTTACTATTAATAAACTGTTTTCTCAGTGTAGTAACAAGACATTATGGTTGCTGCAATAAAATCAACCTGTAGTATGAACGATGAATATCCCCAACCCCTTTTTTTATATAGTTAAAAAATGTACAATATTATTACCAAGCAATAGTATTATTTATTTATGTACTTCTTTTGTTATTTAATCATGGTGCATGGCTACGAGAAACTATAATCTTATTGTTAAACTATAACCATGCAACAAGAGTTCTTTCGACTGCACGAATGTAGTACTTGCAACCAGGAAAATTCAACCTTACAAATTATAGCTGATTTTACTACTCTCTTTTTTCTTGGAGTATAAGAGACGAAGAGCGGCGAAAGGAAGTCTATAGACATTCGAGATCTTTACAACCGATCGAGTACATGCACCTAGTAATCATAGAGAGCGACTAACCGTGCCATGGCGGTGAATGAAAAGGAAAGGAAGGATTTCCCGACGGAGAGATGTAATAATGTTTTCGCTGCTGGCTGCGAGAAGGATAAGGCCGGATCCTGCGGGCTCACGCTGTCGTTCAATTTGACTTATTTTACAAGAATCAATATAGGTACCTCCTACCGCCCAACTCTCTACCCACTTACGGGACGGAGAACCTATTCGGTGCCACGGCATCACGCGCGATCCCCGCTAAATTGATATTGGCACGACAGGGCTAGGGGCGCGAATCCCGCGCTCTCGCGTCGTATTTCACGTTAGCCCTTGTAAAAGGCGCTCGGCGAATCTCGGGACTTTCGGTGGCTCGTAGGCCTATAATGTAATTTCTTGTTCATGCGGAATGGTCCGTATAATTTTTACTGCCAATTATACCAGGAAGATTTACTTTCGAACACGCGGGTTTAACCCTGGCAAGGCAATCTTAATCAAATTCACATTATGTATAATTTCTATAGTAAATTTCTGCAGAGATATAATAAAAAGACATTTTTTCCAGTCCGAAGTAGGTTATAGGTGGGACAAAAGGGGCACATCTTGAAAGGGATATAGCGATTATGTAAAAGTCGAAGGATTTCTCCACAACGAAAGCATTACTGTGTTTCCTGGTAATAATAATACTCCACTACCACACGCCTAACTTCAAGCCGCTGTTGTTTCAAAACTGGCGATGATATGCGATTGAAATTTCTCGTGCTGCCAAGTAACATTTTCAGTGCTTTTCCAAAACGTTTTCTGAAGTACTGTTACTATTGATTGATATCTTTATTACTGCATTCGGACTGATACTTATTTAAGAACGACGACGTGAAATGTTAGGTTCCCTTCGTTTGATATTTTAACTTTAGAGTTTAGGTTTCCAATTTTTCTGTCATATTTATGAAAGGGGTACAGAAAACATTTAAGAAGAATATTCTCTTATAAATTATTTAAAGACCTCGACACTAATGCGTTAAGAAGTGAATACTAAGCTGGTTAGAGAACTAACGAATCAGTAAGTTGTGAAATTTAAAAAAGTCTTACCCCTGCTTCATGAAAAGCAAAGAAAGAGGCCAGCTCAGATTGGCTCAAGGGATTTAAAAAATAGTCTTTCATTAACTGAATAAGTTTTAATGAGCACAATGTTCACAATTTTTTTGATAATTTAGAGGAATATTATGAAAAATATGAGTTTTATCAGACTGTCTGTTTCAATGTGATCGATTTATAAAGGGGACAACATGTACTTTTTTAAGAAATTAAAAATAAAACAAGTAAATATAGTAAGAAGCTTATTATTACCAGCTATTTTTATCGTCAGATAAGCAACCCTTCTAATATTGTCAACTAGAACTAAAATAGTTTTTAGGTTATTTGCTATGTCGTCTTATAAAAAAATGTCCCGTTCATCCCACCTCTCCCCTATCATCGACTATTTCACGAAAAATTCGAACATTTTTTAAACACCGTCACGCCGAGCCACTGTCACATATCGCGCACGTGACCAGATAAGCGAGCAACGGCCGATATAATCCCGCAGCGACGGCAATAATCCCGATCGAACGATACGGCGAATTATCCGAAACGTTTATTTCGAGCGCACTGCTCCATATCTCTCAATCGATCGACCGCGAAACATCCCTTAGAGATCCGTGATCGGTCCGAACGTTTTTTACCCCGTATCGGATCTCGAGCAGCGTTGCCAATGACGACGAGAAGGAACGAACAAAAGACGAGCGAGACTCCCGCGCGAATTGAAAATTTAATCGGGATTTTCAAATTATACCCTCGAATCCGCCATTTGCATCGGCTGATTGGAATATAAAAAGTCGACGACGTTGACTTCCCCCGTCTCGACGTACACGAGAATTTTATTCGAAGAGCAAAGTTCAACATCTCCGCGTATGTATACCCTCGACCTTCTTGAATTATGTCCCACGAATACACCTCAGGTTTAAGAAATTCCCTCGCCGGGTGGAGGCAGTTCCTCTTTTCCACCCGCTATATATTATATGTATACGGTCCGACACCCCCGGGGGACCGAGAAATTCGACAAACCGTTTGGGATGAATTTTTGAAAAATCCATTCGTTTCGTTGTTCCGCCAATTTCTGGAGCGACGATCGCGAAACGAGACCCGTGCGATGCGCTGTCGATGCAATGTTTTAATTACGTACGGACCGCGCCCCCGCGTCTACTTAACGAGCGGTTTCGATCAGGACGTTCGTTATAATTAACCGGCGCTCCGTGACGCCGGCGAACAATCATGAGTCGACGGATAATAGAAATAATTGGAACCATTGTGTACGCGATCGTTCCCGATATCGTGATATTCGGGAGTCGTTGGTGCGTGTGGAAAAATGGCGGACGGGGAGGGGAAAAAGTTGGAGGTGGGGCTGCAAGAACAAGGGTTGAACGCGAAGTGCGGTCACGATTTCAACGATCCTGTTATTCGAAATCGGTTCGACGTCTATTTAAATCTTCTTTTTAATAATGGACGGACATAGAACATTGTCCTGATCGTCGTTACGCCCGAGCATCTCTGTGTATACACAGAAAAAAATTAATTGTAGCATTTATAAGTTTGTAGTAAAATGCGGGACAAGGCCAATGTATTGTTACCATAACTACAATTGTAGTAAAAATTACAGCAAAAATGCTTGCAACTTCTACAAGTGTTACTATAATTTTGACTGAAATTGTAGTTATCATAACAAAAAATTGGCCTCATCCCAAAATTTACCACAAATTTCTTTTCCGTGTACGATATGAACACGAGTAGAAAAGAGCGGTGTCGGTTTCGTCACCTATTGACGAAAAGGTAAAACGTATGAATAATGATTCTTAAGTTAAAGCCACATGTCATCTTTTGTCATTTGATTAAAGATTATAAAACAACTTTACCACCTATTGTGAGATTAACATTGTAAAAATTCAAGGCTTTTAAAAAAACTATGACCATCTTCACTGGACTCATCCAGTAAGACGATTAACACGATTTCTTTTTTCCAAAATTACCGCAGCCCCTTTAACAACGATTTTATTTAAGCGAAACATCAGCCCATGATATATAGTCGCAATCTAGTTCTCTCCTCCTACTATTTCTTTTTCCTGCATTTTTTCCGATGCATCCCACCGTGCACCAACTCTCATCCATCGAGAGAGTAAGGAGACCAGCAAAACGAAAAGCCACGTTAAAGTAAGTACATCCGCGAATTTCGAGCGTATTTTTTCCATTTTTACAAAATTATTAATAACCTGACGCTAACGTCCGTCCGAAAAGTGTAGGCTCGCCGAACACAGCGGCGTCACTGCATGGGTTTCTGGCGAATTTCTGCTCCCGACTTCTGTTGTGTGATGTTCCCTTCCCTCCCCCAATTTCAGCCTCGCAAAAGGCGCCGCTTTCCCCGCGGCGCCTGGAAGAGAGACATAGAATTGGCCACGCGCGCGCTCTCTTTGTTACAAACGATGGGTTTACAACAAAGGAGGAGCGCGATCGGAAAAGTCCAACGCGTTTTTTCAACGTGAGAAATAGCGATAGCCGACAGCAACGGAGAACCCTATATTTCGCGTGCCCTGTACGCGCGCGCAGGAGGATTCTCGGAGGGGGAAGATCGAGAGGGAAGCAAACGCAGCGGGAGAAGAGAGAAAGAGAGAGACTATCCGCACGCAAGAGAGCGCGCCAGGCTTCGTCGGCGACGCGTGCTGGAAGTACCTGTCATTCGATAACGGCCCATCGCGCCGAGCTCGATTCGATCCGATTCTCCGTTGGGACGGAGTTAAAGGAGGAGGATGGGATCCTTGCGGATGGATAGAGTCAACGGCTCTCAGGGATGTATTATATCGATAGAGATGGCGGAGATTTTTTTCTTCCTAGCTTTCTTTTTTTTTCCTATTGGTGGCCGAGCGTTCCGTTAATTTTTTTCTTTTTAGAATTGAATTCTCCACGCAACCCCTAACGATTCTCCAGCAATCATTCCGAGATGAAATAATTCAGTCATTCGAAGTCGCTCAAGAGAGATTTGAGAGAGAGACTCAAGTTTCGATCTCTCATGCATCTCTCTGATGGTGACATTGAGCAACACTATCAAGAGACTCCCTCTGTAGTCGCTCACAGTCTCTCATAGAGAAACTGAAGTCGCAGTCTCACATCGCGAGTCTCCTGATGCGAGACTTGGGTTGATTTCACTTATAAAGTGCATTCGAGTCTCGCACAGAGAGATGCTAGTCTTCCAGTGAAAGACTCGGGTGAGCTTATATACACTTGCGGTCAATGATTCTGATCGACCCACTTTGGGTGACGGTACTTCAATCGAATGAATCGCAATTACCCATCCGTGCTAATTTCTTAAAGGAACGCAGAATTATTAAAACTAAACAATTCACGAGGTAATTCACAATTACTTAATAGGAATAAATGTTTATAAATGATAGATGATTTCATTTATCAATAAAATGGAATAATATAAATTAATAATTATTTATAATTATCCAATAGGAATAGATATTCATGAATTATAGATGATTTCGTTAATCATTTAATGAGAATAATACCAATTAATGATTATTCATAATTATTTAACAGGAATAAATAATAGGAATAAATATATAGGATTCAAGATTTATAGATGATGATTTCATAAATAACTCATGATTATTTATTCCTATTAAATAATCGTGAATAATCCGTTCAGGAATTTCGCATGATAAGAGAGAATCTGAGCTCGTCCTTTACAGCGCGCTGCTTCCTTCACCCTCGAGGAATTCAATCAAAGCCATCTCCGGACCAACGCGACAGACGTTGCGAGACTAGAGGACGCCGCAGCGCGCTGCAACAGGAGACGAGATCGGATGAATCGCAAACGCGTCTCGTTCCTCTCGCCTTTCATCCGAATACAACCGCCGGATCCTGCAATCATCCTCCTTCATTCGAGGCAGACACGCCAGGAGCGTTTCGAGTACCGCGCCGATTGCATCAGTCGAAAGGCGACGCCGACGCGTGAGATGATCTTAGCAGCGACGAATGGAATGTCGTTCTGACCGGAAGGATGGTACATTCGATACTTCCCGTACAACGGAGAAACAGCTGCAAATCTTTTCTACGATTCACTCTTCGCACCGTTCGATTTCGGGGAATCGACAACTGTTTTTATATTCCCCCGCGAACCCCCCCTCTCTCATCGGTCCGTTCAATTCGCGAAATCAAATCTCTCTCGCGCGAGGGTGTCACCATACACGACTCGAACGGCAGGGGTTTTCCGATTAGTATAGACAAGAAAGGAAACGGATCGGAATCGTCGACGGGAATCGCCGCGGCGAATGAAGGAACGAAATGGAGAAAGGGAACGCGATCCTCTCCAACTCCCTCTCGAGGCACCGACCGAAATCGCCTGGGACGACCAACGCCCGGCTATTCGCTCCGACGCGACGGTTGTTCGAGAGTTATTCGAATGCGAGATTACTTTCCTACGCGCCTCGGAATCCCGCTCTCGGGCACTCGACCGGGCGCGAGGCAAACAAGATGCCCGAAAAGATTCTTACCGACGCTGTGCAATACGAACGGGAAGGAATCGGCTGCTCCTGACGTCTCTCGTCCGAAATTTATTCACGAGACAAGCGAAAAACTTGGTAAGGTCCGCGCGCGCGCGCGGTGAAAGGGCGCAGGGCTGCGATCAGAAATAGGGGAGAATTATAGATTACGAAGTTTATGCTTGCCGAGCGAGGGCTCGAGGGAAAGAAACTTCGAGGGTCTTAAGCGGCTGCCACACGACAGCAACTTGTCTGCACGGTATAGTTTGCGCAAATAAGACGGAACTGAAGACGTCGTTCACACGGTACAGATAAGTTCACGTAAACCTCAGTACTGCAACAGTCGACCATAAAAAATTGCAGCTATACGAAGTACCTACATGGAAAGAAAAGTATCGTCGAACCAGCAAGAGAAATATTGCAGAAATATTATTGCATTTTAGCAGCAATTGTGATCGCTAACAGAGAGCACTAATTTATTGCAACGCGAAAACAATACATTATTGCTAAGCCGTTATTGCTAGACTCCATTACCGGAACAAGAAACTGTCGTTGGCTAAACAATAAGAATATTGCAGAAGTATAATATTTATCGCACTAGCAGCAATTGTGATTGCTCCATGTATTGCTTCGATGTCTTAAAAGAATATATTGCTGCAATACTTAGCAATAATGCGTTGCTTTTACATCTACAGAGTGTTACAGATTTTAGTACCTGTAGCTACAATGCCGCTGGTTGAGGAGGAGCGATATTTTATTGTTCGTCTAGCGATATCATTGCTCTTTTTTTTCCCGTGTAACAACTGATCATCGATGTGGTTATTAAGTCGAGATCAGTGTTTTTCATGTGTAACAAAAGTGCGGAACATTTTATCTGAAAAATTTTTCAAAATTCCATGATATTTTTAGCCTGAAAAAATTGTATTATCTTCCCAAGACTTCCAGTAGATTTCCGGGACCGTTGGCCTCCCTGTTCTCGCGATAAAGCCCTGTACGATAAATTCAGAAACGACACGCGACGAAATGCGAAGACTGCATTCGGACGAAACTCTCGCGCGAGAACCGATCGTGATCCTGATCGAATACGTGCGATCGCGCCGTATAAAAGCGCCAAAGTCGTTCGGTGCACCGGAGCCACTCGCGAAGTTGGAAAACCGTACGCAAGCGTGCCGCGCGACGTCGCGTTGGTCGTCCGTACCATCGGCCTTCCACGGCCCGAGCTAATCCGTTCCGCCGAGATAGGACGAGCCAATTTCGGGGTAATGACGCGAAAGTCGGCGAATGTAAGAAAATTCGAATGATTTGCGATGGAGCGCCGTGGTGTTCCTTCGTTATAGGTACCCGGGAGACCGCGACCTCGTTATTGCACCAGCGGCGATGAAGAATTTCCAAGGCGCGGATAAGGCGACGAGTTGCGGATGCATCGCCGGTGCGAATTATATTGAATTCGAGGATGGGACGCTCTTCGATCACATCCGGGCGATTTCGCTGCGAGAACTTGAAAGAACGAGTGGGAGAGAAAGAGAAAGACGGAGACGAACGCGAAGCGATTAAGGACGACAATTCTCGCGTTTCTCTCGCGCGCGGAATATATGTAAGCCGCGCGACGGTATTTCAGACGTGATTTGCGTTTGCGCAACGTATACCCGGCCTCCGAAGATCTCCATTTCGACGAGGAGCTCAGGGGAAAGAAGAGTGTACGGAAGCCTCGGGCGACGCGAGTCTATTGTCTCGATAAAATGTAGTTTACCGCCGGTGATCGAAGGGATCCCAGCGCCGCGCGGGATGCTGCGGCGCGGCGCGAGGAATAAAATATAAGTGGCTTTTTCTCGCGGCACTTCTGCGTTATGAAACTTTTTACCTCTCGTCACAGCAAAAATGGAAACGATGGAAATAGTGGGAAAGATTTTAAGTGTCTCGTTCATTTTTATGCAATGGCAACTATTATTTATAATTACACCGAGAAAAAATTTTGCTTGATCGAAATAAATGTGCCTTTGACAGTCCTAAGAGCACATTTATTCGATTAGAGTGAATTTTGATTGGACGTATTCCGTGTAGAAATTTGGCTTTAGTAAAATCTGCCCGGTTAGATAATTTGCATGAAGTTGGTGCATTTACATAAACGTGAAAATGACATTCCAGCATAGAGCATGCGCGTTTTGAAATATACGTGGAAAATGTCAGATTCTTATAGAAAGCTCAATGTAGAAGTTAATCTTTCATGGGGTGTAATCGCACGTTTAATAATAGTACCGACTCTTGTAATTAACGGTCTAACTGAAATTAACAAATACTGATAAGTTACTCCATCTATATGTAATTAATTACGGAAATCATTTGCTTCATTTCGTAATTCTCTGTGATTAAATTAATATGAGGATAAGAGCCTCTCTTTTTTAGCTTGTACAATACTTTCCTTCTTCTTTTTTGTTTAGCTTCTTAATAACACAAACACTATCAATTACCAGTAGTAAATAGTCATCGTCGTCCATTCTTGTTTGTCTAGACTGACCGGTCTGAATAAAATACAACGACTCCGCTTATTTACTCAAATTGACATGCACAAGTCAGTTTGAGTAAATTGCATGAGCGTGAAAACC
Organism: Xiphydria camelus; assembly: GCA_963678675.1. Lineage (NCBI taxonomy): Eukaryota > Metazoa > Arthropoda > Insecta > Hymenoptera > Xiphydriidae > Xiphydria > Xiphydria camelus. Next base: position 24,060,661 of record OY783197.1, on the reverse strand, counting down.
CAGCATTAGGGTTTGTTCTCATCAGGAGTTTCCCGCTACGGAGGTGGCGGCATTAGTTTACGAAATATCCACAAAGTCCAATCAGGACTTGATAGAAATCCAATAGGGATATCCCTAACAGAGAAATGTCACACTGTCCCTAACATATTTCTACACGGGATGTAAGTATTATTCATTGAATTGAATATTATTTGGATCAAATCGGTACACATTCGAATCGAATAAGTGTGCTCACAGGACTATCAAAAAACACGTATATTTCGATAAAGCATATTTTTTCCTCAATGTACTAATCGACTACGGAAAGGCGTAACTCTCTCAGATACTGCAAATTTGTATTCCTTTTCTCTCATGTATTTCCAGGGCGAAGAAATTTCTCTCGACGTTACGAATCCGCCGCTCAGCGGTGATCAAATCAAAAACGACTCCGCATCTCGTCAACGAGGCGGCGGTATAAGAGGCGTGCGCGCGCGGCGCGGAGGAGGATAAGTGGGGTATATAAGGTACCTATCGCGCGTATAGGAGGATAGAAGGTCCGTCCGTATAACACACCATCCGCATTCAAATACCGTATTTTCGCGAACGTCAGTGCCGTGGCGCTCCATAGCCACGCGAGCCAATCGAATAGAAGCATCCTCGCCCTCGCCGCTCCGTCCCGAAGCACCGTTTCCAACGCGTCGGGTTTATAAATTTCCCGCATTACCCTGCGATATCTCCGGAGATAAGGCCGTAAAGGCGGCGATAACTTTTCGATACGCGCCCTCTCGGTAGAGTCGACTTTTCGCTGCGAAACTTTTCTCGTCGAGGCTGCCGACTGACCCCGGCGTATAGACGGGTAATTGGGAGTAACTGCATTCGCGTCGCCGTCTTTTCTCGCATCCGGCTGCTGCAGCGCCGCGAGCGAAGCGCTCGCTCGGCGCTCTCTGTTTTTCTCCGTGTTTATGCCACGATATGATTCGTTCGCGAGCCTCTCTCGCGACGGAGAGTCTCTCTTCTCTTGCCTCAAACTCGGGGAAAAATGTATTTGAAAGTTTATCAGTCTCAAATAGCAACTTTTTTTTCATATCGAGTGATGACCAAATTACGGAAAAAAATGAACTACACGAATTAGTTTGACTGGCATTAAATTACGATTCCGCCCAGGAAGCTATACACGTGGAAAAAAATTACAAAGTTAATGGTAAATTTCGAGTCAAGGCCATTTTAGTGTTACGTTAACTAGAATTTTAGTAAAAATTATAGTAAAACTTGTAGAAGTTGCACGCGATGTTGTAATTTTTACTAAAATTGAGGGTTATCGTAACAATAAGTTGGCTCTGGTCCGAAATTTACCACAAACTTTGTAAATCCTACGATTTATTTTTTCCGTGCAGAATTACACGGTAATTAGGTTTGTCTTTTGGGACACGAAAAGAAATTCCTATGCAAACAGATATCACGTCTAGTTAAACTAGCTTTTGGTACAATTGTAAACAGTAAATAGATGTGTATCCTTCGTACAAATTCTTGGAAATGAGCTCGAATGTCAGCGCTACTGGATGGTGCAGTAAAAATTGCTGATTTCTTTTTTTACGTGCTCGAACTAAATAAACCTTTACGTACGCATCCCAGAACGTTTAAGTATTTACTTCAAACTTTTGATTGCCCCTTGTAAAAAAATGTCTCCACTATACAAACAGGTTCGTATTCAAATAAACTTTTCTCTGGCTGTATTTCGTCGACGTCTTCTCCCGTTGAAATCACACCCTGAAACGGACACAATGTATTCCTCCGTCCGTTGGTTGCTCGTAGCTTTCGCAGGTACGACAGCGATTCGTCATCGAAATAAATTCGTTGACTTTCGCGCCGGCCTAAATAAAAAAAACCATTAGCGCGATGCGCGTCCGATAGCGAGAATTTTTCAGCCCGACACGAAAGAGGAGGACCTCTCGCCGCGAAGGGGAAGCACACACATCCGGGTAAATAGCTCTCAGTTTTCGTGTCAAATGGTCGTTGCGGGAATTATTTATTTAGATAAGAGGCTTTTCTTAATTCCCCGCGGCATGCATGCGCTATGCCGACTCCGCTATGAGCATATACAGGTCCTTTTATCGTCCTTGCACGCCGCGGACTAAAAATAACCAATCTGTCCCCCACAAAAAAGTGATAGGTATACTTAAGATATAAAAAAAAAATGTTAATATATATGTAACGAGTATTCAAAGCATACCTACGTTTTTTTTTTTGCATTTCGTATACTTCGCAAGTACTTCAAATATATTTTATACATTTTATATAGGTACTTATATTTTGAGTGTATAAACAAAAAAACATTATATTTTTAATTTTCCAATGCAGAAAATATTTTGAAATATATCTTGATTAAGAATATAAGAAATATTTGTTCTTCTTACATTCAATATATATTTAAAATATATGAAGAATATGTTTTAAATACTCGCGAAGTATACAAAAAGCGGCAAAAACGTATATATTTTGAATACTTAAGTATTATGCAATTGTTAAGTGTATTTGAAATACTTTTTTTTTGTATATCTCAAATACATAACTTTTCCGTGAATGGTGACGTGCGCGCGGGCGATAATCCGCCCCTCGTCGTCACGACATCAGCTACCAATGCGGGTTAATTGCGGTCATTACGAGTGCTCGGATGTACAGAGAGGCCACTTGACGGCTTTTTGAAATTCCCTTGATAAGTACTGCCCGAATACTGCAATCAGCTGATTTATATAAACAAAATTTCGTTACCTTCCACCCCTATTCATTACGCTCCACTTGCCGCAAGATTCTCGGTATATCCGTCCACCAGGGGAGGAAGCTTTTATAGGGACACACTTCGCGAAAGGACGCCCGAGCGTTGACGAGCATCCCGCAGGCGTCCCTTTTATCCGCGTTCGTTACGAACTGCAAAAGGGTTCGCGCCGGAACCATCCCGGCGGAAGATAACGTATCGGGTAGTTTTACCGAAGGCGGGGGAATCCGGAATGCCTCGTAAAACATAACAGCCTCTTGATCCAAACATATGGAACTCCCCAGAAGTAGCTTACTCCGCTTATTAGGTTGTTACGTCGACGACGGGTCCGTGAGGACGACCGAGCTCGCTCTCCCCCCTCCGCCCTCGCTCTCCCCCCTCCGCCCTCGCTCTCCCGCGGCTTCGTCGTCAGCGTTCGTCGAGTATATGGAACCGTCGTATAGTCGTCGTCTCTTCGCCGTCGTCGTCGCGATCGCGGATAATCGGAAGTCGTAAATTCGCCGCGTACGCGTTCGGCTCGCGCGAGCTCGAAGGGTCCGCGGATTGATTTACCCGTCAATCGCAACTCGCGCGAATCTTTCGCGGCTAGGCAATAAATATTCAATGTCGTCGATCGAATCCTCGCGCGCTTTCATCTCGAGGTACGGCGAGGGAAATCCGCCCGCGTATCGCGAGCCGCGCGCGCTCGCGCGGAAAGAGCGAAACGCGAAAAATCCCCGGCATCGTCGGGTGGAAAACGAAATGACACGCGTGGCGGGAATTTGGCGTTCCGCGCAGCGCTCTGTCTTGGTGGCGGCAGTTTTTGCCTCGCGCGTGCACGCGGATTTGTCGGGAACCGCCCGCCGGTATAGGATTAATTAAACAAACGCAAGCCCAGTGCTCTTAATCGCGCGTTTGAGGAACAAAAATTTGCAAGGACTTCGCGCGTCGGCCGTAATTGAGGGAGATTGGATACGTGAACGAATGTGAATTTAACCCCTTCGGTCACCGCGTCCATTTGGATGGACATGCTTTTTAAACATTTTCCACGTCACAAATTACAAATAACTGGCGTCAAAACGATTTGACGCCAGTCGTCTGTAAAATTTGTGACACAGAAAACATCCAAAAAGCATGTCCATCGAAATGGACGCGATGGCCGAAAGGGTTAAAGAAATTGTAGGAATTTAAAGCGATTTTCACTTTTCTTTTTCTCTGAAATGTTAACAATCATTTTGGAATTGTAGTATCGCGCTCTATGAACTTTTATATAGGCGAAACTATTTAGAAATAAAAATTATTTTCGATTCAACGTTACGTAGTGGAGAATTCCCGCATTTGTTGGATCGGAGTCTAGGTTGGACCACCCCTGTTAGGGGAAAGGTGGGATGGAAGGGACATTTTTGTATAAGACAGTATAGCACATGATCTAAAGAGCTATTCCAGTTTTAGTTGAAAACATTAAAAGGGTTGCTTATGTGACGATGACAATACGTAGTAATAATAAGCTTCTTACTATGTTTACTCTTGTCTTAATTTTAATTTCTTAAAAAAGTGCATCTTGCCCCTTTCATAATTTGGTCACATTGAAAGGGACGGTCTAATAAAACTTGCATTTTTCATAATATTCCTCTAAATTATCAAGAAAATTGTGAACATTGTGCTCGTAAAAACTAACTCACAAATATAATGGAAGATTTATTTTTCAAAATTCCTTGAACCAATCTGAGCTAGAGTTCTTCCTCGCTTTCCATGAAAAACTGATCGATAAATCGAAGCTTCGCTAATCCTACATTCATTCTGATTCCTCGATTTTCTAACGTAGTTTTTGGAAAATTCAATTGCATCAATTAAAAGTACACACAATTGCTTATTATTTCCGCATATTGTTAATTCTCTCAGATATTCCATTCTCAATATTTATTAAAAAATACCTTAAGTGGTCCAAATTCAGCGACTCACCCCTATCTTCTATTACATTTTCTCCGATTCGTATATAATTCTACAACTCCAGAGTCGAGCTCTCTCCCCGCGCGGCCACCACTCAACCGCTCTTTTCCTTTTCGCCCCAAAAGTAATACCAGACGCCATTAGTCTCGGAAGTTCCGGAGCACTCGTATTTAGTTGAATGGGGTGCGTGCATAAATGACAAATTGAAAAGCGTTTCGTAAAACAGGGCCTCTGCCTCCTCCCATCAGCCTCGTCCTGATTTTCGATGCGCGCAACCTTCTAATTCTCTCTCTCTCTCTCTCTCTCTCGCACAATTTCTCGGTGTAGCTTATTCATTTACTCGCACTCCCCTTTTCAGCGGAGCACGACGCAAACTTACTTATTAGAGTATCTCGAAACTCCGCTCCCCTTCGAAAGCTCGGTCGCCTCCGCTCCGCGCACTTGCCGCAAATTTCCTGGCGGGGCCGGCGCCGTGATTTCGAGAGCATTTCATTAGTCGGAGCGGTGATTGCCGTTGATTTTTAATGCGACTGTATAAGAAGTCGTCTGAAATCGATCTCGTCCCCTTGAAAGCTATTCGTTGCATTTGATGAGCCTCATCGCGTACACTGAGAAAAAAGTGTATCGAATTGATTTAGTCGGTTTGAATTATTATATTTCGAGCATTTGAATATTTTCTTCATTTCGAATCACTGTATTCAATCCCCGTTTTTATTCGCCACTATGTATATAATATACGTTTCATCGCTATAAGTAAATATGTAGTCGCTATAATTTTACACATTTAATTCAAGCGAAATATCCAGCTGCACAATAATAGTCATACATAGCACCATGTATGACTATTATTGTGCAGTTGGATGAATTAAGTATTTTCTAAAGTATGACTGATATTTACTCACATTAATTATGCTTATATTTGCTATAAATAAACGAGTGTCGAATTGAACACAATTTTGTTCACTCAAAAATTAATGTATTATCGCTTCGATTAATTCAAACCAACTAAATCCTTCGATCCAAATTTGTTCTCAGTGTACGAGTCATGCGCGATAAAGAAGATGAGGCTCTTCCATTAAATTATTATCTTCTCTTTATCGTCTATATGTGTATTATACATCTTTCTTACGAACTTCATTACTTCACATCCAGTAACGAGAAGCGATCTTCATCGAGCTCAAGCAGTTTCAACCCTTTTGTCGATGCGCGAACGAAATAACGTGGAATTAGATGCGGACCGTGTATACCGCAATATATATGGCCACCATTCTACTCCTGCGAGACGAGACTCTCCCGTCAATTATCTCCAGACAATGACGCCGTATCAAAACCCTATCCTTGCTACACGTATGTACCTCTCTTGCACGTGTAGGTACACCCAGATCGTACACAAGTATCCGTAAACAAGCTAAGGTATACATCCACTCTATGTGTCCTTGTAAGCGCGTCCCTTTCTCGCCTCGCCCTTTCCCTTTACATTGTATACGAGCATCGCAACGACGACGCTTAAACGTTACCCGTGCCAACTTATACGACACGCCGTATCGACTTTCTTCCCCGACGGCGGCGACGGTTAAATGTACACGCTTCGATACGATACCGACATCAGCGAGCGAACAACCTTATTACCGATTCCCTGCAATTTTCATTGCAAACATAACATTAACATCGACTCTAACGACCCATTACGCCCCGGTACCAACTCGGGCTCGGGCATTGCCGCGTAATGTATTCCAGTCTCGCGTGGTGTACCCGCTGTACCGATTCGCGCGAGTCGCGGTGTGTACCTATATACGAGCGAACCGGGCACATGTGGGTTTCTGGTCATAAATAACATCTTAATTTTGCGCCTCCTAACGGAGCGTGTAATTAAGGTACCGCGAGGGTATTCAGTTGCGCGCGACCTCGCCGGTACGTTAGTCGGTCGTTAGTTTGGGACTGTCTTCGGATTCGGAGTTGAGCGAGTGGTATATCTACGAGCGTTAGTTGGCGTGCTCGAATTAATTTGGTGTTCGATCGCTCGATCGCTTTCCAAGCCCGTTCGACTTTTCGTACGAGCGACCATGAGTCGAATTTTGTTGATCCATCGGTGTGTGTAATCATCGTCCGGAGAAACCGACGACGTGTACCAAAAGAGGGTGTGAAGAATGTTAAATGAGTTTCATAAATATAGAGTGCTACTTTTTTCCCTCCTGGCACCGAGGAAAAAATGTGTTCAATCGGTATAAACGAATTTTTTGAACGGTCCTGAGAACACTCGCGCGAACGGACAGGATAGACTCGAGAGCAAGAGTACCTACCTAAAACGTGCTCAATAGACACGCAAGGAGTTCCGAGATCCACTCCGTCGAGTGGGTGAATACTTGAAGGACCGCGCGCGAGAGAACGAGACGACGACTCGGTAGTAGTGCCAGGGCGAAAAGGGCACAGACGGCAAAGCAGGGCGGGGCGCTCTGCGGAGACCGAGAATGAGCTAAAGAGGTGGAGGGATAGAAAGAGGGAGGGCAAAGGCGCATTAACTTTAATCGCGAGCAACGAAGCTTGCGCCGACACTACTTTAAAAGATTCAAGGGTACCGTTTCGCGCGCGCGCGCGCGACCGTCGCTCGACTCTTTCTTTTTTTCCTCGCCCGGCGAGCGTTGCCCCGGCCGTGAAGAGCCTTCCAGTCGGAGCACTGCGCGTTCGAGGGGAAACTTTCCCCGGCGAATTCTCTCCGTGCATGTGTGGCCTCTCCGACGCGCGGCGTTGGGCCGCGGTCGGGGAAAAAACTTTCACCCGCGTCGCGCGCGCGCCCTCGCAAACATTTAATTTAACTTCGAAATGGCATTCGTCGGCCTATGCAGCCGACCCAATTTCTCTCAAAGTAGATTTCCGAAGCCTGACCGGTTGCCGAGCGCCGCGCGACCTCTCGCGCGGGACCCGTGGGGGCCCGTCGTCGCGCGGACGACGAGAAAAGTTCGGACGAGGATACGAGTATCGACGCGTTCGCGTCGAGGGGCGGCGGTCTCGTGGTAGGAGACGCGGATACGTTGCTTTCGTTATTATCATAAGTGGTTTAAAGATCGTTGCCGAATGTTTCCTCTACACCAATCGTGAATACACCGAAGACAAATTTTCTTCGTTCAACCATCGATGAAGTTGAATGCGGCGAACCTCACGGTGCAATTGTTTCAGTGCCATAAGAGTGTAAGGAAAAATAAATAGAGTTAAAGCAACCAAATTTTAGTTGAAGCGAGTGAATATACATATAGGTTCTCGTTCTCGTTGCCTACACTTTCTGCACTCATTTCTCCACGCTATAGTAATATGTATCAATAATTGTCACAAATGGGCACACACAGAAGGTGTAAAATTCTCCACGAATTCTGGTACCACTTCTCGAGAAGGAGTAAGAATCGATGGGGAACTCTACACTTTCTCACACGGAGACAATAATCCATTTGAAATTACGATGCTAAAAGCTTATGACCGGAACATACCGACGATATGAAACACTCTACATAATTTCTCTAAATAACTGCTGCAGACATATTTTCGTTTTAGATACTACCGTGCAATTTTACGGTGCATCTTAGAAAAAATATGTTCATAGCAGTAATCGAGAGGTTATATATACTGAGAAAAAAAAAAGATTAAAAATTATTCTGTTAGAAGGATAATCTGAGTACGAAAGATAAAGTGGATCGAAAATTATTCTAAGAAAGGTGTAATTTTATACCCTGGAAGTATAATTTTTGATCTGTTTTACCTTTCGTACTCAGATTATCCTTCTAACAGAATAAATTTTTATCTTTTTATTTTCTCAGTGTAGAATATTTCATATTGTCAGCACGATCCGAAAAGAAGATGCCAGCATCGTAATTTCAAATGGAATTTTTTCTCCGTGTACGCTTTCTATTGTAATAGCTATAGATATGCAGAATCATGGGGAAAACCGAGTTTATTTAGTGTAGACAACGAGAACAAACCTAATATCTATTCGAAACAATTACACCCTGAGGTTCGCCGTATTCAACCACACCGATGGTTGAATGAAGCACATTTTTCTTCAGTGTATGAAGCGACTCGCCTGTCGGATCAATCCATTGTAGAAACACGACCCTCCTTAAGGCGACAGAAGAAGCGGCGGAAGCGGAAGAGCGGCGTTCGTTTCTGAAAAAGGAGGGATGGGGGAGGGTCGCCGAAGTAATCGTCGACGATTCGTCGGTACCCGCATCTCGAGTGGGGGTGCAGCTATTTCTCCAGCATCGGGGCCCGAGGATCCCGCACCTCATTAGCGGGGGCTAATGAATCAGTGACGTAAACACACCCGAGCCGAAATCGCTTCATTAAACCCCACTGCGCGCTCTGCATCGCCTGCGCCAGGCTCGCGGTGGTGACTGTACCCCTTCGGAATGAATAGCCACCGGCCTCCCCCTCCCTCGCACTCCTCCATGGAGGTATTCAGTTGCAATAACTCTTCGATTCGCGAATATACTCCGCTAATTAAATCGATTTTATCGCGTCGCCCTTTCCGCAGCGCCGGTAATGAACGTTGGGCGCACTTGCGCGACGCTTCGGAATTCGCGGCAGTAGATACCGAACGCCATAATCACGCCGGGGAGGAGGGATGCTTCTCTCCCTCTGGAGGTGTTTGGAATCGATCGTTCGATTATTCCAGCTCTTGTGTTTCTTCGCGCTGATTACACAAAGAAAAGAAATTAGTTGGATCTACTAATAATTACTTAACGGGGTCGCAAGTAGTTATGTACTTATACGAATTAAAATAAAATTCAATTTAACTTGTAAATTAAATTTCTTTTCATAGATATTAATTAAATACTTCTTCTTTGCGATCACATAGTATTCCACGTGATTGCTAGGAAGAGATATATCTAACTCTGATATGTATTAAAAGATTTCATTGGTATAAGTAAATAATTACTTGCGACTCCGCAAATAATTTTCAGTAAATTCAATTAATTCCTTTTCTTCTACATATGAAAAGCGTGGTTATTAGGTCGATATCTCGATGGAAGTATAAGATTTCGGTAATTTTATCCGCAGATTAGTTTTTTTTTCCTCCAAAAATCATTGATATCTCGGATCTTCCTTTGAGTTTCTTCAATGTACATGTGATTTTCGAAATCAACAGATAAACTTACATCGGATAGGGTGGACCGAGAGTCTGTTTTCGAAGATTTTCATTTTTGTGAAGAATTAAAGTAGGTAATGTCAAAAGCGCCTTGACATTTTACCAAAAATCGAAATCTCTGGAATCGATCGCACGAACACTTCATTTCATAAATTTTTTTCATACTATTATGGAAAGCATAGTCGATATATCGAAGGAAATATAAGTTATCGACGATTTTCTAAATGAAAAATTATTTCCTCCCCTGAAGAAAATCAACGATATTTTGATACTCCCCATCCCCTATACCCCCCGCCTCCCTCTCTCCCATTTAGAATTTCCTCAATAATGTATATTCATGACCCTATTCATGATTTTCAAAATCGGCACAAAAAATATACAAGATAGGGGGATGAAAATCCATTTATGGAAATTTCGTTCTTTATGGATATATTAAGGAATTTCTCTCAACATTTTCACGATTTTTCACGAAAAATGAAATCTCTGGAATCAATTGCTTGATTGCTTTATCTTACCTACATGTATTTTTTCGTACCGATTACGAAAATCACGGTTATTAAACCCATATCTCAAAGGAAATATAAGACACGAGGATCATCGATTTTATAATAATACAAGATCACCATTTTTTCGCAAAAATCGTTGCCATCTCTGTGTTTCTTTTAATATTTCCTCAATTTATCCATTTTTTTAGAATCAGAATGAAAAAGAGTACATTGGATAATTCATTTTCAAATCCATCAATCGAATAAAAATATCATTCCAACTACATTTCCTTATCAGTACGTCAAAACTTAATCGACGTTCCCTCCCCATCCAAATGAATCCCGATCCGCCTCGTGGCGAATCCGCTATGACGAGATCGAGCAAATAGCGGAAAAGATTTGTCTCTCCTCCGGGCTCCGGAAGAAAATCTGGCGGAAGCCGAAGGGATCGTCTATTTTCCGAGGCGTCTTGCCAAGAGAATTACCGCGATAGAGAAATGTGTATCCGCGCGACGACGCACGTCGACGGCGCTGACGGACCGCCGTAAAAGCGCCGCCCTCGGGCGTGAAATCCGATTAAGACGCCGTCTGGTAATAAGCGGCAAGAAGTCGGCCGTCGCGGCTCTCGGGGCGCGAGAGGGTGGCCGGGGCTCTCTCTCGTATAGATGCGGATAGACGCTCCCTTAAACGCCGACGCACGCCCCGCAGGGTGGGAGGAGACCACGCGTGAAACTGAATTATAAAAGTTAGCGTCGACCGTTGCGGGGTCGAGGGGCGGTGGAGATCTGCAATTAGCGTTATTAAGCACGCTCGGTATCACCCTCCTTCATCCCCCTCCCTCGCGCGCGACCCTCGGACTCCACGTCGGCGAGGTTCGCCAGCTCTTGCGCGAGCATTCCGTTGCTCGCTGAAGTGTCGCGCGCTAAAAAATCCTCTCCCGCCCCTCCTGCCACCGCGCGACGCGCTTTCGCGCGTCATTAAATTCCACAGCCGCGCGCGGAACCGTCTCGGATCTTTAATTCGGTTGTGGCGGCGGCGAATTGAATTTCCTCGGACGTTTGGGATCGCTCTCGTGGAAATTTCGGGGGGAGATAAGGATAACTGCGAGCGACGCTTATTTTACTGTAAGTCGTTTGGCAATAATTTAAAAATACGATCCAAGTATAGCCAAGACTTTCACTCTCGAGACGTCGCCTGGTGAAATTTTCACGGCGAAAGATTAAAGCTGGTATCAAAATCGAAATGAAACTTCCAACGCGATTCGATAATGTTTCGCTCGTCGAAGGGACGACGGATATGCGAGATCCAGAGAAGCAGGTACTTCAACCCCGGGACACTTAACGAACAACGGAACATGAAACTCCGGCCTCGAAGAGAACGGAATATGGCGGGATTCTATTCGACGACAGAATGAACGGATAAATGATGCGGTCGAAACTTAATCCAGGTTCGGCCGTAAGAGGATTACGTTGAAAATACTTGAATCGTCCCTCCGGCTGATCATCCCTCTCGCCACGCGAAGATACCCACCTATGCGTGTGTACGAGTATGTACCATATGAGGTTAAACTTGGTCGTAGGGAACGAAATTTCAATCACTATTATCTCATTGTTTATGAACTTTTGGTCCACGTTGACATCGGACTTTATTGTAGATAAAAATATAATCTTCAAAAAAGTATTATACAAGTACGAACCAAAAGCTTACAGATAATGAGATAATAGTGATTCGAATTTCTTTCCTGGCGAGTAAAGTCAGCCTCATGTGTGGTATATGCTCAGCTTTAGTCTTCCCATTCGCTCTCCAGAATCCATATATAATCTCTCTCTCTCTCTCTCTCTCCCCCTGATCTCTCTTCCTCTCTGCAGACTAGTTATTTTCCACGTGTGATCGCTGTTTCGCGCTCCCCGCGTTTCCCCGCAAGTCACACGCCATAACGTTTTGACGCCGACGCCTTTTCGCGCGTCGCGGAAATACGCGAGGGGAAACGGCGCGAAATTACAGGACCGCGCGAACTTTGAACAATACAGCGGGGAGAGGATAGTCGCGGCACGATGAACTTTCGCTCGATGGTACACGTCGAAACGTCACCAGTGCGAATCCCCGCGTATGTACAATGGCTCCGACTGTATATATACGATACGTACGAGTTCCGCAGGAACAAGTAAGCGATAGTCCGTTATACGACTGGAATTGCAAACGTTCGCTTTGTTGCAGATGGTAGATGCTCCGAGGGTAAATGTTTCGTTTTTGCGTTGCGCGCGTTCCGCCGGAGGATTAAAGAGGGACCGGTCGCGTGCGGTGGATACGCGTCCTTCCCTTCGCTTGCTTTACTTTGTTCACGGTGGAGAGGGACCGTAATGCGGTTCGCGGCCAGTCAATCGGATACGCCGAGAAATTCCACTCGCGTACCTACTCGTTAATCCGGACATTTTCGACGATCGCGGAAACTTAAATGGAACTGTCCGAAAGGGTTGCTTCGTTGAAAGAGTATAGTTTCAATGTGTCCCGTCATCTGTTCCTCCACGGAGAAGTTTTATATTTGAGATATAACAAAAATTTGAATACAGTAAATGAGTATTCAAAAATCTATAGGTTTTTGCCGCTTTTTGTATTGTTTGTTGGTAAGTACTTAGAATATATTTTTATATATTTGAAATATATTTTGAACATATTAGCAACAAGAGTATGTTTTCTATTATCTGATACCTACAAATACTATTTTGTAATATATTTTTATTATACAAGAATTTTTTTTCTTCGTACATTCTAAATATACTTAAAACATAGGAAAAATATATTTGAGCTATCTGCAAAGTATGCGAAAAGCAGCAAATATGTATACATGTATTTTGAATACTTGTTGCCTGTGTATTGGAAATACTTCTTTTTTATTTATTTCAAATATATATCTTTCTTGTGGGGGATTCACACAAAGAGGGTAACTTTAGGGACGGTCGAACTAAATGTTTCATTACATAAGTATAAAAGAACCGATAAAACGGCTAGTAACGAACGAAGAAGATGTGACAATGAAGGCTGGTGCTATTTATCCTCTTCCTCTAATTATAATTGTCCCCTTCTATTTTCACCATTGATGCAACTAAATCCGTTTACAATGACGATAAATATTTACACGCTCCTGATTCGCCCACCCCGAAATTAACGAATTCGCGCTTTCACACCGTGTCGTTCCCGTCCCCTGCGGTTATTGTATCTACTAATTGAACTATTTCCGAGGAGAAAGGGTTCGACGTTTAATTACTCTACCGCATGTATCGTGCGCGCTTTGGCTTTTCAGTCGATTACTCTTTAATGTATTTTTTGGCTTGCGCAATTTGGTGATATAAAGGCGATGTCAGAAGGAGACTGGTACTGATTGTGAGAAGAAATTAGCCCCTCGTTACCACCAAAGGTCGCGAGAACGGAAAGTCAACTGTCTGTAATGATTTTTCAGTAGGTGATTGGGTAGGTGAAATTTCATGAAGTGATCCGACTTTTGAAATTTCACCTTCCCGAATCCATGAGAAACGATTAATTAAATTCTCGTAAGCGTATATGCCATGTGCTACGAGCTCCTTTTTTGAGCTGATGATGGCTCCTAAACGTAACCCGGCACCGACATCGATCAAACGATAAGTACGCAACCATACCTGGGAGCATAAGAAAAGTGTCCGCACGCGAAGATCGATCTCGAGATATTGGCAAAGTCACCCCTTCTATTTTATATATCACATTCTCATTCATTCGGGGGTTAAAGGAAGGGTAGACATTTATGGATATGGAATCTCCCTGAATATAGTCGAATCTCTCGTGACGTCGCCTATTCGAGGTAAGGCTATCTCCTGTAGATTTCTGCCAAGGATGAATAAGAAAAATCAGTCTACGTTATTTCTCGTAAATCAATAAAATTACTCAGAGAAGCCCCACGGAAAAAATAAATCGCAGCATTTACGAAGTTACGATTTATTTACGTGCTTTTTTATACGTAAAATACGTAATAGAATACCGATATGGGTGGGAGAAAATTTAGATATTTTTGACGGCACGGAAAAAAATATCGTAGCATTTAAAAAGTTTGTTGTATAATAAATTTCGAGATAAGATCAATGTACGCGTTTTAGTAAAAATACTTGAAACAAAACATACAAATAAATCAAAACTTTTACAAAGTTTGTGGTAAATTTTGAGGCAAGGCCAATTTGTTATTACGATAACTATGATTTTAGTAAAAGTTGTAGTAAAACTTGTAGAAGTTCCAAGCGTTGCTGTAATTTTTACATTGCTGTAAAATGCATACATTTTAGTAAAAATACGTTAAAGAACAAGTTGCGATAAATATAGTTATAGTAACAATAAATTAGCCTCGTCTCGAAATTTATCAACAACCTTGTAAATACTGTAATATACAATACTTTTTTTCGTGCCGTGAAAAATATCTAAATTTTCTCCCTTTGTATCTGTCATAAAGGAAATCGAGTCAAACATATTCCTTTCCTCAACTTCCGATTACGTCCAACGAAAGCGTCGACGCGCGGGCCTCGGCGAAAGGGTGAAGTCCCAAAAGGCACTTAAAGTCGCGCGAAAAGAGCCAACGCGATATCGGCGGAGAAACAATTCGCAGAACGCTATATAAACGCCGGTTATTGGATCGAAATGAAAATTCTTCCGGTGGAATTCCTTTATGCAAGCCCAAAGGGAAAGAGAGTGCTCGAAGCGCCGATAAACTCGAGAGCGAGTCCGACGGGGCGTCTCGTTTCCGGGGGAAATGAAATCTAGTTACGATTGTGTGTGATCCAACTCTCGCAAATATTTAAAATGGAACTTTATAAACGCTGGACACTCACGGGGTGTCGAGGGGGCCGGCGGTAAGTTTACCCTTGCGCAATGCCGCAGGTACTTTGTCTCCCGCGAAACAAGAACATTCGAGTCTCTGGCATTGCACCAGAAAAAGGACTAATTAGCGGGGAGATAAATTAAGTGGAATGTGTACCTATAATTAAATGAGAAGTTTCAACGTGTACGTACGAGTATACCATTCTCATTTATATTCATGCATAATAGGGTATACTGGGGATTTTAAGGGGAGTTTGTCAAGATTGTTGCAGTTGGTAACATGTTAACAATTTTGGGAACCACTTTCATTTAATTCTTGATGACTTTTACGCGGTAAAGTACACTGTAAACCATTTAGCGTGATCGATTATATAACGAAAATAAGTTTTAATAAAGTAGGCGCTTTTTTAGGCGATTCTCACTGGCTGAGAACGCGTGGTAATTACCGGTATCTGATCTGCCACGCACTATCGATTCCAATACATTTCGATGCAGTGTCTTCTTGGAACGAGTTATTTGTCAGCACGTGACTGATACGGTAACGGATCATTCTTCTGACATGTGTGATAAATATTTTTTTAACCGTACACGCAAGCGCTACATGTCACTCATAGGCTAATAATAATTCTTTTCCCCGATTTGCATCGCCATGATATTCAGAAACGTTGCACTTTTAAGCCATTACTATGGCAATGAGTTTCACTATTTTATCGACAGCGAGATCATTCACAAATGCCGTTTGAACAGTCCTATGACGAATTTTCAGAGTCCTTAATACTGGCAGATCCTCGTTAAGAGGCGTCTTCCCATTTTGGGGATTGCGAAAATAGCTCATAGGAATTTTCCAGGTGACGGTTAGTCAGGGTACACCGATTCATCAGATGAAAATCTCTGAATTAGTATTCAATCCTCATCGGTTAATTATTATTTAATGTCACCCAATAACTATTGAATTCTCATTGAGAAACTACATGTGTTGGACTGATGTGCCTTGAAAAAATAAAATGTAATATTTCTTAAAACTTGAAAACTCGTAATACGCTATACGTGTTGCGCGGACTGTAATAGCTCCAAGCACAAAGCAGCTACGATGCTGAAGGAAATTGTATTGAATTCAACGGAATAATTTGAAGGCTGTTATCGCGCACGAATTTACCGTAAGTTCACCAGAAATTTAACACCGCTCGAAATATAGTCATTTTTCAAATCCTTTTGAAACCGTCGGCATTGCCTGCGAATTTCTCAAATTTGTAGTACATTTTTCAACGATCAGATTAAGAAAGCTGCGCAGTAGCAGTCTAAATATAATTAAATGCGATCGATTAAAATTGATTATAATACATAAAAATAAATAGAAAAGGAAATATTACGATCCTACTAAATCGTGTCAATTTCACCAACTTCCAACAATGCTAAAAGACGGCCCTCAACCTTTAGGGTTAAGTGACGTGTCGTGAATAGTTGTAACATTTTTTGCGCGCATTTGTCTCGCTCTATTAATGTCTCTATTTCCCTTTCTTCTCTCCTTCTTCACCTCATCGTTTCATTTTCCACTTGACGAATTCCTCTATGGACCTCGAGGGTTTGTACCTGCGAAAAAACCAACGCGGTGCATAATTCCATCGCGACGCATCGCGTTCCCCGGAGTGCGTGCGGCGAGCATAATACAAAAAAGTAAATCATGCGACCTAGAGGAAAAGCACGGGCGAAACAAATATACGCCGTTCGGGGCGATTTATCTTCCGCACGACGACAATGCTCTCAAAGTAAAATGCCACCCGTAAATCAACTCTCATATTTGCTTCGGTCGTAATACGAAGGCGCATAGGTAGAGGTAGATACACGACCACGATGCACTGGTTCGGGGACGTGCTGCTGCACTCTTGGAAAATATCTCTGTGCAGCGCCGTACAATTTCTCTGCAAAAAGCGACGAACGCCCATGTAGAAAGGAGAAAGGACGCCTGACGCTCTTCGCGTGGAAGCGCTTTCTTCTTTCCCACTTACCTCGGGGTTCGTTTCTTGCGCGAAGCCCGGCGTTTCTTCTAATTTACCCTTATAATCGTACGCCGCTATTCCGCGATCCGACAGCTCAGAGAAAGCTGCTGTGCTTCGTAATCATTTGATCTTCCGTGTTTTCGACGTCATTGCTCTTGTATTTTTTAAAGCTAATCGATTCCCAGCGCCGAATATATCAGTGAATTGATAATAATCGACATATTTCATACCGAGAATTACAACTTGGTACATTGAGAAAAAATCATGCTTAATCGAAATAAATGTAGTTTTTTGAATAGTTCTAAGAGAAGGTCTATTCAATTCGAATTAATATCGATTTGATGCAAATAATATTTCATTAAGTCGATGATATTTATGCGGGATAAAAGTAAGATAGACACCTTAGTTTAAGAGAAAGTTCGAAATGGATTACTTTGAAATTGGTTGTAGAGTATATTTTTACTATTATATAAAATAGCTGCTTTACATTTTTCACATATCTTCACCGCGTGTCAAGATAATCGCGTTCGAAGTTAAACACGAACTGCACCGAGAAAAAATTTAGCCAGTCTAACCAAAATCTTGGAGACGATGACTAAACTCTCTTTGGTGAAATATGGATTCTCCAACTGTTTGGTTAAACTAATCACTATTTGGATAGAGTAACCGAACATTTGGTTAGAATAACTAAATAATTGGTTCACCTGATCATTATTTTGATTAGAATAATTGAACGCGTCAAACTAGATGCGTTTTGTCATTTTAACCTAATTATTTTTCTCAGTGTGAAGCGTCTATACCACTTTTACACTACGTCCAATTGATATTCACTCTAATCGAATAAATGTGCTCTTAAAACTATTCAAAACCTGCACGTTTATCTCGACGAAGCAATTTTTTTTCTCGATGTATGACATTTCGAACCCATTCATGGATAAACCCGACCGACACATCCGGACGATACCAATTTATCGATACCACCCCGACGAGCAATATTTCCCTGAATCAATACGATCGAGTCCGCGTATACGAAAACGCGGCGACAGAGCCGAATACGCCGAACGGGGACGACGGCAAATAAAAACCACGGCGCGCTCTTCCTTCGATGTACATACAGGGTGTTCTCAGACCTCTGACCCAGAGGGGGGGAAAACCCTATGTTCATTAAAAAATTACGAACATGATGCAATTGATTTTATTGAAACCCGTTAAGAATTTACGGAGAAATTAATTATTATTAAAAAGTAATTAATATTTTGAATTTATTCGGCATTGATGACGTCATATCAAGGCTCATGAAGATAATCGCAATTGCTATCGGCGAAGCTCACGCTCACATGTTAGAATTATTAACTGGAAATTGGAGAATAAATGCAGCAAAAATCAAAAGCTGCTCAGACTGTGCAGAGGAAGTCTGGTTTGTGTTGCTCGAGAGGGTTTCTTGGGGCGATGAGAGCCATTGCTTAAATTTCTCCGTAAATTCCTAACGGATTTCAATAGAATCAATTGCATTATGTCCCTAATTTTTAAATGAATATAAGGTTTCCCCCCCCTCTGGGCCGGAGGTTTGAGAGAACACCCTGTATATGTATCTCACTCCACTCCGAATCGCGGTACAAGCAAAATATTTACTATGCATTTACGCCCACAACTCTTCACTACGTGGAAGTCGGTTAATCGTATGCGCGGTTGCCGTGAGGGGAGTTTCCTTCGTCGGGGGTGTGTGTTTGACGAAAACGCGCCAGAAATGAGATTCGCTCGTACGAGATCTTTGATGTTACGAAGGTAACCGAGTGAATAAACTGAATAAATATAGTCATTCTCTCTATTGCCTTAATTAGCCGACGGTATCGACGAGCTTTGACGTTTCCCGTGCACATCGCGATTCTAACCGGACTTCTACCGAATGTCGCATGGGAAACCGATCAGGTGGGGGCCTTCTGAATTTGAACTCGGCACTGCTTGGACGATGCTCGATTGATTCATTAAGAAATTCAGAAGGCCCCCACCTGATCGGTTTTCCGTGCGTCATTCGGTATAAATGATACCTATACTTTCCCCGCTCGACACGTTTACCTTCCGTGTCACGATCCATATAGGAATCTTCAACTGGCTCAACGCTGGACTGTTACTGGCTGCCATACGACCTGCAATGGCACGATAATGGCAGCCATGACTGGCTTAATGACGGACAAGCGCTGGGATGATAATTTCGGACTAATATTGGGTGTCGATAAACGGCCAGATATGCCAAACTGTATTAATCTAACCATGGTACATATTAGGTACAACATTCAGCCAGCAATGGTATGAGAATCTGCCATTCGTGAATATGAATTTGCACGAGCTGTAACCCAATAATAAATTCGTAATACTGAATTAGCTCAAAATATCGGTTTCTGATACTAGTATTTCTGTAAACAATAGACCTCACTGAAGAGTTGTAGATTGAAAACGGGTCGGAAAGATTTATTATCCTCGAGTGTGCACGTACATACGGCGCGCCTTGTATGTGCAAACGCTGAATTCCCGAGCGACAAATATGAGCGTTCACTACGGCAAAACTATTATAGCTAGATATAAGACCTTGCAAACTTTTTTATAGAAAATTTTATTCTCCATAAAATTGTCCATATTAAATTTTACGATATCCAGCACCGTTTTCGCAGCTCTCGCAGTTTAAAGTCGGAAAACGTCATTTCCTTAACTGCCTCCGCCTACGTGTAAACGCCGAGTTTCTGAGCGACAAATATGAGCGCTCGCTACAAATAAACTATTGTAATGAGATACAGGCGCTCTCAGACTTTTTTACAGAAAATTTTATCCTTTACAAAATTATTCATGTGAAATTTTGGGCTATCTAGCACCGTTTTTGCAAGGTTCACTGTTTAAAGTCAGAAAACGTCATTTCGTATACTATTGTATCTCCGCGTACGTTGGGAATGATTAATCCCCTTTTCACCCTTTCGTTCGTACTACCCAACGTTAAGTCGATACGCCGAGGGTCAATGAACAAATGTACCGAGTTTCATCAAGATCGACAAAAGCGTTTAAAAGTTATCGTAACACGAACAGACAGACAGATAGACTGACAGACACATGAAACATTATCGCTCTACTCTGTCGAAGATAGACCTGATTACGTTCGGTCAAAAATATTTGAAGGACAAAACAAAGTATCTTTAAAGCATGTAATATGTGATATCTAAATTGCTTATTTAAAAATCGTCCTTTACCGTTCATCCCTCAACCAAAGTTATATCCTAATTAACTATTGGTTAATAATAACAGGCTCTAGAACGGTCGATTATCGATTCCCATTACTTTATAGAAAATAACGGGCGCCCAGAAATTCACCAGAGATGATTCGAAGCTAACAATAAGCGGTCTGTTTTTGACGCATGATTAATAACTATAAATTGGCCAAGTATTGACCCTCTTGTAATGATAAGCTTTCTTATATTGGGAGCAGCCCGCGACGCATCCGCATCGCCGTGTGGATCATTAATTAATTGATAGCGACGCGTCATGGGTGATGAATAAATTATTCGCGGCGGGTGGAGATTCCAGGAGCGGCCGGCGGCACTTGAGTAGGTACTCGCGGTGTAAATAAGTTTCGTACACGAAGAGCGGCGAATAACGTGGGGAGAAAAAATGATGGCTCGTTTATTTAGGTTTACTCGGCCTAATGGATGCTAAATCGCCTTACTTCGGCTCGCTTCTTTTTTCTTTTCAACGATCAGAGCCTGAGAAATACGCGCGATGGTGAAAACGGAAAGGGGACGACCTCCTCCTTCGTTAGTCGAGGACCCTTGACAGACGATTGGCGCTTGACATGCGCATCCGTTGCAGTATTCGTAAACGTTTGCAGTCTCGATGCGTTTAACTCTTCGAAGCGCCGATCAATGTATCGAGAGAACCGTTGAACCGTGAACATTTAACGAGCTCGATCGAACTGGAGTCGATCACCTTCGAAGAATGTTTCGAATCGAAGGATCCGCTCGGTTCAACGTTCGTCTCGGTCAACTTTCGGTAACGAGCGTATATATACGTATTAGAGTTTCGGAAATGTTTCCTCTCGCCGGGCGAAAATCCTCGATAAACGAGTCAACGACACGTCTTCGAAGTTCGCGGATGTTGCTAATCTTAATTAAATTTTCCGAACTTTCAAACTTTATTCCGAGAAAGGCCAGGCACTATCTCGTAGGTACTTCTATATGTAGCTGCTACCGTCCCCTCGGGACATAGCAGTTAGCTACTGCAGCGCATGTATAGAAATATCGATATAAAGTGGAGTTGCACCTTCCAAATTGTGGGCAACTTTTTCATAAATACCAGTTTTAATATTTCACGCTTAGAATCAAATTTGCTCCATTGATATAAAGGCGTTTTTTTTGGTGGTTCTAAAAGGATGAACACCAATTTGATTCAAACAATATTCAATTAAATCCGTGATATTTATATACATACGTCCAATCTCGGTATTCACTTTAATCGATTAAGTGTACTCTTAGGACTATTCAAAAACACGTTTATTTCGATCAAACGCATTTTTTTCTCAGTGTATCTACAAGATAATTGCATACCTCTTATGTATTATATAATACATTATTATCAGAAGTATGAATGTGTATTGCACGTATATGGAAAACAGCGTCACTAAATTAGTTTCTAGAGAAAATTGGAGAATTAAATTCTCTACATGCATATATACGTACAACATAAGCAAAAGCTGTTGTTGTTGTCGGACGGATGTTGTTCATGTGGCTATTATTTAAAAATCGGTCGGGACAATTTGACCCATGTTTGACCATCGCGGAGCTGTACACTGTTGACTCTGAACAGAATTAGGCCTTTCCTCCTCCTTCAGCCCTCTTAACCACTACACCCTGTACAATCGTTATTCTTTTGCATCAATACACACCTAACGGGTGCTCGGATCCAACCGAGTAAATACTCTACCAACATCAAAGTCGAATAAACAATTCATCCGCTACAGTCATACCATTCTCACTAGACGTCCACTTCCGTCAAAGAAACGTTCCCTCGCGGTACGGAGCGCCCGCCGTCCCACTTCCGCGCTCAAAGCGCAAACGCTGATGCGCCACGTCGCTCGATTACCTCAGGCGACGCGGTCACCGCGCGAGACAGTTTAATTAGAGCCGCGCGGAACGCTTTCCTCGCCCGCAAAAGATGCGCCAGG
This sequence comes from Xiphydria camelus, assembly GCA_963678675.1. NCBI lineage: Eukaryota > Metazoa > Arthropoda > Insecta > Hymenoptera > Xiphydriidae > Xiphydria > Xiphydria camelus. Next base: position 24,038,325 of record OY783197.1, on the reverse strand, counting down.
TGTGCCCGACGTTCAACCCACCGCGACGCGTCCCGCGGCGGGATGACGTATAGCAGCGTTCCGCGTAAACGCGTCGGCGTCGCCGCGAGAGCGCAGTCAACGCAAAAGGCGCGCGTTTTTGACGCTTCGCCGCTAGTCGCGCAAGCTCGAGGGAAGCGACGACTCGTTATCCCGATAGACGTCGGATACGTTGATTACCTAAAGAGTAAGGAGAAATGCATCCAACCGCAACGCCGCTTACTTAAAATCCCCGTCGAGCTTCAATCGCGAAGAGCGCCTCCGGCGGAAAGCTCGGTGGAACTCGCGACGAAGACGGCGAATTGTTCTTCAAATTGTGCGTGCGCCTCGTTAAGTATACCCTCGCAACTCAACTCCCCCCTATACACCTGCGATTGCCGACTTTTCCGTCGCGTCGAGCTCCTCGGCGCGGGGCGCGCTTCCCTCTCGCAAGTTCGACCCTCGCGCCACGCCGAGTCCCGTGAAAGCAAAGTTTCTTCAGCCGACTACCGCCGCGTTTTCCGCGACGAGCGCGAACTGATCCTCTTGAAAGGGATAAATCCGGGGATCGTGAGCGTAGCGCCTTACGCGAGCCTCGGCGGTGTACGTTGGTTTTGAAGTTTTCGAAAAGTCGGTGGGATGGAGTATCGGGTACAGGGGTGGAAAGTTTGTATGGTAAGACTGATTGCACTTTGCATCGTAATCGTGAGCTACTGCTGCTGCGGTTGTACGCATATATCATTTTGTGTGCTTACACGGAAAGAAAAGCAATTATGGCTTAGTAACAACATCGAAGATCGATTATTACACAACAATATTCTTCGTTACGATAACAAAAGTAGTTTGCCTTCGGGATGAAAATGTTGGACAGGTTTACCTTGGTTACAATGAAAATTTTCTTTCTCTTTCTTTTTCGTTGCCATAACGAATCGATTTGTTATCACTGTTTTAACTCAAATATTTGTTACGGTCACTTAAGTTACGTAAATAATACTGACAAATTATTTTTCTCCGTGCTGGAAGTTACACGGAAAAAAGAATGTAGCATATACCTACTGTTTTGGGTAAATTTCGGAACAAGGCTAATTTATTTTTACGACAACGACAATTTTAATAATTAAACTTGTAGAAGTTGCAAGCGTTACTGCAATTCTTACTAAAATCGTAGTTATCAAAACGATAAATCTCGGCCTTGTCCCGAAATTTACCACAAACTTGTCAAAAAATGCTACAATTTACTTTTTTTCCCCGTAGGTATGGTAGAAATTGAATTATGTATTCCGAAGTGACGCTTCAAATGAGTAAATAAGTAAAGCTCGTTGCCAGTTCAGTTTCGATATTATCCAACGTCTCGATCGCCGATGACATTTTATTCCTCCGCGTGAGAATAAATCTTCAGGAGCAGTTCGCGATTACGACAACAGCATGGAAACTCTTACCGCAAACTTTCCACGAAGCCCGATATCTACCTCCGATTTTCCGTCGTCTGGATGCAACTCTCCCGTGCTTCTTCTCTTTTGTTTTCTTTTCATCCCTCTCCTCGAGTAATTTTATTTCGAAGTGACGCGCGCGCGACAAATATTTTGCTTAACGCTCTACCCTTTCCTCTCACTCCTACACTCACTCGCACTCACTCACTCACACTCACTTACTCTTCTTCATCCACCCAATTTTTCAGTTTCGACGTTTTCCGGCGATACGTTGGAAACAACTTTTCGACGGCGCCAAGCGACGCGTGCTCCGCGTGGATTTCCGATTCGTGCGTACCGCGAGGATGCAACAGAGATGCGCTATGCACTCACCGACGGGCGAAGGGGTGTCGGTCCGCGCACGTCCGGCGAAAGCGATGAGAAGCACAATCCTCGTCACCACAAGGTGGCCGAGCGTTCTCGAGGCGCGTTCAGCGAGCATCGCGTAACTGAACGACGAGAGGGTGCACGACCGGCATCCCGACTGAGGGATCGCGCGGAGGGCAGTCGCCTCTATGGAGAGCCACCCCGTTCCCGCCGCGCGCCGCTTTCTCGCGGTCTCGCGCAGACGCCTTCGCCACCCTCGCGCGGCTCCTCCACCCCGGAGCTGTTCCTCTCCGGCGTTCTCCTCGCTTATCTCTTATCAATAGGCGACATTAATTATCGCTTGGCCGAAGCACCTGTAGATCGCCACTTTGCGCCACCTATTGGCATATCTGAACCGCCTCTATCGTACAGCGCGTATCGGAGTGAGGCTGTTGTGGCTTTGATGCAGGGGTGCCAAGATTTATGGGGATAATCGTCGCGGAACTGCATGCTTTTTCAGTCGTGTGGAGGTATAACTGAAATATTTCTACTCGCGCACTGAGAAAAATGTATACTGAGAAAATTACTCTTAAATTGCGGATCGTTAACACCAGGATCCATGTTCTTCCGCTATGAAAGGAGTTCTTGTTTGAGAAATCCTCGGTTCTAAACGTAGCGATGCAACTGTTATCTGCCTTGTGATATATTACTCTACCAATAGGTATAATATTTCTTTAACTTTAACCAAATAAATCACTGCATAATGGAAATAATATTTACTAACCTCTTATTCTTAAATATTAAAGGATACAGGAGTCTAAGGATATAAATATGGTCATCTTAATTCGATTAGAATACGGGTATGCTAACAGATAAAAGGCATATATATCTATCACATAATCAATAATCATTAATCATCATATGTGCTCTATCCTTACACGGAGAAAAAATAATTTACCAGCCACACTCTCTCGAGCAAACCAGTTAAACATATAGTTATCTCAACAAACATGTAGTTAAAATAACTGAAATTTAGGTCGGGTAACCAAATACTCAGCCGTTTCAACTAAATATTTGTTTAAATAATTATACATTTAGTTCAATTTATTTCATTCGAAATTTAGTTCAATCAAACGATTTTTGTTCTCAATCTATAGTTGACACTATACTTCCAAAGTTCGTCTGACAAAAACTTTTATTTGATATTCTGAAAAGTAGTTGAATTAATGAATTGTAAGTTTCATTCCTTCACGACACGAAAGTCAGGAGTAGAAAATAGAAAGATGATGGTTCACTATGCACTATCGATGTCAATGCATTTCAATGCAGTATCCTCTTCTTTAATCGAGTTATTTGTCAACGCGTGACTGGTGCACTACTAACGGATTATGTTTCTGACATGTAGTCAATATTTTAGTTTAGACCGTCCACACAAGTGCTACATGTCACTCATAGGCATAATGATCAATTTCTTCTCGAATTTGCATAGTCATGATATTCAGGAACGATATGCTCTCCAGTCGTTACTATTCCAATGAGTTTCTCATAGGAATTCGCTCCAATGTAAAAACTCGTGTAATCCGATAAAAAAACATACTTTGGGGAAAAATCAAGGAGTGCGATGAAACGTTACGACTTCTACCGAGTCGGGAGTATTTGACTCATTTTAAACTTTATTCGTAACGTCCCATCCGCTTTTACGATGGTTATAAACAGCGACATACGATCGAATTATATGTACATTTACGTTTATTTATATCTTGATGTCCACAAGTGTAGAAATCATTTCCAGAACGTAATGAAAGTTGAAGCTTTTCGCTTTGACGGGCTGAACGCTTTTTATTGGACTTTTTTCGTTCGACGCGCCGTGGTTTTGAAAGGGGAAGAGGATCAAATGATCTTCTCTGCCTCCCTCTCTCTCTCCCTCCATCTCTCTCTCCCTCCCTCCCTCTATCTCTCCCCCTACCCTCCCCTCTCCATCCCCCTTCTCTCGTAACGACAACTATAAATAAATGTATTACATTCCGAATCTACGATTAAAAATTTATTTTGCGTCGCAGTTTCGCTTTGTATAACCACTTTCTGAATAGACTCTCAAATTGAAAAGCCATCGCATTCTTTAAAGTTTCGCGACATACCGTCAGCATACGATTAAAGAGTAACGGAGAATTTATTTAAAGCGTTCAAAGTGATTTGCCTCGACGCCTCGTTGCGTGGCGAAATTAATTTCATCATTCTTTCTCACTTCCACACCCAGCATCGCGTCGCATATTTAATTTCCCATCAAAATAGGTGTTCTCCTCATTTTCGCGCCCCGTGGCTTTTTGTGCGCTGATCCGTTTATCTATACGCGTGTGAATTTCGATATTAATTTTGCATTGTCGACGTCGATCGTGAGCACAACACTACCCCTTTCTCCACTACCCTCCCCTGTTAGAATTTTTTATCATTCGACCGTGCGGCGATGCGGCTTCAGGGAGTCGGACGGATTTTGAGCGATTTGCGAAATTACCGCTTCGTCGTTTCGAAAATAAACCGCTCCTGTTTGACCGAGATAAATAGCGTTCGTTGCGCGAGTTGCCTACGGTGCCGCCTGTTTTTGCCGCTATTTTCAGAGGGTCGACAAAAAATTACAGCCGGTGCGAGTTAACCGCGAGATGCAAACGTGAAGCGAATAATTTTCCGGTTTTTCACCCGCACGAAAAATAGATGCATGTGTGTAGGGAGACCATTAGAGTCGAACGATTAACGTCGAGTTCTATTATCGGGGGAAGTGGCAGGTTAAGGAATTTGATCGAGTTCTACCAAATCTTAAGGGAGCGTTGCTGAGTTCGACCACCCCTGTATCTAGAACAGTAGAGATATTTATTATTGTTTTTTTAGTTGAATTGTACTCCCGGATTCTGTCGCTGCTAATCACCTTAGTACGCTTAGACTCGGAGATGAATGCCATCTCTTCTTCGTTAGTGCTGACGGCCATTATTTTTAGCTGATTGGGTAGTAACAGTTTTTACTACTGGATAATTGAAAAACTCATCGGCAGATCGAAGTTTTGTAGACCGTTGTGGTCTAATTAATCATGTGTGCTTTTGTGTATTTAAAAAGCTTTTTTACCTTGCTATAAAATTATGTGATTATTTCAAAGATTCGTGCTATCATCAATGTTTGACAACACGTATCAATAATTCTGTAAAGTTTCCTGGATTGGATCACATTCAGTTGTATGGATTGGACCCAAGTTTAGCCAAGGCGACTGTATAATACTAAAACAAAATGTAATCCTCTGTTCATTATTTGACCATTTTGTTGAATAAACTATTATTAATAGTTGAAATGATTGTTTTTGTAGGATTTACATTCTCTAGAGAAATAGCTTCAAGTAATGATACTTTTATTTTTACTATAATTTATGAAATGGAATATTTATACCTTCGTGGTATCCTTTTTCCATCAATTTAGCCAACGTAGAAATTCACCGGTCCATTCTAGGTAACAAGTTTCCTTGATCGGACCGAACACATATGTATCTACTTTCAGTTTTTATGGTTTCTTCGCTTTGTAAGTTATTTTTCAGAAAATTCAATTACACCTACATCACAATTAGAAGCATACGTAATAGCTTATTATTTCCGCATGTTGTTAGTTCTCTGAGATATTCCGTTTTCAACATTTTTTTAAAAAAAAAACCTCAAGTGATTCAATCTCGTCGACTCTCCCCTATGCACGGTGGAATAGAATGAGCGCAACGTGAGGATATATCGTTCGGGATAGTTTAATCGATCGCCTGCAGTGGTTACGATCAATAAAGCTCAGAGTCCCCCGTGGAGTGAAATATGATTTTCAATCACGACGGTGCGGAAGACGGAGAGAAAGAGAGACGGAGGAATAGAAATACAGGAAGAGAGAGAAAGACGAGCAGCGAGAGGCGAGACACCGAATGCGTCCTTAATTGTTTATTTAACGTAACGGCCCTAGGCAATGAATCACTCTAAGCATGATTGATGCGTCCGAGTTATAAACACCAGGTATCCGAAAACAAAAATAGCGCAGCTCCGTGCGAATGGAGATCTACTCCCAGCGTTGCCTCGACGCCCGAGCAATGCGCACGATTTGTATTAATCGCAATCCGTTGGATCGTTTTGCCGAGAGGAATCAGCGATGAATTAACGTATCGACGGAGCCGGTCGTCGCGTCGACTTCGCGTGAGAGACCGCCTGACTGCGCCGCAAGAAATAGCGTCATCCAAATCGCCGATGCGCCCCCCCCCCCCCCCCCCGACGTACAACTTCCGCGCGGCACAATCTCGTTCCGCCACGCGTGAAATACCGGCTCCCCCCCCTCGTCCCGTGGCAGCACAACGCTTCTGTCGCGCGAAGCACCTCGGGTACGCGGAGTTTGCATAATCGCCGGCTCCGCGCCCGATTAAGGGGCCGTCGGTAGCCAGAGAGCGGGCAACTGCGTCTATGCGAGGTGTGGATTACAATTTCGTGGCATACGGCGAGGGACCCCCACTGCTGCATTGTCGGATAACTTCTTGCGAGTCTCTCTCGCGCGAGAGGCGTGTCTGAGAGACGTCGCGGCGCCAGAAGACGCACTGCTATTGTAGCCGCTTCCAAGTCCGACGCGGCGCGGGTCTTCGCCTCGCTCGATTGCCTCCTCTCTGCCTCCCGCTACCTTGCCGCTCTGTCGCTTCCCGCCGTGTGGAGTCGTTAATTGATAAATATTTGTCGGAATATGGCGAAATAAACGTTTTAGCGGAGCAAATTAATATTCGTTAAGTATTGCAATATTTACTTGGCACAACTAAATCCTTTGGGACGATCGTTTGTGTGAAATAAATATTTTAATAATTACTTGACATATATTTTCTTGTCTCAACGAGAAATATTTATTTCGCCGTATTAATTATTAATGAACTGTTTTCTCAATGCAGTGCTCGGCGTTATTTTCAATTGCCAAGCAATTTTCGTTTGTTGATTATTCAATAATTCGTTTCTGCAGTGTTTAAGAATTGGTTCAAGGAATTGTACTCTTTTTTAATAAAATTAAACTTCCGAAGAAATTTGTTAAACTAACAGTTCTGCGAACAGTAGACTTCACTAAAGTCGTAAATTGAAAACGGGTCGGACAGATCCATTAGCAGTGATAACCGTATACATACACAACATTGAATTTTGACTTCATACAGTTGACACGCTCCAGAAGAGAATGTTTTTGGAAAAGGCCGACTCCTTTTTGTACGTAGAATTGCATGCAACAATTGCGTCCTCCAACGATAAGTCGATGCACTGAGGCTCAATGAACGTACGTGTCGAGTTTCATCAAGATTGGCAAAAGCGTTTAAATATTATCATAAAAAGAACAAACAAACAGACAGACAGACAGATAGACACACGAAAGCATTTTCGCTCTACCGTGTCAAAGAGTAGATCTCACTACGTTCGGTCGATAACGCGAAAATACTTAATTCAATGTCTCAAACAAGAAATTGCTCAGCGGCTAATATTGTCAGCGGGTACTAATGGGTTAAATCGGAATCCCCCTGTGAGATTTAGCGAGAAGAATTAAAAACATCACGAAGAGCGTGTCATTAAAAATCAGTTTACAACCCTGGCGATTGATTTTAAAAAAGCGGTGCTTTCGGTGAACGGAAGATTCCGCGAGACGGCGCGAACACTGTAAAAGTAAGACGGTAATCCGTGCGAAAGGTGTCGTAACCGATATACGTTACGTCGCGAGAGCACATCGCCGGTTCAGGTGGGAGAAGCGAGCGCGACTCTCCCGTGTCCGCGCGCTGGTCAATACAGCCGACGATTTCCGGGGTAAAATGGAGCCCGAAGCATCGCGGTAGTTCGGTGAACTCGTTCGAAGAAAAGCACTATCCGGCCGATGACCCATATGGTACTTGCCCGCCGATTATATTGACTTAAACTCGTTCGGAGGTGCTGACGAAGGGAGGCGTGCGGATCCTGTTAAACCGACTCGTCACGGACGTGAGAATACGAGTACTTGGACGTAAACTATCGTCTCTGCGATGGGATGTCTCGTCGGAAACTGTCCTGTGCGTAACACGCACATGATTTGCGATCATGTGCCGCCCACGCAATACAACGAGATGACCACTCAAAACTCGAAATCAAAGACGCAGTCCGCGGAAACTAAAAAATGGGAGGATTGTTGTCCGTTGATTGCAACTTCTTTCGGAAAATCGTCGATATCTCGGTGTTCCGTTGAGATTCACTCAATAAATCGGCGATTATCAGAATCAGTGTGAAAAAATACATGAAATAGGGGGGTTGAGAGCTTGATATCAGAAATTTTGATTTTTTGGCGAAACATTGACAACAATGCTAAGAGAGCTTGATGTTTTGCTAAAATTCGAAATCTCTGGAATCGATCGTTCGACTACCCTACTTTATGTATTTCTTTACGGAGAGAAGTGTTTATTACGGAGTAATGGAAATCTAATATCCGATAATAAAATGTTTATTACGTATAAGAGCAAATAAATATGTATTACTTAGTACAAAATCAATATAGCTGTAGGTATTTAAAACGTTTATATTTATTTGGTATGAAACACTGAAGTTATTATGAATTAATGGACAAAGTTATTACGGGGTAGGGGAAGGTGGGGCAAGTTGACGAGGTTAAGCGAAAACAGCCTACAAAAAATAACACAATATTTTAATTTTAAACAAAGGAGTATATTATTAAAGATGCATGATTCAACTATTATTTGCAACCATAAAAATAAAAAAAGTTATCCAAAAAGGGTACAAAAAGGAAACATTACAATTGCTGTGCATTTTCGTCATCTTACCCCATCTACGGGGCAAGATGACGAACATATTGGGGCAAGATGACGACTATACACAAAAGTCACATTTAAACGGGCCATGCTTTTCATATCCAGTGCAAGCTTCATGCCACCACGATTCGCACAATCCACGCTTTATCCAGTCTTCAGATGGAGGCTCATATCCTGGATATGAAATGTCTTTGTTTTTAGCAGAATGAATTAACGATCTAGTCGAAGATTTCTGAAACACGTCCTTTTTTACTCTCTCAACTTTTTTTGCCTTCTTAACATCTTTGCTATTTTGTTCTCTTTCTTTCTGTTCTAGTTCTTCTTTGTTTAAAGTAGCAGTTAGTATAGAGGCTTTTTGTGTTTCTTTCTCTTAGTTTTTTTACAGAGGGCGATTATATTTTGGAAAGGGTCTAATTTCAATCAACCTACGAAGGGTAGGTTCTGGTATGTATTTCAGAGAGTCCACTGGCATTATTCACTGTCATATTTTCTTCCAGAACAGCATGGATGGCAGCGATTAAATTGCATTCCGACCAAGACCGATGATTGCTTTCTTTCTTATAATTTCTCACCATCTCCAAAAAATATATAAAATTAATGTGAAATGAGAGAATTTAGTGGCTAGCTATTAATTTTTCTCATTTCATTTTAATTAACAGACGTTATCTTCTTTCATGAAATAACATTTATAAAATAAGGGGCAAGATGACGAGTTCGTCATCTTACCCCCGTCAACTTGCCCCCACTAGTAGGATTTTAAAGAACATTATTTTTTTAATAGAAACACATGTTTTTATGTCGAAGTTTAACTGTACTCTACTTATACTAATCCTACTTAATATAATTAGCTATTTGCCAGTAAAATTCTTACCTTTGTTTTTTTGTAAATCGTTATTTTGATTGAGAACGATTTTATAGCACTATAGGTTAAAACACGCTCGATTCTGTAATCCCGGCTAAATTAACACTGGCGCCATTTATGTTCGTATGGTATAGTTACGTCCTAGGACGGTTGTCATAGCCAGTTTGCTTTGCAGAAATCTTCTCTCGGTTTTTGTAAATAACGAATTCGTCATCTTGCCCCGTTCGTCATCTTGCCCCACCTTACCCTATTCAATTTTTTGGTATTGAAAAAATCAGATCAATTAAAAAAATCGAAACAATAACTGCCGGAATAAAATGTCAAAATTTACAAAATGGATTCATTAAACGGTAATAAATATTGTACTGTTCCTGTACATACGTAATATAAATTTTAATATCGAGTAATTTAACAAGTACCATTTGTAATAGCTAAATTTTTATTTCTTGTCATTTGATGCAGTTTAACTAAATGTGGAGTGAAACGCTTAGTAAACTACTTTCTCACGGTAACGAAATATTTATTATTTCATAATAAATAAAGGCTCGATAAACCAATCTTCCTCTCCGTGTTCACACTAATTACGGAAAGCACATGGCGACTATTTCAATATCCCAAAAGAAATATAAACTATCATTGATTCTGTGTACGAGAAAATTATTTTTTTATAAAAAAAATCATCGATATCCTAGCGGTCCTTCGAAATTTCCGGAGTGTACCAGCGATTTTTGTAATCAGCGCAAAAAAATACCTCGGATAGGATAATCGAGAACTCGATTCCAGAGGTTTCGATTTTTGCGAAAATGTTAAGGGGTGCTACCATATCTTAAGTATTCATTGCACGCTATAAATCTTGCCGCACCTTTCAAAATAACTCCGCGAGCCTCGAATTAATTTTCATCAACTTTCTAAACAAACTTAATCGAATAAAATATTTATCCAGCCACATATCTCTCGCTGCAAATAAACGATTTTACCACGAGAGCGCTAAGAACAAAAGTCCACGCATTATGCAACTTTATTAATTACGAGGTGCAAACATAGTTTATCAAATCTTTGGCGTAGAAAGGCAAGGAGTTTGATTCGAGTAAGTGCTAAACATCTGGCAAGCGGAATAGCGGTGTTACACGCATTACGGCGTATTCTCGGTGCATTCTAAAGGCAGGTGACGGTGATTACGCGCCGACGAGCACTAAAGCGAGTACGAAATACGACGCGAAGCGAGACGTGTGCACCTGTAACGTTCGTAAATTTGCATTGCGCGAAAGTTCATAAGTTTCCGCGGAATCGCATGAGAAACTCTTGCCTCTGTCTCAGAGGCGAAGTGGTATAAGTTAATAATTTCATTTCCACGCTCGTGCGAATGGAACGTTCGTTCACCGGCGGCGGAAGATACGTTCGAGATCCGTGCAGCTACACATATCGAGCGTTGAGAGTCGTCGAGCGCTCCGCTATTTTCTCCGCCCGACGAATGTACGTTTCTATTTTCCAGTTGTCTACGAGGAAGTAACACACGCTGGTGTAGAAAAATACTCCGTTCTTTTTGAAATTGTCTTGTCAATTTCTTGAGCGAAGGAATTAAAAAATAGCGATAGATAATAACGCGAATAAAAATAGCGAAGCTCGTTTCTGTAAAAAAATCAGATGGCAATTATTATTGCAATATTTATTATGGCAATAATTAACAAATTATTCCGGATCTCTTCAAAATATATTCCAGGGGAGAATTACCGATATTGAACAGTCGCCTGGACCCTAGGCTGGACCATCTCTGTATTTAAAAAACCAGGAATATTTTTCGTTGCTTGGTTAGTGGCGATATGTGCAAAAATGATCCTCAAGTGATCTAAATTCCGCGATTCACCCCTTATATATTTTTGTCATCGTAAAAACGACGTCGGTACGAATACGAAGAGTCAATAAAGTCACTATTCCGATCATCGCTTCGACTTAGAAACGTCAAATTATACACCCGGACGCGTCCATAGTTTCCCCGAGATTATTTTGCGTGCGCACGAAAAGCGGGCCACCCCCAAATTTCGACGACGGGGCAAAACGGACGGCGGGGAAAGCGAATTCACGCGCGCTTCGCCCTCCGGACAGGATTTATCGCATACGAGCGATGTCGCTGGCGGTGGGCGCCTCTGCCTCGCCTGGTACAATCGCCGGTGGAAGATCATCCCTCCCCCTCGTCCCTTCCGCTCGTACTATACGCATCCCGGCACAGACCGGATGTCGGAAACTGTTACATAAATCAGAAGTACCCCTGCTTTGTTTTCATATTTGAGGCAAGATGCACCATTAAATCGGGAAAACCGATGAGGCAGTTTGCTCCCGAGAGCGACGATATTTCCGATTCTCTCCCTTCGGTACGCGAGCGCCGCTATCAAACGCGCTTTACGGAAATGCAAATACATCCGTCGTTCGACTCGCGCGTGATTCCTCTTCTTCGAATTTTGGATCCCGTGGGTGAAAGGGAGAGTGCTCTCGCGATTGTTCTTCGTCAATATATTGCAATTCTTTTTTTGTACATAAAATCGCTGGTATCTTATATTTCCTTTGCGATATCGACCTAATGACCGTGATTTTTGTAAGCAGCGTGAAAAAATACATGAGATAGAGTGGATCAGCTATCGATTCCAGATATTTCGATTTTTCACACCTCGTTTTTTGAATTTCTCAATTCTTCTCAAAAAGGAAAATCTCCAGAATTAGAGTCTCGACCAACCTATCCGATGTATTTTCTGACACTGATTCCGAAAATCGCTATCATATTGATGGAATCTCAAAGGAAGACCGAGATATCGATGACTTTTTGTGGTGAAATATTGTAGAAGCCGTCGGCGAGTTTTCGAACCTCCGAATATCCGTACATATGAGAAAAATGTTTAGATCGCATGGAAATTAGTATAGCTTCGATATCTATGCGTTGAGGGTGACGGGTTAACTAGATAGTATAGGTACACTGAGAAAGATAACTAAGTTAAAATGAAAAAACGCATCTAGTTAAACGTGTCTAATTGTCAAAAATTTTAAGCTTTCTCAGCCATTGTCATTACAGTTATGAGTATTACTCCTCTTGACCAATATTTTGTTTAGAATAACTATAGTGTTTAGTTATTTTATCCAAAATATACTGGTCCAAAGTCGAATCAAATATTTAGTTACTTTAACCAAACGTTTAGTTATTCCAACCAAACGTTTAGTTATTCTAATCAAAAATCTGTTAGTTTGTTCATCATCTCCAGGATTTTGATGAAATTGACCAAGTAATTTTTCTCAGTGTAGTATTGCGCAATACCAATCTAACAAGGGCAATAATTATTATTGCAATGACAATACGTATAATTGAAATAGATATTTATTATGGTGAAATAGAAATAAGTATTGCTGAAGCGAACAGAACCTTATATTTGTACTAATAAACTCTACCACAGCATTGCCGTGCAATCTAAAATTTATCTCAGTGCTACGAATACAGATATTGGCACCTTAAGCAAGTGAAATTGCACTGTCATTGGGATTCTTTATCTCTCTATCTAATGCAGTCATCATCGAATGATCAAGTATCAAACACTACCACGGTGCCAACAATTGAAGACCTTAATACAGAAAAGTACCTACTAAGTGCACAAAACACATAAAATTTCAGTATTTACAATCAGTTTTTTTTTCTAAAAATAAGTTATCTTAACATTTTTCCACATTTTTAGCACTTAGCACCTTTCTAATATACATTATAGTCTTCAATCGTATCCGTTACCCTATATACGCCGGCTGAAGATATAACATTCCCCTCGCAATCGTTCCCGATTTAAGTCCAAATCGAAATATCATCCGCTTCTCTTCGATCGAATCTTTTTTCTAATCAACGAGGCTTAAAATTTCCCACCCGTAACGACAGACATATATACAGACCGTCCGCGACGGATATTGGTTTCGTCCGAGAAGAGCGACCCGTTAAATCCCCGCGCTCTACCGTCGAACGAACCAATTAACTTGTCGGTTATGTGACACTGCGAGCAGCGCGAGATGACACCGCCCGGTGTCGGGAACCTGACGACGACCGCTTTTATCACGAACGGCGGACGCCGGTTACGCCGTTCGTTATATGGTACAACTGACCCGAACGAAGGGCGCGTCCTACGCGGCAGCGATCATTGTGTCCGTCCGTCGCGCGCGCGTTTCGAGAAAGCCGATTAATTTCATTTCTGCGTCGACAGTATACGTCCCCTTCACCGCGCTCCTTCGCAGCGCTTCCAATTCGTCAATAATCTCCGGCATCCCCCGTTCACACCGCGCGCCGATCCTCCGGCGGAATATGCAATCACGATGCAAAGTCGTGCCCCGCAAAGTCGAGCACGAAAAACTCCCGAGAGCTGTATCTCCTTGTCCGCGCTCGCGTTGGCGCGCACGCGGAGTGTTCCAATTAAAATCTTAATCAGACGGAAAGTAGTCGAGTGTAACCGGGTTTCGATATAAACCACGTTAATGGAAATTGACTTTTCTTATTTGAGCGTTACTCGCGGGATACTAAAAGTGGAGAAACCGAGTGGGCTTTAATGTTTTATTGCGCCCGCGGAACGGCCAGTGACGCTCCCCGCGCGGGCGATGTGTTCTCGACCGCGCTCTTCCTCGACGAGACGCGCGCCGTCTCTCGAGCCCCGCGGGAAGCTGCGTGCGAGTGTCGACGGTGCGTTTGGGCGGTACGGCTCGCCAGGTACTCGTAATTGCGAACCGCACCGCCGGGGAAGAAGGGAAACTTGTAATTGGAACGTGTCGCCGTGGTATTACGTTTGCGAGGTAATTAGTCGCCCGACTGATCCCGGGGAAAGCACCCGGGAACTCGTGGCTGTAGTAATTGACGAAAAAAAAAGGCTGTTCGACGAGGAGCGTCTCTCGGCTCAAAATTCGACTGAATGCGCGCGGTCCGACGACGCCGCTAAGCGGGATCGATTCATCGAACGCGCATCGAAGGGTACCCGTGTACCCAGAGGACGCGGCGATACGTATACCTACGGTGAAGTCAATCGAAACTTTTTCCCGCTTCACGTCGCTAATTTCAAACGGATTGTACTTCCCGCTCGACGTTCCACTCGAAACCACATCAAAGGCCGAACCGTGAATTTTCGTTTACGCAAGGTTTGCTCTCGCTTCGGTGTATTCGGCAGTGGAGATCCCCTTTTCTCGCTACCCGCTGAAAGCATACCGCCGGATAAACCAGAGTACAGCTCTAACGAAACACATTACCCGCGCGTTTCGTCCGGCTCGCCGTTATACGATCGTTTTATTACGGGCCTCGCTCTCGGTTTTCCGTCGATTACGATGCCTCCGCGTCGGTTAAGCGTCTCCTATTATACCGGAAGATCGCCGCGCGCGAAGAAAGTCAGGACGTCGCGTTTCGTGCTGATTGGGAGAGCCGCACATTGGGAAGAATAACTTGGTCGAATTAATCGAAATCCTGGAGACGATAAGCAAACTATTTGGTGAAATATGGGTTCTCCATTGGTTTGGTTTGATTGACCGTTTTTTTTTTGTTTGGTTAGAATAACTAAACGTGTTTAACTAGATGCATTTCGTCATTTTAACCTAATTTTTTTCTCAGTGCAGTAGTAGGTTTAATCAAAAGTTGTCGAAGTCATTTTTCATATCGATGTGTATAGGTATACACATTCGAATAGAGAGCGGGAAATACTTGCTTGATATACAGGGACGCGTCGAAGCACTCGAATTTATTACTGTTTTCCATTTAGATTAATTACCGGGAGTACAGATGATGTTTTTCCGCTATCGCGCGCTTACCGATGTACCGCGGCGAGTCTCTCGATAATTCGCTGCGCGTTTCATTAAAAGTAATGGTCGCGGTGACACGTGCGAGTGAAAAATATAGATTTTCACACGCGGACGACATGGAGCACTGAGAGAAATTTTGTAGTTTATATGGCAATGCTGGTTTTTTTATTAATATACGATCGTTTTTGAACGTGTCATCATTTAACCCCTTCAGACCTGATTTTTTTCGCGGAGTAAACAAAATTGTTAATGATGTTTTAGCCCCTTTGGGGTATTATTATATTTTAACATATTTTTGCAAACTTTATTTCTTAAATTTTCTTATATTTATGTGCAAACAGTACAAAGTTGTGTTTTTGCGTAACATTTTTTAATAAAATAGCTCAAATCCAATGTACATCCTCGTGTACGCCAGGTCTGAAGGGGTTAATTTCTCACGTAGACGTGGTAATTAGATCTTCTACAATGTTCGAAAAATATTCCATAATTTGTCGATCTAAATTGGACGAATATCAGTCCTGCGACTATTATTTAAAAATCGGTTAGGTCCATTTGGCCCACGTGTGACCACTACAGAACTGTACGGACGTGTGATCACGGTGGGTTAATACTTTTTCGTTAGATTCCTCGAGATATTCTTTTTTCATTTCTGTGCACGATCGGGAAGCGCGAGCAAAAGTCGTTTCTTCCGTGCGTAAATCCCGGATCGAAATTCGAAGAGAGATACCGTCGTCCCCTTTGTCTATAAAGGCGAGTAGAAGGGGTGTTGCCAGTGGTATAGTTGTAGGATCGTCCGGGTAATGGTGGAGCGAACGGCTGGTATTGGCCAGTGAATGGCGCGGCTCCATGCAAGCGCCAGATGTGCTTTCTTTATGTTATATCGATATGGCCGCCTGCCTAGTGGGTTCGGCCGCGCGCTTAAAAAGCACCGCTGCTCCGCCACAGAGTGCCTCGAAATCTCCACGAATTACGTCCGCCCGCGTATATATATAGCTAGGTACGCGCGATTGCGTTAACGAGGTCGAGTATAACTACGGTTTCGGCGAGATATCGCTCTCGGCCGATTTTTCGCTAACGGATTTTTAGTGCTTCCGCGTAAAAAAGCATTGAAACGAGCGTGGCATTTCGACGAGTGCATCTCTAAACGGAAATTTTAACGCGTCCAATTTTTGTTGTTCGATATAGGAGGGCGTACCTCGTTAATTTTACGGGATAACCAACTATGCAATAACCAAGATTACGGCGATAACTGGGAAACGCGTAGGGAAGTGTTTTCCTCCCTCGTGAACTGCATACGTACGCTGAGAAAAATGGATCGTTGTGTGGGTAGTATAGTTCTACTACCTGTAAGGGGATATTGCAGGGCAACTATTGTGGTTAGTATGGTGGGGCATTCCAAGCCATTTCAGAAACTATAAAAAATGAATGTATCCCGAAAGATATATAAAGATCAAGTTATACGAGTGCAATAATTATGCCAAATTGCAAACCGATCCTCTCATAAATCACAGAGTAATCATATCTTTTCATTTTTATTTTCGAAATTAAAGGCCAAGTTCTATCGGCTGTACCTTTATTCCTCACATTCGACTAGTAAAAAGAAAATTTTGTGCAAATTTACATCATGCTTAGTCATTTTGGAGATACAGCGATTTTTCGATTTTCACTTTTACAAAAACGCTGTATCTTTCAGAACACTAGGTACTCTACGATGTAACTGCACATTTTTTTTAATAATCGAATGTGAAAAAAAGGTACAGCCGACATGCGTTTATTAGTAACACATTTCACCCACCAAATTAATGCATAGGTACCTATAATTTTTTACGTTCTCTTGCCATCTTTTTAAAACCACTTGATGGATAAAAAGTATTGATTTTTTGTGGACCCAGATCTGGATCAGTTGTCACGAGAATTGATAATTCTTGGTTTCCATGGGAATCAATAACTCTTGGTTGAAATAATAATCAACAAGACGTTTCTCAATCATGATTTGGAGGCCTAATGTTGATTCATTTCTGATGATAAGAATAAGATGTAGATGTCCCAAATACGTCTAGGGGGGTAAAAGATAAAATAATAAATGATTTAGAAGCTCAATTTAGGATTGAACATTTTCGAGATACGTATGATGTGTCGCTCGAAATACGTCGAGGACTAAAATAAAATAATTTAGAATGTTTACGCCTAAAAAAGAACTGATATTTAAGCTATTTTTGTTCCAACATCCGACGTCAATGATGAAGATGTTCAAAAGGTGACTTACTCAAGATCTATATGAACAACTCGATATAAACCATTCATCTATCTATATAAACCTATATGAATATAAATGAATATAGGTTCAAATTTTCGAGTCGGGTGTCGCAAAGTACTATGAATAATTGTATCGCCACGTTAAAAATGAAGATTTCTAAAATAAGAACTTCTTTCGTAGCAAAAGGATATAGCTCCTTCTGTCAGCATTTCAAAATTTAAGACTAATTTTATCAGTATTCATTTTTCTCAGTGTATACCCAGCTCCGCATAAAATTCTACATTTCGTCGAGAGGCGGAACAAAAAAGATACTCCGAAACGACCTTTACGATGCAGACTCCCGGTCCGAGTGCCGTTCCTCCGTGCCGGTCCGTTTGAAGAGTTTACGAACGAGGCGTGCGGTACGCGATAGCGCGCGTTTCGAAACGGGCGGCGAGCTATCGATCTTTGTTAGAAAAGCACTCCATTCGTACCGCCGCCGTGACGACGAATGTTTATCCGGCGTCTCGGCGGATTCGCGACGGATTTGCCGATGAATTAGCGGCTGTGATACGAGTAAACAACCAGCGACACCTCCCCGCCCCTCCTCGAGGAAACCCACCCGTTTCAACGCGTCGCTACAACCCCTTTCCGCCGCGCGAGTCTCGGTTCGCGAATCCGACGCGACGGTAAGAAGCAACGGCCGCCGCGTTTAACTGTCGCCTCGAATTAGTCGCGGGTACAGGCGTTCGGTCTAAATTGCGAGGCGGCAGAGAGACCGTTATTTCCTTATCGCGTGAACGCGGGGCCGTATCCGGTTGCCGCGAAGAGAAAGGGAACGCGGAAGCCGGAGCTATATCTGTGCGCGGGGGTGGAACCTGCTCCCGTTAAGGCGCGAAGGTCATTTCGCGTCGCGATACGGCATCGGACGCTCGCGATCGAGACGTGTTATCAGCCGTCTATAAAAAAATATAATGATTCAAATTCCACGCGGATGGAGTAGCAAGTAACCGCATTAGTAGTCCATATAGATAACTTTTCCGTCTGGGAAATAATTGATCCTCATCCATCCTCTTTAAAAGCCGATCGAGTATACAGCGAATGACTTCTCACGTCGCGACGACACGAAGTAATAACGCTACCGCCGCGTCGCGCCGCTATACCTGTCGGTCGTGAAATTCCGGGCAAATGTGCAGCGAGTGAACGCGACCGGGTAAGTTGCAGGCGGCTAATGGAGCCTTTGAGTGGAGACATCGGCGAATTAATGAGAGTCGGCGATGGTTAAGAGAGAGAGAGAGAGCTTTGTAAAGGAGGGACAGAGAGAGGAGTCGGAGAGAGAGAGCCCGGCTTGTCCCCGACAAAAGAGATCAACTCGAGCCGTGGTGCAGCGGAACATCGATTAGGCTGCAACTATGTAGATCCCGCGTGGCCGCCGTGACTGTACCGTTCTCGTTTCGCGACTAGTCTCGTTCGGCGGGTGAACGCGGTAAGTGAGCATTCGGCTACAGGGAGCGGCGGTCGGGACGTTCATGTCGGTAAACAGGGGACTTGTTAGCCAGACGTTATCTCACATCCCACATCACAGGTCGTAATTAAAGGTAAATATTGCAAATCAGCCTCGCCAGTGGGTCGTAGTCTCCTATACAGGCTCCTGTATATGCGTTGCGGGCATGGGCCCGATTGAAATTCGTTGTTCTAGTCTCTGGTGAGGTGAGTGTAGACACCCCTGTGGGATGCGCGTACAGGGTTAGCTCGTTGTCCTCTTCTGGTACTTTTTTGTGATATAAAAGTCGTATAGAAAAAAAAATTAGACCTTAAATGCGCAATTCAAACTGTCCTACGACCAGCAGACTTTATACAGGAAGAAGAAAAAATTGTACAATATCGCAATGCAGTATCAATGGGAAACGTTGCCAGTGATCAGTTGATTTTCGGGCGAGAGCATCGCGAAAAAATGATAATTGTACTCGATTACTCAATTATTTGACTACGAGCCTCCACGCTATTGAAAGAATGAGATTAAGGATAAGCGTAAGAATAAGAAAAAGCACTATCCCGTAAAAAGTTGACACGAAAAAATGTTTCAAAGAAATTTAGAGACAAGAAAATGACTCAAGATGGACCCAATATCTCCTATTTCCTCATTTTCCATGATTTCTCCGACCAGGTCTTCGCTGCGTTTAAAATTATCGGAATAAGAAGTTCTTCGTTCATGTTTTGCCTCTAAATTACTTTTAAACGTGCCCGTATAGAAATACGTTAGGGATTCGGATAAGAATTGGTATAAGGGAATTTTCCAAGTCGCTGATTACGAATTTGATATCAGGATAAAGAAATGCAAAAGGGACCCGATGACGCAGCTGCATTTATAAAAATCATTTTCCAGCGTAAAAAAGGCCGACAATGAAAAAAAACGGGGTAAATAAGTTTGTCCAAATTTTTCGAACCTACAATAATCAAAATTAGCGGAAAACCCGAATTACGCTTGTCTACTGAAAAACTTATTTGCCTAGCAAATTCCAATTCCCGGCGGGTACATAAGTAGAAAGAAAAAGCTCCGCGCGATTGCTATCGCAAAGTCGACGGCGATCGTTTGTCAGGCGTTTGGGAACGGCCTTTGCGCTCGACAAACAATCGACGGGACGAATTTTCATGCACGCGTGCGCGGCCAGCATGGATCGGATGAGGGATGGGATTGCCCGGAGTCACAGTTTTGGTTTATGGCTTTGCGCAGCCGTCGTCGCAACGCGATGCACGGAGCGATTCTTCGGCGACCCCTCTTGATCCCCGCGTGGACTTAGGCCTGCATGTACAGAGCGTGCCGATGGGATGGGAGACCTGTGCGAGGCTAGACGACGAAAACGGCAAGCGGCATCTCTTCCGGACCGGAAAGGATTCGAGAGAACGTGTTCTCCACTCCGAAAGAGAGTCGGAGAGTGGGAGGGAAGCCCGGAGACATTCGAGAGAGGGCGAAGGCCGCGAACCCCTCAACCTGGGAGGAAACAAAAAGGACGAGATCGAGACCCCTTCGACGACGTAAAATGTAGCTTCGACACAGAGCCGTTGGAAGGGGGCCCGCCGCGGAGCGTGCCAAATATAACGCACCCCTGCCAAGTCGGCGGGGTCTCCTGTTCGCCGCATTACGGCTCTCGTTCGCGCGCGGGTATAAATTTGGGTATCGAAAATTCACGAAGGTTTTCCGAAATAAATAAACAGCTCTATATTCCGTTTTATGTGAAAGAGGTAAATAATTACTGGCGTCAAAAAATGTTTCTCGAATGAAGAACACGTGATCTTACGAATTTTTAAGAATACGAATTCTAGGTCGAACAACGGTATAACGGGTTGCATATCGGTTGGTGCATCTGTCCGGTGCTATTTCCTTTAATTTTTCGTACTAATACCATTAGCACACACAGAGATCTCATTCAAATGGAACAATAAGTCCAAGAGGCATCGGTACTTTCATTAAAAGTTAAAGTGACAAATGCTTTGACGTAATTGCAATGCTCGTTCCCATTTTTTCGAATTATCGAGAAAATAATAGTAAACAATGCCATTTCTCGTAATTATGGAATCAGGTACACCACGTTTTTGATCGAAGGAAACATTTATTCGGCACAAGCAATTATTGCTCTCGGTGTATTATTAATACGTGCCCGCGCTATGAGAAGTGATTAATTCCCACGCGAAAAGATTAACTCAAATAAGGAAGAATTAACGAGTCGGCGTACAGAAATTTACAAATAAATCAAACGTAATCTATGACCGATAAGCGTGCCGCGATTTTTTATCCGACACCCCGCGAGTGTCACGCGCGCGGCACGCGTCCAGGCGGTAATTGCGAAAGTATGATTGCGCATTTTACGTCGCGCTTCCAACGTCCTCGCGTCGCTATATATGGGGGAGGTAACACGCGACCCGTCGACGTTCGAAGCGGAGACATTTGCAAAGGAGTGACTCGTTATGCCCGTAATCGCTCTCACCCTTCGTGCCACGAGCGCGGGCCAAGTTTTACAGCTCCGAATTGTCGACTCGAGTCCGCGTCCCGCGATGCCTATCGAGGCGAGCGACAATCGCGTTCAAACGTCGCAGCGCGCGACGGCGGAGTGCCTTTCGCGCGCGGAAAATAGCGCGAGTGACGCGCGCGCGAGCTCTCTAGTGCCGCTGTATGAAAACCGACAAAAGTTGAAATAAATCCCGTGGGAGCGGGTTTCCCGCGTCGGTTCGGTTGACAGCTGTCACTGGTTTAAACGCGTCGGAAGTTGCTCTCCATACGGCTGGGTATTATTTATCGCCCCGCCGTGAAAAATGCCGTCGACGCTGCTGTAAATCCCCGCGGGAACGTTCGACGGTGTATCCGCGTCAAGGAACTTGGGTCGTTTGTGCGTTTGCTGAATAATTAACGGAATTTTTAAGGCGGTTTCTCGAGTAGAAAAGTTTTCAGGTGTAATATCTCTTTCTGCGCTTCTCCGTGTTATTTTGGGGGTTGTTTATAGGTAGGCATTTTCTGTTCCGTAAGCTGGCCCTTTCGTTAAGGAGCGTCTTTCATTTTTGGGGGATTTTTAAAGTAGTTCGCACAGGAAATGTTTAAGTGATATTAGCCAGGGTACACCTGATGCAAATTGCTCAATCAATGTTCAATTCTCATTGGTTACTACTTAAGGTGTGTTTCTTAGCTTTGTTGGAAGTTGGCAAAATTTATTGAAATCAGTATAGGCTCGTAATATCTTCGTTCTTGCTTACTTCAATCCGCTAAAGTAAATTTTAATCAGTCCTATTTAACTATTTACAATAATGTGAGCAATACTAGATTTATCCGCTGAATCCAATACAGTGCATTGCAGTGTCATGTCTATTCTCATTATATTGAGCTATTGCAAGTCGCGTGAAACATATGGCGCATTTTCGATTTTTTTACTTTTACGAAGTATTCAGTTTTATTCCAGGCACACTAGCTTAGCAGACGTGGTTATTCAGTGAGATTTCGATATTTATTGAACGTCATTGAATATTAACCACATATCCGAATTTAGTGTAAGTACACAAGAAGTCTGATATTGCTCGAAATATAGTCGCCTATCAAATCCATTTGAATTCGGCACCGCCTGCGACATTCTTTAATTTATAATAAATTTCTCGACGATTGGATTTAAAAAATCGCGCGGTAGCGGTCTAAAAATAGTGAAATACGATCGATTAAAATAGCCTGTAGTATATAAAAATAAGTAGAGAAAGAAATATTACGGTCTTACTAAATCGTATTAATATTGCCAACTTTCAACAGATCTCAAGAACGATCCTTAAAAGTGCACGGGTTCGACTCCTTCTTGGAGCGATCGATCGATCGAACGCGCTACCATCGATTTTTCTCGCGGACGTATGTAACACAATATATTCTTCCGATTCGTCTGTTTCGCATGAAAGAGTCCTTCAAATTCTCCGCATCGCTCGTCGCGATGCCAAGCGAGCTCCCGGCAAGAGATCAACGTCGTCGATTACCCGTCGGATAACAGGGACCATCCCCTTACGTTTTACGAGCGACTGTACGCGCGTGACGAATCGTTTTTTTCTTTCGTTCCGAAATGCTCGCGTCGCTTTTTCATCGGCGCCTCGCGCTTTCTCTCCCTTGGAGGGGAGAGCGAGTTTCGTTGGAAATGCGATCGCGGCTGCAATATAACGCGGGAAGAAGAAAGTATACGGGACGTTGCGGGGGTTGGTATATTTCCCCTCCGAGCTACGAAACGAGAGAAAAAATATTTCTTCGGGATGACGAGTCCGTAAATAACTCCTCCTCGAGTAACAATTATAAGATTGTAACGAGCTCTTGATTAAAAGTCCAGTTGGTACGTACGGAAATGGTGAAGATATAAATACAAATCTCGAGGAGAAAGTATTTTCAAATCGGTCTTACACTCGGATCTCTGTAACCTGGCCGCGAACTTTAGCCAAAACCCTCGATTACATCTCGTGTAGGGACAGAGCTTTCGTGCGAGCAGCGAGGTACATTTCGACGCAAACCTTCGCCGCGACGAGTGCGTGCCGAGAGGACGACGAGGTGGGTCCTCGAAACGAGGAGCGGCAACTCGAGTATCATTATGCAATTTTTGCTCCCTCGACTCCTGGAGATGCAATTAGAGCTCGCGCGTCCACTCGCTACTTTCCGATTTGAACGTCGACGAGACGTCTGGCTGCCACTTTGCATTATTCATAGCGGCTGGGTACACTCGTGGTGGCTTTCACCTCGCTTTTCCTCCCGTCTCCTTTCCAGTCGTTAACCTATTACGGATGCTGCGCCGCTAGTGCTTTTCGTATTTTTTCCGGTGACTCGTCCAACGGTCGGATGGTCCGCTGCCGGGTCTTTCGCTCCTCGTTATCGTCGATAGATGTGGCCGTTTCAATATTCGGTCGAAAACTGTGTTATCGTAAAATATAATACATCGCGCAAATAATGCCGAAAGATCGTGTAGACTACTTTACGCCCTTTTAGAATTGTGAGAAGCAAAAGGCTTATAAACAAAGGTTTTCTTGGAACTGATAGAAACACGTGAAAAAGGGTCCAAAAGTGGAAAATTTTTAATTTTAAAAATTAAAAGCAAAAGGATATACGGGATATACGCCCTTTTTGCACTAAGTTTTTTAAAATTCACGAAAACTAACACCATAATAACGTATCAATTATAAGTTTATATTTGTATAGGTATAGGTACATACTGAAAAATGTATCACGAAACAACACCGGAGGATGATTATAAAACTTAGACTAAAACGTTTCTAGGAATGATGAGGACCTAAGTGTAAAATGGAAATTAACTGAATAATTAGATTTCTTTTAATTACATTTTTTAAATAAAAAGATGTCATGGCTAATGTTGTATGGGAATATTTCCTCTTCCATTTGGCAAACTGTTGCCACCATCCCATTACGGGACACTGTATATACGTACAAATATAAGCCTAAAATAAATGCACCCTCATGGCACTAGTTTTCGTAATTTCTCGAAAACCTAATGCCAAAAGGATGTATGAACTCCATGCCTTTTTGTTTTTAAGTTTCCAATTTCTTTTTCGTTTTATTTATTCATATATTTAGGCAATAAATTTGAGCGAATGCAATTTTTTATACGCTTTTTTGACTTTACAAAGTCACTTTCTGGCGCATACGATCTTTTGACATTAGTCACGCAACGTATTCAAAATTTTCTCATCGTCTTCCGCCCTTCTGATCGGAAATAATAATTAAATGACTAGAAAAATAAATATAACAGACCAAAATAATATCCTGCCCAAATTTCCGTCCAACGGTAGCAACGCGCGCGTATCGGCATCGGTATGTATGCATACACCGGAACGAAGGTCGTATAGACTCGTAATATTTATGAAACGAAAGGCCTACATAAATACCCCGGCCTATCGAAATTTCAATTAAGAAAATTTGGCAGGAGCAGGCCATTCCCCTACGGGGCCGAGCCACGATTATCACTGCGCCCGGAGTACAACCCTCCGC
The DNA here is from genome assembly GCA_963678675.1 of Xiphydria camelus. NCBI lineage: Eukaryota > Metazoa > Arthropoda > Insecta > Hymenoptera > Xiphydriidae > Xiphydria > Xiphydria camelus. Next base: position 24,013,344 of record OY783197.1, on the reverse strand, counting down.
TTTCGCGGGACGAGCGAGGAGGCGAGAAGGAGCGGAGAACGGGTGGGAGAAGAGAGCGACGGAAAGGGAGAGCCGGTAGGTCGGAAAAGGGTGGTTATGAGTTACGAGGTACGCAACGCGCGATACAGTCTACCGATGTGTCCGCAGTTGTTAACCCAACCGAATAAACTCCGCAGTGCCGTATAGCGAAGTGTTTCCTTGATCCTTTGAGAATTAAAAATTATCACGCCTCGGGCTCGCTCATCTTTGAACGTTTTTCGTTTAAAAAAATTCCTCCCCGAATGCATCGCCTTCCTGTGAGTAGAAATTTGTTCGGGTATACCCAACATCGCACAAGGACTCCTTCGGATGGTATTATGATTCAGCCGTATTTGGGAAATTCTGATCTGGAAGTGATCAGGTTCTGATCGAAAATACCAGTAAAATGGAGCTAAACAGTAGGTATTAACTCCATTTTTTTTCGAAAACCGTAGATATTATTTCCTCATTCTGCTATTTTACATTGAAAATAGCAGACTGAGGCGATAATACGGTTTTCGAAAAAAATGGAGTTAATATTGTTTAGCTCTGAGGTTCTCATATAATGCATGTTATAATTCGATCGATTGTGAAATACCCGACTCAAACCTGACCGGGTATTTATCTAGTACTACTCGAGAAGGGGATGATTTTCATTTTGCTATTTCTATATCAAGATTCGATCGGGCTTTCCGCCTGTATATCCTGAAAAGATGATATTTTTTCGTTTCATTTACACGAGTCACCAGTGATTTAGCCGATTGCAGCTTCGAACGCGGCGTACGCCAATGCGAAAGCGCGCGCGTTTCCCCTTTGTTCTTCCCTTGGCCCGGGCTTCTTTTAAGGTCGCTCGTGATAAATTAGGTCGGTAATGAGATCGAAATGATTAATGATAAAAAAAATTCTACCGTCGCGAATTAAATGCGTGGGTAGATCTGCGCGCGCGGGGGAAAGAAAGAAAACGCCGTTTTTCGCTGTACAGCAGTTTTTCCTTACCTCCCTTTCCTTATACGGGCCGACGCGACGAGTGCGGATCCGAGAGCAAACGCGCACACATGCAATCGCCGCGTCGCACTTCGCAGGCTTCACAGTGAGTCCCCTGTTCCCCTTTATTTCCCTATTTTTTAAGTTTCTCCCTTTTCACCCCAAAACTCGAGATTTTCTCCTTCTTTTTTCCTATAATTTGATATTTTCCCTCTAAAACCACTTATTATTCAGCTTCTCAGTTCAATTCGTCTATTCATCGTTTCGGATTACGTGAAATCGATCGAAATGGTCAATTGTTTTCCTAAAATAATATAACTCCTACTTTATCTATCTGCATCGATATTTCGTTTAAAATATAACAATCTGGTTGAATTAATGTTTCTTATCAAAAAACTCGATTCAACAAATGGTCTCTTTTCCTTATATCGGATTGTGATACACGGATTTCACACAGTTATATAACGTAAGATGTAAATTTGTAGGTTACAAAAATATCATTCATTCACTTCATAATTATTGGTGTTTCATTATAGGTATATCTCAAAAATTGTTATCTTTTCAATCCACCACATGTTTCTAATTTTGAGAAAAAAATGTTTAATCAAAATTTTCATCTTTTTTTTTGGCTAAAATTTCCCCTATATCTGTATGTATAAAAACAATGAAATAAAATAAATAATTGCCTTTTGACCAAAGACGGGCCCGCCGAAAGTTCCTACGTCACTGGAACCACCCTGAACATCGGCCGGCATCGTAAAGCCGGCGACTCATTTCCGCGCGAAACAAATGAGCTCCACCGGACCAACTAAATCAGCAGCGAACCGACCTGCCGCGCGGCCGTCCAAACGTGTTCCACTTCTATACACACCACCGCCACCACCTGCATTATACGCAGCTATTATATTGTGGTTTTGCGGCGTGCGCGGAGCACCGGATCTCCCGTGGTTCGTCCGCGTGGCAAGGCGCAAGATTCCAGGTGGCGTCCCGCGCTCACCGTCATCCGACGGATAATTAGGGGACCGATCCAGGAGGAGGACCGTTTCCCATCCACGCGCTCTCCGTTACAAAAGTTAGCGGACCGCGAAATTTATAGATGAGCCACCCCGATAAGTTTCCAGGAACGAATCCATCACTGTTCTCGCGCTGGAAGCGAGTGGGTACGTGGCCGGTAGACGCGGCGTGTGGGTCGAGGCGATGGAGGGCGGAGTCAGAGATGGATCTACAGTCCCGGAGAGGGGAGCTCAGCGCGTGTACACTTCTTCCCGGGTCTTAGCAACTCGTCGCCCCGATCTCGCCAGATTGCAACGGAGGAGGAAAGCACCGCGACGAGAATTAATGACCCGAGGCCGCGAGAGGACTGCGCGTGGCTTTGGTTGACGCGAAGCACTCCTCTTTGATCAATTAAGCTCTGCCGAGTGATCGAGCCGGCCGCTCGAATCGACGGGCGACGATTTCGGAGAAAATTGGGGTGCTCGAATTTGTGAGAGTCGGGGGTGTGGCTCTTCTTTTCGGTGCTTTCGGCTTTTTGGACGTTCGTTTCTCGAGCTCTCGATATCGAGGAATTTTCAAGGGAATACGTGATAATGAAAATACCCCTCGATTTGGGAATCGGAGAAACGCCATCGCGATCCGGGATAAATTGTTATCGGGGAAAAATTTCGCGATCCCCCTCCAAAGCGAGGAGAATGAAAGGAGGAGGAGTAACGTGCCCATTGTATTCGCGGTAACGCTCTCGTTCAATTTTTTTCCTCCTCGAAGCGCGAATTTCGCGAGTGCGCATGCAGGAGCACGCGTATCGATTCACGGCCGATTTTGCAGCGTCGCGCTGCGAACGTCCCTTTTCACGGCACTCAAGCTTTTTGATTGCCCCTTTGTTTATAATGCACTGAATGGCGGCACGGACGAATGGATTACCGTGGGCCCTGCTGCCGACGATGCTCATCCGACTACTCGTCCCGCCATCCAATTAAAATCTTCGCGTGCCGTGAATTGTTATTCTTCTTTGTCCGATATTTTTGAGAACCGGAAAATGGAAAATACGCCGCACGGGGACGCGATACGGCCATCGTGCAATTATCGCCCGGGCGTTCAGTGAAAAAATCGGGCGCGCCTTTATCAAACGCGGCTGATAATAGTTTGGGCGCGAAAAAATATTAGGGGCTATTTCGTATTTCTCCTTTCAACTATTTTCGTACCTGCGAATATCGAATTCTTTTCTATTATTATACTTATAAACTGTTCCAAGTTATGCTGAGATTTTCTTCCGCATATCGAGAAAACAGTTTATTTGTAGTTAATAAATGTTTATTTAAATCTGGCGGAATAAACATTTTATTAGACCAAATAAATATTCGTTAACTGTTACGATATTTATTTGGCACAATTAGATCCTTTGAGGGAACCGTTTGAACAAAATAAACATTTTAATAATTAACGTATATTTTCTTGTTCTAACGAAATATTTATTCCGCCGTATTTGAAATTACATTTATTAACTATCAAAAAATAAACTGTTTCCTTGGTACACTGAGAAAAATAATTAAGTAGTTATGTGGCCGAAACGTTTAGTTGACATGTGAACAAATTTTTTTTATTGCGACAACAAACGTTTGGTTATAACAAATAAGTGTTGGTTGTGGCTACGCAATGTTTCGAAAATGTTTGGTTATAACGAGCAAACGCATTTTGTTGTCGCCATAAAAATACTTTTCTATTCACATATTTGCTTCAAAACGGAGCATACACCAATATATGTACAAATTGTTTTATCTTACTTACTGCTAATTTTCAAAGTACGATAAATTTGTAACACTAATTCCAAAAAAGTAAGAGAAATAAAACTAAATAAAGAAAAGAGAAACGCAGTTCAATCAATTGCTCACCCTACAGAAACCGGATCGGTATCGATCCCCGGACTTTCGAAATTGCAGGTGCCAGCTAACGGGTTAAAATGAAACCTGCGAAACGAAATCAGCAAAATCGCGGTATATCGAGAGTGAGTAGTAACTCCGCGCTGTGGCGTAACGTTACACATTTACGATCGACAGCTCTCGTAGCGACAGGTCGAGAAGCAACGCGAACCGCCACCCGTATAACCTGGCCTCCCATAAAATAACTGAATCGCGCGGAAATACCGTCGATCTCGCAAATTATCCGCGCGAACGCCCGATGTACTCGGCGAAATTGCCGGACGAATTGTTTCGTTTCACGGGAAAAACTACCGGAGCGATGTGTCGAGCGATGGCGGTGCCAGAAAAAAAAGAGGAGCGCACGGTCGAGCGTTTCGACTGCAACGATTCTGACGCCGATACGGGATACGAGCGATGTACCTACGTACATACATATACGACGCACGAGAGAAGCCGATGGGGAATGGAGATCAACTTGTGCGAAGCGCACGCCGCGGTGGAAGCGGTTACAAAGTTCGAGGACCCTCTCCCTCGAGCATCGCTCGTATTAGATATCGATTGAAATGTCCGTGCATGCATTCGCTCCCCTCTAGATGAGAAAGTCGCGGGCGCACGCGATCCGCCGTTCGTACCAGCGCGCAGCACGAATTACTCACCCCGCGCGCGCGCGACGCGAAAGAGGTCGCCAATAAAGCAGCGGATAATGGATCTTGTGTAATTCAGAAGTCTGCAATGTTTATCGCGACGCGGGGTGGCGGCGAATAGAGGAGCCGCGTGCCGCGATCGCTTTTGCAATAAACACGTGGGAATGTTAGATAACGAATAAACTGTAGGCAAGGAGAAAACTGAATGGTAACGATTACAGCACTGAGAAAAATAATTAGGTTAAAATGGCACAACGCATCTGGTTTGACGTGTTTAGTTATTCTAATGAAAATACTGGTCAACCAAACCAAATGAGGGGTGAAGGGAAAGAACAGGGAATCTTCTATTGACTTTCAATAGAACACTCCCTGTTCTTTCCCTTCACCCTTCAAATATTTTGTTATTCTGATCAAATGTTTAGTTACTCCAACTAAACATTTAGTTATTATAACCAGAAATTGGTCAGTCTAACTAACAATATGCTTATTCTGCTGATAGAGAGAGGATCCATATTTCACCAAACAGTTTGATCATCTGTCACGTCATGGACAACTAGATTTACTACTAACTATCAATTCGGGGAAAACAATAGGGATCATCGATACAATCAACACATTTTATATCGCAAAAGAATATTCTGTGTTGCTACTAACCTTTCTTTGACTTTCGATCTCTCTCTCTCTCTCTCTCTCTCTCTCTCTCTCTCTCTCTCTCTCTCTCTCTCTCTCTCTCTCTCTCTCTTTCTCGGGTTGCCGTGTGGTCCTTGCTAGGAGAGGACTGGATCTCTCTCTCTACTCTCTCCTTAGGGCTTTCCTTTTTCGATTACTTGCAAAGGACTGGGCGACACGAATCACAACACCGATTGGTTAACGGATTTTATTTTTAAGCAACTAATGAACTTGATACAAAGCCACAAACATTGATCTGATTACAATCAAATTCGCACTGGAAACTAAACTAAATTTCTGCACTAAGATTCTGCTTAAATTCTGCTTAAATTCTGCGCTAAGATTTTGCACTAAAAACTTGCACTAATCTAATTGATACTGGAAGCTGTGCTAATATTCTGCACTCTCTGATTAGAAAGTCTCCTTTTATTTTATTTTCGCGGGGGTGGTTCCTATCCCTGTTCCGGTGGGGGCGACCAATGGTCAAGCTTGATTCTTCGTCCTAGGTGGGGTCCAGCTTGACGTTTTGCAAAGGGGGGGAAGAAGATGCCTTGATCTAGTTTTTGATGGCACGTGCATCGCTGAGGTCTTCGCGGAACTTCCGGCCTCTCGCATCGATGACACGTCGTTATTGCGTCCCATAGAGTGTGATGAAGTTATGATCTGTTGAAGGCTCCTTGAAGTGTTTCGCTTTCCGTTTCGTTCGTCGCTGCGTAGGAGAGTGTTTGTTCCTGTTTGGGATTTGATCTGTCCGGGCTGTTACATGATTGCTTATCCTCTATCTCTCCATGAGAATTTATTTATCGCTCGCTCGCACGCGCATACCTCTATTACTTCTATGAATACGGCTGCGTAGGAATTTTCAAGACGTAACACATCATCTCCAGGATTTTGGTTAGATTGACCACGTTATTTTTCTCAATGTATGCTTGAATGGTAAGTAGATGACGGCTTATTCGATAATATTGAGCCGAAGAATCTATAGAATAGTAATGATTTAGGTAATTTGCTGAGGAAGGAATATCGGATACACGGAGAAAAATGAAGTTGAAATCATGAGCATTTGATACCTGAATTCTAGCCCTCTATATGTCCTTTATATGGCATTATGTACGTTGTGTACAGCACCATTGTTACAACTCAAAATTATAAAAAATATTTCCATACAGAATATAATTTCATTCTCTGCGTATAACAACATTAAACTGACGTGGTAAATAAGATAATTTAACATTTTCCAGTACAGCCCTTGTGGGATTTTCTACAACACAGCCATTAGCATTCTTTATAATATAATTAATTAGCGTTTTTTATGATACCGTCATATATATAATATATGACAGTTTTTACAATATAACCATTGGTATTTATCGCAACACAGCCTTGTAAATTAGCAGTAATACAATATTGCGATATTGTATTACTGCTTGCTATACGAGGAAAATGAAATGTTGTTCCATATTGCAATATTTTTCATAATTTTGAGTTGTCACTATAGTGTCATACGGAGCGCATGTAGTGCCATACAAAAGTACCAGAATTCGGGCATCCGGTGCTTGTCATTTCAACTTCATTTTTCTCCATGCATTAACTAGAGATAGTCGATCAGAAAAAATGTATAATTCAATGAAGTATTTAATCGGTTGAGAGGTAATCATTTGAGCTAATTAAAGAAGTCAATTCACGATATTTTTTTGATAAAACCGCACATTTTTTATCAGTGTAGTTCGCATCATCATTTCTAAGTCCATTTTTTCCTTGGTGAAGGATCTAAGTTAAAAGAGAGGAACCCTCTGGAAAATAGAAAAATCTTCCCGGCGATTTTTTCCCGAGCGCGAGCTGCACTCAATGATAGCCACGAGAATGAGGTCGATGCACATTTGACCTTCCTATCAACTTCGAGTGATCGTAACCGACCAAACGATGCGTTATGTATGAAAAACGCTTACACCAGTTTCACGCCATATTTTCTTTCCCTCCCCAGAGCTACATATGTACGATGAAACACAATTTTTTTATGCTCAATCCTCGCATTAAGAAAAAAATATTTAACTATGCTCGAAATATACTGTTACATGCTCCTCGAAATAGTCCGTTTCGTATACATCACCGTTTATTAACCTGCCCCGCGCATGTTCAGGAAATACAATTAATTTCATGTTAGTAGTCACCCTCAACGCACGCATTCTGCTAGAGATGGGCAGTTATTTAGCGAGTAAATTACAGTTTGCGTTTCGACGTTCATTGTTCTACACAATGCGTTAACTGCTCGCTCCGCCGTCATGCGATTCAACAGTGGGATCTATTTAGATATATTTTGCACCCCCTCCCTTCCCACCTCTCGCCGCGATGTACTTCAAAACCAATTACACCGAAAAGTTCCGATTCACTTTTCCAATATTTGGTTAGCTCTTCGCGATAGCTCGACGGACCCCATATACATATATCAATCGATCCTCTCTCGTCGTTGAATGGAAAGTGTTTGCGCGGGACAATATTTTAGAAAGCAAAAAAAATAACATGGACCTTTTCTATCAAGCGCAGAAACACCAAGAGCTATTATGAAACCCTTTCGATCTAATGAGAAATTAATTTCGAAAAGCTCTATTGTTCCATTAAAGCACCCAGGTATAAATTCCAATCGCATTTACCGTACTGATTAAAGAAATTAGTCGGATCTACTAAACGATCCGACTGATAATTCTTGCGGGTCCGCAAATAATTATTCATTTATATACTTAGGTATATCAATTACATTTTTGTATATATCAATTAAATATCTTTTCCTTATAATCATGTGGATTAGCATGTGTTTGTAAGGAAGAAATATTTAATTATTATGAAAAAAGATATAGTTTATATGAATAAATAACTAGTAGTTCTACAAACACAGTAGATTGAAAGCAGGTCAGACAGATTTATTGTCCTTCGAGTGTACATATTATACATACAACGCACTAAGTAAATGCAAACGCTGAATTTCCGAGCGATAAATAAGAGCGCTCTACGGTTAAACTATTATAGCTGGATATGGGCGCTCCCGCACTTTTATGCAGGAAATTTTATCCTCTATAAAATTGTTTATGTAAAATTCTGAGCTATCTAGCACCGTTTTCGCAGCGTTCGCAATTTAAAAAGTTAGAAAACATTTTTTTCATAGACTACCTCTGCCCACGTTAGGGATGATTAATCCCCTTCCCACCCTTCTGATTGCATCCCCCGGTGAACTAACAACGCGCTGAGGGTCAACGAACATATGTGCCGAGTTTCATTAAGATCGACAAAAGCGTTTAAAAGTCATCATCAGATAAACAAACAGACAGACGCGTAAAATCATTTTCACTCTATCTCATATATAAATTGCTGGACCAGTGCTTAGTCGGGCATCCAAATAATGCATCATCCATGACGTAGCTTTTAAAAGCTCCGACAAACAAGTGGGCTATACCCTATCAGACACTCTTACCCGATCAGAGCCTCGTCAATATCAAGGAATCTAATAGGGGCCCGCGCGATTAGAGACTTTAAAGAATTTCTACACGGAATTCTGTCGAATAGTAGACCCTACTACATTCGGTCAATTACTTAGGACACCGCAAGTAATTTTTAGAAGATCTGACTAATTTCTTTCTTTATACGCTGCACATCCTGGACGATTTTTAGAACGACACAAAAATCTTTCGGAAGAAAGTCGATCAACCGACGACGATTGGATTAATACAAAGCTGTGATATCGTTTCACGAATAACGTCACGACGCATTCCCGTGGCGCTCGTATACAGTCACGCTACCTATAGTCGAGAAAATACAGGCTGAGAGAGAGAAACACTCGCTCTGCAGTAACTGCGAATTATTTCGCGGTCCCCCGGTGACTATAGCTGAATGCATCGTCGATATGAATAATTGTTCGTATCTACAGGTATAGGCACGCACGACTGCGATGGCATATGGGGTAAGTTCATGCGGACAGCCGCTGGAGGGCGGGGGGAGGGGGGACCGTGTCGTAGGTCGGGTCATCGCACCACAAAGGCACGATTGCGAAGCGGCAGGAGAGGCGGTAGCTAAAACGGGAGAAGGATAGGTGGCGGTAAAGCGGGGGCTGGTGTGCTTCACTGAAAGCTCGTCCTTGCATTCCTTGGTAACTTCGTTACGTCACCTACTACTCAAGTTAACCACCGCCGTGTCGCGAGGTGTACTGGGAGATGTTCAATACATTTAGTATATTTATTAGCAACTGGTTTGGTACTACAGCAAATTTTAACAACTCTTTATAATGAACCTAAACAACTAGAAATGTAATCATGAGAAATGGAAACATTGACGTTGAAAGATTTGAAGGTAAATTTTTAGAAAACTATATCTTAACGAGTTATAAATCATTTGGCAAAATTTTGCTTGCTTACATACACAGTTAGTAGTTCACATAAAAAAGCATCAAAAATACTTTACCTTTGTTTAGTGATTTTTGACATTACTTTATAGGCTATTAAGTTAAATTAAATACCTTTTACATATATGTATGTGTATTTTGGGGCATAGTGGACGCTGTCTTGTATGCCTTATGTTTTGAAAAAAAAATTGTTCAAACCAAAAATCCAAAGAGAAACTAGAAAAACAGAAAGTAGAAGTTATAATTGTGCTACGGGTAACCATTTACCAGGAGGATTTATCGGTGATGACAATCGTTACGGAAAAATGTATAAACTGTAGGGGGAAAATGGGCAAAATTGGGAACTTCAGGTTTGGCAGGCCGTAAATGAAGAAATTGAGGAATTAGAAACATTTCTCCCAAAATTACCTAACAGCCAAAAATGTATGTTTATAAATTACCCTTGGAGAATTTGAGGTTATGATGCCGATGGGATTAGCGTTTGTAGCGTCAAAGTTTCACGAGTAAGCATCCCCACGCGGAAAAAGAAACAGGATCATCGTAGATAATACTTCCCCGGAGGTGACATTTTTTCTCGGGAGAAAAAAATGTGTTGTATCACTCAGCGGGTGAATGCATCGATGTACATAAATCTCACCGCCGTTTTCCTAATAATCCAACATAGAAATTTCATCGTCGCTCTCTTTCCAACTACGATCGACAGCGCGAAGAAAAGTCCGATCGATCCGCGCGAAACGCGAGATGTAGCGATAAACCGCGTTTCGCCACGCGAACCCAAGCGAATCACATGGCGACATCGCGCGGCGCTGCAGCTACTCGCTCTACACGTCTATATGTCGCTGCGGAGCCAGCTACTTAAATGCAGTTCCGTGGACACGGTGTGGGGGTTAATTTTGCGATATTGCACCGCACCGTCCCCGGCTCGTGCAACACACCGACGCGACGCCCCGTTTTGCGTCGGTGCACGCGCACGGTCGAGTTTCCCGCGCGCGACGCAGACACTCGCCGACGCTTCGACGACCACAAGTGATGCAACCGCCCCGGCAATTGCCGCGCGTCGCAAGGACAGGCAGCATCGCCGTAGCGAACATCGCAAGCCATCGCCGGCGCGGCACTTACACTTAAGTATACGTCTGCACGTGGTGCGCCGCGAAGTTACGTCTCCCAAATTGCGTTTGTCAACGACAGCTAATTACCGCCGGGAATATTGTTCGACTATGAAGGGACTGGTAATTAGAGCGAAGGAGCGCGCCGGGGGGAATCGAATTATTTGTCGCGCGTAAACACGAGAAAGCGCGCGCGGCGATCGCGAGTTTCCGGACATCTCGGCGGACACTAGGTGCGCCGACGACAGCGCCTCGCCACGGCGGCCCGCGTAGTCAGCGCGCCTACAACCGCGCGAATCGATTCGATAAATCTCGAGCAGATAACGAGTGCCCGCGCGGGACAGGCGCTCGGAGGATAAGTCCCTCTCGGGATTTCCGGTCTCCCGCGTCGGAGAACCAGAGTGGCGAGGAACTCGGCGACGTTCCTTCTCTATCTCGACGCCCTTTCACCTCCGCTCTCTTCTCTCCTTTCTTCACTTTTCTCGCGCGACTGCTTTCTTTGCGTCGACTCAAAAGCTCGCGGGAGAGAGTTAACCCTCGAGATTATGCTTTAGAGTTGCGGCGCGATTCCTTTGGTTCGCGGTAGTCTATTAGCTTAGATCATTTTGATTAAGAATTCCTGGGGTATCACATGTCGTGATTTACATATATCACATGATATTAATAAGTCCGAAAGGGAGAAAGAAAACAAGGAAAGCAACGACCCGCGTGCGTACACGTACAGACGAAGAGAATTGAGCGCAATTTTTCGACCGAAATCAAAACGGAGGCACGCGAACGGATGATTTGAATGTGATCACGCGAGAGGGCCGAGCGAAGAGCACCGCGACTTACCGTGCTGCAGCATAAAGTGAAATTGGTTTCTCGTCTACCGTGAGGCTTAACGAGCCGACGATTTCGCTTCCGGCCTCAATGAAGTCGACGCCATCGAATACCACCGAACTGGAAATATTTATTTAAATAGTACGAACGTGATTCGTTCGACGACATTTGTCCAATCATCGAACCAGATCGCCTTCGAGGCTGTTTCAACGCGATTCGATCTAGTTCAACGCGTTACACCCCGTGAAACGGCACCCGCGCGCGGCCGCGCGGAGGGGATGCTTACGAAGTTGGCACGGGGTGAATTGCACCGCGAAAATTGTCCACTCAGGAGCGATAAAATTTCATGTGTATAAACGGTACCGCGGGGAAGCGGAAGCGCGGCGCGGAATGAAGGTGCGAAAGCCGTAGGTACGCGCGATATAGCTACTCGCTATCCGTGCAACGGGTATTGCATCCCAGGCATACATTTGCACCCGTTACAAAAGAGACCGTAAACTTTCTAAAATAGTCTCAATTCCAGTCGAATAGCGATTGGTAGAATACAGTATTTATAATAACTAAAAAAAATTCTTCATCTTTTTAAATTCAATTTGTAATCTGTATACGTATTTAATATCACACGAAAAAGAAAATGTCCGAAAAAAAAATATTCGTAACGTTCGTAAATAAGATTATTCTCTCTACTGACTTATCACGTCATCGAAGAGCCATGAGAAACACACTTATGCCAATCACAACGAGTGCGACAAAGTATGCTGCATTTTTTAATGTCGTTTTTCGGCTTAAACGAGGCCGAAAATAGAAATGAAAATTAGTTTTGTCCAAATTTTTCGAATCGTCAATGGAAAAAAATCAGTGGATTACCCTATATATATATTAAGAGTAATAAAAAGTACAAAAGCAGATAAACATCGTGGCGGCATCTGACGTCACTCCCACGCAACGATCCGGCCGCATACTTTAGTCCGAAGTTGCACGCGATATTGCATAGATATAACCGCGCGCGCGCGCGCGTCCAGCTACTAACAACGGAAAGCCCCGACGTTCGCCAACCGAGGAGAGGCGCACGGTCCCGAGACGTACAATCAGCAACCCGCCCCACGAGACAAGCATCACCGCTTCCCGGGGCTGTACTTCCGACATGTGCCAGTTCTTCGTTTCATTACCCTATCACGGCCGGTGATTAGCGAGAACGAATTTCTAATTGCTACGAGGCGTGTCTGAGAAGTTCGCAGAGTTCGTCTTCACGGATCTCTCGTCACGTGGCGCGAACGAGGATAACTAGATAGTCTTCTCAGCGCCGACGATATTCCTACGACGTGATTCGGGAACTGCAACGGATGCCGAACGTAATTTCCCGCCGTGGACCGAGAAAAGATTTTAAGATATTTATTATATTTAAGATATTTATTTGTATGAGTTCATTGTTTAAATAAATTATTAATTTGCACTGTTTGTTAATACGAACTCTGTTGAAAGTTAGAATATTATTAACACCAACTACCGAATGGTCGTGCTATATAAGACGGTCGTATTGGCGGGTGATTATCTCGATATCCATGGATTTTTCGTCAACACACTACTATAGAACTTCTTTGTAGGCCGAAATGTGCTCTACAAAGAAGTATTCTACCAATTTTGTGACAAAAACCTCACGGGTTACGAAATAATTGAGGTTGGATGGAACTCTGAATAAGACACCAGTCAAATTGACTGTCCGCGGTAGTTCGTGTTAATTAAGACGTCAAAATAATCAATAACCAACTGCATGATCAACACAACTTCAGCACTGTTATTCATACGATCGGTTGGTGTATGAGTAGCGCTATCTAGCGGAATAAAGAACACATAGATTTTTTGAAGTCAGAAATCAACCTCGAATATCCCTTATGTTGGAAAGCAAACGACAATGATGTTTCTTAAAGATTAGCAATGCTCATCTTTGAAGAGATATATCTCTTGAAACACCGTTTATCGATTTGATTGTACATAGGTAGACTCGATTCGAAGCGCCAGCCCGAGATTATACATTATACTAATTTTGTAATTTTGAACGTCTTCGTTAACGAGACTCTTGATAAAGCGCATCGGACGAGTTTTAGTATAGAGTCCGAGCGTATATGGAGAAATAGCGCCATTTCGAGTGCAATTCGGTCGTCTTATATGGGACAAATATCATAGATGTGATAATTACATATAGAGGAGAGTTGCCTATATTGAAGCGGTACCTAAACTGAACCTCTTGGCTATTTTAAATAAATGAGCATTTCTAATGATTCCAGAGATTTCGATTTTTGTCAAAATCAAGCGCTGATTCTAAAAATCCTGCACTTATTGACATACATAAATATACCCTATATGTTGACTATATCTCAAAGGATTTTATGTACGAGAACATTTTTTTTTCATGGAAAATCATCGATATCTCGGCGATTCTTTAAGATTTCATCAATAAGTGCTTGATTTTTGGAATCAGCGCTTAAGATTTTGACAAAAATCGAAATCTCTGGAGTCGAACTCGCGATCATCCTATCTTGTGTATTTTTTCGCGTTGATTACGAAAATCATTAATATATTGAAGAAATCTCAAAGGAACACCGAGATATCCATGATTCTTTTATGAAAAAATCATTTTTCCGAACATAAAATCGCTGATATCTCACATTTCTTTTGAGATATGGACCTGATAACTATGATTTTCGGAATCAGTGTGAAAAAATACATCGGATAGGGTTGTCGAGAGATTGATTTTAGAGATTTCAATTTTCGCGAAAAATTGAAAAAAATGTTGAGTAAATAAGATGCCTTAAGATTTTGCCAAAAATCGAAATCTTTGGAATCGAACTCTTGACCACCCTATCCGATGTATTTTTTCACGCTGATTCCGAAAATGGCAGATATACTGACGATATCTCAAAGGAAATATAAGATATCGGTGATTTAATGTACCAGAAAATTACTTTTTTCACGAAAAATCATCGATATCTCGATCTTCCTTTGAGATATCCTCAATATATTTATAATTTTCGTAATCAGCGCGAAAAAATACGTAAGGTAGGATGGTCGAGAGTTCGATTCCAGAGATTTCGATTTTTGTCAAAATCGTGAGTATATGCCTTAAGATTTTGACAAAAATCGAAATCTCTGGAATCAAACTCTCGACCATCCTATCTTATGTATTTTTTCGCGCTGATTACGAAAATTATAAATATATTGAGGATATCTCAAAGGAAGATCGAGATATCGATGATTTTCCGTGAAAAAAGTAATTTTCTGGTACATTAAATCACCGATATCTTATATTTCCTTTGAGATATCGTCAATATATCTGCCATTTTCGGAATCAGCGTGAAAAAATACATCAAATAGGGTGGTCGAGAGATCGATTTCAGAGATTTAAATTTTCGCGAAAAATTGAACTCTCGACCATCCTATCTTATGTATTTTTTTCGCGCTGATTACGAAAATTATAGATATATCGAGGATATCTCAAAGGAAGACCGAAATATCGATGATTTTCCGTGAGAAAAGTAATTTTCTGGTATATCTACATGAAATCACCGATATCTTATATTTCCTTCGAGATATCGTCAATGTATCTGCCATTTTCGGAATCGGCGCGAAAAAATACACCGAATAGGGTGGTCGAGAGATCGATTTCAGAGATTTAAATTTTCGTGAAAAATTGAAAATATGTCAAGGGGTACTGACCGGTACTAAGGTTTGAATTTCTACTGATAGATGACGTGGAGAAATGCTCATTTAGGTACTTAGAATATCCAGGAGGTTCAATTTAGGTACTGGTTCAATATAAGCAACTCTCCCCTGCACGGCTTTCCATCCATCCATCCATCCATCCATCGGCTACATCCATTTATTTCCGTTATTTGTCACTGTACGAAAATATCTTTCTAATTAAAGTTACTTGGTGTCGAGGGGGGCGTATAATACATGCAAGTGGTTTTTAATAACACATATTATCTACAAGATATGAAGGTCACGTCAATTTCTTTAAATGGAACTCGACATTTTCATTCTTATAAAAGTTATAGAGCTGATCGAGATGAACAAAAAAAGTATAAGGTGGAAAGCCCATTCGTTGAACCATTTGTGATATATTGCCGTTCAAAGTACAAGAGTAAATAAGAGTACGAGGGAATTTATAGTCGCGCGTAGCGTAACTGACTTGCATTTTTTTGAGCGACAATATCTCACAGAGGGTTCAATGAATAGACCTTTCACCTTATATCTTTCTTATTCATCTCGACGAGCTCTACAACTTTTATAGGAATGAAAAAGTCGAGTTCCATTTGAAAACACCGATGTAACCTTCCTATCTCGTAAATAACGCATGTTATCGAAAACCACTTATATGCATTATACGTGCCCCTCAGCACCAAGTAAATTTTACTCGAAAGATTTTTCATAAAATGATAAATAATGGAAATAAATAGATGTGGCCCCTGGTAAATTTACATCCTGTACAAAACACTCAAAACTGACATAAAACGCTCCCACGTCAAACGAAATTATTGTCGATAATCGCGCCACATGCAAATAGTCTCGGACTCTACATCTCCTCTCCTCTAGTTTTCGAGTAATGCCTCCCCTCCTCGCATGCGCATATCGCCCCACTCGTCTGTATATCATCGTTAACATACAATTCCGCACCCGCCAAACTTTATATACAACGTCCTCTTCCCCGATATTCGGAAATTCCTCGCGGCGCTATCCCTCATATCCCGCGTACACGAGAGAACGTATAGCTACACGCGAGCCCGCGGGACTCCGAGAGCGCGGGCGAAAGAGCTCGCGAGCGGGAATTCTTATTCGGACGTGAAATACCGCGCGGCGATTCGAGCTCGTTTACTCGCTGATACGGAAAAGCTGGATACTATCTGGCGAGAGAGCCAAGATACTACGCGAAAGCCAGAACTCCGGTTCCCGCGGCTCGTTAAACCCACCCCAGCCCCTCGGGCGTATGCCAAGTGCATACCTCCAAAATGGCAGGTTATCGTCGACCGTCCTATCGCCTCTATATGCGAAAATAGGCGCGGGCGCGCTCGCCCAACGGCGCACTTTCGGCGGCATCAATTTCCACCGGTGTGTCTCCCTCCCCCTCCCCGGGCTCGCGGGCTGCTCAGAAATACTCCCCGCACCTTCTACATCCTCATCGCTACCCCTAACCGTTCCCCTCCCCTACCCACCCGCCCTCGTCCACGTCTCCACAGAAGTTTCGCTCGCGGCGGTCCTTGAAAGAAAGACGAAGACGCGTCGTACGTGTTTCAAAAACCTCTCTCGAGCCGAGAATCCATTAGCAGATCAGAGTCCGAGCGTCGCGCTCCTCGGACAGATTCTTGCCAACGTCTCGCTGCGTCCGTAACGCGTGTCGGGGGATCGAAATTAAAGAACTTCGGTCCTCCGACGGAAACTTTTAGTTTCCCCGCGAAAATGAGAATTAGAAACGTCTCCGCGAGAACTGAGACAGACGGAGACGCGCGGTGCGGAGCCAGTTCGTGGCGGACACACAGAGTGGAGCAGCAGTGCGGCTTTAACGCCGACGCTCCGCGCGCCCCTTCGAACCTTCCTACGTTCTCGACGGCGACGCTTCGGGTTGTTTCCAGCGTCGCATGCCAAGTCAGAAACCTTAAAAAGGACCCGGCACTATTACCTATACCGGGGAGCTATCCTGGAAAGATATTTTATGGTGCAGTGTTCGGTGGTAATGAAGGTGTTTACATGCGAGCAAGAAGGCGTCCCGCGGAGAGCCGGGTAATTAGGCCACCCTTGGCTCCGCGGGCGCGATAGGCGCTGGTAAGGGCGGGGGGGCTTTCGCAACGGAGGCGCTCACTAGTCGGTTTTGAATTTAAACTGCCAAATAGTGGTGAGTGGGGGTACAAAGAGATCGCCACTGTAGATTTAATACTCATTGGGGTTGGGGGAGGCAGGAGGTAGGGACACCCTTTTTGAGCCTCACATACACGGAGAGAAATTTTCGGTAAAAATTACCTAAATAGTAGGGTAAGCGTGTAGCATTCGGTGTTTTACGGTTAATTTTGTAGAGGCGCTGGTCAGGAATTAACAATCAACCGATATATTTTGACGAACGTTCCAGAATTTTTACCGTTCCACCTCTACAATTTTACCCGAACAGGAATTTTTATGCCTGCACAATATAGAAAGTATCCCTCCGTTAATAAATGTTATCGTATAATAGCAGCAAAAATTATCATTCGGCCCTTAAATTGTAACAAGTTGTGCGCCTTAATTTTTATCATTACGTTACTGCAC
This sequence comes from Xiphydria camelus, assembly GCA_963678675.1. Classification (NCBI taxonomy): domain Eukaryota; kingdom Metazoa; phylum Arthropoda; class Insecta; order Hymenoptera; family Xiphydriidae; genus Xiphydria; species Xiphydria camelus. Next base: position 23,995,505 of record OY783197.1, on the reverse strand, counting down.
AATTACCCTAGAGTAACGGAATTTTTACCTATCCGGATAGATAGATTCTACCAATGACATCTATAAAGGCGATCACGTGAGCGTCAGTTCGCGTCAGTTCGCGTCAGTTCGGCCGTTTTCGGCCGATCGTCAGAAGTCGGCGCACGTTGTGAGTTGTGGCCATTAGAACCGGTGCGAGTTGTTCCAGAAAAAATAAAGTGCTTAAACTAATACATTTATAAAAAAAAACAATTATTTAAAAAGATGAATTACTGTCTGGTGAAAGCGGCTTTTGAGGTAAGTGATTTTATTTAGAAGATTTATGGGAAAATGTTAGTAGATTTTTTAATCATATTTTTTGCCTGATATACGGAGAAGTCTCACCATTTTTGTCCATTACCAGGAGTATTTGATGGGAAATTCTGGTGATTTCTTTTTCGTTATAAATAAGAAGAGAAGACTAGAAGAAAATGAGGGGAAATTCATGCAAAAAAATTCTATACTGAAATTTCAAGGCACCGTTTGGAGTGGACGCGTCAAGCAAGGGTGATTCACGAAGCAAGGTGGAAGCGGGCAGTTTCCCCCATAATGACGTCAAGGCAACGGGGCTTTCCAATGCAGGCCCAGGATGAAGGAGTAAGGGGGTCCTATGCTCCTCCAGACAATCGAAGGAAGCCATTCGACCGACAACCAGCGTGCATATCGGATCGTGATCCGAGTCTCATCGAGGATTGCTTCAGGACTTATCGTGCAGCCGCGTCGAGTCTACCGCGTCGAATATAGCTTACAATACATAGAGTCTCAGCACATAAGATTTTCATTGAAAAATTAAAATCTATTTAATTTTGTATGTCATTTGTTCTTCTGAGCAGAAAAGTGGGAGGAACGATTTGACGGAGAAAACCTAGGGTCTGCGGGCCGTTAACGGAACATCCTCGATGACGCACGGACGACCATACCGATCGTCCGATTAACAGGACACCGACGCTACCTGAGAACGCACGGTGATCGGCTCGGAACAAGGGACGAGCCGGGCATAAGGACGGTTTGGGCAGCTCGGTGGTCATTCTCTCCTTCGATCATCGCAAGAGCTACTTCGGCGAAGAGCCGAAGTCAAGTCGCAGTCACATTCATCACGTTGTAACTCACAATCAGTAGCATTCATCAATAAACTGTTCTTTCGGGAAATATTTCCTACAAAATCTGTCGAATTTTCATTAGTAATGAATGCGTAGCAAGGAAGTTAGAAATACTCGTCGTTTGCAGCGATCATTTACTACCTGGCCGCAATAAACTGCTATTTCTGGCACTCAAGCGCGGGTACGTACCCCGATGCCGCGACTTTCTCCGTGATGCGAACTTTTCGGCACTGCACTGGTACGAAAGACGCGGAACGACCCGACGCTCGATAGCAACGGTCACAAATAAATGCACTTAGCTCAAATGTCAGGAAAAGAATTCAATTCCCGATATTAAACAAGTAATTAGAACAAAATTTATGAAAATTTCCATACAATTTTAATTTAATGATTAATTTTCACTTAATAAGGTGAAGAAAATTTGCTCACGGATAAATAAAAAATATAAGAACGTAAAATAAAAAGTCTCACATATTGAACGGTAAATTTATATTCTAATTGGTGGGAAAAAAGTAATCCTTGAGGTTAGTAATAATTTCAGTACAGGTTAGTATATTTTACCGTACCGGTGCAGTAGTTTCTACCCCGAAAACAGTAAAATCTCTCTCATTGTTTGACACTTTCAATCTATCTCAGCCATAATTTTCATCTATTCCAACCACATTTTTTATTTGATACAGAGGTCACATTTTACTTTCGAGAACATGAAAAATTCTTTGAATGCATGATATTTTTTACCTTACTGACCAAATGCAACACGATTACCGTACTAGTTGGGTATTTTTTCCCCGAATTTCAGGCAAATAGTACTGACGATTTCTCTCCGTGTATATCGATGAACTTGCCCGACCTAATCCAAGGCACTGTAAAAGAAGAAAAGGTAGCGTCGATGGGGCTTACGCAAAACGCGATCGACGTCAAAGTGATGACGAGGAATTTTATCACAGTGGTGCTCACATTCTTTCGACCTTTATTTCGAGCGCCGTTCGCGAATCGAAACTCGGAATATTCCGACGGGGAAGGATAATGTGTGAGTTGGAAAAAAAAAGTAGTCGATTTCCCGGAATTGCAATAAAGCCGCGCGCTACCCGTGAGGGTGGGGAAAGTTAATTGCAAATGCCGCGCGAGCTGAAAAGGGGTCGAACTATAATCTATGCAAGAAAAACTTGCAGACGAGGTGGAAATAATAAGGGAACTCGTCTTGAATACGCATGAATACATACATTCTTACGTTTATTCTCTTCTGTGTGCACAAAGACCTCGGTTCACGTACGATCTCACAATTTTTCTTCCGGCGACAAAAAAGTTACCCCCACCTCTCCACAACGTCGCTTTCCCTTCTCTTCTCGGGGGTCGTTCGGATCCTTCGATTTTTCACGACATCTCGAACCCGCATTTCATCAAGGTATATCGAACTATTACCCCGCGATAGAGAAGGATCATCTATCAGACGAATATATTTACCCTCGGAAAAAGAAAAGGGGCATATCTTTCTCAGTGTGCATATATCGGAAGCGCCGATCAGTCCTTCGCTAACAATAAGTCTGGTATTCGCTTTTCCGGCTTAAAAAAAACCGAGTGTCCGTGCAGAGAGCAGCCAAATTTGGACCAGCATGTGGGTTGAGAAACTCTTGTATCTAGAATCTTGTTTAGTGAAATATGGATTCTCTCTCTATTTGGTTGGTTAAATTGACCATTTTCCGGTTACAATAACTAGATACGTAGTTGGAATTATTAAACCTCTAGTTAGAAAAACTAAATATTTCGTTCAACTCACTAGTATTTTGGTTAGAACAACTAAACTTATTTAAACAGATGCGTTTTGTCATTAACTAAATTATTTTTCTCGGTTCAGCTACAAATACGGCCGTCAGGATTAATGGAAAAGTTACGTCGTCCAGCTCCGAGTCTAAACATATGATGCATCTAACTAACCAAACAGTGCAAAATATCCCAACTGTTCCGCATACAGGGTGTTCACGCCCAGGCTCCGAGAGTGTGTGGAACTTATTTCCAATTTGTCGCACGCACAAACCAATTAGCGGCTTGGTTAGCCTTCCCTGTTGTCTCTGCGGTCATTTATTAATAGAAAACTTTATTCATAGATCACTGTTGGTTCGGGTATGCGACAAACTCGAAAAAGGCTCTACCCACTCTCGGAACCTGGGCGTGAACACCCTGTGTATACCATAAATGGTCCAATCTAGGCGCGGGACCAAATTCGGCGATTCTCCCCAATGTTAATCTAATGGGACAACAATTGGAAACCTTCCAATTCAAACTCGGACAAACGTTGCACTCTCTCCTCCACTTTTTAGAGGAGGAGGGGGAGGGGGGACCATTCCAGAGATCCTTCTCCCCATGCCGAAAAGCTCCCGAACGAAACTCTCGGACCCAACGCAACAAAGCCTTCCCTTTTCTCGCCTTGCCGATTGCGCGCGCGATCCTTCGATTTCTCACCGGCGCTTTATCGATGAAGGGCAGTCCACACGACATAGCGCGACCATGACGCGGCCTCGGGTCGTCTATCAAATTACCCGGGAAGTGTGTGGGAGGGGGGGTCTCGGAAGTACGAAACCGGTACCCGGGTCAGGAGAGCGCGCTGCTCCTGGAACCGAGAACTGAGAACCCGAACTACCAACCGGGAAGGGACACTCCCCGGGGAGCCGATTCGGCTCTCCCTCTCTCGACCGTCGCGCGCTATACGCGCGGTATACCGGTAGCACGGCGCGCGATCTATCGCCCCATTGACCGCCACTCCATTATCAGGATAGTACGCCGTAACCCCGGGTTCACCTCGGCCACCCTCCGCTCGCCTTTGTTGGTTTATCGAAGAGTCCGAGGTACCGAAAGATTGTGCGGCCGACCTCCGGGCAAAGGACACCCGCACTCGTTGCTTTCCCGACTGCTTTAAGCGTTTCATTAGAGAATGTCGGCCGTCGAATGCGAGGCGTGCAACGAGGTGAAGTCGATGACTTCGTGATTTATTCGTTTTGTGAATTGAGCGAAAGTTTTATCGCCTGTATTAACCCTGCAATGGCACACTCAATGTGAGGGAGTCACCTGCGGCTTAGGTATAGCCGTAAAGACAGGGGCCATCTGAGGACACGGAAGACCCACGTGTACCATTGCAGGGTTAAGCGGGCTTAGTGTACTGTCGAATACAACATAGCGTCCCCTTCTAGGTAAATATGAAATTTAATTTTACAATTAAATTCTCAGAAGAGGAGCTAGAATTTATTTCACTACTTTCTCTCCGCGATTAAAACGAAAATCATAAAGTGAATGTACTTACTTTTCATATATAAATGGACCGAAATTGTATTTCCTGGGACCATAACCACCATACTAGGATAACGAAGTCGGAAAACAATAAAATTACTGCTAGCAGACGATCTGTAACACGACGGTGCACAGTGGGGCGAAACGCACTTTCGAAGGGGAAATTATTATTTTTGTAGATATCTACGAAAATATTCATTCTACGGAAAAATTATGAGGAACTAAATTGTTCAATGCTAAATTCATGCATATTTTTCAATCGGAGCAATAGTTTTAGGAATATAACCCTGCGAAAGAGGAATGCGAAAAAGGCACGCGAAAGAGGAAATTTGTAGCGTAAGTTTCGGTGCCCACACGACGCGAAAGTTACTGAGTCGGACGATCGGCCTTTCGCAGGGTTATATCTTTGAAACTATTGCTCTGATTGAAAAAAATGTACATACTTTTTTGTGGAGAATTTAGTGCCAAACGATTGCCGCTTGGACTATTTGTCCTTCTACCATTCTCTACGGAGGGTTCAGCTATACTTGGGGAAGATTATCATCTCCGACCGATGATTCTGAGTGGTGATTTCAACGTAAATTTTAATGATCCTGCATCCACACCACTTATTACTTTTTTGAAAGATAAGTTGGAACTTGATATGAGCTCTGACAAAACAGTTGCGACAACTAGCGGCGGAACAACTATTGATACAGTTTTTCAACGTTTTATTGATGAGCTACACTCACAAGTTTATGTATCGTATTTTAGCTATCATAAACTAATTATATCCAGTATACATGATTCATAGTCAGAATAAACAATTACTTATTAATTTTTCATTCATTTTGTTTTAATAATTTTCTTTAATCGAATATACCCAACATTGTTCTGCCAGATGTTTTTATATAATAATATCATTTCAATTGAGGGTATTCAGCATTTCATATAAATATAAATACATACAAAATATAAATTGAAAGTAGGCGTGCGGCAAAAACGAATATTACAGAAAAATTAGTTAATTAATAACGTATCATAGAAATGTAATGCATGTGCAGTAACGAATATATTGACTGAATATATAGGTATTGTAAATTAAATCCCCCTACATATACATATAATCGCTTGCAGGTATCAATTAAATTTCAAGGGGATAAAACTAAAACTAATAAAAAATAAAAACAATTAAAATTAGGCTCTTATATTTATAGCGTAATTCTGAACAAAACATAATGGAAAGTCTGTGCATACATTGCATTAGGTAAACAATTTTGCTTACGCCGTTTTCCTATACCAGTTTAATGTAAAAATCAGCGGGAGCAAAGTTGTACATCTAATAATTAAAAATCAATAATTTGATTTAATTTAGATAATAATATAATGTTGATTTAAAAAATATTGGCATCATAAAAACATTTAACGCTTTGAATATTGTAATTAAGTAAAATTATTATATGAATTAAGTTGGATACGAATAAAATAGTGCTGAATGAAAAAAGAGTAATACTGAAATATTATATGGAGCAGTAAATATTTAGTTAAATAAAATGAATAAAATTAATTAATCAATAGGCACGTACGCCTACTTACGAAAACATGTTGCTGATAATATATTACAGAGGAAATAAGAATACTTACGTACCTACGGTACATAAATCCTAGATTCACTTTGGAATTCAAGATCGTCATCATCGTACTGTCATTCATTGAGATATTGTTATCCATTGAGATATTGCCATTCGTTGAGAGATTGACATCCACTAAGCATTGTCACAAATATTATCATCTTTGACCAATCCAACACAAATTCGACATCCTTGATGATCTACTCATTCAGTTATCCCCAATTCATTTCGCTGAAAATAAGGAGCTACCTCGGAACATTGTAGCAGAATCGATGAGTCAAAAGTAAAGTGATATCGAGCCGCGAACGACGTTTCTCGATGACTCAGCATTACCGAGGAACGTTCATTAACGACTCGTTTGACTTTATGTAGAAATACGCTGCCAACTACAAAGATGGACTTTTTTAGATTTTTCAAATGCAAACAGCTTAGACCTTGAGACAGAATATGGCTAAATTTTGTCAATACTTAATCGTCGGTAAACGCCAGAACTAATATACATTAGTAGGCGCAATAAGTATACTAATCCACACTCAATTTTGTCAACACTTATTTCGCTGAAAATTATAGTTATGCAAATTGCTGATAATGTAAGTATTAACAGATTGTATCTATACTCCATCTTAGCCTCTTATCTGTTCGGCGCAACATATTACTCCTATGATAATATTGATGGTTAGAAAGGAGCAGAAAATAAGCTGACAGAAATCAATTATTCCATTCACAAATGCAATTTGAGGCATGTAAACAATTTCATACATTTTTATGAAATATAAATCTTAATATTTCGAATGCAAATAAAAAGCCACGTATTTCTTAATACAAATAAGGATCTCACGTATTGTATAGCATTTACGCGTTCACATAAAACTAGAAATTACATAAATTCAAAACATTAAATCGAATAGAAAACTAAAAAACTACCCAAATAGACTTGTATGAACGTGTAAAAAAATTTTCTTCAGAAAATTGTTAAATGTACTTCCCAATACGATTCAAATAATCGTAATATTTATTGTAACAACATATCAACGAAACATGTAAGGTATATTAAATAAATGTTTAGCATTTTAATTGTACTAGTTTGAAATTATTTAATGATACAAATATGCTTGCTTAATGATGACTCATAGAGCACACTACCTTGGTGCATCTGATGAGCTAATAATACTAGCTAAAGTTGCTGTACAATTTACGTAAATTTGTCTATCTGGGTAGGAAAGCGTTAAAATCAGGTCACATGATAGAGAATATTCAAAAATTCGAACGTGAGATCCCTGGATACAAAATATTGACAACAAATAATATACGAATGACAACGTGCACGGTGACAATACGACAAATAAGTAAATCATCCTCTTTTCGGCGAATCGCCTCTTCGAGCAAAGCTCCCGACAATACGTAGGCTCGAAGATTCCCTGCATTCGACGAAAAGCCTCGCCACGATGAACAATATCACCTTTCCATATAATTCGATCGAATCGACTAGACTCTCTAAATCCGAATCGATGGAAAGTCACAGATTCTCAATTATAAATATGACGGATTTTTCAATCTTATAATTGAAAATCAATTACTTCCACCGATTCCATTTCAAGGAGAACCTTGAACAAAACGAGATGGAAAGTTCTGTTCACCCGTTCGACGCTTCGAATCGGTTCAGTCCACCCTTGGATCTCGATAACTCCGCAGAGATATATCGAAATCGAAGTAAGTACGGATGCTTTACGAGACTTTCTCACGAGCTAAGTAAGTGACTAGCCCAAACGACGACCTACGATTCGTTGAATCGCAGTCCGTAAACGTCTGTGCACAGTTGATCGAATCCTCGAGCCCTTTATTCACTGCCACATCTCTTATTTCATTTTGAAATCTCCTCGGTCCGCTTCGTTGGCTGTATTGCCAAAAATACCTAATTATTTTTAAGTATGTTATATTGTAATAATTTTGCCGTACGAGGAAAATGAAATACTATTTTGAATGGCAATATTTTTCAAAAATTCAAAATTTTCCCGTCATTCCAGTGTCACACAGTCCATTACACAACACCAAAATGTAGGTACTCAGTGCCAAAATGTAGACACGCAGTGCTCTTCATTCCAAATCAACGTGAGTGTGAAAGGACGTATGTATGTCGAGAGTATAAGACGACCGTTGCTACTGTCAGTCGGACTGTCAGTGCAAAAGGTGTTATTAGTTTTAATCCCTAACGATATTAGGTGGTCACAATTTCTGGAAAATAGATTTTTATCCGATGGCCTTTTCTACAATTTATCGCATGCAACTTCTAACGAATCGACGTTTGACGTTATTCCGTCGTATTGCAGAAAATGCGCGCAATTAAACATTGAGAAGGTCCTCGGTTTAGATCAAATTTTTTTCAAATCGAATTCATACATGGGATTTTTCTATGGCTCAACGAGTCGCGACTTTTGATAGCCCAAAATTCGGTTTTTAAATATTATTCAAAAATATTCATATTCTTAAATTAAATTTGTAATCTCGCATATGTATTCAATATCACACGAAAAAAAAGATATACGAAAAAATAATTAATCGTGGTTATAAATGCGTTTCTCTGCAACATCATGACGTCATCGAAACGCCAGAGAGACGCACTTATACTAAGTTGCGAGTGCGAATGAGATGGACTCACAGCACGATGACGTAGCTGCATTTCAAAATATCATTTTCCAATTTGAATAAGGCCAAAAATGAAAAATGAAAAAACAAGTAGTAGGTAGATAATTTTGCCCAGATTTCTCGAATCTGCGATAAAAGAATTGCTTAAAGATCGAATTCGAGGTTTTCGGTGGGTTATGCACAATTTCGCTCGATGCAGCACGAAATGAAACACTATACATATGGGTTTTGCTTCGGAGTTGGGAAACACAAGGCATATCACGTTTGCCAAATTGTCACATCGCGAAAAATCATCACCTAAGATCGTTAGGTGAGGTAACTCGAAGCCACGGACACCGTGTTTCGTGGTGCACGGTGTAAAAATCTGTGGTTTCATTTTGCCGTGAAGAGAGAAGAGAGAAGAAAGAAGAAAAAAGTCACCAGTGAAGAGAATGCCGGTCGTCGCGCCACGCATTATCGCAAAGAGATCGTGAACAGTTTTTCGAACAATTTGACCTATGCTTCTAGACTTTTCCCTCCGCTCTTTGCGTTTCTATCCAGCTTTATTTCCATGTGTGCATATTTATCTTGATACTCCCTTGTATATTCCGAATCATGCTACAATACATATTTTTTACCACTCATCGCATTCATACAATCGTCATCCATACAAACAACCTTCTAACGATCCCACGATAAAACAGATAACTTATCTTATATCTTATTTATATCTTAGAGAAACGCTTATTTTACTGGAAAAATGTACAGTAATTATAACGAGATTTGCTTGCGCATGGGAGTAGACGTGCGCCGACCCCAATAGTAGAGAGGCAGACTACGGAGTCAGTACATAGTCGGGGCACATCTGCATTCATAAACAAACTACTTCGAACTGTACAATTATTAACCGTTGCTATGCATTTATAGTAAACTGCTATTCATTCGACAGGCCTGCTCAAACATTTGTAATTCTCTCTATATTTGTAATGTGGTAACTACCTCCGTGATTTAATTTCATGCATTGTGTAGATATCCAGCCAGGTGGTTGTGTCAGCCAGGGTCTCGCTAAAAAAAGGAATTTTGGGTTTCATTGATACACCTTATGAAATTTATTATTGTACAATTTAATTTGATTTATAAATCAATTTTCAAGTCAAGAATTAATAAAATTTTAAGGCTTTCGCAGCTGTTTTATTGTCAATGCTATGATTATTACTAGTCTTGGCTTCCGGGTGATAGCCGCGTGAATTACATTTAATTTAATAACATTCTGTAAACATCGCACTTTGCTCCGTTAATAATCATTTTTATTCGAATTGAATTGACGCGACCCTAGCTCGACAAAACGGTTATTCGTTTGATTCGACCTTTTTGGCATTACAAATTAACAAAGCTCATTTACTATTGTATGTAATCATGCAGGTACATCCTTAAGTGTGTACAGAGATATATTCCATGCGTGGAATAAATTGTATATCGAAATAATGTTTGATTTGTAAACATCTTACGGCTCGTTTCGCCTGGGAGTAATCTGGGGAAAGTGTCGGGGAGCAATCTGTAATCTGCTATTGGAGAAAAACTGACCCCAACGGACTAGGAATCAGAACTCCCTTTCGAACTCCACAAGCCTGCTTTTAAAGTACGCGACGTTGGTCTACGCGATGTGGTCCGTGTGGCGGTAGTAGTAACGGCCGGTTGCAGTCGGACGCTCTTTATTCCCTCTCCAGTAGGCGGTAGCGCGCGCGAAATTGCACGCAGATAGGACGCTAGTCGTTACGGCGTATAGGAAAGTCATTAGCTTCGTTACTTGCGGCACGTATAAAAAATATGAAATAAAAAAGACACCCGCAACCACCGCATCGATCGTCGCGAGAACCGCGCACAGATGCGCCGCTTCCCGTTGCATTAGCGCACTGATAAATGACGGCCTATCGGCGACGAAAAATAATACAATTCGACACCGTCGACGCGAACCTGCCATCGTGTCTTTCGGCACGCTTAATCTAGATCGCGGAAAATTAATAGCCTCGAGATACGGAGAGGTATCGCATTTTTTCAACGCACCTGGATGACATTCATATCTGCCGCATCGCAGCTGTGGTTCTGTATTTTCCGATTTCATCTTGAAACTGGTCATCGATGACTTTAGAATGTTTACAGAATTAAATTTCTATTAACATTAATGTGTGCAACGTGAGTCTTTACACTCGATAAGTTAATAGGAAATTCGGCGAGGTCATCGAGTAGCCGAGTTTACTTGATAACCTGAATCTCTGACTTTTTTATTTTTTTTCCTTCGATTGCAAAATCCATTTACGTAATCAAACGTAGCCATAAATTAATTTTATAAACACATTTGATAGATCCTAGCTAGCTTGAAACCTTTACATGAAAATAAAAAAAGGAACTATTCTATAAAAACTCTATCTTTATATATAAATACGTAGAATTAACATCCTAGTAGTTTCGAATTACGACATACCGGGTGTAACAGAAATTGCGCCCTCGACTTCCACAGCGCTATTTCTTGGTAAAATATAAGTCAAGAAGTTCAGAACTATTTTTCTCCCAGACGAACAGTTTAAAAGCTATAATTAATTAAAGTAGAGCTAATCAGATGCGTCGAATAGCCAGGCGACTCTTCGTGCTCTGCGTTTGACGATGTAGGGATAGGTACATCAGCGCTTACGTATAGAACTGACCGTGAATCTCACCGACAGTCACCTAGCTACTTGACGCGTCTGATTGACTCTACTTTAATTAATTATAGCTTTTAAACTATAAGCCTGAGAGAAAAATGGTTCAGGATTTTTTGGTTTATATTTAACCAAAAAATGGGTGCCATTTTTATTACATTCAGTACATAGTTCTTGGACAATTGAACCGAGCATTGTATTATTTCTTTCCATTCAATCATTCTACAACTTTTCGCACCACAATAAATTGTGTCAATACAAAAGTAAATAAATCCGTGATCGCATCTATCGGACGAGGAATCAAATTGGCAATAAATAAAAATCGACATCGGCGCAAATACTAGTCCATGGCGTTATTATTCAATTTTTTTCGTCTCCAATTCCTCCTTCGACAAGCTGTACACCAATTTATTCTCCCTGTATGCCAGTGGATTTTCCGACTCTCGCTGCTGGATGTCCGCAACGATCTCGTCCTTTGTCGCCTCCAGCAGACGCTTGCCCTTCCCGTAAAAAATCTCCTCCGTGTAAATGCGGTCCTTAAGCCGGTACGTTCCGTGAATCTGAAATTAGATTTTTCCGTGCGATTGTTCGCGAAACGAGCGCCGCAAGAAAAAAAGATCGTACCTTGTCCCAGATGAAACAATTGAAGCCGAAATTCACATGGAAGTACTGGTGATGATTATCGTGGAAGATCGCGTCCGGTTGCCAGGGCTGCCACCACTGGGCTTTGAAATTAACCCCTGAATGATCGATGAGGCCGTGATAATAATTGTAGAAGGCTATCGTGCAAAATGGAACTGAAGAGAAAACGTAAATGTAACGGGTAAAAATTCTATCAAAAAGTAATTATCGAAGAATAGTTTCATACGAACTCGAACGCATCGCGTATACTCACCCCAGTGAGTGGGAAACAGGAACAGGGGCGTGCAGAGGCACATCTGAATGTGGAGCACCTCGACGGGATGAATGGCCACGACGGAGAAAGCGGTGGGCTGCTTGTACTTGTGATGCAATTTGTGGAAATTCTTGTAGAGCCACGGCGTGTGATACGCGCGGTGAAGCCAGTACGTTATGTAGTCCTGCGACACGCGAGGCGACAAGGGATTGATTAAATTCGTCGGCGCGCGATAGTAATCCGAAATGTGGAAATCTGCCAACGTCACACTCTTTTGTCGCGCCGGTAAAATATTCGACGCGTGTATATGCACTCCCGCAGCTGCCTCGGCCCCCCGAGAAATGATTCTGCTAGATTATTTCGCGTTTTCTCTCTCCGACGGAACGATAGCCAACTGAGACGTAGTAAGCCATCCGTTTCACGCGTTCACTGCCCCCTAAAGTCAGGGTGTGGTAATATGCGGTACTGCGTGGGAGATGTTGCAAGGATTTTTTCAACATTTAAGTAATCGCTTCAGACTTCCTTCCTTATTTCGCCGATAAGTACATCATCATTCCCAGAACTGAATTTGTGCGACACATCGACGCTTGTTTTGCAATACACGGATTCGACGGCTATTGACAGCTACATTTCAACCGGCTCAAAAGCGGTCGAGACGCGGGCGTCGATGGCAACGAAAACGCTCTGATTAAAATACATTGTAGCAGCGCACGACGGCCGAACGCTGCGGACAGCCGCGACGGCTGATCATCGCAACAAAATCCCACCTTATAACGCGGACAATGTTGCGCGTTCGCGATAATAACGGCATAACCGTAACCCAATAACGACACCACCGTACATCGTTCGGTACGCCATCTCGCGCGCGTAGTGTGCGAGGGGACGCGGGTACAAAAGCGGGGCAGCGCGATTGAATTACATGCCCCGTGCGTGTACACAATATGTATAGAATCGCCATATCGCCCGAGGACGTCGAACGGAAGGACGGAGAGGGACGACCGTCTCCAGACTGGTACGAGCCATCCGCTTGCTCAATCGACCGCGCGAATGCTTCCCAAATGTTACCTCCGCCTCTCTCTGTCTACCACCTCATCGCATCATCTCTCGCACTCACTCTCTCGCGCTCGACTGTGGCTATAAGGCTCGCGCGCATAGGTATTCACTGCCCGTGGATGGCACACTGCTCCGGTAGGTATTCAATTAAGTCGGTATAGCGTGCGCTTACACGTGTCTTACACGTGCGCGTAAGGAAGGGGACTCTACGAAGCTATACGGAGCCACGAGCGTCGCTCGAGTTCATCGAGAGAACTTGGGCGACGTTACTCGGGTCGGGAGCACCGCGAACGCGCACATGTTCGCTAAGAGCGTGTCAACTGCAGGGTAAAATTACTGCGACAGGCGTTTTACTTAGACGCATCGATGCACCGTCATATCGCTTCGCGTCGCGACGAAGGAAGGACCAAAAAGGGAACGAACGACGGAGAGAAATGCTTCGGTCTCGCGTGTGTTTGCGGGAGATGAACGCGACTCGGTGGTATCCGCGAACCGTGCCGAGGTGGTAACCACCTGTTAATGTTAGTTCGGGGTTGATATCTCGGTACTTCGCTTTGCTGGTGTAACGGGAATTCGTTATGGATTTTGCTGGGGTGCTTCTTGAGTTGAGTGCCCTTTGAAATCTCTGTCTTACGGGGTTGTGTACCTATGTAGAATTTGCTTGATCGAGTCCCTGCAAGGCATGTTACACATTTTTAATTTGGCCCCGTATAGGCACTATCTATCAGCACTTTCACATTGGAATTATTGTGTTGGTAGCCTGACAAGGGCCTGACCAGGGCCTAGTCGGGCATTCAAGTAATGCATCATCCATGGCGTAGCCTTTAGAGGCCCTAACAAACAAAGTGTGGCATATCTTATCGGGCACCTACTACGGTTCCCGGTCAGAGTCTCGTCAATATCAGAGAACCTGATAGAGGCCCGATTACAGCCTTTAAAGAATTTCTACACGGCTAATAATTAATGATGTCCATGATTGGGTAGGGTTTATTAATTTGGGACGTTATTTTTGATTATCAGTACAGTGTACAGGAATGCGTATATAGATCGATCTTCCGCTAGCGATAAGCAACACGGAATACTAGTGCGTAGCATGCACCCTACAATTCGTTGTTGCTTGGTTGCAAATTGCGGAAGTCGGGCAACTTTAATGAGGCTTTACCACCGGTAGTAATCTGAGTACAGATTGCTTACGAGTTTCAAGAACTACTATTGCGGCATATATCAACGGAGAACTCTACTCGCGCATTATTGAATTTCATATACATGTATATCTCGGTCTATGTGTCAATGGAAATATAAGAAATCAACGAATTTATGCACTAAACATTTTTTTTCGTATAATCATCAATATCTACGTATTTTATTCAAATCTACCAAATAATTCCATGATTTTCAGAATCCGAATAAAAAAAAATATCGGATAAGATGGTTGAAAGCTCGATTCCAGAGATTTCGATTTTAGAAAAAAATCGAAGAAATGTCAAATCTTAGTATTTTGCTGAAAATCGAAATCTCTGGAATTTATCGCTCGACTACTTTATCTATGTATATTTTTTGCGCTAATTACGAAAAGCGCGATTATTAAGCTCATCTCTCGAAAGAAATATGAGATATCAGCGGTTTTATGTAGAAGAAAATTATTTCCTCACAAAAAGTCATCGATATCTCGGTGCTCTTTTGACATTTCCCTAATAAACCTACTCCTTTCGATATCGGCACAAAAAAATTAATCGAATAAGGTAGTCGAGAGTTCGATTCCAAGAACTTCGATTTTTATTAAAATCTTAAAGATTACTCCCGATTGCAATCCTATATGTTCAAATATTTTGTTAGAATGCATGAAAGCTTTTACCTCTGAACCGACATCGCTCATCCGCAAAGCGGGTTAACCATACGGGGGGCGGAGGGGGGCTCAACCAAATCGTTGCTGCTTTTCGCTACCCTGCACCGCTAAATAAACTCGCAAAGAAAAAACATTCGAGCTTACAATTAGAAGCAGAGATGCGACAAGTATTTTATCACATTTTCCTTAATGGACGGCATATCGTTATCACCGATAAAGATTATTAGATCCGCTCGCGAGATTACATCGAGAATTATGGCGATCCTTGAACAGACCCCACCGAAATGCCAGCCGAATCGCGGACGTTTCTCAAGGACGTGCGAGGGGGTAGGTGGGTCCCGGCGCTCCTTGCGGAACCTCGGCACGCGGATCACGTAGCTCGGGAAATCTCGACAGGGCGGCAGCAAGCGAGGTGGTGCATCGACTTGCCTCGCCTGGACGCTTCGGATGGGAATATCGTTCTCGCCTCCGCGACGGAGGGTGGCTTCGGTGGCGCGCGACGCTATCATCGATGCGAGAGGGAAAATTGCTGCAGGGGTGACTTTCTCAAAGTCTCTGCAAGTTTCGGTGGGTCGTGAAATATTCGCACCGGGCGATCGACGGGAAAATTGGGAGTAAATCTACTTTGCGAGTGTACGATAAGAGAAATGCATTTGAAGGTAAATCCGTGAGGATATTTACTCGCGTTTCACGCTTTCTTATAAAATCTCGCGACGCCCGCGTATACATATTTAAATCAACTCCGAGCGGTCGGCGGGCTTTTCCCCGAGTAACGGAGGGTAAAGAGGGAGCAATCAAGAAACTTGAATTTCTTGAAATTAAAGCGAGTTTGATGCAAATAACAGAATTAGAAAGGGAACGCGGCGCTGTTATTCGGTCAGTCATATAGTTCCGCCGGAACGACGAAATTTTCGTTCCCGGATAACAACAGCGTTAAAATACGTTCTCGAAGTGTCACCCTGCCGTGAAAACGACGCTGTTGTGTCGTAAAACTTCGCGAGCGCCGAGATATCGCCCGCGAGCAAATAAACGAGGTGAAAAGTTAGCGGGGCGCGATTCGCCCCCGAGAAATTCTTTCGACTTCTCGCGAAATAGTCGAATTCGCGCGCGTGAGGGTGATACATCCTTTTGCGGGGTACGAAGTCGCTGTAGGTATCCTCGGCGCTGCCGCGGATCCTGTCGAGCGATCGTCGATTTTTTGCCCGTCTTGAGGTTCGACGAACGCGAAGATTGATGCGTTCGAAAGCTAGGGGAGAACTGCACGTACGTCGGGGGTGTGCCAACGAAGTGCATCGGGGATTATTATTTATCGTCGATGCGAATGGATGATCTACAATCGGAAGTGTAGAGAGTTTAAACTGGTTGAAAGTCTTGAGGATTGATCTTATCCTTAGCAGATAGCTTAACGGTAAAAAAAATGTATTCAAGTAAAGAGATAATTTCGATCGAAGATAGTAGGGGAGAACGACGTTGGTTGCAACACGAGTAGGTTGTAACATCAATTTTTAACCGACTTCAAAAAAGGAGGAGGTTTTCAATTTGACGCGCTTTTTTTTTGTATGTTACTTCATATTTTCCAAATATTGTTAACCAATTGTATGGTCATAACATAATAAATGAGCCGTTGAAAACCAGAATGGTGTGAGTCACATTTTATGTAAGCTGAGATTATTTGACTACAAATACAGTTTGAAAAGTCTGTCTAGATGATACAAAACAGATATGTACGATTTAAAATATCTGTTTTGTATCATCTAGACAGATTTTTCAAATTGTACTTAACCCTGCAGTCAAATAATCTCAGCTTACATAAAATGTGACTTACACTATTCTGGTTTTCAACGGCTCAAATATTAAAAAGTTCTCCAAAAAGTTAAGCGGTTCAACGTGTCTAAGGACTGATGCAATATACCCCGAACGTGCGGCAAGTTGCAACACGCGCATAAATTATTGTTTTAATAACTTCAATTTTATTCTACAGTTTGATACCCAATACATTAAACTATATTACATAACTCTCGAAAACGAATTCTCATTTTTAATAAAATTGTGAAAACATGAAACAAGAAATGTGCTGCGACCTACCCCGGTCTCCCCTTATTCAAATGCGAACATTTTTCGAATGTCTGCGCTATATAAAAACGGACGAAATATTCCGTACCGAGCGGATTTTCAACCGAGGCAGCCTCCTCTCTCCCTCCCCCTCCCTCTCCCTAAATATATACCATCGGTACAGCTATTGTTCCCCGAGAGCACCGGTCGAAAGTGACGATCACCACCGCAGCGCGACGGCGTATCCGGTTTCAGGAATTTCCTTCATAAGCTACAAGCTGCAACCGCGCGCTGAGATTTACGTGACAAGAATGTCTCTCTCGTCGTGGCCGCATTTATACTCGCGTGGTTTTATAGTACAATGCGGTCGAGATTTTCTATTTACGAGCGGGATGTCTCGCCTCGACTCTCGAACTTTTCTACTTGGTCCTTGTATAAAGGTAAAATACGCGAGGGCGACGCAGGTTGTGTTCCATGAGAGTATTGCGGTCATAGTAGTGGCGTGTCTCGAATGCGCCTAGCCTAGTCGTAGTCTAATACTAGCAACGAATACGCGTCGATGTAGCGGATTGAGTTTATCGAGGAGGAATGGCTAGATTTTACAGTAGTTACTGATAACATTGATTTATTTCTAACTGACACGCTTCACGTAATTCCCTATCGTTTAATTCGTGTAACATTTTCAAAAACCCTAACCGCACACCTGCGAGTATTCAACCCACACTGGATAAAATAATCTATTGAAATTATGTGAAAAGCTATTATTCTGATATGAAAAAAATATAATATGTAAAACCATGAAATAAAGTGAGTTTTTAGTCTCATTAAATTAATAATAAAAAATATATCAAATTATGGGGTACGCTTCTTTCATACCTCAAATATTTTAAATTCAAGTTAGAAGAATATACTGCATAGTGCACTCTTGTAGGCTTATAAGAAAATGCATATAAATTAAAAATGTTGTTTCTACAACCTTCATTTGGAAGATAATATTAATGCCAAATAGGAATTGTCATATGTGTATTGCTCATAAACTATTTTCTGATAAGAATAATGCAATATAGTGCAAGTAATGTCGCTACCATATAAATATCTTCAAACCTGTGATATATGATTTTAATAGAGGTACTCGTATTTCTCGTCCTCAATGCTCTTCGTAGACATATTGCAAAAACATGAAATACAAATTTCACACTAAATGACTATACATATATCACGATATTCAGAACCATTATAAATAGTGATATTTTTATTGGCCTTGTATTTTTAAAATTGCAAGTGTACTAAAATTCATATAAAATTTCTTGAAATTTTATTGACATAGTTTCAATAAGGGAATTTTTTCCGTGCACCATACACTAACGCGCGTTCGTTCTCACACGCGTATTCATATACTAGCGCTATACTCACCAAGTAAATATAAACGAACGGCCACTGCAGCAGCCACCAAGTCCAGCCGTAAGCGCTGAATTCGTAATAAACGGAGGACGGGCCACCGTTGTACACGTAGCAAGCCAAACACGCGGAGAAGCTGCTGGTCACCAGCAGGCTGATCGACCCGACGATGATCTCGTGCCTCTCCAATTCCGGGGAAAGCCACTTCTTTGGCTGACACTTCCACTCCTCGGCTTTATCACGCAGGTGAACGTAAAAGTACCACTGCGAAATATGAGAAAACAGCTGGTGCACTTATCGCACGATATACACTGAGAAAAAAATATAGTAACTAAATTGAGAGTTGTGAGTAGGGGAATGCAGATTTAAGCCCATAATCATGTAGTCTCATTTTATAAATACCCATATACGAGGGGGGAATGAAAAGTCCGATACTTTTTTAAATTAAACGCTTTCTTGAACAATAAATGAGCAATTCATCAAAAAGGAAATGTTTAATTTAAAAAGTATCGGACTTTTCACTCTGCTCTCGTAGAAATTTCCCGATTTCAAATCGGGCCTGAACAAAGGGGGCTCTAGATAGCACACAGTAGTTCAGCCCTGATACGGGCTGGACTAGAGATTGTGTACTTTTGAATTATAGCAGTGTTGCGGTGATAGAAACAATCTACCGCACCGACTTTCTTCGCAATCGTTACAGCAACTATGAGAACCAATATTTTGGCGTGACAATCAGCTCGAGGGAGAAAAAGTATTCCGCGCGCGCGATTACCGCACGCTTTTCGCGTTCCAATGTAAAGGGGACAGTTAGGAAACGAGAGAAATCTCCCGCCCTTCGTTGAAAGCTCCGCGCAGTCCGCGTGCTCGAATTCCGTAAAAACGTGCCGCTGAAACGGGGTCGAATATACCATGTATAGGGACCGTACAGTCGGACACGACGCGTGACTAGCGATCGAACGGACCCATCGCTTTTTATCGCTGTCGCCGGGGGAACCGATGGAGCGTATTTCACGGTATTAATGCCGCTGTATACGCGAACGGCTGATCTGTGAAAAAGGATTGCTCGGCGTGGATTGCAGAGTTCGGCTACTAGAGTAGTCGTGCGATTTTCGCGTACTGCCGTGTAATCTCTCGCGATAGTGGGAGACGTACGTGGAGAAATCCTCCGACAGCGAAGTATATCGCGTAAGAAACGGTGCAGGCGGCAACCCAGAAGAACGAAAGATTGTCGAGGTAAAAACTCTTCAAGGGTAGCTCGGCCCAGTTGATCGTAGAAGTGGTATTCGTCGTAGAGCTGCTGTCGTTTCTCGCGTTGTAACCCAGATGCTTCGCGAAGTGTACGACGACGAGGAGCCACTCTCCTGAAAAAAAAACGTGAAGAAGAAAGGCTTGAGTTTAAAGGAAAATATGTACGTCTATTATAAGCGTCTGTATACGTCGCAAAGAGAAAAGGCATACTTTTTTGAACTATATGACCATAGTGAAAGATTTATGGTAATCTGAATATTAATTCCTGGTCTTCATAAATATTTTTTATATAGTGAAATTCATAAAAAAAATATACTCAAAGTATTGTTCTGAAATTAATATAGGTAGGTACTCAAAATACCTATTATTAATTTATATTAAATTGGTAAATAGGTAATGAATTTTTTGCAGATAGGGAATTTTTCTGCTTACGAATCGTATAATTCATAATCCATTGTACCATTTATATAAACTATAAAATAAGTTTAAGGAGTCTTTGGAGTCGATGGAGAGAATTCTGATTTGTCGCCCGTTTTGGACCAGATTTCCTCCAATCGCAAGAGTCCCATACTGTTCCTCATTTTCTAACCAATGATGTTTATGGAAAATGATCACTAGATTGGAATAATTTCTTGACTACTTTCTCTGCAATTATCCTCTCCCGCGCAGTGAAATAATTCTTCCCGAAATCTACGAGCATACTACGTTTCCAAAACTAGAATCGACTGAGGGTACGATTCGAATTCATAAAAATGTTGTCATCACAACAATATGGCCGCCATTGCGCACCGGTTATCCGCTAGCAGTAATTTTGTTATTTTCTGATTGCGTTACCGTGACATGGTGGTTATGAATTTTGGAAATAAGTTTGGCTCATTTATACGTCAAAAGAGCATTCACTTCGTGATTTTCGTTTTAATTACGGCGAAAGTATTCAAGAAAATTCTATATATAGAGTGGCCATATTTACAGTTCCAAATTCACCACGAGGATGTACGATATGACTCTAAAAAAATCCTTAAGGCCACAGGGCTCCTTTCAGTATAATTAAAATATCATTTATTGAACTATATTTTTATCTCACAATCAGTGTACATTTTGTTAGAGTAGTCACAGAGGAAAATAAATAATAATGTGAAGATTACATAAAGTCATCTGCTTGCATTATTTAAAAAATTATCTCCTCGTATATATGAAGTTGGTGTATTTTTCATAATACAATCCGATTCCTTTCAATAAATCATTCGCCTTTTCGTCGTATTGCAGCCGCGCTTTATTCTACCCAATGCGTGTGCCAGTTAAATCTGATCCTATAAAAAAAACATTCGTTCACATCCCTTGAAAACTTAGCGGCATTATACGATCTTCCGGGAATTGCGTAAAGTTCGACCTTTATTTTCGAACGGTTTGACCCCGTGGCTGACAATAAAAGCCATTCATAGAGCAATTTATCGGTGAATGCCGTTCCATAAAATAGTCGTAATATCTTGCCGCGATATGGCTGGATTTCGCTGCGCTCTGGAGTCGCGACACGTAACACACTAATACGGGCTTTGTGTCACAAAATCGGCGTATCATCTACAGAATCGCGTGAGTAATGGATCCTATCTGACGCGTCAATAAAGGATTCGAACAATTCTCAATTTGACTTATCGACCGAACTTTGTTGGCAATTTATCGGTGAACTCTGCCTCGGCGCTCTCGCTCGAGTAAAAAAGCATCCCGAGTTGATCGGTTCGCCATATGCAATAGCGATGTTGACCGTAGTTTTATAACCAGACGAAAGATTGTAGAAAAGTTTCATTTTTTGACATAATGTTTACCATACTGCAGATTTATGACAACAACTGTTTAATATATTTATGAAATGGTTTAAAAAAGTTGAATATTAAAAAAAAAAGACGTGATCAAGGTTATTCGTAAATAAGCAGTTGATATTTTACGTAAGTTTTATTATTTGAATGATGCAAATTGTCATAATGAGTTTCTCAAAACATTAACTGCTTATTTGTGAATAATCTTGATATCGTGACTTATTCTAGTGTTTTAGCCCTCTCACAGCCAGTCCACTTTATATTATAATTATTCGAACAGTAATTGCGAAAATTTATTTACACAACTCGTAGTTGGTAACCGTGAAATTAAAACGCGTTCACCCTTAAAATTGAACAAAATAATAACTGATATCACGTATTAAACTCATGTTACCCCGCATGGTGGCACCCAATAGGAATACAGCGCACGTAGCGATAGCGGTTCCTATAAAATTGGGAAGTTTCTCCCAAATCTTCTCCATTTGATCGCTGTATTTTTCCATCCAAGTGACGGCCATGGGGTCAAAAGTCAAGCCCTCCCGCACCTTCATGGTCACCGATAATGGTTGAACCTCCTCTTCTCGCGTCATGTTGCTCACAATGGTTTACACCGACTGTCGAACTCCTCGCGATTATTATCTCGACGACGCAATTCGGTATCCGAATAGAAATCGCGATGATACTGAGATTTTGACCGAACTCTTATCGATTTCACTGGTTACGTCGACTCCGCGAGAATACGTGCCGAACGAGGTGTTTAAAGTGCGGCTACACTTCACATTATTGCGATATTCGAGACGTCCATCGCGAATTATGAATTCGTTTTGACCGACAATGAATACTCAACTGTGAACTACACCGAGAATAATTTTTAGAATTTAAGAAAAATTTGTTTATCATGTGGACGCTGTTAGCAAAACAGTGTCAACCAACAATGGCAACCGTGTTGATTGACATTTGATTGCTCATCAGTGTCCATGTAGGCGTAAGTTTTTGGATGCACTGATGCACTTGTACGCACGAGAGAGCAAACTCGGTCCAAACCTCAAATATACAATGAGAGAATGGAGAATAAGATTTGGACTCGATACACCGGGGGTTTAATATCACACATTTCGTGTGAGATAAGCGTGGTCTAATAAGTACAAAAATTGCTAGAATGAGATAAGATAAGTATTTTAAATAAAACTGGCGAGGTGAATGTAGTTCATATGGTAGGCGCGAATTGACCTCTGACAGTAAAATAATAACAAGAGGGTGAGAGTTATTTACTAGTGGATATATTTTTTGGCTATTCGAATATTCATATATTTCATTCGCGCTCTATTGAACTTTAAATTGCGAAAAATATATATTTTTTAAATATATTTTTACATGAAGCTTTTTACAATGTATATGCAATTATTACAAATTATATATTTCCTTGAAAAATTTTCCTTAGAAATTTCGTAACGGAGTATATTAATTTTCATAATCGATTAATCAACATATTGAATAAAAGCTTTATATACAATTCCTTATACTAAAATTATTACAAATGTTGTACAGTGTAGTTCTTATATCTCAACGCGGTTGTGACATCAGATTCGAGACATATGTATTTAGAGTAGGCATTACTTATACTAACGTGATATAAACTGATATATATTTTCACGTGTCTGGCTAGGCACAAACGTACTTACTACATTCTAGGGTATACATGAAGATGATCCATTGGCTCGCCTATTATACGACACCCATACTTACAAAAAATATTGTTATCTATATCTGGATTCAATCGTCTGGCATAACTCTGACCTTGAATCTTATTGATCTTTTATTAGAAAGAGATCGGAAATGCTTGTAAAAATTGTTGTTATCAACACAGGAATATTTTTGAAGATTTACACTAAGGGTAACTCGTCGTTGTACCCTCCTATGGTACCATGGTACGGTGCAGGTTGATGCACTGTGGGTATTGCTGTAGGTATAACGTCTGATGGTATTCAGTCATAAAATCAGAAATATTATATATGTAAATAATTAATTATAAAGTACGAAGAAAATACGTTGTTTGTTAGTGAAATATAAACAGAAATGCTGAATGATAAACTCAATATAAAGTGAAATTTGAATCAACTAATCAACGGATGGTAACTGAAATGTTTTTACCAACTGCTGAAAAATAGAACCATTAACGTATTGAAATTATAAATTATGACTGTTTTTTAAATCATCTTATTTACAATGAAAATGAATATGATCAAATACGCCTTTAAAGTTAATTTTGTTAAAAAAGGGAAAAATTGATTTATTAAATCACCCTAAAGGTGGGGCGCTTTCTGAATAAGATTGTAACCCCCCAGTTTTACAAGTACATTTCTATCCCGAAGATAATTCAGCACGCTGAATTTACCATCTCACAATTCATAAACGACACGTTTCTCCCAAAATTTTGAAGTTCTTATCGAAAAAAGGAGCATAGTAGAAACACACATATGTCTATGAGATATTAACAAAAGAACCGAATCAAGTAACCCGGCGCAATTTTTTCTCATGAAAAGCCAAGACTCGGAAAAATCAATTTAGGCCGCCCGCGCTCATTAGTCTATCTGCTGCGTCATCGAGAACTATTCGCAGCAAGGTCACGAAGCTGCAGGCAAAACACACGATTGAGATCGAGTGGCTATCGTCAGAGTGTTACCACTATCCACACAGTGTTATGACCCGGCGGCCCTCGACTCGACTCGGCATTTCGCCGACCGCCGGGGTCCGTACTTTCGGCGTACCGCGCTGCTCCCGGCGCGAGGAAGTGCTCGGAAGAGGGACGCGAAGGAGAAAGAGGGGCGAAGAGGAGAGTCATGGCTCCCGAGATAAATAACCGGGCAGTAATTGCGTGCGGAGCGATACCATATTTCATACGCGCTATAAGCCATAACTTAGGAGGCAATTACCGTGAGTACGTCATTTATCATCGCGCGCCGGCGGAAACCGTGACAGCCGGTGGCAAGGGTGGTGGCGCGCTTCTCGGTTCGAGGATGGGAACCGACCTGGGAATGAGACCAACAACTTTGGAGCAGCAATTTCCCCGCGAGGGAAGATTTGCGCCAAGCATTTAAAAGGGTGATGCGTTAACGCAGCTGTGCGGAATCTGAGGTGATACTTGTACGTCGGTGGATTGTAGTTTTCCGGGATGAAATAATTCATGTCTTTCAAAGTCGCTTAAAAGAGAGGGAAGATTTGCGTCTAGTGTTTAAGAGGGTGATACGTTAACGCGACTGCGGAATCTAAGGTGATACTTATACGTCGATGGGTAGCACACTGAGAAAAAAAAATGGTACATTCGATTAAATCTTTGTTTACGGGTGGGGGAATGCAGAATTAGTTGCTCCGACAAATAAATTTAGTTATAACGATTAACGGCTATTTGAAGGAATCAGGCTGTAGTCCATTCGAATCAATTATTTGTCCAAATATATAACTTGATCTGCATTCCCCCACCCGTAACCGCCGATTCAGTCAAGTCTACTACATTTTTATCTCAGTGTAATTTTCTGGATAAAACAATTCAGTCTTTCAAAGTCGCACAAGACAGACACGAGTCTCAATCTCTTATGGATATCTCTGATGGCACTGAACGAATCTGTCAAGAGATTTCCTCTCGAGCTTACAGACTCCCGTGGAGAAGCGGAAGTCTCTGAATTTTCGGGTACAAATGATTCGGAGACCCCAGTTTCTGATCAGAAACTTTGTACGTTGAATCTCGCTGTGAGAGGCTACAAAAGACTGAGAGACTGTAGAAGACTCAGTCTCTAATTTTTCATTTAAATTGTTCAATTTAATATCTTTTTAGAGATTCAGTAAGACACTCGGAAGACTAGAACACATTGGAGAGATGGTAAGAGACTGTGAAAGATTCTTCAGAGACTTGCAAAGACTCTCGGAGACTTTGAAAGACTGAATTATTGTACTTTATGCCGGGTTTATGATCGATAGCCGATTTGGATATCGAAAACGATTCCAGTTCTTCGTCGTACACTGAAAAAAATAACCTGATTAATTTAACCAAAATCCTGGAGACCATAACAAAACTGTTTGGTGAAATATGGGTCCTCCATCTGTTTGGTTAGACTGGCCATTTTCTGGTTAGATTAACTAGATTATATCACATATGAGGCAAAACTTACTCGCCAGGGGAAAAAACTCCGATCTCTATTATCTCATTTATCTATGAGCTTTTGGCTCATATTTGTATAATACTTTTTTGAAGATTACATTTTCACGTATAACAAATTCTTATATCGATATAGAACAAGAGTTCATAAACAATGAGATAGGTAATATTGATTGAGGTTTCTTTCCTCGCGAGTAAGTTTAGCCTCATATAGTATAATTAGAATTACTAAACACATAGTTAGAATAACTCAATATTTCATTCAATATTTACCAGTATTTTGATTAAAATAACCAAACTCGCTTAGCCAAACGCGTTTTGTCATTTTCACCAAGTTGTTCTTCTCAGTGTATGCGGTTCAAAAACTGACTATATCAATGGATCATGAAACCTATCGACATTCTAATAAATTTCCTCCACATATTTCTCTCGATGGACGCAGAAACCAGACAACTTCAATACACCCTACGATTACCAATGCACTGTTGTAGGAAGTATATAAAACTAGTATAACTATTTCTTAACTATTTAGTCTTTCACAGTTCGCATATAATTAATCACTAAAGAACAATATAATATCGTTAAAGTATAAAAGTGAATATTAATGTTACATCGAGTTCGATGAATATTAAGGAGACGATGTATTAATTAAGAATGACGTAATAGTGGACCCGTGGACTTCTCGTCCCTCACTGCCTCCGTCCCCGGGCCGAAAGTACCTCCCCCTCCCTACTTCCTCTCCTTATAAGTCATTCGGTATGATGTCAATGTTATTGTGGCTAATTCTCGATATCAACTATATATCGCATACATCCTTTTAATGTCTATCCACCTTCGCTGTAATTTTCGGTATCAAATTTTCTCCACACACATCCGCCTATTACCGGAATCAGGTGCGCCCGAATATATACATATACACAATACATGTATATATCTCCGGTAATATCTGTATTCGCGCAATAACACAGTGGCGTATGCGCGAGCACATCGTTATACGTATAATCGCGTGGTATCGCCGTGCTCGCGGTACGAACGAGGGAGGGGGTGCGCAAAACGACATTGGAAGGGGTAAACATAGTAGCAGCCACTAATGTCGACCGCAAGCTCTAAGCACTATGAATCTGTGCGGCCGCCAGCGGCGTGTGCAGCGTATGTAACGCGGCTAGCGCGCCGGGACCGCGCACCGGATTAATTACAAAGCCCCGCAAAAGCCGGCAACAAGGAGACCGCAGCAACCCTACGACACAATAGAGTGTCCGCAGCTAATATTACTACACACCAAACCCGGACCCCAACGTTGCGCGTAATACGGCTTGAATTATGTCCGCGTGGAAAATGCCTACTTCACCGCAGAGCCCGCAGCCGGTGGCCGCCGCGCTGCTGCTAGCGCCTTCGGGAGCTCCACGGCTCGAGCGGCGCATTCATAAAAGATGCGGTCGATTAAACGCTCCGCGCGGAGGGCCGTGCTTCGCACACTCGAATAATGAGCGGGTCGAGAGACATCGCCGTGTGATTTCGCGTGCGCGAGATAAAAGGAAAATTAATTCGTTCGGTCTCGCACTTGGCGACCCGATCTTCACTCGCCGTGTTTGGCGAGATCTCGGTCCATACAGATCACCTACGCTTCGAGGCGTCGACGCCGGAGGAGGCGAGCGACGCCCGCAATTGAATGCCCGAGGCACGGCTTTGCCACACACAGCTGCCAATTTCCTATACGTATATACGGAGGAACGAGTGGCGCGGAACGGGAGGAGGAAAAGTGGGGGGAAGTCGAAGACGGGTAACGCGTTCCGAGTTTCGAGGACGTGTGCGACGCGCGCGCGCGCGTGTGTGTGCGTGCATGCGTCGCGTCGCTAGGCGATGATGGGATCACAGGAAGGGCAAGTGTCCCGCAGGGCATCCGCCTCTCTCTACCTCTCCACTTCGCTTCTCACCCCATTCGAGTATTGCCTCGCGGCCACCTCTCCTCCCCGTCGACTCCCGTAAGGCACATATTGTCTGATGCCGTCTATCGATGTAATCCCGATATAGGGTTTCAAAAGTTTTCGAGCCGCGAAACTCGATACCGCGCGAGAGGAAGAGAAGGGCCCCCGTTCCACACCGCGTCGAATGGGAAGCAATCGAGAAAGATATCCGTCAAACTTCCAACTCTATTATTATCCCCGATGGCGCGACGTCGTTTCGTCAACGCGCGAGGTCAATGGATGAATTTGCCGTGAGACTGGTCCCTGGTGAATTCTTCTCGCGGGTCATTTAAAGGGCTGTGTACACCCGGAACAAGAAAAAGCAGGGTGAATTATGACTATTTGTTTTTGATGAATACGTTTTTTTGTTAAGAAAATATCATTATACACACTTTAAGCTATGCACTTTTATTTAACGGTTCTATAAGTTTCTGTATCTTCGGCAAGTATCCAAGACGCAATTTCCCCCGACGTATAAAAAAAGGAAAGCTCGCGTGGGCCTGAATAACGGCGAAACGTCATCGCGAAGCGCCCTCTCGTTAACGGGCGAAGAGCCCTGTGCGCCGTCGACGCCGATGAGCGTCCGCGCGACGCCTCGCGGAATCGCGTCCTCCGAGACGAAAGAAGAGCGACGATCTCGTGGGTTTTAATTGCAAGAAAGCTTTTACGTCGCGGCGCGTTTCGGCGTAATCGCGTTACCGAGAAGCGGAGTGTTAAATGTCACGACTCTAAAAGAGAGCAAGAGAGAGAGAGAGCGAGAGCGTGTCGCGTCCCTGCCCCGGGGCTATTGTTTTTAATCCTCCGTTAAGTAACGGACGCCGAAAAGGAGACGAGATGAAGAAGGAAAGAGAGGGGAGGGAGAGAGAGAAAGAAAGAGGGAGGGAGAGGGAGGGACGTTAGACCCGAAGGCGTCGCACCTCGTGGTCGTCATCGTAACGAAGTGAGCCTAATGCCTCCCAGCGCCGCAGGGGTATATTTTTAAACCACTCTGTGCGAACATACAGTTTCATATTCTATTTTACAAGAGACATCTCCGAGCACTCCGAACCGCCCGACTCGCGCGTATCCCCTTACTTGAAGGCGTCGATACTCTCGCCTCTGCCTTCTCCCGCATCCACCTCGCACCCCCCTTTTTTTCCTTTTGACCCCCTCGCCATCGCGTCGCATCGTCCTCCGCAGACCTCGAAGCGATACGCGTATACCGCGCGCACCGCGGGTGGCGAGGCATTGTGAGGGTAACGCGATCCCGCTAAAGTGCTTCGCTATAGTCGGCTGCTTATCAATTCTTTCCCAGATGTCGCGCGACACCGCGTATCTCGCGAGGTCGGATGCGAATATACGAGTATACAGCGGATATTCCGAGCGATCCAGAGACGATTTCGCCGTTTCCCGGGCAGCATCCTACACTTCAAAGAAAAAGGAGAGAACGCGCGTCTTTCGTCAGACGGTGGATTTACGTTGTGGCGAAAAGGATGTGGTCGCCATCTAAACGACGGAGCGTTTCGTCCCGGAGTCGGCCTCTGGACTCGTCAGTAAGGCTAGGCCGACTCCTGCCTTAGACGCTCTGTGGTCCTCGGTGAGAGAGACGGGCAGTTGCGGTCTTATATAGAAACTTGCCCGTTGTTGGAACACTAACGAGAAGCCGAAAGCCGTGGAGTCGAAGGGTGGCGCCACCTGGCGGCGGGGCGCCGTAGCGCGATGGGTCGCCACAACGTCGTCCTCGCGACGTTCGCGCCGACTCCGCCGCCACGCGCGATCGTGAGAATCCCGCGTGGAAATTACTCGACGAGAATTCCCGCTGATAAGCCGTCCTTCGGGAGGAGATCTTTTATCAATCATTCCAGATTGAGTTGGGATTTAGTCGGGGAGAGCCGTAAAGACGGAATTTGATTTCCTGCTCGGTGAGTTGCCGCTTGCCGACGCCTGTAGGTATACGTGTACACGAGTCTCGATTGAGTTTCTCACGGGGCTGCAAACAGGCAGCAGTCTCGATTTTGCGATGAAAAATTAAAGGATTTTGATCAAAGGGCTTCCTTTCTTCGTCGGCCTGTCACTGGCAGACGCCGTCGTTACGGCGGCTCGCAACGCGCGCTCTTATAACCCATGTGGAAGTGTATACGGGGACTGGGATCGAAGGTGACCGCGCTTTAGCATCGAACGTCGCCGCGTGACGGCTCAGTTAGCCGCGACTTTGGCCCTCTCGATGCTCCTCGACGGTGTCACGTGCACTGCGTGATGAATTCGAGGAGGAAATACGAGGAGGGGTGCAAACTCGTCGGATGGTTTTATTCGGGCCGTTGCGTCTTTTAGACTCTCTTACACGGAGAGAAATTTTCGGTAAAAATTACCTAAATAGTAGGGTAAGCGTGTAGCATTCGGTGTTTTACGGTTAATTTTGTAGAGGCGCTGGTCAGGAATTAACAATCAACCGATATATTTTGACGAACGTTCCAGAATTTTTACCGTTCCAACTCTACAATTTTACCCGAATAGGAATTTTTATGCCTGCACAATATAGAAAGTATCCCTCCGTTAATAAATGTTATCGTATAATAGCAGCAAAAATTAACATTCGGCCCTTAAATTGTAACAAGTTGTGCGCCTTAATTTTTATCATTACGTTACTGCACAATTACCCTAGAGTAACGGAATTTTTACCTATCCGGGTAGATAGATTCTACCGATGACATCTATAAAGGCGATCACGTGAGCGTCAGTTCGCGTCAGTTCGCGTCAGTTCGGCCGTTTTCGGCCGATCGTCAGAAGTCGATGCACGTTGTGAGTTGTGGCCATTAGAACCGGTGCGAGTTGTTCCAGAAAAAATAAAGTGCTTAAACTAATACATTTGTAAAAAAAAACAATTATTTAAAGAGATGAATTACTGTCTGGTGAAAGCGGCTTTTGAGGTAAGTGATTTTATTTAGAAGATTTATGGGAAAATGTTAGTAGATTTTTTAATCATATTTTTTGCCTGATATACGGAGAAGTCTCACCATTTTTGTTCATTACCAGGAGTATTTGATGGGCAATTCTGGTGATTTCTTTTTCGTTATAAATAAGAAGAGAAGACTAGAAGAAAAATTGGGGAAATTCATGCAAAAAAATTCTATACTGAAATATTTCAAGGCATCGTTAGGAGTGGACGCGTCAAGCAAGGGTGATTCACGAAGCCAGGTGGAAGCGGGCAGTTTCCCCCATAATGACGTCAAGGCAACGGGGCTTTCCAATGCAGGCCCAGGATGAAGGAGTAAAGGGGTCTTATGCTCCTCCAGGCAATCAAAGGAAGCCATTTTCGATCGACAACCAGCGTGCATATCGGATCGTGATTCGAGTCTCATCGAGGATTGCTTCAGGACTTATCGTGCAGCCGCGTCGAGTCTACCGCGTCGAATATAGCTTACAATACATAGAGTCTCAGCAGATAAGATTTTCATTGAAAAATTTTAATCTATTTAATTTTGTATGTCATTTGTTCTTCTGAGCAGAAAAGTGTGAGGAACGATTTGACGGAGAAAACCTAGGGTCTGCGGGCCGTTAACGGAACATCCTCGATAACGCACGGACGACCATACCGACCGTCTGACTAACAGGACACCGACGCTACCTGAGAACGCACGGTGATCGGCTCGGAATAAGGGACGAGCCGGGCGTAAGGACGGCCGTACGGCTCGGGCATCTCGGTGGTCATTCTCTCCTTCGACCATCGCAAGAGCTACTTCGGCGAAGAGCCGAAGTCAAGTCGCAGTCACATTCATCACGTTGTAACTCACAATCAGTCGTATTCATCAATAAACTGTTCTTTCGGGAAATATTTCCTACAAAAGCTGTCGAATTTTCCTTAGTAATGAACGCGTAACAAGGAAGTTAGAA
Source organism: Xiphydria camelus (assembly GCA_963678675.1). Lineage (NCBI taxonomy): Eukaryota > Metazoa > Arthropoda > Insecta > Hymenoptera > Xiphydriidae > Xiphydria > Xiphydria camelus. The sequence goes on along the minus strand of OY783197.1, from coordinate 23,963,884 downwards.
ATACTCGTCGTTTGCAGCGATCGTTTACTACCTGGCCGCAATAAACTGCTATTTCTGGCACAGGCAAGCGCGGGTACGTATCCCGATGCCGCGACTTCCTCCGTGATGCGAATTTTTCGGCACTGTACTGGTACGAAAGACGCGGAACGACGCGACGCTCGATAGCAACGGTCACAAATAAACGCACTTAGCTCAAATGTCAGGAAAAGAATTCAATTCCCGATATTAAACAAGTAATTAGAACAAAATATATGAAAATTTCCATATAATTTTTAATTTAATAATTAATTTTCACTTAATAAGGTGAAGCAAATTTGCTCACGGATAAATAAAAAATATAAAAACGTAAAATAAAAAGTATCACATTGAACGGTAAATTTATATTCTAATTGGTGGGGAAAAAATAATCCTTGAGGTTAGCAATAATTTCAGTACAGGTTAGTATATTTTACCGTACCGGTGCAGCAGTTTCTACCCCGAAAACAGTAAAATCTTTCTCATTGTTTGACACTTTCAATCTATCTCAGCCATAATTTTCATCTATTCCAACCACATTTTTTATTTGATACAGAGGTCACATTTTACTTTCGAGAACATGAAAAACTCTTTGAATGCATGATATTTTTTACCCCACTGACCAAATGCAACACGATTACCGTACTAGTTGGGTATTTTTTCCCTGAATTTCAGGCAAATAGTACTGACGATTTCTCTCCGTGTAATTACTGTAAAAATTGAAATCGCGAGCAGAGCTTCCAAAAATCACGCAATTAATAATTTATTGAGTACAGTGTCGATAATTAATGATAATTCTTAAAAGAACACTTCGTACAGTATCAATAATTAATAATAATTGTTATCATCTCCTTCTCTACAATTTTCCCATTATTCTGAGAGAAAAGACAAGGTTGGAATCAACTTTCTTACTCTGATTGTGAGTAAAAATTGTTCAGTTAAAAGAACCACTTTTATAATACGAGTAGGTATATATTGCTATGCACTTAGTAACGATGAATATTGTCAAATAGTTGTATGTGCTATTGAGATTAGCACGATAATTATAGCAATTAGAACCGATTTTTATAGTAAACAATTTTGCTATATTAATTTGAAATAGTTGAAACCACTTTTCTAATAATTTTATCGGTATGCTTTAAGAAATGGTATCTCTCGGCATGCTGTTTAAAAATTTTTAATAATATACTGAGTGGAAAATGGAATTATAATTGAAATAGGTACCTACTATTTTTCATCATTACGAAATATATCAACGCGTATTCTGTTGGATCTGAAGTAAACTGAGAATTCACAAATAGATCTTAAAGAGGTTGAGCGACGATAAATAATATTTTTCCTACATAACCTCTAAGTTCGTAATAGTAAAAATAAATATCGCAATAGTTAACGAATATTTACTTGGTCCAACAACATTTTTATTTCGCCATACTCGAACAAATATTTGTTAACTACAAATGAATCATTTTCTCGATGCATGCAGGCTACTTCCGACATCGTCGTTCAATTGATTCCCTTCCAATTCTCGCGGTGAGATTGCAGCAGAGGTTGAGACTCGGAAGGTTCCACCCTCTCCTTTTCCCTCTCCTCCTTTGTTTCCCTTCGCCATCCAAACATCTCGCGGCGAATGGAAAAGATCAAATGCCGGGCGATCCGTGGAGACGCGCAAAGTAAAGAGCGCGTCGGGCAATTTCGTCGGGGGATTCCCGGTTGAGGCGCGAGGCGGTGGCGCGCGACTTTACCAGGCCATTAGGCAAAGTCAAAGAGGCGATAAGGGGATCAGCGGAATTGTTTGTATTTCTAAATATTGGCTCGCCGAACGAGAATGGTGGGAGGGGAGGCTCGAAAGTCGTAGCCACTTTTCATCGTTGCCACTTGACAAAGTAAGGCTTTCGGAGGCCGCGCAAATTGGCTCCGGGATCCCGCGGCTCCGACCTTCCACCCCGAAGCAAAGCTGATCCAATCGTAAACCGAACGACGGCTGACCGTTAACGCGAAATCCCTCAAATATTGTTGCCTGCGGATGGGAGGGTAGGCCGCACGGTGCGGTTGCCAGGGGAAACGTCGAAGCGGGTCGCGCCGGTGTGATCTTCCGATTTGCGGCGAATCCCCCTGACCTCTTGGGCTCGCCTTCGCTCCCGTTACCGCCGACTAACGGCGAGATAGTTCGCTCGCCAGGGTAATCTATTTGCGCTCTACGCCCGGTCGGATGCGATAGCCGATCCAATTACCGTTATGCGGGATGTTGAAGCGAGGCGCTCTCGTTGTTGCATTTATTTCGTGACTCGTTATTCGTGGACTTCGTCCACGAGGAATTCGAATTATTACATTTTTTTTTTTTCAATTGGCGGATATTAATGTTTTATTCCGCTATCTTGGGGCATTCGTCATATTGAATTTTTAATGATGTATCATACCCTATGCCTTCCGGATTTCAAGTTACCTCTCTGGCAAATTTTATCTGGATTAGTTCGCACTGAAAGAAAATACAAGGGTAAAATTAACTTTTTTGTTGGGTCAATATTGTTCTAGTTAAAAGAACCACTTTTATATTATATCTTGATATGCATTTATTATAGTAACCATGACTACTATCAAATTATTGTATGTACTGTTGAGATTAGTACGACAATTGTAGCAATAAGAACTAATTTTATAATAATAGTAAACTATTTTACTAATTTGAAATAGTTGAAATCACTTTTACTAAGAATTAAAATCTAGTATCAAAGTAAGTTTTGTTTACTATTATGAACCTAAAATTTATGTAGAAGGAATATTATTTATCATCGCTCAGCCCCTTTAAGCTCTATTTGTGAATTCTCAGTTTACTTCAGATCAAACAGAATCCCGCAATACTCGTTGATCAACTTTGTAATGGTAAAAAATACTAATTTTCACAAATATAATTTCATTTCCCACTCAGTATATCATTAAAATTTCAAAACGGCATGCTGGGAAAGACCATTCGTTGAAGCGCGCATACGGATAAAATTATTAGACGTGTAACTTAAATTCCCGTTTCGCAGCAAAGCCAACATCTCATATTACAGTAGCTCACCGAGAAAGATGCCAATTTCACGTTCGAAGGGTCCCGCCCTTCAAGGATTGTGTCCCGACACAACCAGAAAAAGTTTAATTCATTGAACAAGTCCAAAGATGACCCACAGCCATGATAATAGGACAAAAATAAAATCCATAAGCGCAAAGGACAATAAATATGCAAGAAAACGTTATTTATTGTAATTTTTATATACACAACAAAATAGTAAACTCAAAATGATAAATTTTACTATTACTAAATAGTAAACTCGAGATAGTAATTTTTACCAGGAAAATATGGTTAAATAGTTTACCGTTCATCTAGATTTTGTCTTGAAGTAACCCATCGAAATAGTAAAAAAATAATAAACTGTACTACTTGTTTCACTCAGTGTGGCAGGTTAGCCGTGAAGACGTAGCAAACATACAGACACACTCACTTTCGTATGTATTTCTAGTATCAGTATGGAAGTATGGATTAGTATCCATATATGGTCTAATATAGACTAGTACAGATATGGATATGGATTAATACATTTTTTTCAGAAAAATGTTCGATTCTGTGATTCTGTAGTGGTATAGAAATTATAATAATTATATATATACTAAAGCGAAGCCGTACGGATGAACTTTGATCAACCTTCCGCACCGAATAGACGCAATCCACATTGACGCGTTAATTCGTACGATCGATTTTCGTAGCCCACGGCGAAGCCTCACACAGCTCTCATCATCACCCGATCAATAAATCGGCGAGCCGAGACGATTTCCCGTTCCGCCCTCCGCCCTTCAACCCTATCCAGCATTTGCCTCGATAGCGTTATCTGCAAATAGTCGTTTACAAGGAATTCCTTTCATCCTCCAACAATAACGCCTCATCGACTCGATTCTATATAAAACGAACCATTTCGCAAAATGATGTTCATTCGCCCCCGGAAATGCGCGCATCCCCGCTGCGCTTTCCCTCCCTTTGATGTTTCGCGAGCCTGAGTACTACACAACGCGCGAACGCGTCGCAATTTCGTAATTGCATTTTTTCATCCAGACGTAAAGACCCCTCTTGGGCATTACGTAACTGTGGAATGTATAATTATAATGGAAGTGGTCTCTTCGTCGCTTTTTCAACGCTCAACGATTTCGGCGAAAAATTTAGTCGGAAATTCGGTCTTAACATAAAAAAAATACTTATACTTGTAAATTTAATTTGTAATTCGTATACATATTCAATGATAAGCGAAGAAGGAACGGTCCGAAAAAATAATTATTCCCAAAATTATAAGAGTATTTCTCTCTACAAGACTGTGACGTCAGAGACACACTTATGCTAAGAAACGAGTGCGAGAGAAATAGTCTTACTAGATGATGACGTAACGTATCGGCATTTTCTAATGTCGTTTTTCAGCTTAGATAGGGTGGAAAATGAAAAATGAAAAAATACGGGGTAAATAATTTTGTCAACATTTTTCAAATCTGACAAAAAAAAATTAGTGTTGCGACAGAATTATCTATTGCTCGACTATATATGCACGCCTTTTTCTCCTGATTATTCATTGTGCGCGTAACTACTTGCGCATTACAAAGTAAGAGGCGGAAAGCATTGGAAATTCGCGCACGTCCCTCATTGAATATTCTTCCAACTGCGTTTTAAAGTTCGCTCGGCAAAACGCTCCGCGCTATATCGCAGTGGAGCATCAGCAGTCGACACCACGTACGCTGTATTCCACGGCAGCCGGTTTCCCTCCCCCGAGAATCAATATGCAGTTATGTCTGATATGGCGTATTATCGTGCGGTTGCCTGCCGTGGATGCGGTCCCGGTGAGTTGCGCTGATGGCAGTCGCCGTCATAAATGCTTGAAAGTCTATAAAGGTCCGCGGTAAATGTATACCTATGTCGGATAGGTGGAACCGGCGTACATGGCTGTGATACTGTCGGCATTAAAACCGTCGCCGACGACGGTATCGCCGTGACTGCTGTACTTTGAGTGGTAATTTACGACTACTTTTTTTTCCAGGGCGTCGAGGGCATCGCGACGTTCGATCTGCCCGAAGGTTATTTCGTGGTGAGGTCGTTGCGACGACTGTATTCGAAGCTAGAGGAGGAAAAATGTTACGAAAGCGTTGTTTATTCTCGTCCTGCTTGTCAACGAAATTTCCATTCGAAAAATTGACTAATGGTTCTACTCGACTTTTTTTCTACGCTCGCCATAAATTATCCTCAATGTAAATAGACATACCATTCTACACGTTTATCAAAATAGAAAATATCGGGTAACGCGGGGTAACATTGACATATTTTCTGAATCTTATTACTTTCTGCTAATAACTCGTAATAGCACTGTTCTTGTCTACCTTAATAAATACCGCATATAGACCGCCAGCTGACACCGCGCGGGTGATATCAGCGCTCTCTCATGATGATCGCCCGATTCAGTGTCGTTAAGTTTTCACGTGGGCGTGCACGTCCTATTTTCGACGAAGAAAACTTTTAGAAACTTGAGGTCTTTTTAAAGTGGTAAACATTTATAAATAAAATGACTGTTATAATTTAATCTCTATGCAAAATCACCTACTGATGTCAATTTTGGAATGTAATAAACAAAAATTGAGATTTTTAGCCGATTGCATGCAGTATGGACGAACATTTTAACAGGTGTCAATCTTAAACAGAATATGGGGTAAGATTCACATCTGACTTTATTTTCTGCTTTAAATCATTGTTCAAAAACGATTAGTAGTAAAATAAAATGCGTCTTATATCATATAAATCGAGAGTCAGGCTTGCTTATCCATACATTATCAAATCTCATAGCTTCAGTTTGCAATATATTTTAGACCAGTAAGTAAAGTGGTGTCAATGTATGCCTCTTTTACCCTAATTAACAAATTCGAAGAAAATTGTCGAAATATTTTCTGCAACCACCGCAGTACCTATACACCGCGTACCCCGCTGGCCGCCCGAAGCGCATAAACCAACACGCGTCCTCGTCGATCGGGTGTTCATAAGTCAGGCGCAAGTGGCTGACCAGGGACGCAAGTTTCTACTGGAGCTCGACGTCGGACGAATTATCGTGAACGTAAAGTCTCTCGCGACACGAGTAAAATTGGAATAGAAATGAAATTATACCACTCTCGCGCTCAGTGCGTCTCGTTACAAAAAATATCTTCCAAGTATTCGCGCGATACAAAGCGTCGAAATAATCGCCGCGATCGTACGTTTTTCGCGCGGGAAACGCAACAGCGACGGCGTCCAAAGAGACGACCGACGTCCCTCCGCGCAGCGCGAAACGCAAAACGCGGTGCAGCGGCAATTACGATTTTATAACAAGCGGGCAAACAACGTCGTGGATAGGCGTGGATGTTAAATTACAAATATGAGAAACGTCGACGACTCTCTCCTTCTCCCTCGCTCTCCGACCCGCGCGGCCGACGGCTGCGGTCAAAACAGACCGGCGGTGTATGAAGTATGCACGCTCCATACCGCCGCATTCGTGTATAATTAAAATGCAAATTAAAAAGCATTTCCCAGACGAATCCAATTATTTATGCGCGGAGCGTTTTATTTCATTGTCGGCACTCGACGCTGCCCGCGCGGAGGTGCCATTCTCAGAGGGTGAGCTCGGTTAATACTGAATTCGCTCCGTTTTACCACGACTGTACTGTAATTCGAGCCGCAATTCAAACCTATTTTGCATACCGAGCGTCATTCCCGTCTATCTTTCCCCTGCTACCATTACGACCGCGCCTTGCCCGCTCCGCGCGTTTCAACGGATACGTTCTATCCACGTATATAATGCGCACCTAAAGCTGCGTCGATAAAGACACGGAGAGTCGATGGCGACGTTTCAACTTTGAAAAGCGATTTACAAACGTCGTCTCCGCGAAATCGAGCAATTCGCACGTTGGTAAGTCCTTACGACGTTAAACTCGGACCAATGAGAGGCCCATGAGGCTTTGTGTAGAGGAAGGTTGGAAATATATTGCATTGTAACGCTTTCGAGAATCTTATTTTTCTTTATCACAGATATTAACTTGTTGTTTTGAATATATATTTTTGAGCAAAGCTAAGTACATTTATTCGTAAATTTGTAGGGTTTAAATTTCTAAAGTATGTGTCAAAAAGTAAATAATGCCCCATTTTTCCAGACAGTTGCAATCGGTACGACTAAGGAGACAATTTTTCTAAATTGAACCACTATAACTGTTATTAGGATTACTGACAAATAAAAATAAAGAGAATATATTACGTCAAATAGTAATGTCTTAATATTAGAAAATTGTACTTTTTTATGCACACGGGCTACACGAACAAATTGTTTAAATCCAGACTTTTTTCCCGTATCCGCCTCGTGAACCTAAAAAGAGTAAATTAAGTATTGCACCATATCCTCCGTGGGAATATTCTTTAGGTATAGAGTAATGCCACATGGTATTCGTCAAACTGTATTTCCATACACAGGTTACCAATGTATGCTGCTACAAACTGGGAAACCACTCGTAGTACGATTTTAGCAACCGCTTGGAATTTAAAACATAATTTTATCCACAACCTCAAATGCTACGTTGCAAATTATCGATTGATTAGGCATAGAATTAATTATATTACGATAATTAATACACAATTACAAGTAAAACGTACCTTTGCGATCGACATTTTCTCAGTAACGAAGTCGGAAAATTCTATATCAATGATTACTGGTCCGTCGCACGATAGACGAAATTTGGAAAGCCGGGTCGTACCGCTTGATAGCATCGCGATCATAAATGAAGGGTACACGGGAAAAGGGGGCTCATCGACATTTTGTATTTAAATAATTTTTTGGTGTTTTTTTTCCTATTTACTTATTAATAAAAACCCTCACATGTTGGTATGTAGTTTTTATATTTCATTGCACATACCTTAACGCAGTAAAAACCTTTGATAAAAAATGTTCTTGAGGGTGGCATAGAAAATAAACCTAAAAATCGCTTTCCTCTGTAAAATGTCGATGAGCCCCTTTTCCCCGCGTACCCTTCAAATACGCGCGAGTGAGGACATGATTTCAACGATTACTAACATATTGTAATCACTGATTGAAATTTCACTGTAATCATTGAAATAATTTAGTAATCATGAAGTCACCTTCGAAGGTAGCGGTAATCATTGACTACCAAAATCAGTGTAATCATCCGTGGTAATCGCTTGCAATCGATCACATTTTGTAATCAGGGTGTCACCCAAATTGAATGTGAATAGCCCCTCGATAACTGTATACCTACCTATTTAATTGGAAGCGTTTGCTCTCAGTGTACTATCTAAAAAAGTTAAAATACGCTTTATCTCTCGCCTGGCGATGAATAAAATATCAATTCGTAAGTACCAATGTGGCACGCGCAATATTTCATTCGAAAGTCCATATAAAAACCAGGAAAGACGTAATGCTCATAAAAGCCCCGTCGAAGCGAATTCCGGTACATCTCTCGAGAACGCTATTTCGCCCGCCCTTCAACGAGTCGGCGTTTGAACGATCGAACAATTTCGGAAGCCATTTCCTTTCCTTTATTTCACCCGACGCACCACCCCACCCTCGTCTCGCCCTTATATCGGACGAATCCCTCTCCGATCGTCGCGCCGAGTTGTTTCCGACAATCCTCCCGCGTGAGGACCTCTCCAGACACCTCGGGGGAGTTCGCGCGCGCGCGCGCGCGCGCACCCCGGGTAAAAATTCTTTTCGAAATTGCCAACAGCGCCGATTCCGTCGCATGCGGAGTCGTCGGGACGGTGGCGCTTCGCAAAGCGGAAGAAACTCGTTATACCCTCTCTCGCGATACGCGCGGAAAAGTTGCACAAAGAACCGAGGCGCGCGTGTGCGCGAGGCACACCGACGTCGACGACGGCGGGAGCGGCGAGGGCGTCCCGTTGCTCGTGTATGCGTGTCTTTTCGCTTGCGCCGCGTGATTCGCGTCGCACGCAGTACCGTAACAAGAGGGACGTCAAAACGTCGCACCCCTCCGCGGCGCCTGCCCACTCCACGCGGCACCCAGGGCTGTCAACCCGCCTCAACGACATAAAGGAGTTACTTTATCCGGTGGACGATGTCGTTTATTTGTCACCTTTCAAGACTCCGTCGCGCCGCGGGGAACCGGCGCGAGATTAGCGCGCTCTCTGGTTTGCCCCGGTCAACTTGGGCGCGACGTTTTACTCCGTCATTCGCCGCGACGGTACATAGAACCACCGCGGTTTTTCGCGTTCAGCGCTGGGGGAGAAAAAAGCCGAGGAATTGCTTTCCGCGGGCGCGAATGAGGAGGGGGCGACGGTATCAAAGAAACGCGACTCGTAAGATTACGTTCCCCCTCCTCTTACGTTTTCTGTTGTGGGTATAAATTGGTACGTATATATGGCTAATAGATGCGATCGGTAAACATGGATCGTTTGCGCGACTCGTGTGCTGTAATACGATTTGGTAGTAACCAATATGGCAGTGATATACATCACGACCGTGACAGGTTTATACATTTCTCTCGATATGCACTCGCGTCCGCTTTGCGGTCTCTGTTACATTCGGACACGATTCAGCCATATCGATGTTAATCGATCATCGCTCACAGCGTTGCCTTTGATCTCTCTCTGTCTCTCTCTCTCTCTCTCACTCTTCCTCTCCCCCCCTCTCTCTCTCTCTCTCTCTCTACGATATTAGTTTTCCGGTGGTTATACGTGGAGTGCGGCATAAATAAAGCACGCGCGCAACATGAATATTCGATTATTAATTACGAAATTATGCGAACGTCGAGATGTATTTCGGGTCCGTTGACAGCGAGATTGACGGCGTGGGTTCGAATCGAAATTGGCGCCTCCGGCTTGAGTTAATAAAAAATCTGTACCTACCATGTAGATTTGGTGCGCGAAAAGCAGGGGATGTATCGAAGAGCCCGAGGGGTACGCGTATGCGACAAAGCGACCGCAAAGAACCGAAGGGCTGAAAACATAATTAACCGCTGATCATTTGCAGCTGCGTATAATCCTGAAGACTGTCGTTTGCGATTTTATACTTTATTTTATTATCCTTTCCACCTCCCTGCGACACTTTTAAATATAGGGGGGAGTTGCCAAATTTGGACCATTTTTTAAATCATTTTGTTTTATAAATATATAAATGTACTCTCTAAAAACATAACAAAATGTACGATTACTTACAAATAATGACTGTCAGCACTAACAAAGAAGGTACGCCATCCATCTTGGAGCCATACAATGCATCTAACTATATGACAAGAAATGTCTCTACTGTTCTAAATACAAGGACGGTCTAATCTAGGCACCTTTCTCCTACGTAATTGCCCGAGTTGAAATTTTACTTCTACTTTGATGCTTTTAATACTCCATTCGACCTACTCTTAGTCTACTCAGCCTGTAAGCCCTCGTTTTAAGCTCAACATAGGGTTCCAATACAGTCGAAAGTCGATCTACTATAAGCCTAAAAGAGTACGTCTAAAATTTCGACTGAGATGGGGACAATAATAAACGCACTAACACAAATAAATTTAATTCTCCATTTCTTTTATTACTGCTCTCTAATTTTTCAATAAACAATATATGTTTGTGACGTTAAATACAAAGCCTATTTTCTCACGCTCAACGTCAGAATATCGTACATTCGATTCAATCTGAAATACAGAATTAACGCAGCGTCATTGCAATTATGCAGATTGAACGTAAAGTTGGAAACGCTACCCACGATACGTCATCAATGCCACAGCTGTTCCAGTTCGTGTCGAGTACACGCGAAACGGTGGTTCGTACCATTGAAATCGCTCGTACACTGAAATCTCTGTTTACGGTATCACTCGAAATAAACGGCGCGTAATAAATTACGTCGATGTTATCGGGGCGATGGTCGTCCAGTGCGGGCGCATTCAGCCGTGGCAATAGCCCACCGTCATCCGTCAGACACATACATACGTCTCCACTAAAACGAGCGTTAAATCGTCGCTTACCGTTTATTCGATAATGACTTAGCTCCCGCTCGTTTCCGACAAGCGCGTATACATATACATATATGTATGTACATATCGTCGCTTTGGTGGTGAACTGTTCTAACCCACATAAACAAGAACTTGAGCTAGCGCGCTTTTAAGAAAGTTCGTCATCGAGAAACTCATGTTTTCTTCTCTAAAACTGTAACCAGAAGACAAAAGAAAACAATTTTTTGATATTTTTATTTAACGATTATGCTTAAAAACTCAGTTGATAAAAGTGCTAAGCTGCTTATGTCTATTCACTACAATAAAATGTGGGTTACGTCCTTTAGCAAGTTTTTTTGTTATAAGGACATTATAAAAAGGTTGTGTGGGTTAGAATACTTATAGGAATCAAACTTTATGCTTTTTAGTCTTTGTTAACAGCCTTAACTCAATTTTACACTTCTTGTGGATTACGACTGTTCACCACCAAAGCGCGACGATATGTATATTTCCAATGATTTGAAAACCGATTCGGAGCACCGATGGAAGCGACGGTATAATTTGCGCGCGTACAAAAAAAAAAAAAGAAAAAAACGCTGAAATCATCGGAGTTAGAACAGGTCCATCGTTTTCAATTACCTTCGGATGCCCCGCGGCAACGCGAGCGTGCGTTAGTCCGATAATTCGGAGCTTTATCGAAAAGTGCAGTCCGCGTTGTATTTGTGACGTATACATTAATTAATTCGGTCGAATTCTCTTCCAAATGAAACCGGTACGACAGCGCCACGTGCGAACGCGTCGATCTGAAGCGCGCCCGCCCGACACCACCCCCTGTTTTACCTCGATAATGCTGCGCGCGTCCGAGCGCGACGCTAATTGAAGATATATAGGAACGTGTGTGTAGGCGATAACGCATACGCACGCGCATCGTTAGAGCGGACGTAATTCAACGATGCACCGTTCGCGCCAACTTGACGCGAATCCTTGCGATTTGCAGGTAGATTCTTCATTAACGAGTGCAAGTTGCACCCGAAATTTAACAGTTTGAATAATATCGTAATTTAAACTCACGCCGGGCGTCTCGAAGACGCCACGCGCCCAGAGTTAAGGGTCGATAAAGTGATCGAGACGAACGAAATAAAAATCCCGAAAGGGAGACGTCTGTACCGGCGAAACGGTCGACCGCGAATAAAATTCCATTGAACGCGCAATCGCTCCTGACGGATTAACGGCGACAGAGGGAGCGTAGCGCGCGTCGACGAAATGGCGCGGGCGTGCGGCGCTGATGGATAGTTAATGAGGCGCGATGAGGGCCACCTCTCCTCCGCACCCGCGCGCTGCCCATATCTCACCGCAGGACTCCATTAGCGGCCACCTAATTGGTCTCGCGGATAATTAAGTAGCCCACCATCTCGCTCGCGTATATATATATATATACATATATACAGACGCGCGTCCAACGGTGTCCGCCTCGTTTTACATACGCGCTTCGGGGCGGCGCGCGCGTGATTCATTTTCATTTTGCGCTCGGGCATACGTGAGAGGAAAGACGGCGCGCCGTAAGGAAGGGAGGAAGAGGAAGCGCGCGCGAAGGGGGGGGGTAGCTTTTTAAAAATCACGCGCGGCCGGGAAGCGGGTACTTGCTTTGCCAGGAGGACAGGTGCGGTAATTACATGTCTCGAGAGTAGGTGCAGCGCGTGCAATGAGAGACGAGGGGCAAGAGAGAGGGAGAGAGGCGAGTCGGGTATTGCCTTGCGCAGGTGTTTCAATTGCTCGCGCTTTCGCGGCGGAGAGGGGGGAAAGTGGCGGAAGGAGGTTGTAATTTCTCGAGTCGAGGAGGAGCTGAATAAAGAAGAGAGGAAATCGATAGGCGCAGCGGTAGTCAAAGGTGCGATACGAGTTATGCGCTGTAAGTTCTTCCTCTATGGGCGTTAAGATGTGTAATTTGTGTAAGCAGCCACCGCGCGGCGCAAATCTCCCTCCGGAGAGAGGGCGCGCGTCGACGCGTTATCGCGCCGGGAGAGTATCCACGCGCGCGGCGCGTTACGAAGTTTCCGGCATAAACCAACTTTCGAGCCCTCTGCCGGAGCGCGGCCTCATTGGCGAACGGGGCAAAAATCCGCTAATTCGCTGCGCTGGCGGCGTTTGCCGCGGGCAAACGCTGCGCGCGAGCGAGCGGGAGCGCGCGGCGCGGGGAAAAACGAGGGCGAGGATCGCGCGGGCGGCAGGAAAGTTCGCCGGACCGGGGAGATAGCGCGGCGAAGCCGCTAATTTGTTGGCACGATTACTTATGCGGGTGCGGGTGCGAGAGCGTGGCGAGGACTCGATGGCGACGCTCAGCGGCGACACGGAGAGCTTTCGCCGGGGGTGGGAGCCTCGTCGGGGTTTACTCTTCCCCTTCTCCCTCCCCCTTCCCTCTTCTCTCTCTCTCTCCCTCCCCTTCTTTTTCTCTCTCCCCCTTTCCTTCTCTCTATCCCTCTCTTCTTCTCTTCGCCTATCCTTTTGAGATAAAACTTTCGGAAACAAGAGATTTATCGATCTCGGCGCGGTATACGAGTTCATACATTCGTACTCTCTTAATCTAACTCAGTGAAAATTATTGAATTTCAGTGAAAAGTCACTGGAATTATAGTAACCTTATACATTTACTGGATTTTAATGCCTATACACTGATTTTCAATTATTTTTACTGATTCAGATGAAAAAAAAGAGCCGTCTTTTAATATCGTTGGAAGTTGGCAAAATTGACGCGATTTAGTAGAATCGTAATATTTCTTTTTCTACTTATTTTTATGCACTATAATGAATTTTAATCGATCGTATTTGACTATTTCTAGACTGCTAATGCGCGATTTTTTAAATCGGATTGTCGGAAAATTGATTATAAATTGAAGAAACTCGCAGGCGAGATCGACGATTTTAAAAGGATTTTAAAGGACAACAATGTTTCGAGCAATATTAGACTTCTCGTGTACTTTCAGTAAATTTGGGCACGGTAGCGACTTTCAAATTATTCCGCTGAATCCAATACAATTTCCGCCAGCAGCATGGCTGCTTTCTGCGTGGAGATATTACAGTCCGCGTGTGACACATGGCGTATTTTCGATTTTCTCTTTTAGGAAGTATTCCATTTTTTTGTCGTGGCACTCTAGTTCAACAGATGTGGTTGCTCAATGAAACTTCAATATTTATTGGATGTCATTAAATAATCAACCAATAAGGGTTGAATACTGATTCAGCAATTTTCATCCGATCGATCGGTATGCCCCGACTGATTATCACTTGAAAAATTCCTATGAACTATTTTCGAAATCTCCAGAATGAAAAGACACCCCTTAAGAGAGTAAGATATATTTCGTCAACACACAGAGAAAAAGAAATAATTGAATCTATTGAAGATTACTTGCGGGGTCAAAAAAGTAATTATTTATTTAAGTATATCAATACAATTTTTCAATACGTCAATTTGATATCGCCTCCTTATAATCACGCGAAATAGTATGCGATTGCAAGGGAGAAATATCAAATTAATGTAGACAAGTATTTTTCATTGATATAAATAAATAATTACTTGCGACCCTGCAAGTAATTTTTAGCAGATCTAACTAATTCTTTTTCTCTGTGGAGCTGTGCGCGATAACTTTAATGAATTTTACGACGGATCATTTCAAATATCCTTGCGAAATCCCTTCCAACGGAAGAGGGGAACCCCATCTCGACGTCGCCGTAACCCCGCAAATATCTAGCCGATCGCATGCTTCGGCCCGGCGAACACGCATCAATAATAAATTTCGCCCGCGAGCAAAGTTATTAAACGGGCGATGATTAACGAGGCCGGGCGATCCGATAGGAGGAGGACGCTTAGTACTTCGAAATCAGTTAGCTCGGTACCCCCGCAACTCGTTCTCACCCTCTCCATGGGTGTCGCGCGATGGTGATTATGATTTATGGCCGGCGACCGCGCCTTGAACAAAGTACATCAATTATGTGTCCGGTGCGCGCCGCGCGCGATGTTTGTTGCCATTGCGGCAATAATGGGCCGCTCATACCCTCGTTTCTAACGTGCGTCACACGCTGTTTGCACAGCGCGCTGCGGTGGTACGGGCGCACAGCGATAATACACCGTGCGTCTATTGCGGTGCAGTCGAAGCGCAGTGGCGAAGGTCGCGGAGCGCTCGGCGATATTCGACCTTTCGCGGAGACCGTGGCACCTTTACTTTGGCGCGTCCGTCCAGCGCGGGCAGAGACGCTAGGGGCGTCGCGCGGCATGTAGCTCCGCGGTGTTCGGCGTCAATTAATCACGCGATACGCGCGTTATTTATCTTCAGTACACATCCGGCGGTTCGCCACGCGAGAACGACTGCACGGACGCGCCGATCTCATTTTTCCTCGGCGCTGGCTCGTCGCTGTCGTCTTATCCTGACGAATTCCCGCCGATTAATAATGACGTTGCGACGGCGAGTCTTTGGCGCACGCGACGAAACGGCCGACTTGCTTTCGTGCCAAGATCACAACGATTCGTCGCAGGGTTGGAAATTTGGGAAATGAACTCGCGATTGGCTGTTTGCTGGCGTCGTCTGTAATACATAATTGGTGGATGATGTAATTTATAGATGGATGGAGCTGGGTTTTTTTGCGTAACGACATTGGATTACCGTTCACGCGAATATCGCTTTTGCGTTCAGCGATCGCCGAAACATAAGAATTGATTTCTCGTGTTTAACAATCACTCTGGATCGAAACGGGATGCTGGGGCCCTTGGACCACGCAGCTACCCCGTGTAGGAATTACCGATACCTCGCTAGAGAGAGAGAGAGAGAGAGCAACACAACCGGGCTAATACTAGCCCAATCGTACCTGCCAATATTCGAATTTCACGCACGGCCCAATATTGGCCTGCTTTAATCTCATTAATGGGTCTGTATCCGTCCATCTATTTACCAATATCGACAAACTATATGGGCCTGATACTGGTGGAATGACTGAATCAATCTCAGACCGGCATTGCTGCCGAACATCGAAAAAAGAATTAGGCCAATACTAGACAAACAACTAACAATGAGACAATATTATCCCGGTGTTTTTGCAATGCATCAGTAATTTTTTAGCACAGTAATTGGCCCGATACTGGCCAAATAATTGCTAGTTCATATCGGGTCAATATTGGCAGTGAACATCTGCCAATATTGATTCTTAATATTGGCTAATATTGACAATTAATATGGCCAATGTTGACAATTAATATTGTACTAATACTGGCGGTTAATATTGTGCCAATATTAACAATGAACCTCAGCCCAATTAGTATTATCAGTATCGATCCGACCTCATCATTAAGATAATTGTGCCAGTACTCGATAATACTACTGGGCCAATATCAAGTGTTGTTTACCAGTACCGGTCCAACGCTGTTCCAATTTTCAATTCCTACACGGATATATCTAAAGCGGAATACCTCAAAGTGACGGTAGTCGTTTCCAGTGCCGCCGTACGAAAAAATTCGAGCCCCATCAGTGCAAAAGTTTTGCATCCAGTATCTGAGCGTAATTTAAAGCCGCGTTGACAGAGTCAACATTAATAAAGCGAAAGTCCTCGAGCGCGAAAACGGCCGAGAGAAAGAACGCGCACCTATTTACGACGTTTAACGACTCCCCTGCCGTCCATTAAGATTAGGAAATGACTGTGTCATCATTTTTTTTCCTTCCCCTGCGAAGTTACCATCGTCGGTCGCGCCGAACGCGCTCCGTGGATGCCGCGATAACCGCGCGGGGTCACCGCGTAACTGACATCCCTGTGCGTAGGTGGCAGCAGAGTGGTCGCTGAGAAAAGCCGTGCGCTTGAGGGGGTGGTTCCGGCGGTGACGGAAGTGGAGGTAGAGGTTTCAGAGAAATGTTAACGTAATGGCTTCGACTTAGCGCGGCTATAACGTCGCCGTAAACTGCGCTATCTCAAACGCGAATAGCGCACTCAAATTGTTATCGAGTGCAACGGCTGCAACGCGTAAGAGTATCCGTGGTATACGATTGTAACGAGTGCACTGTTAAAAGTGTGTGTAAAATTACAACACCTTAATACGCAAAAGTATTGTAAAATTACAAATAAGAATTTGTTGAAAATTATTAATACAATTATTTCTTAAATTTAACGTAAATATGTAATTTAATCAAATATTTTTTAATTATAATCGAAGTTTGTAATTTTTAGAACATTTGTATATATTATATATAGGTACTAATTTTACCACAGATATTTTTATAACGATATGGATGCACTTAACAATGTAGAAAACTGTGGAAGAACAAAGTTTCATCTCCGCACGACCATTCGTGACATGCAGTGTATGAACACTTATATTTCAGTGAGCAAGTATGGCAGTATACGTGCAAAGCAATCGTTCATCAAAAAGTATCGATCCACAAAACAGACGGCGCTGCAAACATACATGTGTTACAATCCCACACGCTCACTAAAATATAACAGTGTTCGTACGCACGGGGCGAATAAATGTTTCGCCTCTAACTTTTGTTTTCCAGAGAGAAAGGATTCTCTCTTCACAACAGAGCTATACGGCGAGTATAAGTCGAACACGTGCTCCCCGCAGTGCGGAAGCCGTTCTTCAGGCGCACCCCCTCGTAGGTGTCGTTCGTTTCGTTATAGAGTGACCTCTAACTCGGTTCCGACAAGGACGGGACGCGAGGACGGAGAGGGTCTACCGTTGGGATATTGCCGCCCGTTTGTCTTAGCTCTTCCGTTTCGAGGATGGTCGCAATATCGGCTTCGCCGGTATACCCTCCCGCGCCCTCCCACTTTCGGGCTTTGATTGCACTGGGGTTTCGCGCGGTCCGGGCGGGCATACCTCACGAGAGAGGGGGGTCCAATTTTATTTTTCGCCCTTCCCGCGCGCGCGAGCAGTTTTGAGAACGTACGTCGAGTCTGGAGATTCGGTTGCGGATGGGTGCCATCTGATTTGATGGTTGTCGCGACGGAATCTTCATCTTCGATTCATCCGCAGCGACATTTAAATATGCAACGAAATGCAGCGACACCCGCATCTCGCTATTTGCATACCAGATCGAGTAATGATGCTCGCCCACATATAGCACAGAATATTGCAACAATATTACTTTATTACGTTTGCAGGTAGAGTATTGCAGAAAGATTGTTGTCACAATACAGTTGTAAATTTGCATATCTGATATTCCAGCAATAGAGTTCGCAATATTTAAAATGCAATATCGCAGAAATAATTTTCCAGATAAGTTGCTGGTACCTATATCTATTTAAAAGAAACGTTGAAAATAAAATGTTTCAAATACCTTCCTCATAACTGAATATAACTTACACGAATAAAATGAAAATTCACTGATAATCAAACAGAACTACTCAATAGAGCAACTTTCGTAATAGTAGAAAAACATTAATTTTCGCAATTAAAATTTTAATTTTTATTGACAATATTATTAACCCTTTAAAATGGTATGATGAATATTTGTTCAAACATATTAACAAGATCACCAGCTGTGTAGCTTAAACCCTCGTTTTGTAGCAGAGCTAACGCAGAGTTATATTACAGTAGTCGTCGGGGAAGAGTCCAGCAGCTTCATACGCAGAGTCCCCGGGATGCCCCGAAATAATCGGAAAAATTGTAATCGTCGAATAAGCCCGAAATTGGCCAATAGAATTGTCAATAGGGCAAGAAGTAGAAACTCAAGCACACAAAGCATGAAATATTCAAGTTATTTGTTAGACATTTTATACGAATGCGGAGATATTGCAGCGCAATATTGCAGCAACGTTACATGCAATATCGCAGAGGGGTGAAAATTTGAATATTTTGCTGCAACGTTGCCATTGTCCCAGAGCAATATTCCCGCAATATTTATGCAAGCTCGCTGCGCTGTACGAGCGCCGTACTCAAGAAAGGGCTCCCCCCTCCTTCCGACTTCTCGCGCGACCATTCCAACGAATAACGCGCCCGTCGCGGTCGCACCGCGCGCCACAAAAGGCGACAATGAATCAAGCGCGAGTCGAGCGTCGCGCGCGCGACGTCCCTCCCCGTTCCGTTCTCGACGGCGACGCGCGGCCGGCTCGTTCCTCATCAGCTGATAAATCGCTCGCGTGATTTAGCTCGCGCGTCGAAGCACTCTCGCGTCGAATTGCCAGGTGCGTCGTCCGGTCCTCCGATTCGCGTCGCCTATCGGCAGGCATCGCTCCTCCGAACGCGCGCCTCCGCGCCGTGAAATACGCGCGGCGAAGCCGCACCTAATTCCGGGAACGCCCACCGCACCGCGGGAACATTATCAACGCCGCGGTATACGGATAACGGTAATGTACGGTCCAAGTTTTTAATATCCCTTACAACGGCAATAACGCTTTATTTAATACGCCATGAAAGTCTCTCGCGACTGCCTCGCCTTCCTCGCGCCCCCCCCCCTCCCCCCACCTTCT
The DNA here is from genome assembly GCA_963678675.1 of Xiphydria camelus. Classification (NCBI taxonomy): domain Eukaryota; kingdom Metazoa; phylum Arthropoda; class Insecta; order Hymenoptera; family Xiphydriidae; genus Xiphydria; species Xiphydria camelus. The sequence goes on along the minus strand of OY783197.1, from coordinate 23,944,441 downwards.
TCTCCGCCGCGCCGCGACCCTCTTCCTCCGCTTCGCCCCTCTCTTCCGCCCGCGCACGTTGGAGTGAATTGTTTCGCGCGCGCACACGCGGCGGAGCATTTGCGGAAGCCCCGGATTCGAGCGCGCACACGAGGGAAAATAGATCCGCGTACAAGCGGGTCGGTCGTTACAAGACCCCGGCGTCGCACGACTCGCGCCGCGCCGAGGGTTTCTCGCCTCGCTCCGTGGGAGAGGCGCTGGAAGAGCGCGCGAGGGTGGAGGAAGCTTCGCACGGTCATTTGCATATTTACGACTCCGATCTTCATTTCCCGCAGCTTCCACAGTTCGCGCGGGATCGCGAGCCACCCCCCGCGCCTCGTTACTTGTCCTCGCGGAGCGATTGTTACGAGGTGTCGGAAGATGGCAGGGGGGGGGGGGGGCGCTCCCGGCGAAGTGGGAGGAATATCGTCGGCGGTCGTAACTTTCGGGATGTCGTCGGTGCATTTACGACTCGGCTTAAGCGTCCTCTTTGTAGCGATCTCGGATTTTTTAACGATTTTCGCCCCCTCCCCTCGTTGTTTCTTTTTATCTTGCAATTATAATACTGTATCCATGTAGGAATCGCCGACAACGTACCAGCAGTAACACCGGGCCATAAACGGGTCCGGTTGTCGTGGCCAGTATTCGATACTGACAGTCGGCCCAATGTTATAGCTACATTGTATTTAATAATGGCTCGATACTGGTTATGTTGTTTCACCAGTACTCATCGTCTGTGTCGGGCCAGTACTTGTAACAAGACAGGGCGAATACTGGACGGGTTATCCCACCAAGTAGAGGGGGTTATGCTAGCGTCGGACCGCAACTAGTACCAGACACCCCAGCAATATCTTTCAAAAAAGCGTAATGAAACGAAAGTACATATACATGCACATTAATAGGTACTTCATAATTATTAAACAGTTGTAAAAATGCGCAGTGTTAGTTTCTAGTGTCGTTACGTTCATGAAGGGGAACCTTATCTTTACCTCTTGTACCAGAAATTGATGTAGGGTAAACCACCCAGTTATTGGACACTTAAGCATTTTACAAGATTTGAGACCGTGTTAAAAAGATATTTTTCCACCTAGAGATATGAGTGGTGGCTTGTTTTGATTGAAAATATATTGACTTTATATTCTAGTAACTTACAATTTTAAGAGTTGGAAGGAATATAATTTTCAACAATAAAAAGCTGGGATAAAGTGAAAAAACTTAGTTATTGGACAGTGTTCTTATTTGTTGGAAATACTCAATACAGTAATTTGACAGTCAAGAATCAATAAGCCAGGTTCGGTTTTGGATGATATTTATTAAAATAAAAACTAGGAATCTTGTTCTTATTTATTTAAATCAGACTGTCCAATAACTGCAAGGTGTCCAATAACTGGGTGGTTTACCCTACGCCCTGATGGACATTTTTCTCTGCCAAACCTCTACGAAAAACTCTGCCGATACTCGCACCCAGTATATCGGGCTGACTTCTGAAACCAGTACCGTGCCAGCCTTGAAAATGTCAAAATCAGTCCGATGTGATCATGATGATTATATTCGCCCAGTATCGGCAAGAGTTCCATACCAGTATCGGGTCTCGATCGCCGGTACTGGGCCAGGACTGGCCCGATAGTCAATCGCTACACGAGTAAGATTACACGTTCCTCCCGCGTCGGACCACCCACTGGAACGGTCCTTTCGCCCTGCGTGGCGTCGCATGCCGCGTCGGAAGCCGCTCTGAAACGTCACACTGTAATTGCGAGCCCACACGAGGCCCGTGAGACGGGGAGAGACAATGACTTATGCGTTAAGAGCCGACCGGTAAAGAGGCAGTAACTGCCCGGCAATGAGACGGCGAACGATATACGAGCCATTTAAACGAATAAAGAACGTGGCTTCGTCCGCGTTCGCCGGTGGCGAAGCTGCATCGTGTCACAGCGCCGTTGCCCGATGGTGCAGCGTTGTACGCTCGGCTCGACTCTCCTCGCCATACGAAATGAAATCATAATTCTCTCTTAGGGGGCGTTATTTGGACGGCACGCGCGTAATTACAGGTCGGAATGAAAAACCCGAAACAATTTATGAGCGCGATTCCTCGTGGTAGCAAATGCGCGTCGCGAGATTTCGTTATTTACACCAGAGCGCGGTCGACCTAGAATCGATAGTTGTATTTCGTACCGCGGTTCTATTTCGGTACGCGCGGGGAAGTGCATTAAGTGCGAGCCGGGGAGTGATTTGAGTCGGGGAGGAAAAAAGGACTTTTATTTCGGTGGTGTCGAAGCGGTCCGCGTCGAGAGAAGGCGACTAGTAGAAATAGTCGTGCGCGACACCGCCCAGAGCCACTGATTTCTACTTTGTTCGAAGCCGTGCAGTTTAGAGATTATACAGCCGAACTCATTATTAAAATAGCATGCGATGCGTAAACATTGGAAAACTAATTTTCCATATTTTATGCAATCTCAGACCCTTCGTGGTCATACATCCGTACAGTTCCGGAATGGTCACATGTGGGTCAAACGCAGCAAGTTAATTTTCAAGTGATAGTCATATGAACAATATCCGTCTAATTGAAATTAACATATTATCCCAGTTAGACATTTCTGATTCACGGTATGCGTCCAGCTAAAGCTGCTTGAAATGTTCTTCATTTTTATGTCAAATTAATGGAAATCGTTCGTTGCTAGTGTAAATTGAAATTGATACATCAAATTTACGCAAAATCTAATTTATCGAATGACAGTAATGTATGAAATTACTTGTTATTTCAAAAACATAACTTCATCATTCAATTACATAAATAACAGAGCCGAGGGAGGAATCATAAAATACACATAGTTGCTACATGCAATGATCTAGGTTTTCGTAAAGTTTATGCAAAATTTACATCATATGTCTAGCTGGAATTGAATATTCTCTGAACATTATAGAATATGGAATCACCACGTTTCCGTAAGAAATAAAATGGTAACATTTTGAAAAACAGTCATGAATGTGTGAATGCGTGAAAAACGAGTTTTACATTATAGGGGCTGAGCCATAACTTCTTCATTTTTTAAGTTTTATTAAGTTTTGGTTAAATATGATACTTTAAAGAAACACACAGTTCTATAGACCACGATTCAAAAGAAATATTTTGTTTCGAAGTCCGAAGAGGGTCTGTAGTGCGGGTTTTGAGAAGAAGCTATTTATTCCGATATCTGACGAGGATCTATACTGAGAAAAATTGTATAGATTACACGATAATGTTAGTAGTTTATTAATATAATAATAAGTTTCTCTTTGCCTTACCAATACTTATTTCTATTTTATCGGAATAAATACCTATTTCAATTATACGTATAGTTATTTCAGTAAGGCGTATTCCTCTTGTCACATTTATTATTGCTATATTACTTATACCGTCTAATTAACCTGTCACATAACATTAAAGTACAGCTATCGGAACTATACTAATTGATATTCAACCTAAAAATTTATATGAGTGTAATCATAGTAATAAAAAAAAATAAGTACAATCGGCTTTAAAATTGAAGCCTGTGAATCAACTAGACCCGCGGTAATGATCACGGTGGATTAATTATCCTAATTTAACGATAGCTTTATGCAGACTCTTTTCTTTAACGACGCACGCTATAGTGATTACCTACATCCAAACCGTGGGAAGTAGAAATACCACTGCACACCACACACAAGCCAGACTTCTTCAGCGCTGAACTGGAAAACCCGTGGTCGATGCCATCCGATCCCGCTCGGATCGTCTCGACGGATCGACGATGCGTGACGCCGGGACGCGACGTCGCATCGAGAACGGCCGATTCGTTGCGTTCGGGGAGAGCGCGGGGAAAACGGCGGTGACTGCATCTGGGGATACGGAGGGACGTCTCGTTGTGTGGATTGAGCCGTAAATTTCTCTGAGACCTTTCAAGTCCGCGCATGGATTCACGTCTCTTATACGACGGCGAGAGCGCGAGCGCGAATAAGAGAGAGTGTAACCTATAGACGGACACTCTTCGCGCGTCGTACGCCCGACTATAATCGCATCTCGCGCCTCGCACTCGGGCGTACGGAGACGGCGCGCGTGTAGCGTTGCGTGATACTTCCCGGACGACTAGACACGCTGCTGTTGTACTTTAGCTGCCAGTCCGACCTCGCCGTGCTTACGGCAACCCGTCGGACTGTCAACCGAAGTCGTTAATTTAATCGTTATACAGAGCTGGCAAGTAACGGACGTTATCCGACGGCACGGTAAATCCCCGGCCGCTGTAAATCGCATTCGTTACTACCGCGTTAACCCTCGTACAGCTCTCACTTTGACTCTCCTCATATGTTGACTTCTCATCGCATATATTGTAGCATAAATAAGTTTTCTTCAATAAGCAACCAAAGAAAAAGTGGCACGACTATCCCCACCCTGCCCTACCACACAATAAGAATCACTCGGGCTGACCGCTAATTGGCTGTGATCCTGTGACGTTGCTCAAGGTCGAAGACACGTATAAAAAAATCGCAATTAAAAAAAATTTTTTATGCCGATACAGAGCACACAACAAATTGTTTATTCATTGTTCCAGTATCGAAGTATCATACAAAATCAGAAAATCAAATAAAGAATCACGCAACTTCCCCATTACTGTATCGTTTCATCTGCTTAAACTGTTAATAATCATATGCTTTGCCCCATTTACTTTCATATACCTTTCCTCCGAAACATTCCTCCCCTACCCCCTCATCATCCCACCTCGGCGTACTTCACATCGAAATCGGCGAATCCGAAGTGAAATATTTCATCCATTTTTTTCATACCCACGAAAGACAGTCGCAAATTCGACGTCAATCCCAATCGATCTACGCCACGCGACGTGACAGCCCGCGCGCACCACCTACACCTTCATATTACTCGTCCCCCCCTTACCAACCCCGCGAACTGTCAATCAACAAGCGGAACAGTTAGAGATTCGCGAGCGCACGTAGCCCGGAATCGGACAGTTCTGTCAGACTGCTCGATCGGCGCGTCGCTTCGGGTCGTGGCCTCCTCGCGCACACGGCACGCACTCGCCCGACGAGGAGGACGACGGTTGACTCCGGCGATTAGATAGACGGGGCGTAATGCAACCGCATTACGGTACCCCGGGCACTTGCCGCTCGGATTGTATGCAGTGCGTTACGGCGGGGAGTCGAGTAGAGTGGCGTCGAGTCCGGGAGTCGAGTGGTACGTTCGAGTGTTAAACAGAACCCTCGGGGCTCGCGTGTCGTGCCTACACGTCCTCCCATCCCCGTCGCGCGCGTCTGGTCGTTCGCCCGACGCGAGCTCGACTCGCCGATCCGGATGCATCATCCCTGCTGCAGCTTCTACTAGTCGACGTGCGACTCTCGATTTACGGTGTCTCGTACGGTACTTGATATTTCGGTGGATTAATGAGTTGCATAACTGCATTGCTGCGTTATTCATTTGTGTGTGATATATCTGATAAAAAAATATCGATGTAATCAATTAAACATTTAATTGAATAGTCGCGATTCAATATTTTATTAGATCAAATAATAGCCATTTCTCCAGATAAAATGTTTTCCTGGCTTAACAAAATACGTTTATCAACCCTGATGAGAGATGCCCTCATTTTGACTGCACACTTAAGACCTTCTCGGTATATGACCCAATCGGAAGTAAAAAAATAAATGTATATACTGATTGTTATAATACAATTTATCCAGTTCTTTAAACGTATTTATCAGTACTGTCTGTCTCAAAAAGTAGAATATAAAATAATATGCAGAAATATTTTTTAAGCGTATCAGATCTACTATAGTTACAATTATAACTAATGTTTCTTCCTATCATAAAATTTCTATACATGCAATGTGTTTGCAATAATACGTTCATTTTCCAAGTAAAGTTGCTTGAGCTACTCACTCTATCTGGGATAGATTATGATGACCGCACATTTTATAAAATGAAATCTGTGTCAGTAAAAAATATGCATTTTACACTAGTATGGGTCGTATATGACCCGAAGGTCTTTAGTGTGTAGTTTCTTGTAGCCGTCAAAATTGTTTAATTATACGCTTATTTTTATCACAGAAATTTGTTGTTTTAAGAAAAAACAATGTCTAAAAGTTTCAGAAAATTATCTCTAAAAGCACAGTCATAATTCATCTATATCGAACACTATGGGTCACTATAGACCCGAGGACTGTGTGTGCAAGGGTTAAGAAAATATATTACTCGAGCCAAGAAAATATTTTACCGGGACAAATGAATATTACTCGAGCTAATGAAATATTTAATTGCGACTATTCAACAAAACGTATACTTGATTCATTTTAGGTACCGAATCTCTTTCTCAGTATAAGAGTAAAAGTCGAAATTAAGCTCATTTCGATGAAAAATTTCGTCCGAGGAGTTATTTCTGGAGTTTATTATTCGCATCCCAAATTTTGTAAAACCATACTACCCCGTAAATTCTGCGCGGCCAGAAGTAACGAGATACAAAAGTATCTCTCTCTCCCGCGGTGTCGTCGCGATAAACACCTCCGTCGCATCTGTAATTGCGGATCACCCGCAGCTACATAATCCGATATTCAATGTCCGCGCGCGAGAAATCGCAGTTAATCGCGCCGCGCGTTCGACCAACGACGCGGGGTGGAAGAAACGGCCCCGGTGGGTATCCGATTCCATCGCGGTGGGTTCGTCGCGACGCGCCGGCCATCGTAAATTGCTGCGAATTAACGAGAAACGTAACGGCCGCTCGCGCCGGAGTGTCGAAGAGAGCGGGAGAGCCGCTTATGAGCGGAGAGGCGAGGTAAACCGGGTGAAATAGGGGTACGCGCGCGGGGCCGCGCGCGGCAAACGGCGAACCGACGAACGCAACCGGAGCGACTGACGTTTACAATCGGTGTGGCCGATGGGCGCTGCAGCGCCGTCCGCACGCACACGCGTCTTTTTCACTCGGGTGACATAAAGCGAATGGTTTATCGCGCGATCGTAACATAAAGTGAAGTTTCTTGTAGCCCCGCCGCGGTAAAGCATTAGCCGGCAATAAGATACGTTTATTAGTTACTTTATGGAGAGTTAGATGATTATAAAACAAGCCGTAAACGCGCGCTCCGCTTGGGCGCGACGGCGCGTTCAACCCTCGCGCGCGCGCTGCGGCAACTGCCTCGACGTTTCGCTCGACGCTGCGTGCGGTCCTTTATGGGTCTCGCGGCGGCTACAAAATCGTCAACGCCTTCGTATTTAGACGTCCCCCGTGCGATAGTGCATCATCAAATGCGCGCCGACTCTCTCGCGTGTCTTCACCCGCGCGTGGATCGTGGTTGAAAATATTCCGTTGGCACGGCGTGAAACGGTCGGGATGTTTTGGAAAACTGAGAAAATTGTTAGGGAATTTGTTGTGGAAATTTTAGTAACTCTTTTGTCGTATCGTATAGATATCATTAAGGGATAATGTGGTATCGGTCATTTTATGTGGAAAGGAGATATTTTTCTTTTACGTACATCGTTGATATCTATGTATTTCCTTTGAGATATGAGCCTATATCTGTACCTCAGAGCCAAACTATGTCAAGTCCATTTTTGCCGAAAATGGGTTTTATATGTTGTTATACTAAACATTCCATAAAGTATTTTAAACTCAATTATCTCAAAACTACCTTTTTGGACTTAACATAGTTCGGCTCTGAGAGGTACAGATATAATAACCGTGCTTTTCGTAATCAGCGTGAAAAAAGAAAAATACAAGATAGCGAGGTTCAGCGATCGATTTCCGAGATGTGGGTTTTTTCAAAAAATTGAAAAAATGTCGGGGGGTATTTTTTGTCGATAATCGAAATTTCTGAAATCAAGCTCTCGACTATCCTAGTCGACGTAACATTTTCCGCTTATTCCGAAGATCACACATTTATTTAACAAATTTTAAAGGAAGGATGCTTTTTACAGGCGTACAAGAGGGTGCGTATTTTTTATGCTGATTCCAAAAGACACACATTTATTGAGCAAATCTTTTTAAACAAAACTCGGAAATATCGATGACTTTTTGGGAGAAACAAAATTTATTCTATGTCAAATTATTAATATTTTCTATTTTCAGCGAGATATTGATCTAACAACCGTGCTCTTTGTAATCGACACAACAAATTATGTAAGATAGAATGATTGAACGATCGACTTCAGTGACACCGATTTTTGGCAAAATCTCCAAGAGGTATAGCGTAGGTATATTAGTTTACGTCAAAAATCCACGCCACACAATTTTACTCCGCGCTCGTCCGCCCGATGCGCACGCGTCGCCGCAGAATTTCCTGACGGTGCGTCACGCGGTTTCGACGTTCCGTGACACGTGTCGACCGCAGCAGCGTCGCTTTGATCACGTCTCGCGACGCGTTCCCGTCGTAATTTCGAGATGAAACGAAGCGCACCGAAGCTGCGTTCGCGCGTCGTACACAGAGCGGACGGTGCGCGCGTGTAGCGCAGCGCGCCGGATATGCACTGCATGTGCCACGCGCGGGCAAAAGGAAGAAAGCGCGCCGTTACACCGCCGCGGGGCATTTGGCGTATATCTACAACTTCCGTGATTCGCGTGAGAGACGGAGCAGCGACAATTCGGACAGCGATATTCACGATTGTTTTCGAACATGTCATCATTTAATTTCTTACGTAGAAACGGTAATCAGATATTCTACAATATTCGAAGAATATTCTATAATTTGTTGGTCTAAATTGGACGAATATTGTTCACGTTGACCGTTATTGAAAAATCGGTGAGATCTTTTTGACCCATGTGTGACCGTTGCGAAACCGCACGGACGCGTGATCACGGAGGGTTAATAAGATTTCTCAATGCGCCGCGAGACTACGCGGCAGAACGTGAGAATCGAACGTTAATAAGATTTTGCAACGACCATGGTGAAGCGCGACTGGCAGCGCGTCGTTCGCTGCCGGGCGGAAGACGATGACGCCGCGTCTGGGTAATTAATGGGACTTAATGACGCAGAACCGTATACGCGTTTCGCGCACACAGCCGCGCCTCCGTCTAGTCGATCGCGTAAGAGGGACAGTCTCTTGAACGATTTCCTAGAGGAGTTGAAGAGTATCGCGCATGAGCTGTCGCGGAGAGATCGAGCGTTCAGACACGTTCGTGATGAATGCTCGTTTAGAGAGAACCGTCGACCTCGACGCTCAGTCTATCAGTCAAACGTAGAAGACGGAAATTAATGGCGAGAGGAAAAATGGATCTCCTCTCTCCGTATGTGCTGTATATGGGACGTGTAAATCTTCGCGGTATAATGGCTTTTGGGTATTCGACGGGTGACTCTGGAATACGTGTGTCTAACGACGGATGGTCGAAAATGATTATGGAACCGTTATTTTGCTTTCAACTTCTCTTATAATAGCGGAGGTAATTGGCTTCTCTCACTAATTTTCGTTATTGTAGATTTGAAAAATTTGAACGCAATTACTTATCCTGTATTTCTTCATTTTTATTTTCGGTTTTATTTAGGCTGGAAAATATTGGAGCATACGTCATCGTATCGTACACCGTTGTGCAAATTAAAATTGAATCAATATATTTTTATTTCATACGTTCCTAACTTTAATAAAATCAAATTTACCACTTATCGTTAGTATGACCATCTCCCACCTTAATTATTGTTTCATTTTCTTCTGGCGTAGAGTTCACATATTTTTTCCTAATTGTCTTCCAGTCTTTCATAATAAAATCGCGCTTGAACAAAATGTTTTAATTCGTTTAATTAATACAAGGGTGTAAATCTATCTCTCTCACACTCGTTGCTTGGTGTCTCTCTCGCTTTTCGATGACGTCATAATACACAATAGCGAGAAATACATTTCCTACATATAACTGCGAATAATTCTTTTCTGGGATAGTTTCTTTTTCGTGTGACATTAAACATGCGCAGAGATTACAAATTGAATTAAAAAATATGAATATCTTTTACGCGAAGACCGAATTGACCGCGTAGAAAGTCAGAGAATCCTTTTCATTTATTTACTGTTTTCGTTCTTTCCTCACGCAGTTATACGCAAACGTAACAGAGAACAAAAATTAGTAGATTTAACTAAATTGGCGATCACGGATGGGGCAACGTTACTTGAATTAAACAACTTGTTCGTAATGATTACAAATTGTCTGACAAAAACAAGCTGTAGTCGAGTCTAGCAAATTATTAGTTCCCGAAACTTGATATACGTTCCCCCGCCCATGACCGCTAATTTAGTCAAATCTAGCGCATTTTTTTCTTAGTGTATACTCGTCGAATAACTGCAGTCGCACACGCGACGCGTAACGATGTCACCCCGTAACCTCGAGGACTATTTCCAGCCGAGCGAGCGCATCGCGCGGCTCGCATCTCGCCTCTCGGTATACAAAGTGGCGCGAGTCGCGTACGCGTCAGACTTGTGTTTATTAGTCGGTCGAGCGAGGAGGGTTGCTCGTCGAGTAGAAGAGTGTCGACGCTGATCCCCCTCGACGGTGCACCGTCACGCGCCTCGAGTTCTATTTTATCCGCGCGCTCTGCACGGCTTGGGCGTTAAAGGCGAGCCCCCCCCCCCCCTCTCGTGTCGCGGAATGCACGGGTGTGAATAAAAGTACAATCTGTACTCGCGGGAGGAAAGCCCGCGTGACGAAATTAACCTCTCGATGCGACGCTCACCCGATATACGAGGCGTGCGCTCTCGCTGCGCACACGCTGGCACTCTCGGCATTGAAACTTCGGCGACACCGAAAGAGAGTTGCCGCCGCTGCTGCTAGGTGGTCCTGGTCTGAAAGCTGTAAGCCGTCTCGAGCGTCGTGGGATGAAGGAGAGCGCGCGCGACGCTCGAAGAAGATTTATATCTCTGACGTATACGGTCCTCTATAAACGTAGATGTGTAATACCTGTTAACGATTTGGGGGAGGGGGCGTACCGTTGGAAATTTCCAAGTAATATCACGCGGAGTTGGGCCAGCTACGGCTAATAAACTTGGGACCTTCCCTAAGGCCCTCACGCGCTATATAAACCTGAAGATTTCTCTGATCCGTTTATTAGCGAATTGTAACGATACCTAATTCTATCCCGCTTCGGGTCCCTAACAATAGCCGGTGCGGATACGTAGTTGATAAATGTAACATTAAATACGGCAAACTAAATATTTTGGTAGGAAAAGAAAGTATCTATATGTTAATTATTTAAATATTTATTTCATTCAAACATTTGCCTCGAAGGATTTAATTGCGCCAAATAAATATTGTAATAGTTGACAAATATTTACATGGTCTAATGAAGCATTTATTCCATCATATTCAAACAAACATTTATTATCTACAAATAAACTATTCTTAAATATTGCAGTAGGTAGTTAATAAATATTTACTTGGTATAATACAGTGTTTATCCCGCCATATTCAAGGAAATATTAATTTATTACACAGTATTTACATTATTCACACGGTATCCCTTTATTTAATACTGTAACTATACCAAACGATTACGCATTCAAATGCGGTCATACTGACGGGTGATTATCTAGTTATCTATGGATTTTTTGCCCATACTGTTATAGAACTTTTTTGTAGGTCGAAATATATTCTACAAAAAAGTGTTCCACTAATTTCGACAAAAACCTCATGGGTTTCGAGATAATCGAAGTTGAATGGCCCTTGAATAAAACACCAGTCGAATTGACTGCCTGCTGTAGCTCTAACATCAATTCATCAATCATTGCCGAGAAAAATGTCTAGATCTCGTCTTTGGATATTTTTCTAGAAGAATGGCGCGCGGAGATGCATCCTATGCATTTGCGACGAGTCAATCTCGATGAAAACCGCCATACGGTAGCTCATCGTCGAAGATCCGCGCGCTTCTCGCGAAACTGTGCATCGATTCGAGAGCCTCTTTCGCGCGCGAGCATAGTGTCGAGTCAGCAGGAGGTCCTGGTCTCTTTCTCGCTTCTCTCTTCACTCTTTCTCTCTCTTCCTCTCTCTCTCTCTCTCTCTCTCTCTCTCTCGCTCTCCTTCCCACTCTCACAGAGCAGTCATAATGGCCCCGCTGCCGGGGCTGGCGTTATTTTCATCGACATCCATCTTCGTGAGGTGCAGCCGCCGCCAGAGCCGAGCTTCCTGACAGAGACTGATGTTCCGCGCTCGCACATGCACACACACGCACGCGCGCACACACACGGCCGGGCGGACACGAAGGCGCGTACACACCTATGCGGCCGATATTGGTGTCGCACACAATCCACCAAGTTAGACATCAAGAGTATAGACGTCACCTGATTTATCACTCGGCGCTCAATCATGAAATGAGCCGCCATATTGCGCCGGCTGACAGTGCAGACTCGGCCGCGGTAATGCATGGGGTCTGATCCGCTCAAGTAAGCGCACACCCATTAGTCATCTCATCTCGACGCTGTCAAATTTCGAACTATTATCGCCTCGCGCCGAAAAGTCTGCGAACTTTGGATCATCATCATCATCGTCGTCGTCGTCGTTAGAAAATATAATCGGGAGTAGAGCGTAAGCTCGAAGTAAGCTCGTGGATCGAAATTCCATCGAGGTGTCGAGTAATGATGTGAATAATTTAACGAGGGTGAGAGAAAATTAATTATTCCTAATTAAACCATTTCCATCCAACGCTTCAATTTACCCTACAAAATTTCATGCCGATCCCAGGGCGAGTCCTTGGTATTCGGTCACCCTGTATATATTGAATGTCTATATAATTTCGTGCCGACTCGGTCGACTGCGAAGGGGAAACTCGCGCGCCGCACTAAGGGCGGGGAAGCGAGAAAGCGATGCACGAAGGCCGGACGTTAAGGATGAATAATAGGGCCGATGATAAGTCGATCTGTCAGAGGTGTAATTTATACCTAATTGTTAGACGTGACGGGGAATAAATGGGCAGAGGGCAGCTGTCCGTCCGTTCGCCTTTTGTGGCGCTCCGCTCTCCCACTCGCTCTATTATACCGTCAAAATGGATAAGCCGTGAGAGACATTCGATAGGTGGGTGGCCTTCCTGTTGTGCCCGAAACTGTAACATCATCGTTCGACTAAGGAACGAGAGCGTCCGAGTTTATATCGACGATCGATCTATTTGATCTGTACCAGCGGATCTTTTCGATTGAGATCACCTCGTGGAACCTGTTCCCGATATACTTAAGAGTCGGAGCTATGTAGTCGTCATCCGGTCAGACTTACTTTTACTTTATTTTATAAAATTATGAATTTATTAACTACGTAAATGCGTATCGTTGCATCTTTACGTGCATTTGCTGCAAAGAATAGAAGTGAGTATTGCGAATTAAGGACAGTTTTTGGTCCAGAATTATACGAAATCAGTCATATTTGAGAATTATTTATTATATAAGAAAAGGAAAAAGTCAATTGTATATTTTTGTTTATATATCATATAATATCTATTTAAAATTACAATGCAATTTTTGTACTTTGTACTTTAAAACGAAGTCCGACTTATTTCCACAGCGAGTCTCTGTAACTTCAGCCTTCACAGTGGGACGTCTAATTCCTTGCATGTATGTCTGAAACAAAAAAATGAAATACATTGTTTAAGGGTACATAATTAGTGACGCAGCTAATTACCAATTGCTAAAGAAACAAATTGGTTGGCAAAATTACGAAGCTTCGAAGTTAACGTACTTATTACAAAAACGTATACAGCTAGGCACATTTTGTTTTTAAAATGCAAAAAGCAAATAAGTGTTGAATTATATGCAAGAAACAAATAACACAATTGGCGTTTTATTTTTCTTCCGAATAATTCTCAAGAATGACTCATTTTTTACAATTTCAAACTATAAACTGTCCTTAATTTATAAGAAAGCTATTATAATATACTTAGGAATTACGTCAACAATTTTGAAAAAACTAAAAATCAAATACGCTCGACGATCGAACGGGATAGTTCCGATTCGACGCACGAAAGTAGTCAAATCCGTCTGCAGTCAGACGGCTTCGAGGGAAAAAAAAAAACATAATTACGGATTCCCAGGATTTCCATGCGGTTAAACTCGGGAACGCTGAACGAGGGGCGCGAAGCTTTGTCGGTGGAGTGAAAAATGATGCGCGACTCGGGGGATGTTGTGCGGTCGATTCTCGCGGGATGTCTCGTTCGTATATAGAGGTATAGGTATAAAACTACCCTCCGCGGCTCACACGCGCGGGATCTCTTTTACAGGGAAAGTCCATGGGGTGCGTCCGATGCACCGCTCTCGCCGCAGGCTCGTGTGGAATTTTCGTCATATACGACAGCGAGAGGATTTAGACGATCAAGGGTGGCTGCGAGTGAAAATCACCCTCCGCTCTGAAACTGCAGGGTGCGCCTCTTTGTGCGATCCGCGGCGATTTGTCACTGACAATTATTGCTTCAATGGCGATTCTTCGGACCCGAATGTCGAAATGGACAGTGATCGGTGTTCCTCTCGTGATTTTGAAGAAAAAAAGCCAGCGTAATCCGCGAGTCGACATCGAAGCGTCGCGATTTATTTCGAATCCTCTTACGTCGTCTCCCTTGACGATTCGTCAGGTTTTTTGATCTCCCTTCGAGTACGTCGCCCGTTAATGTGTAAATATTAAATCGCGTTAAGGATATATTAAAAATCCCTCGAGACAAATTCTATCTGTTTATTTCCTAGGTCAGTTCCTTTGTGTGCTGAAAGAACGATCGTACTTCAAAAAATTTTGTTTAAAAATTCAAGTGAAAGTAACTCAAGTAATCATCAAATATATTTGTATCCATCTAAAATGCCATAGAAGATAATAAACTGTCATATCTATAATGTCCTTTTATTTTGAATTTTAGTTTCGATATTTTATACGCGAGCGGCGAGCTAAATTCAGACAGGCTCGCGTTGACCCCGCGGGATTGCCGCGCGGTCTCCCCGCCGTATCATCAATATTCGTCACCGTGCCGCGTGACAACCGGTATGCCCGCCGCTGCGCAGGAGCAACGTCTCTGAATAATTGCGCGGTGTAATTTCTCAAAACGCCGCGTGCCGATCGTTTGTCCGAATGTGGGTCGCGCGCGCGATTTCGACGGCGCGGCGCAGAGCCAGCAAATTTCGCGGTCGATAAATTCATCGCGACGATCGTCGACGCCGGTTTTAGATCGACGATGCCCGTTCGCGATGCACGCGGTTCGTGTATATATATATATAATAATTCGCATCCACTTCCGACTCTCTTGTTCTCTCGCTATTTCCTTTCCATCCTCGAGCGTGCACACCCCGTGGCGGGAATCAGGCGCTCGTCATCCTCGACGACGTGTTATCGACAGCTGCGAAATGAGGAAGCGAACGATCGATCGCGAACAGCGATTCGAAATTCTAAAAACCGCTCGCGCGTGCAGCGAGATATGATCCGAATTCGTTGCTTCCTTCCGCCGCACGGATCTTAGATCGCTGATGAACGTGCAACTGTTTCGTGCAATTTAACAATTGAAGAGGCAAGTGGATGAAGGGGTTATGTAACATTTTTAGAAAAAATGAGATCACTCGGTGGATGAAAATGTTATATCCGAATGTAACTTCTGGTAAATCTTGGATAGCTCTAATTCCATTCAAAACCCAGATATTGCATGAATGAAGGGAGCGTTTAGTATGTTAAACTCCTTGCAGACATTTCCAGGTCTTGATCACATTGGGAATGACGGTAAGGAAGCTTGAATCACTTGACGATTGAACCATTAGATGGCTTTACGGGATCATGCTTATTCTTATTCTTAGGGTCTATGTACAACGAAAGAACACAGAACAGAAATAAGGAACAGCGGTTCACGTATACTAAGCGTGTGTGTAACATTATGTGAAATGTTGTTCCTTATTCCTGTTCGATCCTAAGGATCTATGCACAATGAAGGAACAGGAAACAGGAATAAGAAAGAGCGCTTCACATACGCTACGCATACGTGTGCTTTTAGCGTAGATATGTGTAACGTAAATATCTGAAACGCTGCTCCTTATTCCTGTTCCCTGTTCCTTCCACTGTTCGTATAGACCCTTATTCTTCCAATTGTACGGGGGCCCGAAGAGTAACAAATTTATTCTTGCTCTACTTAAAATTATCCAACGAAACACTCGAATGCGCGAATAAAAAGCACGAAGCGAACCTAGTCTTCAATCGCATCGCAATATGTCCGCCAAAGCTTTAAAATCGGCTCGAAGTGAGAATTACGTCGGACGGATAACCGCGCGCGCCGCGCGCTCAGACAGCCGCGGTACATCCTCGTTAGAGGAGCCGTCGGTTCAAACGCGCGTTTCACATTTTTAACGGCGAATTTCTCTCTCGACAGCCGTCCGGCCGCATTACCGTCTAAAAACAATATAGGACCGTGGTCTGGTTCCCCGCCTCCTCGTCACTGTCCACCTTTTTGCCGCGCGCCGTCATACGAGCTGACGTGCCGTGTTCCTTTCCTGTCGCGGTGGCAGGCTTCGCGTCGCGCCGTTTTCAATATCGGTTACCAACCGGTCGCGGGATCGAAACGGACTAGTCGCAGTCGCGTTCGGATTAGAGCACAAAGGAGAACCACTTTGCTCGTGTGTAGCGTATCACATTTCGCAGTCGATGCGCAGTGCGCTCCGAAAAATTGCATTTCTCCGTTAATCCTACACTGAGAACAAAATTTATTTGACCGAAATAAACGTGCCTTTGGATAGTCCCAAGAGCATATTTATTCGATTTAAATAAATATTGGTTGGACGCAAATATTAGATTATTAAATTAATTAGATGTTATTTGAATCAAATCGATATTCATTTAAATCGAATACATACGCTTTTGGGACTATCCAAAGGCACGTTTATTTCGATCAAGTACATTTTTGCCTCAGTGTACAGCGTTCGCACGGATGGCAATGGTCAATCATGCGTGATGTGATTTCTGAAACCAAATGAGTAAATACAAGTTGAACAAGTTCCTAATTGTTAAAGAAGGAAGTTTATTTTTGATTTACGTTCCATTATCGTTTATTAAGAGATTACCGAGATTTAATAATAAAACGCTAAATCTATTTTACATATTTATTCATTCCTTAATCCTTATTTCAACGTGGGTGACTGGTGTCTGTCGCACGACCACTGTAGGATTAAAAACGACGCGATCCACTGAAAAATACATCTCGGATCCGAGTACACGGATTCATTATTCATCCGCGGCGCATCTTCATTCATCTCATCCGAATTCGCTTTCGCGATTCTGTCTCCAAAAATACCTCGCCGACACTTCCGGGAATACCGGCAAGCCATCCTCCCCGTCGCCGTCGTCTTCGCGCGCGTCCGCGCCGCTGCTCGTTATCGCGATCCGACGCTATCAACGCGATCCCGCCTCGCCGTTGGGATAACGAAGGACGACGGGGAGCCGCGCGCGGCTGAAGTATTAACCGGTAACGGCGTTACGTAAAAACGGATTAAGAGTTCGCGAGGGTCGGCCGTGCGTGCTTTTCGTTTGTCGGCGAGACTCGTCGCGGGGGTTGGCGTGGCGTGGAGAGGGGGGGGGGGGCAGGGCGCGGGGGCCGAGGCAGCCGTCACGTCGGAGCGCCGCAGGGCGACAAACGAGACGCGACGTGGACTGATATATACGGCGGAGGAAGTTAGCACGGCACGGGGTGCGACGGGGACGGGGGCAGATGGCGGGCGTGGTAACGCGGGGGAGACGCGAAGGGGTGAAGAGACATTATCCGCTCACGTCGTCGCAACGTAAATAGAGAAAATGAGAAAACGTCTGTCGGAGTGAGTACGCCTCGCTTCTCTCCGACGGGGCCTGTCACGCCATCGCGATGCCATACGTCACCTCTGCCTACCACCTACCACACTCGCACGACAAATCTCTCGACGGCTCGGCGGCCGTGCGGAGGGCACGAAATTTATGGGATTTAAGCGTCGGAACGGGAGGAAAGAAGAGGAACGACTTCCGAGGGCACCGCGCACGCTTCGCCTTTTCCGAGTCGAAATTCGGAAACTACTCAGATACCTTTTTGATTCGAAATAGAAGCTTTTTCGGTCGTCTTCAATCCCGTTACGCTGACGAAGTACTGAATAACACTGTGCGTACCTCTTGTGGACTTTCGAGGCCCACGTTTCTCGACTTTTACCTCTTATGAGCCTCTACATCCTACGAATTTTAATTATTACGTATATAAATTATCTTGAACCTCTAAGACCTCTTACTCTACTATCAGGAAGTACACGATTCTGATTGACCCGCTTTCGGTGACGGCACTTCGATCGAGTCGAACGTAGCTAAAGAATTCGAGTGAATCTTAGTATTATGCCGTGAAGGCTAAATTTGATTGGTGCTTCATGGCAAAGCGAGAAGATCCGCTCGTACCGTTTAATATTTCCTACGTGGTTTTTTGTTTCTGAAATGATACCACCATGTTCAAAAAATATTTTGCGTTGATTTGGTGGATTAGTAGTGCGTGCGAGGACGTAGTGTGTCTATCTATGATTAAAAAAAGCCAGGGTATTATACGTTCTACCAAAATTTCTTATATCGATACCTTACTTTGAAAACCTCGTAAGTGCAATTTTTGACAGAAATGCCATTTATAGCTTACTGCGTTAAGGTTCAAAATCTGAACACAGTAAGCAATAAATGGCATTTTTGTCAAAAATTGCACTTACGAGGTTTTCAAAGTAAGGTATCGATATAACGAGGAAGCTGATCAAAGGACGATATTCTATGTAGTGCTATGTAGACTCTAGAGTGAATGGAATTGGCCCGAGGGCGCCGTATGTTTCTAGGGTCTATTCACAGCGCTAAGTAGCATATCTTCCCATGATCAAATTCCTCGTAATTACACGGTATATACCTCTTTTCTCCATGTAGGATATGGAGGGTTATTGTATTATAGTTTCTAAGTATGCCCCATTTGGATCGTCTAAGTGGAAGAATTGGAAATACGTGCCACTTTTGAGGTTGTAAATAGGACATAAATTTAACAGAAATAAATCCTCTTTAGATCCTCGTATGTCCTTCTGAATGATAGGATCTTAATGTTTGAAATAGATTCCGAATTTCGATTCGGGTTCATGACGAGGTCGTTGCGGTATCTGTAACTTAATCCGTCCGATCGTAGGAAGGACCTTTCATAAAATTTTAATTCTCGAAGATGTAGTCGGATATTGATTGAAGAAGGACCGTTATCGGAAAGCCCGATTACATTGTTGGAGTAATCTTTGACCGTACCGTAACATTTCGGCTTTTGTTCGTTTCGATGAATCGCAAATTTTTCGGTAGTGAGTTTAACCAGAATCGATTACTAATTCTCATTTAGCGACCCCTTCCTCTATTGCAAAATTTTCCCTCGGCGAGCCTCCCCACTCCGAGACTAGATTTAAGGTTCGGTTTTGGATTCTAGTCGGTAGTTTATTATCGGTCCTCCGAGGAGAAACGTCTTTCCTGACTATTAGCGATCGGGTGAGCAAAGTTTCGAATTTACACCTTCGTTAATGGTTCGCTTGAGTGTGACTTGGCATAAATCTTCGAGTGTGTACCACGACAGATATAAAACTTTTCGTCTACGACCCTCTGTTTCTATTGCGGAAGATTCGCGAGTAACAGTCGTCGCGAGTGGATATATTATACGTAATGGGCGACTCCCGCGTGTGACTCTGTGAAATATTTGACGCGTCTGGCACTCGAGAATGGGTTCGCAAGTGGCACTCAAAATTCTGCTACTTTGCCAAGTAAGATACTCGCGTCCGCGATCCTCTTTTCTCGGTTGTTACAGTTCGGGAAAAATGTGCTTGCCCTCGATTGTACGTGATGCAGGAAACGATTAAATACACTGTAAACAAATTTGTATTTCTATATACTTTTATATGAAGCTTTTTTCTCCAATACGTGATTATGAAAATTAATATACGCCGTAATTAAGAAAACTAATATATTTTCTAGTGAAATTTCTCTTACAAACTTCATAAATGGAGTACATTAATTTTCATAACGTATTGGATAAAAGCTTTGTATACAATTATATTAAATTTAATACAAATTTTTTGTAACAGTGCACTCTATCCTAACCAATAATATAAAATGAGAGAGACATTAATTATAATTATAACATTCAATCTATCATTCGCGTATACTCGAGTCTCTCTATCGTCGATAAGACAGAAATTCCTCCGAACCCGAAACCCATTAACGAAGGTGCCGTCCGGCGCGAAATCCTTCGCGTCAAAGCTTTCCGCTTTCGGATCCCATTGCCAGTGACACGTCGAGGATCGATGCCGAGTAGGAAACGATCGGTTTATCCGTCGTCGAACGCGCCGTCGGACGGGAGCGCAGCTGCCATTCGACTTTCCGTCCCCGAGCACCACCCCCTCCACACCCTGCCGCGTGCATCGGACCGAGCCGAACCACATCCCCGTCCGCGAAAGCCCCACAGGGTGTACGGATTGAATTAGCGGGGTTGCCCGTGGCCGGGGAAGCGTGGCTGGTGCCGCGGCTACGGGGTGGGGGGAGTCACCTCTAATCCTTGTGACCCGACAACACTGCCTGCCGCAGGATCGTGCCCGGAAGGTTCTTCGGGCCGCCACCAGGAGTGGCGACGGCGTTTGCTCGATAACTCGGGGTAAGTAGGACATCAATCACCGTCTGACACTTCGCGCTAAGTAATGAGCACACCGCGACTTACGACACGACCGCGCCGCACGCCAACCCCCTTAATATCTACCTCGCGCGGCCTCGCGTAAATCACCTGTTCGGACCTAACTATTTCCCGGCTGAAGCCTGACGTTCGCACGTGTAAGTTTATAGGGCTGAGATTGCGATGGAGGGAGTTTTCGGCATATAGATTACGCGCATTGATACGAAAAATAGGACTGTATACAGATATTTGGTAGATTTCCAGGAATCGAAATCTCTGGAATAAAGCTTTCGATCGCCCTATCCAATGTATTTTTTCACGCTTATTCCGAAAATCATAGATTTATTGAAGAAATGTCAAATAGAAATATCGACGATTTGAAAGAGAAAAAAAGTTATAGTCCACATCATATTGCGGGAATTTTATGTTTCCTTTGACGAAAAATAGGACTGTATACAGATATTTGGGTATTTGGGATAACATAGGTCTGATAACCATGCTTTTTATAATTAACGCGAAAGAAATACATAAGATAGGATGGTCGAACGATCGATTCCACAAATTCGGATTTTTGGTAAAATGGCAGTGTAGATTTTTTAATTTCCCGCAAAAATCGGAATCTCTGGAATCGTGTTCTCGACCATCCTATTCTGGTTTTCTAAAAATGAAAATTGTCTTATTTATAAATCGCTAGTATTTTGTATTTCCCATGATGTATGGGTCTGATAACTTTTCACAATCAGCACGAAGAAATACATCGAATATGATAACTTCAAAGATTTCGATGTTTAGTAAAATGGCAAGGAATACATTTTTTTTAATTTTCCGCAGAAATTGAAATCTATGGAATCGATCTCTCGACCACCCTATCCGATGTATTTTTGCACGCTGATTCCGAAAATGGCAGATATATTGATGATATTTCAAAGGAAATATAAGATATCGGTGATTTCATGTACCAGAAAATTACCTTTTTCACGGAAAATCATCGATATTTCGGTCTTCCTTTGATATATCCTCATTATAACTATCATTTTCGTAATCAGCGCGAAAAAATACATAAGATAGGATGGTCGAGAGTTTGATTCCAGAGATTTCGATTTTTGTCAAAATCTTAAGGCATATACCCAACATTTTTTCAATTTTTCGCGAAAATTGAAATCTCTGAAATCGATCTCTCGACTACCCTATCCGATGTATTTTTACGCTGATTCCGAAAATGGCAGATATATTGACGATATCTTAAAGGAAATATAAGATATCGGTGATTTCATGTACCAGAAAATTACCTTTTTCACGGAAAATCATCGATATTTCGGTCTTCCTTTGAGATATCCTCATTATAACTATCATTTTCGTAATCAGCGCGAAAAAATACATAAGATAGGATGGTCGAGAGTTTGATTCCAGAGATTTCGATTTTTGTCAAAATCTTAAGGCATATACCCAACATTTTTTCAATTTTTCGCGAAAATTGAAATCTCTGAAATCGATCTCTCGACTACCCTATCCGATGTATTTTTTCACGCTGATTCCGAAAATGGCAGATATATTGACGATATCTTAAAGGAAATATAAGATATCGGTGATTTCATGTACCAGAAAATTCTTTTTTTGACGGAAAATCATCGATATCTCGGTCTTCCTTTGAGATATCCTCATTATAACTATCATTTTCGTAATCAGCGCGAAAAAATACATAAGATAGGATAGTCGAGAGTTTGATTCCAGAGATTTCGATTTTTGTCAAAATCTTAAGGCATATACCCAACATTTTTTCAATTTTTCGCGAAAATTGAAATCTCTGAAATCGATCTCTCGACTACCCTATCCGATGTATTTTTTCACGCTGATTCCGAAAATGGCAGATATATTGACGATATCTCAAAGGAAATATAAGATATCGGTGATTTCATGTACCAGAAAATTCTTTTTTTGACGGAAAATCATCGATATTTCGGTCTTCCTTTGAGATATCCTCAATGTATCTATAATTTTCGTAATCAGCGCGAAAAAATATATAAGATAGGATGGTCGAGAGTTCGATTCCAGAGATTTCGATTTTTGTCAAAATCTTAAGGCATTTACTCAATATTTCTTCAATTCCTCGCGAAAATTAAAATCTCTGGAATCGATCTTTCGACAACCCTATCCGATGTATTTTTTCACGCTGATTCCGAAAATCATGGTTATCAGGTCCATATCTCAAAGGAAATGTGAGATATCAGCGATTTTATGTTCGGAAAAATTACTTTTTCATAAAAGAGTTATGGATATCTCGGTGTTCCTTTGAGATTTCCTCAATATATTAATGATTTTCGTAATCAACGCGAAAAAATACACAAGATAGAATTGTCGAGAGTTGGATTCCAGATATATCGATTTTTTTCAAAATCTTAAGCGCTGATCCCAAAAATCATGCACTTATTGAGGAAATCTTAAAGAATCGCCGAGATATCGATGATTTTCCATGAAAAAAAATGTTCTCATACATAAAATCGTTAATATTTGATATTTCCTTTGAGTTATAGTCAATATATAGGATATATATATATGTCAATAAGTGCATGATTTTTAGAATCAACGTTTAAGATTTTGACAAGAATCGAAATCTCTGGAATCAGTAGAAATGCTTGTTTACTTAAAATAGCCAGGAGGTTCAATTTAAGTACCGGTTCACTATAGGCAACTCTCCCCTATATGGGTCTGATAACTGTGCTTTCCGTAATTGGCACGAAAAAATACATAGTATAGGATGGTTGAGCGATCGATCCCAGAAATGTTAACTTCCAGCAAAATATATGTCTTGGGGTTTGAGAGCCTTTCTGTTACGAATTAAATATTTCTTTCTGAATCAATTCAATATTGTCTCATCGATGTGAAAAATAACGATCCCAAATACTGCTACACAAAAATGTACAAATACTCGTACGCGATATTTGACAAACTCTCCGCACGAATATCATGTGCACCGATATCCACTCGACGTGATAATCACACTTCATCCTCTACGCTGACGGGTCCGGACATACAGGTGCGGCTCTAACAGAACCGCATACAATACACACATTCACGATTAACAATGCGACTGTAGTGTTTCAATTCCGTCTTTTCGACGCCATTCACACCCCATCGGTCGCCACTCAGAATGACGCGGTATCAGACGACACTCCGACGGCTATTATTCCGTCGACAGTAACGCGCGGAATAGACAGGGGTTCCCGACCCTTTCGGCTGTATCTTTTACGTCCCACCCCGTCGACGCTGTGTTTTAACGGCACGCGCTGTCCCGCGATAATTAGTCCGCGCGTACGTACATCCAAATCCTCATTAATGCAATCGCTCCTTCTCCGGACAGAGCCGACATATGCATATCAAAGGGGCCTTCGCATCAAGGCAGACGGCTACCGTAATCTCAAATGATT
The DNA here is from genome assembly GCA_963678675.1 of Xiphydria camelus. Taxonomy (NCBI): domain Eukaryota; kingdom Metazoa; phylum Arthropoda; class Insecta; order Hymenoptera; family Xiphydriidae; genus Xiphydria; species Xiphydria camelus. The sequence goes on along the minus strand of OY783197.1, from coordinate 23,920,403 downwards.
ACGGTTATGAACTGCTGTTGCGGGGTTAGGGCGCGCACCCCTAGCCCCGTATAGCAGTGTTCCGAGCGAGGCGGCTATCGTCGGATCGTAAATGGCGCGAGGATAACTGCCAGTGAGGCGGCGGATACAAGCGCCGGTGATTAACGCGAGGTCTTCCCGCAACTCGCTAAATGGGACGGGGGAGAGGGTGTCTATTACGATATAATGGATACAGGTCGGCGCAAAATTTGAGAGATGCTTTTAGACGCCACTGCGGTAGGCTTGTCACTGGAATTCACTGTAAAAATTACTATTCCTTTTTCTCCGTGTTCCATTGTCTCGAAAATTTTAGTTGCAAGAGCGAAGAGCACACTGTAAAAAAGATTTTGTATTTTTAATATACTTTTGTATAAAGCTTTTTTCTAATATGTATCTATGAAAATTAATATATTTCCTTATGAAATTTTCCTTATAAATTTCATGGCGAAATATATTAATTTTTATCATCACGTATTGGATGAAAGTATTATGTATAATTATATTCAATTTAATAGAAATTTTTTTACGGTTCAAATACATACATAAGGTGTTTGCTCCTAAGCTCCGAGAATGGGTGGAGCCTATTTCAAATTTGCCACATACGTGGACCAATAGTGGCTTGATTAACCTTCCATGCTATCATTGCGTCCATCCATTAATTGGAAACCAAACTATAAATTTCGAGACGCCGAAATTATCGGCGTCCAACCGCGTTTTAGAGAATCAACATAACCAAGAGTTGTTACCTGTTCGATGAAGTTAAGTTCAGAAAAATATAATTACGTATCCGACACCAAATTGACAACTAACTTCTTCCAGTTCCATAGAAGAAGGGAATACGAATTAATTTTGCATACTCTTGTAGGTATACGCGGTAATAGTGCGATAACGTGGCAAGTGACACCACTTTCAATAAAAACGCGTTCACACCACTCTACCTCCAGAATAATATAGAAATGGGTGTTCCTACGCATTCTAATGTCTAGAATTAATTTGTATTCCCTCCTTCTGCACGATTAGAAAAAGTTACTCGTCAATTTGGCGTCAGATATGTGATTTCACTTAACTGAACTGAACGTTACTTTACAGATTACGATTTTCTGTTACATTGACAATAAGTAACTTGATAAGTAACTCAATAACTTGATCTTACTCGTCTAACAACATTTCTATAGATATATCCGATCGGTAGAAAACGATTGCAACGATCTGACGCGTCTACATTTAAGAACGCAGATGCCCGTATATCCGCATATACTTAAACTTTCATAAATTACACTCAACGATACGAGAATAAAGTACGATTACGAACGCCGCGCCACAAACGACGAGGATTTAGGCGTTTGACGACCGCAGGAACGCGTATACTTTTTCGTTAACCGGATTCTCCCGCGGAGGCGTAAAAATAAAGTGACAGTTTATGGTCGCAGGTGCTATCGAGTCGTACATGGATTTTCCGTGGATAATTATCGCGCTCGCTCGCCTCTCGCGGCGCGGGCCGTTATACGCCCGGGGTCGGAAGACGTTGTAACTTTGAAGTGCGTTGTACGGCATCCGGTCGCGGTATATACGGGTTGTGAAAATGCGGGTCACCGTTATCTCGACGACGTAGGCACCTAGGGGCCGATCTGACGCGTTAACACCCCCGTAAATACTCCGCTTTGCATCCGAATGTCCTATTACCGCTTAAATAATATTTATGCTAATGGCCGAATAAAAATTCATTTAGTGAAAGGAGACTCTCTCGTTCCGGTCGCTCGGGGTAATACCTACTAATTTGCGTCGTAAATGAAATCGTAAAGTCGACGTCCTCCCGAGTCGACGGATACGTGTTCCGGGTTAGAGCTGCCGCGGCACATGCACGTCGAAGCTTTGTAAAATGCAAATTTATGACGGATATATACGCCGGATGAAACTGCGCTACGGATTAAAGCGAACGCCGGTAATCGCGGTCGGTTAGCGAGTTGATTTAGAAGCGACTTTCTCGCGTTCGGACGTTTTGCCGCCACGTTCGTTTCTCTCGACCGGGCGACGTCCAGGTGAATTATTTAATCCTGGAAATCTAATTTTGACGATATCTATTTCGCGATTGGGATATTCAAGCGCCGCGCGGATACAAAAATTTGGTCAATTTAATCCAAATCTTTTGGAGACAATAACCAAACTGTTTGGTGAAATATGGATCTTCCACCTGTTTGGTTAAACTGACCACTTTTTGGTTAGAATAATTATTGAACGTTTGGTTGGAATAATGAAACATTTGGTTCAACTGACCAGTATTTTGCTTAGAATAATTGAACGCGTTTAACTGGATGTTTTGTCATTTTAATATAATTACTTCTCTCAGTGCATTGACACTCAAAATTCGCAACTCGAAACGTTATCGGGATATCATTTCGAGTTATATTTACCGAGAACGAAAATTAGCCTCGATCTAATCGAATCATCCGAACAAGGGCGACCTGCAGTGAGAGCAGGAACCAATCTACCGGCTGCAGTCGAGAGAGGCCCCCGGGTTTCGATTGCGCGTCGCGTACCTAAAGAGTCCGCCACTTATAGGCTGAAGTAATATATCGAACAGATCGCGCGTGACGCGAGCCATGATTGACGACTGTCATTTCCTGCGACACGAAACGATGGCGGCGACGCTCGTGCAGCACACCTACCCAACGCGCACAGTTTAGTCGGGAAGCAGTGGAGGCTATAAACGTAAACACGCCGTCGGGTTCCACGCACCCCCCTCGGGCCCGTAAATCATACGGCACTGCCGCGGCGCAATGCCCTCGCGGAGGCTTATTGCGCATTAAAGGGTTCGCGGCATTACGTGTCCGGTGTACCGTGACACGTAGCATTCTTGATTTACATCTTTTGACCGGTGCGAAAGTACGCCGTGACACGAGAAATGCCCCCCCCCCCCTCCCCTCCACCGGTCGTCCGGAAAATAATTACTGCGTCGGAGCCAGAGCGTTGCGACTAAAAGCCCGGCCGTTAGTGGATTAAGCGGGGAAACGTCCGTTCCGCTCGGCACTGCGCAGTTTCGCGAAACCTTCGCAACCGCAGCTTCGCCGCGCGCTATCCAATTACATCCCCGCGGAGGGACTTCCCTCTGTTGGGGAATATAAAATTGTTTAACGTCCGACCAAAGCGAATTGTTACCACTTCGCGTCGCGATGCGAGGAACGAAATTAATCGAGAACCGTGGGATTTGCAGGTTCAGGTCATTTCTTTTGCGGTATAATTTTTATCGTCTTCTTTTATTCTACAATTGATTCAATTCTATAGAGGAGTGCAGTGAGAAACTCCGCGGTGTGGACTTATATAGACCACTCTTGATGTTAAATAACAATGGCATGAGACTGACAGCACTGTCCTCTAGGTTGCACTAACTGCATCGATTGCATCTCCATTGCATCTTCGGATAATTTAACGGTACTTTCGAGAGGCATTCTCGAGAAAAAAACGCGCGAGGGCGTCATTAACCCATTCACGGCCGTGTTCCAATACGATAAAACGCGCGGATATATAAATAGCTCGGGATCTTTTCTAGAGACCAAGCCGAGAATTCAAATATTCACATTACATGTGCAATATTACATGTGCAGAAAATATTAGCAGGCTTGATAGTATGTCCCCTATTCCCCTTAAAGGGCCTTTATTCCCCTATTTTTTTTAGGTTTCCCCTTTTTCATCTTAATATTCACGATTTTCCCCTATAATTCGATATTTTTCCCCGAAAACCACCTATTATTCATCTTCTCAGTTGAGTTTGTCTATACTTTGCGTGCCGCAAAGTTACCATTCAGTCCAACACAGAGGAACCGCACAACGAATCACTCTTCCCTCCCCCCCTAAGCCCCGAGCGAACAATATAATAACTCCCCGGCATTACGGAATTTCGATAAAATCTTTCTCTCCTCTGTCATTAATCCGGTCCGGGAAAAAGCTCTTATCTAGGACGACGATCGACGGCGCCGGGAATAATTACACGGCATTCCACGAATCGCGCGGCTGCGAATCGGGAGGCGAGGCTCGAGTGCCTCGACGACGAGACACTATCGCGACGTCGCGCCACGTGCTATTTCTTCACCCGCCCTTATCACCGATTCCATCGCAATCGACCAAATGGACTCGGAATAGAAGTTGTCGAACGCGTCGCGAACGACGAGGAAGGAGAATCGCGACGAGCGATGCACGCGCGCGTGCTACGATCTCGTTATCCGACTCGAAAAGCGCGTTTATGCGTGCTCGACGAGAGAAGAGCGAAGGGGATCGCGCGGTCAGGCGCCACAGATGACGCTGCCGAATGACGAGCGCCCGGTGCCGCGTCGCCGTGATAATGACATTTGCCACGGTTAGACGCGGGGGTAATGAGCTTCCCGGTGACACGGACGAGACAAACTCGACAAGTGATCCCTTCCCCCTTTCCGCCAGTCTGTCATTAAGCGTCATTTATTTGTCGTTAGGGGCGGTCGCGTGTTTTTTTTTCTTCCGTGGAAGCGACGAGTCGGCGAACTCTCCTTTCAAAATTCAATTTCGGGCGGGTTTCCCGCGCGGTCGTTTGGCTAATCCGGGGAGATCCGGAGGGTTACTCAGTTATATCTATTTATTTGTGAAATGCGGCGTTGCGAACGATTACCGGATCTCGACTCGTAACACGAGATTATTAGTAGATTTATTTCCGGTTTCTCATGCGGCGAATATCTTAAGCCTCGTTTCCGTAAGGATCTGAATTATCGGTCGTGTCATACGACAAGTCGGCAATTCAACTTGTTGGCAAAATTATTTCGCGAAGATTTGAAATAAAATAGAAGTGCACATATTTCCTTTTCAATGCTGAATAGGAAATGCATAGTACGATTCTTCAGTTGTTTCCGCAACGACAAATGAAAGCCGATAAGACATTTTGGACTGGATTTCGACGCCGACACCGACTTATTGCCAACCGACATGTCGGCCGACGAGTCGGATCCTTACGGATACGGAGCTTTATTCATATTATAATACCGAAAACGCGAATTAAAAACGCACTGCTTGTGAACACTGTGCGATCTACAAATCGCACCACTTATTCGATCGATTTATTTCATCATTATACAGGGTATTTTGCTCGGGATAGTCATGGCGGGTATGGCCTAATTTGCCTATACTTCTCCCGCCGATCAATGGTAGATTGACGGTATAGGTATTGACCGACAGTCACAATTTAACCGTTAGTCAATACTTATGCCGTCAATCCGTTATCGGTCGTCCGGACAAGTATGGGCAAATTAGGCCACGCCTGCCATGACTATCCTGAGCGGAACACCCCGTATATCCTCGTCGTTCGTCCCCAGGACTACCATACATATGTATACGAAAAGTGGACACGAAATCAATGTAGCTGGAAACCGGAAACGCATCGGAGGTGAAAAAACTGTCTGCGCGGGGTGAACGCCTGCGTAAGTTACGACACTGAACGTTTTATGTTTCATCGCCACGGGGCCGGTGATATTGATATCGATGATGCACGGCCGCCCCTATCCGCGCCGTGAGGTAGCGGCGCTAAAGGGGTGAGAGAGGTGGTAACGAAGAGCGAGTAGGGGCGAGGCAGGAGGAGGACAGGGATGTAATATCGTCCCTGCGTTTTACGATCTCTCCCCGTTTCCTACTTCGGCAGAAATGCGTTGTTACAGGACGTTTTACGCGTTGAATATCTCGGGGCTCGTCGATACGCACACATCTGCGTCGCGCGCATGTAATGCGGGGCCTATAAAATACATATATGGCTTCGCGCGTGCCAATCGTCCGACGTTACACCTCACTCGCTCGTGACGACGTCGTTTCCGTTAGAAATTTACGAGGTAGACAGTCGGTATTCGCAAATCGTTCAGGCAGTTCCATCTAATTCGACGTCGACGAGGGCGAAAATTAACTTTCGCGCTATGTTGTTTCTTCTTTCATCGGCTGAAAATTAACACCTTTCATTTGGTAGAGTTTATCGCTCGGAATTACCTTTCGTTCCACCCCTTAAAAAAAAAAGAGTTCGACCAGTCGAGAGTCGAAAAATAATTCCCCGCTGATGTCTTCTTTTGGAGCGGCCTGTACATCCAGCCGCGCACACCTGAAGTAACCGCAGAGCCCACGAAAGAGCCCCGTGGAAACGCAAACGCGTTTATCGCCTCGACAAGGAGAATCGGAATAACCGTAAGATTTACGACGGCTGTAAAGTTAACCCTTTCGCGGTTATCTCGACTGCTTCCCGGTCGCCGACGAGAGAAAAGTGCTTCGGAGCCCACGAGGCGATTCGTCACGAACGGACGGCGGGGAGGATCGTTACGACGCGTGACGCGAGTGAGGAGAGACCGTTGCGGCGGTGGGGGCTTGAAAAATGGTGCTTGTATAGTGAGTATCATGATTCGGTATAAAAAAGAAAAAGAAGTGAGGTATTTTAGTACCGTACTATTGACATGGAGCTGTACGATGTGGAGTTAAGGAAACCGAGTAGTTGCTGAGCAGCCTAGGTGCGATCCGGCGTGCTGTTGGTTTTTGGCGATGCTCAAAGGCGCCTCGTCCCAAACTGCACGCTTCATGTATAAACACTAAATTATCTCGGATCATACTCGGCAAACGGTATATTTCGGCGAAAGCGGCAAACGCGCTCGGAGTCCCGCACCTTTCCCGGAAATTTTAATCGATACCGCGCTATATACGTGGAATACTAAATCCGTCTTGTAAATTAGAGAATGACGAATTCAATAGATGACCGATCGGGGAGACCTGATCCCTGACTAATAAAGCGATCCGTTGGATACCTGGACTTATTGTTCGAGGTCCGCTCGAGCATTCTTCGAGGTCCGCCCGAGCATTGTCCGAGGTCCGTCCGATCGTCTTTAGATAATCCTCTCGAGCGTCGCTCGAGCTCAGCTCGAGCTCAGCTCGAGCGTCGTCCGAGATTCGCTCGAGCGTAGCTCGAGCTCAGCTCGAGTGTCGATCGAGCTAATCTCGGACGACGCTCGAGCTAAGCTCGAGCGTCGGTCGATATCCGCTCGAGCGGTCGATCCGCATTCGGAGCTAGACCGATCTACACCGATCTAGACCGATCGACACCGATCTAGACCGATCGACACCGGTCTAGACCGATCGATACCGGTCTAGACCGATCGACACCGATCGAAACCGATCTAGACCGATCGACACCGATCTAGACCGATCGACACCGATCTAGACCGATCGACACCGATCTAGACCGATCGACACCGGTCTAGACCGATCGATACCGGTCTAGACCGATCGACACCGATCTAGACCGATCGAAACCGATCTAGACCGATCGACACCGATCTAGACCGATCGACACCGATCTAGACCGATCGACACCGATCTAGACCGATCGACACCGATCTAGACCGATCGACACCGATCTAGACCGATCGACACCGATCTACACCGATCAATTTTTACTTAATTCAATTGGACCATCGATTTTGAGACAGAGCGTGAGATTTCGTGAATTAATTGTAGCACAGGCATTTAGACCGTCAGCAGATAGTGACAGATTCTGGTGCCCCATTTTCGCATACATGCCTCGAAGAGGGTTGAAAGGTACTTCGATGCTGAGTTGAATAAAGCGAAATTTACGAATGGACCCTGGGGATAACATATAAAAAATTCGATTTTTCTTAACAGCGCGCGCTCGGCGTTGCATGCGATTTCAAATCAGAGTATAGGAAAGAGCGCAGGTATACTCGTAGGTAAGAGACCGAATTCATGTACACAATAGCTCGGGGTCCCAAACCTTCCTTGGAAGGTAATTTCCGGAGAATTCGTAACCAGCCATCTCTTGTAGTGACCGCGCTGGAGGAAATTTTATTAATCAACAGGCCCCCGGCACAGGTAGCGATTTCTCATTCAAATTTGTGTGCGTAGCGGAAAGCGGCCGGCCGACTGAACGTGCATAGGTACCTTAACTTTGTGTGTGCGGCCGTTCGGCCAGGACTGGCAATGGTGACAATTTCTAGAATTTTTCTGTCAGCACTTTCTTCGATATATTATGTATAATTAATATGATGGCCACGTCCGACACTCAAGTCTTTTGTTATATACATTTAAAATCACTTTTTCTAAATATATGCCAAAAGGCATGCGTGCGAAAATGACGGCAATTAGCATACAACTTTCCTGCAACTTTCCTATGTTGTTAAAATATGAAGGCCACGTCCGACACTCAAGTCTCTTTTGTTATATACACTTAAAATCACTTTTTCTAAATATATACCAAAAGGCATGCGTGCGAAAATGACATCAATTAGTATACCATTTTCCTGCAACTTTCCGATTAAAGTCTTCGTTCCGTCCACATCCGATAGGCATGCCAATTTTATTATAATGTCTAACACATCAATAATAGTCTATAGTTTCAAAGGCATGCATGCGAAAATAACTGAAAAATCGAAAAAAAAATCTGTTAACATTTAAGACTCTAAAATGTACTTATCCATTCGCGACACTCATGCCAATATTTTTTTCGAGTTATTGACGATGTACGTTTCCATACTTCCAACAGGCATGCGTGGGAAAATCACTCGAAATCTCGATTTTTTTTTCGCCCTTATTTCAACCCTTTAGCCACCTGCAACACCCATGCCTTTGGTTTTCCGAAGCCAAGTTCTATCAATTAATCATTTAGCTAACAAGGCGTGCGTGCGAAAATGGGCAACAGGCACCCTTTTATTTCTGTTAAGAAAAATCGAATTTGTTATATGTTATCCCCAGGGTCCATTCGTAAATTTCGCTTTATTCAACTCAGCATCGAAGTACCTTTCAACCCTCTTCGAGGCATGTATGCGAAAATGGGGCACCAGAATCTGTCACTATCTGCTGACGGTCTAAATGCCTGTGCTACAATTAATTCACGAAATCTCACGCTCTGTCTCAAAATCGATGGTCCAATTGAATTAAGTAAAAATTGATCGGTGTAGATCGGTGTAGATCGGTGTCGATCGGTCTAGATCGGTGTCGATCGGTCTAGATCGGTGTCGATCGGTCTAGATCGGTGTCGATCGGTCTAGATCGGTGTCGATCGGTCTAGATCGGTGTCGATCGGTCTAGATCGGTTTCGATCGGTCTAGATCGGTGTCGATCGGTCTAGACCGGTATCGATCGGTCTAGACCGGTGTCGATCGGTCTAGATCGGTGTCGATCGGTCTAGATCGGTGTCGATCGGTCTAGATCGGTTTCGATCGGTGTCGATCGGTCTAGACCGGTATCGATCGGTCTAGACCGGTGTCGATCGGTCTAGATCGGTGTCGATCGGTCTAGATCGGTGTAGATCGGTCTAGCTCCGAATGCGGATCGACCGCTCGAGCGGATATCGACCGACGCTCGAGCTTAGCTCGAGCGTCGTCCGAGATTAGCTCGATCGACACTCGAGCTGAGCTCGAGCTACGCTCGAGCGAATCTCGGACGACGCTCGAGCTGAGCTCGAGCTGAGCTCGAGCGACGCTCGAGAGGATTATCTAAAGACGATCGGACGGACCTCGGACAATGCTCGGGCGGACCTCGAAGAATGCTCGAGCGGACCTCGAACAATAAGGCCAGGTATCCAATGGATCGCTTTATTAGTCAGGGATCAGGTCTCCCCGATCGGTCATCTATTGAATTCGTCATTCTCTAATTTACAAGACGGATTTAGTATTCCACGTATATAGCGCGGTATCGATTAAAATTTCCGGGAAAGGTGCGGGACTCCGAGCGCGTTTGCCGCTTTCGCCGAAATATACCGTTTGCCGAGTATGATCCGAGATAATTTAGTGTTTATACATGAAGCGTGCAGTTTGGGACGAGGCGCCTTTGAGCATCGCCAAAAACCAACAGCACGCCGGATCGCACCCAGGCTGCTCAGCAACTACTCGGTTTCCTTAACTCCACATCGTACAGCTCCATGTCAATAGTACGGTACTAAAATACCTCACTTCTTTTTCTTTCTTATACCGAATCATGATACTCACTATACAAGCACCAAATAATTCGAGTTGGTCCGACAAGAGGATTTTAATGGCTTGACTTTCGCGAGGAATTCCAATGCGAGTTAGACGCGGGTAAATCGGTGATATAGACGTTCTATCGTCGGAACTTTCGCTAAATTTTTACCGCGAGGATAATATTCCTTATCCACCCTTCCCGCTCAGCTACGAGTCTTCACCCTCCGAACTCGCGCGACTCAGACGCTTCGCGCGATGCACGAAAATGTTTTACGAGACTCATAAAACACTCTCGTTTATGGACGTCATATTTTATCGTCGATAACCAACCGACAGGAGATTTAAACCAGATAGCCATGTGTTTGGCTCGGAAATTTATGAGGGACAGATATTAGAGATAGGCGTATCTTAATGAAAGAAGCGCGCATTGCGAACATTCGTGAGGATATTGCTGTCAAACCGAAACAGCTTAAGGTAGTTCTATCACCAGACGAAAGATTGCAGAAAAATATCATTTTTTTGATATAACGTCTACCAAACTAGTATTGATTTATTTAAAAAAAATTGAAGATAGGTTATCGACAATTTTCGCAAGAAAAATTGAATTGAAAATGAGTTCTTTACCATTGGTGCATATGCAGGCATGGGGAAGAAGGGGTCTTATTTTCATATTTCTATGACTTATGTATTGCAGATTTATGACAAAAACTGTTCAATATATTTCTCTGAAACTGTTTAAAAATGTAATATTACAAAATAAAAGGGCCTTAACGGCCAATTGGATGAGGAACGTAATTAAAATTGTAAGCCTCTGAAGAATCTCTCTAATAAAGTATAATTGCCATGCATTCTCTGAACTAAAGAATGAAAGACTAATGTTAAACATGTTTTATTTCTTCGGCTGATCAGTATGCTATCAGTTATGAATAAAAGAAATATATATTTTTTAACTAATTCTCTCGGACCCTTCTTATACACCCACTAAATACGGCCCTATACGCGATAGAACTACCTTAAGGTCGTTAAACGCTTTGCTGTCATTCGCCCAGCGGAACGCCGATTTTTCTAAAACTGCAATTTCGCTTCGAGTTCTTCGATCGAGAGCGAATCATCGTCAGGGGTTGAAGCGGAACGCGTAGCGGAAGTCGTCTGGCGGCGCGTAATGAACCGTCCGCGCTGCTAGCGGCGCGCCAACGTTCTCCACGTCACTCTGCCATCGCGCGCGCGCTCCTTCATTAACCGTCGCTATTAATTGCCCGAGATGACAACGGCGATTAACTGCGGAACAGCTGCGTCGTTCAACGTGGGATCGCGCTCGCAATCTTCTTCTTGGGAGCGAAGAAGGCGCGACCCTTTCTCGGTAGTATCCGGCTCGTGGTTGTACGCGCTCGCCGGCTATACGTAGTGGCTCTCTTGGAGAGGATCTTGATTCTCGTGCCCTTTATTTCAATCGGCATGGTGGTGCGTTTTGTATTTAAATTGACACAATTTAATCGCAGTTTCGTCTCTATCGACGATGATGTCTACATCTACAATTGCCGCGACCTCCGCATGACCCACCATGTACGAGTCAATAGTTTCCCTCGACGCGGGAGCAGTTGGATCAATTAACCGATTCCAGTGGTCAAATGATTTTAACCCCGCCGCGGGGCATTCTCTGCGGTCACGTCGAGGGGAGATATATGTCGAGGAAGAGAAAAATGACATTATTCTCAAAGTAAAGTGGGATCTCACTAGCATTTAGATCTCTCCCCATGTAGGAATTAACGGTTGGACCAGCATTGGGCCAATACGGGAAAACGACACTGGCCCAGTTATCCTAATGATCAGATCGGACCGATACTGGTATTATTAATTGGGTAAAAGTTTATTGCTAACATTGGCATAATATTAAATCCAAAGATTGGTTGATATTAATAATCAATATCGTCCGACATTAAATGTCAATATTGACTGATATTAATAATTAATATTTTCCGATATTAACTGCTAATATTGATTCCGTATTAACTACCGATTTTTTGGTCAGTTTCGGGCTGTGATTGTCGTGTCAAAAAACTACCGATGCATAGGTAGCAGCAATATCAATATAATTTTCGTATAGTCGGTTTACCAATACTGTTGACCTAATTATATCATCGACACTCGGCAATAATGTTACTGTGCCAAGAAGCTGCCGATGGTTGGAACCAATATCGGGACAGCATTGACTCAGTCGTTCTGCTATAATATTGGTCTAATTATTTTGCCGATGTTCGGCAGCAACATCGGCCTGAGATTGGTCCAGTTATTTCACCAGTACAGGGCTATTGGTACAGTTTTTCAATAATGCCAAAACAAATGGGCCGATATTATAGACCACTCATAAGGGGACTTCATTAGATCGCAATGAACCAATATTGGGCCAAATGTGAAACTCAAGTTTTTGCTAGTGCAATCGAGCCAATATCAGCCCGGTGATGTTGTTGGCGAGGTATCGACAATTTCTACATGGGTCATCGAGAGGGCCTTCTCGTGACGTCACACGGCGTCCTTATTCCCCGGCACGCTCCACTCACCAACGCCAGAAATCGATCAAACCTATATCTAAAGCAGCGATACGTTCCTCTGTTCATCTCCCCCCATAGTCGCAGGATGCGTATACATTTTACCTATACACCTATACACACGATAGAAACGCGAAACGTTTTCAAGCGTAGCCTATAAATTTTGCCGACCTTTCAGGAGATTCAGAGCGAAGCGGAAATGAAACGGGTATTATCGGACTGACGATTTCCAAAGTCCCCGGTGAATTATTGCCAAAATCGGAAATTACGGCTATTTCGAACCCACGCGCGGTGACAGCCGTCCCGATGACGGCGCGCGAATCTTCTCGAATTTCGCCCGTAGATCCTCCCTGACGATATAATTCTTCCCCTTTTGCTGCAGCGTCGAGAAACCCATCTCACACAAAGCGCGTACACACATGTATACGTACGTATGTATATCGCACGCGAGACGATTACCGGGAAATGATACCTAATAAGACGCGCGCAATTTCGAATTAAGAAGCATTCATCTAATTACAAAGTGGAAGTCGCGCGATCCCGGTGGTACTAATTATCACGCAACACTGTTTCCCGTCCAATTACATCAATTAAGGAGCGTTTAGTGGCAGCAACGACGCTCGAGTGACGAGGACTCCTCTGGGTGGCTGACGATGACCGAATGTATCCTCCCCCCTCTCCCTCACATTTAGCGCGCCGCTATAGATGGAGTCCGCAGGCGCTCGCGGTTACCCCTTTCCGTGTACCTGCGTACCGTACGCGGCCATCAACCGCGTCGGCACGACACGTTCCCTGTACCCGCTACTCGCAAAAAGCCGCCGTCACAGCTCCGCGGCCGCGCGATGCACGTAATAAAGTCATGAATTACGTATCTTGCGTGCCCGTCACTCGCACGCACACACGACGCTCGCTGCTCACCGACCGTAATTAGCACTTGTTTGGTCAGGTCGCGCGAACGTGCGTGCGTAGGGACGTACGGACCCACCGCCAAAGCTTCGGCTTCTGGGAAAGAGAGAGGCGGGCTTCCATGCCACCCTGCGAATCGTTAACGTCCTCCCCGTCGTATCGCGTGGTCGGGAAAAGGGAGGAATCTTTATTTGCGAACTCTGATTGTGAGGCGAGATCTTTCGGTCGACTCGCCATCGAACTGTAGCTTGGTTGAAGTAATTCATCGATGAGCGCATGCGCTACTCGCTTTACGCGCACTCTTCTGAAAAGGGGCACTTTAAGCACACCACACGTGCTTCGAAAGTCGAGCTTCAGAGACAGGTGTTACAAAATACACTACTTCTTCAATCTTCAATGAAAGATATAATTCCAGAATCAAGCCATGGTTTTCTTCGTGCAAGAAATGTTTTTTTAGCGTTGGAAGAATCTTTTGTCCTAACCTAATCTGTATTCCTAACCTTTTGTCCTAACCTAGAATCTGTATTCCTAACAACTTTTAAGAGCATACGCCCTTGATTGAAAAAATGTTCTATTGACATTAGCATGTATTTTTCTCATTGTCAGTGTACACTGCAATGGCGTCCTCGCTATTTCCTCTTCCATCGAGCGTCAGCGGGAAGCATCGATTCGCCCGTCTTAAAAATACGCCCCTCCCTCCGACGAGTCCGTCGATCCTACTAAACTACATGAGCTCGTCCCGAACAGAAATACTCGTACCTACCTACGCTGACGCAGTGCCAGTCGTAGAAAGACCGCTCTTCGCGCGGCCACACCCGAGACCCGTGTAAGGATATCGGTCGTACGAGGAAGAAACCACGGCACACACACCGCAGCTTCCACATACCGCGCGTACTCGAGTGGCTATTTATTATAAATAGCGCAACTCTCACCGAGAAACAGGAGAAAATGAATGAAACCGCTATTATAGAACCGCCATCGGACGCACGAAGCGGCAGTTTAAGTGCCTCATACCCGACTTACGGCGAGCGATAGGTAAGTACAATACAAGTGCCGTCCTGAGTCACTCGTTACCGCGTCGGACAGCTGCGCGGGACTCCCGATTCGAACGGCCGATGGCGACCGCCCTATATTTGGAGCAGGACGACGTGTTCCCAATATAATCGAGGATGCCTTCCGAATGAGATCAAGCTTCTTTCGCGACAGTCCTCCGTGGCGGCGAGGAGCGAGGCGCGTCGGCACCTTTTGCCCCGCGATGTCCCTTACTTCTTCTCCTCCTCCCGTCGTGGATGGAGCGGCGGGAGGAAGAGAGAAGCGGGATGGCATCTCCTCGCCGGAGCGAGGGGGTCGGCTAGCGAGGACATCAGCGGCTGTACCCGAGGAGGATGGGTGGCGCGTTTCACAGAAGCGCTCGGACGCGCGGTCGTGCCGCGCCGGCTTCCGGACGATCCGCGGGGAACGGGAGAAGTTCTCCGGCGAGAGGCGAAGGAGGGGGGGAGGGGGGCTATAACTCACGCCGCCGCGCAGGAATGCCGCCGTTTCGGTATTTATGCGGCGGAGTTATGGTAATATCGAGAAAGAAACAAACAACGGAATGCCCGACGACCGGCGCGATCGTCCTCTGCGGGGACCTCCCGGCTGTGCGAGGCTCTCTGCGCCGCGGAACCGGGAGCCGGACGGGGCTCACGAATCGAATTTATTGAAACGTCGCGCGGTGCTTCCCTCGGACCGCGGAACCCTCCGCCCGCGCCCCGCGGCGGGAATCGAATGTCTCCCCGCCGATATAGAGGTC
The DNA here is from genome assembly GCA_963678675.1 of Xiphydria camelus. Lineage (NCBI taxonomy): Eukaryota > Metazoa > Arthropoda > Insecta > Hymenoptera > Xiphydriidae > Xiphydria > Xiphydria camelus. The sequence continues at coordinate 23,905,182 of OY783197.1, read as the reverse complement.
GAATCGCGGGGATAAGGGTTGCGCGCCGGGTGATAACGGTAACGGTCGGGGTTAGGGAGTACGAGGGGAGATGGGGTACAGCCTTGCCGACGCGAACGGGCCGATAAAGTACTTGGCTCGTGTCGTTTCTCGCGACCCGATTCCGCGCGGCGCTCTCGGGATCGTTTACATTTATTTCGACCTCCATACGGAATGGCGGCGGCAAGCGGGGGGCGTTTTCGGAGTCGGGGTTACCCCGCGGGACGAGGGAGGATGATATTCGGGAATGATGCCAGTTGTCGGGATGATCGGTATCGATAGACATGCTCGTCTCGCGTTTTCTGTATTATTTCTATTCGAACCACTTAGGGGAGAGCTGACGAATTTGGCCGCGACGCCTAAGTTGAACCACACGTAGAGGAGATCACGGGGCAAGATGATCCACCTGAGATTCAAATCGGTAGACAGAGCTTAGTCACGGAAGAAAACGAAAGTCTGCAATTTTGTGTACGTGGAATTCTATCGTTCAGTGTTACGTTGTTTGTTTTTCCAAAAACTTTTTGTTCGATCAAAACTAAGTTACAATTAAAATTGTAAAGTAGCTACTCGCCCCTACATTTATGTATACCGGGTGTTCTCAAACCTCTGACCCAGAGGGGGGAAAACCCTATGTTCATTAAAAAATTACGAACATAATGCAATTGATTTTTTTTGAAATCCGTTAAGAATTTACGGAGAAATTAATTATTACAAAGTAATTAGTATTTTGAATTTATTCGGCATTGGTGACGTTATGTCAAGGCTCATGAAGATAATGTTTGTAAAAACGATAGCAATTGCGATTAAATTCTATATGACGTCATCAATGCCGAATAAATTCAAAATATTAATCACTTTTCAATAATTAATTTCTCCGTAAATTCTTAACGCATTTCTATAAAATCAATTGCATTATGTTCGTAAATTTTAATGAACAGGGTTTTCCTCTGGGTCAGAGGTTTGAGAACACCCCGTATATATTATATATATGTTTATATATAGGTATTATATATGGTGGGAAAGAATGTCTCGAAAGAACTATTCGCTGGAATCTCCGAAATGGATTTTTGATGGGCGTATAACTCCCGCGGTCGATTCTTTTATCTTCCACGAAGCATTCGTCGGTGAAATATTTCTGTTCACAATCGCACCCCCCTTCGCGTGAAAGATTTTCATCGAAACGTGTTTCAGTGCGGAACGCGGCGCTTTGCCATTAAGAGGTCTGACGACGCGGACGACAGTAGAGCGTCTCGTCTCGTCGCGAACAAACGAGGAAAAATTACGACACCCCCCGCTTTCATCAGCCCGTATATCGTATTAAACGTCGTCCGATCGCGGGGACGACTTTGATTCCCGCGCCGGCCCGGCTCTCACGTCCGCCTGCGCGCCCCTTCGCCCTCCGCGCGCCCCACCCGGATTTGTCGCGCAATCATTTATTCTCCGGCAGGCATTTTAATTACGCTGATTTATGACGGCTCGCAGCGGCACGCATACACGACGGCGATACAGTCGTCAGCCGCGCGGATATACGCGCGATGGCGTGTTCGCCGCGCGCCGCGTCGACCGGACGCGTACACGCGCGCGACCCTTATTCGTTCTGCGAGGCCGCCCGTCAGCGAGAACGCGGCGCGGCTACTACCCTCTCTCGCCTGCATGCCGCCGTGTTTTACAGTTTAATCGTAAATCACCATCGTTCGTTCAACGGAACGTCAGATGGCGTCGTACGCGAAGAATCGTAACGCGCGAGCGGGATAATTAATCGCCGACGGGAAAAAGTGGCGATTCGAAAGTTTACGATGTGGGTAGGATAGATCTGTGCTGAGTGCGGACTTGTACTGAACAAAAATGGATGCTGATAAAACTATTCTTAAATTGTGGATCGCTAACTGTCCAGGCGGAAATATATTTTGTACATAATCCATACGTAGTTTCGGTCACATATGGATTATATGTGATTTGTGTATTAACCGTACAAGGACTACTCGTATAATATGTACATACAGATTTGTGAATGTTTGTAAAATCCATATATAAGCTTTATATGGTTAATATAGAAATCATATACAATCCATATGTGTGATCAACACCATATATGGATTAACAAAGAAAATATAAAGAATTTTTCCACCTGGGTGGGAGAATACAATCATACTGTTCAAATTACAATCTAATACTAGCGAGAAGAATCTCGTATCTCTAGGTATTTGAATTTTCCACGTGACAATTTGCCTCCGATACGCGTATGCCACCTGTTCAAACCCATATACTGAACCCAATATTTACCCACGTGATATTCTTACAATTAGTACACTCAGAGAAAAGTTTACTTGAATACGAATTTATTACAAAGTTTATTAGTCTCAAACATGAATTTTTTCCATACGGAACAAAGGTATATTTAACACTGGATTTACGGACGGTTTCGACATTCTAAAATGGTCATTTTTGGCGAACAATTATCTCGATAACTACGAAATTTTAGTCTATGCTATTATATCTATCTTGTACAGTAAAATCTAATCTACAAAAATGTATTTCGCCAATTTAGGTTACTAGATATTCGAATTTGAATGACACTTAATAAGTCACCCGTCAATTTGACGGGTTTCCGTAAATCTAGTGTTAAATGAAACAAATGTTTGCGTACATCACAGAATGTTAATTTACCTCAAACTTTTTGTTGCCCCTTAAGTAAATTCCTCGTTCATCGAATCATCGCAAATAAATATTGTTGCCACAGGTTTGTATTCAAATAAACTTCTCCCTGAGCGTAGAACTAAACTACCCACAACTATCCCATCTTTCTCAGTATACATAACGAAGAATCCACCACCTCTTTTTCGAATACCTTAACCCGTATACCGAAGCGCGCGCGACCGACTTAGAGATACGCATAGGAGACCACGACGAAAGCCCCATAGAGAGAGACATACTCGTAAACCAGAGAGAGACCGTAAGCTCGCCCTAACGACCGTTATCAGCGCGCGGCACGCGATTCCTCGAATTTCTCGTAGCAGTCTCTCTCCCCCGATGATCTCTGCGGAGCCCCGGCGCGAATTAACGCGTTATACCGCGGGACTCCACCCGCTCCTTATCTCCCGACTCTTCTCTCTCTCTCGCTGCCGCTCCAAAGTGGCCTTTCTCGGAAAAAAAGGGGAGACCGTAGCGTCGCCGTTCGGTTCGGCCGATCCGGACACGGCGCACGGCACGCAAGCCGTCACGCTCATCCTCTTAATTACCAAATAAGCGTATATAGTATGGAGATGCCGGGCGAGGGCCGCGCGGCGTAAGCACGGGGCCGGGTACCGCGGGCCCTCTCGAGGGAGCGCGGCTCGAAGAACAGGTAATTGCAGTTTTTTTTCCTCCGGTTGTCTCCCGCGCGCTGATTGATGGACGGCCAGCCATCTTGAGCGCGTCGCGTAAGGATAAACAACTTCCTTTGTCGGAGACGAGACCGCGAGCGGGTCGCCGCCTTTGAGCGGGCCTCGCGCAATGAATTAGCAGCTCGATCGGCTCGTATACACGCGGCTCGCGTATCCGAGGACTATACCTACTGCTGTCGGAGTCCTTCTTCCCGTCGTCGTCCCCTCCCCCCTTCGCTTCGCGACGGGAGTACCACGGTGTAACTCGTGTAGTCCGACTACCGAATCCCTTCGAGGAACGACGGGTACCACCGTGTGGCGTGGCTGTAGGTGGTAGCGATGGTTATTTCTTTCAACTTCTTTAGTTGGAGTCGGGTGCATCGACTCGGGTAAACGAGAAGTTTCTTGCCGATTCGGAAGAGATTTCTTTTAATAGTTTAAATCGAATTTACTTGCGTCTATATTAGAATGGGGAAGTTCCATGATTTTTTTAAATTTTATTTTATGGTTCCGCATGTTATTCCGATACTGGAGCAGTACTTGAAAACAATTGGCGTATCCCCTTTCGGCATAAAAAACTAAAGAAAATTGAGATTTTTTAGATACGCATCTTTGACCGTGAGCAATGTTATGGCGTTACTGCCAATTGGCGGACAGCCCAAGTGATTCTCATTTTTATACTTGAGGGTAATATGCGAACAGCCCCTTGAGTAGCTTGTACAGATTCTCTATCCCTCTTCTACGCGTCAGGTACTCTACGCATGTGACCTACCTGCCCTCTATTTATACCCTTTCCCTACGTACGACTAGACTAACACGTATTATGACCAACGCACTGAAATGAAGCGGCCATGACATTACGTCATCGCGTTCCCACGAATCATGTGCCCCGCACAGAAGAAATAGTTGTGCAGTTTTAAGAAAACTAGGTTTTGCTGAGAATTTCATACCGTCATGATAAATATATCATATATGTGGTAGCAAAAGATATGTTCAATAATAGTGAAAAATGTTAGGATAGCAAATATTTTTACCAAGTAATATTTAACAGTGATTGTAGTCACATTTGCTATTATTAAACATAACTTTTGCTGTCACAGATAATATTTCTATCATGATAGTAACAAGTTCCCAGTAAAACTTAATTTTGCTGAAATTGCAGAATCACTTTTCTCCTTAAGTAAAAATATTACATGTACTATGAACAACAATAACATGGCCGGGTTGAAATAACTATTCCTGTTTCATGCAACTCCCCATTACCGTTAGCGTATTGATGTAACTGTCGGCCCTCTGCCGCAGCATCCGTCGAGCCGAGTTGCTAACGACGTACATAGGTATACAATATAGTGGCTACTGCTCGATGGCGAACGGGAAGAGGCACCGGAAATGAGGAGAAAGTCCTCGCTTCGAGAGATCGGGACGCGATCGCGTTTATATCTTCCTTTCACTTTTATTCTTCTTCCCTCTTCTCTCTCGTAACGAGCATAATTTCTAGGCAAAGATTTCTCCCGGAAAATTGGACGTTTCTATACGATTACCTTCTCGGCACGCGATTTAAAGCGCGGCGCGCGGCGCACCGCTCCCAAAATTTAGTTCGGGTGTGCGGCCAACGAGTATACGGATATAGACTTCATTAGGACACCCCGTATAACCGGCCGCGTGTGGAGGAGTATATTAGAGCATAAATTCCTCGGGCGGCTGTTGCGTACAGGCGGTGTGCGTATTTCAAAGTTATCGCACCCCATAAAGGTGGGAGTTTATTTTCTATGCGGCAATTTGACGCCGCGGCGTGGGAGGGAGCGGTAATCCCGCGGAGGACGACGAGGGGTGGCGTGGAGGAGGAGGGCGAACTCGCGAGCTCTTCGCAGATTTTCATGCAGTTCGCCGTGTCTTGGGTATATAGTCATCCCTTATTTCCTCCTCTCTTCCTCCGTATATCGCGGTGGGAAGATCATTCGCCTTTCGAAAGCAGTATGCAGAACCAGCGAAACGATACCGGTCGGTATGGAGCCTTTCGTATCTCGGAACCCCTGCATATGGAATTCCACATCAGAGAAATTTTAGGTGCAGTTATGCAAATTGTTTTTTGTAGCACCTACGTCGAAAGTACGACTATACAATATGTCCGAGTGCAAAGTATACAAGGAGACTCGTAGTTTTATGTTCATTGCCTCAGTAAATTTTTAAGATTGAAACTGCGCAGTCGCAATTTTTTGAGCATGCAGCACATGCTGTTAGATGCTTCATACCTATGATTTGTACGAAAAATTGCGCACGCGCAGTTTCAATCTCGAAAAAGTACTAGAAGAATCAACATAAAACTGTGGCTCCCTTTGTAAACTTTGCCCTCGGGCGTACTGTATACTTACACTGAGAAAAAAATGTAGATTTGACTAAATCGACGATTACGGGTGGGGGAATGCATAATTAACTAAATATATAATACATTCTCCTACGGCTGTTTGAATGAAACAGACTGCAGTTCATTCAAATGATCGTTAATCGTAGTTGGAGCAACTAATTCTGCATTCCCCCACCCGTAAAATGCCGATTTAATTGAATATACCATTTTTCTTCTCAGCGCAGCCCATGCCGATCTCGAATTATATGCCCTTCGATCTCTACCAAACAGCGGAGAACAAGGCTCATCTGATGAAGCCCAAAATAGCATCTATATCGCCATCGTTTCGCTTCTCTCCCCCTTCATCCGCGCGTTCTCATAAAAATCATTACACCCCGATACCGCGAAACACCCGTTACACCACAACCGCAGGCCGTCCTATCGACACGATCGACACCGAAAGCTCTCCGTTTACAAAAAAGATCGATCGCGCCCACGCCGTCCGTCGGCCCTCTCAAGATCGCCGCGCGGCAGCGCGCCCTTTAATTCCGGCGCGCGGTCTCGAATTAAAACGGTATTATTATCATCCCCTTCGGATCTAATTAGAGCGGCGAGGTTGAGCGTAACGCAACGTAATGACACACGAACTGACAGGTTAATTAATTGTGAGACAAAGCCGAGTCGAGGCGACGGCGGCGGCGCACACGGCCGTGGGGCAGCGCTGCGAGGCCGATGAACGGTGTGGCGTGATGAGAAGGTGGAGGGGGGCTCCCCGCCTCCCGCAGCACCGTAAACACAGAACGGCACGGCGAACCGCGCGCCGAGTATACCGAGCAGTCACGCGTAACCTGTCCGAATGTCTGCAGCTAAGGGGCTTTCACCATTGATCCATGGATCCGTACCTTGATTAACCGATACTAAACGCGATACGGAACACTAGTTAGCTGGTAACCGCGCCGCCTGCTCGGCCGGGCGTGCGCCGATCCGATGCGGGATCACGATAAACACGCGCATATACCGCCGCGCGCCCGCCAGTGTCGGCTTACATGCCTTTATCCGTGTCATTGCGCACCTCCCGACGGCGGCGTCGCGCCGATCTCGAGAAATCGGCGTGGGTTACGCGCGCGGCGCGGCAATCGCGTGCAGCGCCGCCGAACCCGCCACCGGTCTTCGAACCGCGCGTCCGCGCGGCCGTTAATTAGCGAAATGCGGGCGCGCGGCGGAATAATAAATCGCGGCCCGCGTGGGGGGGAAGCGCAAAAAAGGACCGGCGAAAACGGCGAGTCCGCGCCGTCGTGGCGGCGAACGCGCCGCGCGGCCGTGAATAACAATATCGGAGTGTCAGCTGTCACGCGGTAAGAGAGGACGACGTAAAACAGAGGGAGACTCCCGTCCGCGAGGTAATAAAATACATTTGCGACGCGCCGGCTAACTCGACAGCCAATACGGCTTCCAGGTTTACGATGGACTCGGTGCGGCTCGCGCATCCCGCGTTGCACCTACGCGCAACTATACCGGGGGTGTATGAGTTGCCCCGCGCGTGTTACATGGATAAGGACGCAAATATTTTTCTGCGGTTTTATATCGATACGCATTTAACACAAAAGGTAAAAATGGAATAGATGCCCACACATTATAATATACATATTGTGCATTTATTTATTGCATAATTGAGGCAATGGAGTATTGCTGTTATACCAGTTCATAACCTTGTGCAAATTAATGAAATTAAATTTAGATGAAATTAACTCTACCATTTACTATTAATATGGTCACCTTTCAGCTTAATTAACATTTCAATTCTTTCTGGTGTAGAGTCGACAATGTCTTACAATAAATTATCTTTCAATTTTTCATCATGAAACCACATGAAAAAATGTTTACATTTTCTATTAATTTTTACAGGAGTATATATACGTATTTACATAGAAATATTTATCAATTTCGATCAAAGCTTTCATTAAAATTTACACACCCTTTTATTAATTAAAAGAATTAAAATACATTGGAATTCAAAGAATTTTTCTCAAATGTGATTTCTTCATGAAAAATTGAAAGATAATTAGGAAAATTGTATGGACTCTATGTCAGGATGAATTACATATTAATTAAAGTGGGAAATGATCATACTAACGATAAGTGGTAAATTTCATTTCATGTTAAGTTAGAAATATATGAAATAAAAATAGTTTGATTCCATTAATTCGCACAAGGATGCACGTATTCATGAGTAGGCATAGGTATGACAAATTTACCCTTCAACTACATTAATAAGTATTTATAACAGGGTCAGATGAGAAGTACAGCTGGTTATTAATTTAACGTAAAACTGCCTCCGCTGAAATAATGACTGCAGGATATTCTACAAAGAAATCCGTCGTGAAAGTAATTTTTGTGGTTCGGTAGAGTTAGCTAATGAATAGGAAGAACGATAACTGCTATTTGATTTTAATCTTGCATGACGAAATGATTATTATTGATGAGGCAAATATTCCACCGTTAAAGTGTTTCATTGGAGGATAGATGTCCTACCGGCGCGGATGGGGATAGATACCTCTATTTTATAAAAGATCTACTATACCAATATTTGTGCAGTCGCCGAAGATAATACTAGGCCCAACGATTATTATTTACTTCTCTCTATTATTATCTACTCTTTGTGAAAAATAGAAAATGGCTTTTTTATATATTTGATTTTTAAAAATAAAATCCCGCTGCAGCTGATAAGCACCAGTCAAGAATCTTCGACATACTCTCAGATAATAGACGCCGCGAATACAAATTTAGCCATTAATTCTAAAAATAACGGTAGCGTCCTTAAAAATCCTCTTTTCCCTTACGCGCATTTCACGGCAGCGCCATAAAAAACCCCGATCACGAGCAGCACTACAATACAGCCCGCGCGCGTACATCCTCCCCATTTTTGACGAGCGCGTCGGTGCAACGAGCCACCCTTAATCCCCCCCGGATGAAAATAAAAATAATTATCTCGCGAGTCCCGTCGTAAATCAAGGTCCGCGCCGCGCGGCTCCCATATACCCGCGCGTATAGGGGGCCATCGGGACTTCGCCGCGGTTAGGTAATCGCTTAGCGTTGGCGTGTCGGGACTGCTATACTTTACTGCGCCGGGGCCTGATCGTATATTACGGTATATCGCGGTAATGCCGCGCGATAGTAAAATTAAAATATATTTCGAATATATGCTAATGAAGCCCGCGATCGTAAATTCCCGGACGGTAGCTCCTGACCGCGATATTAAAAGTTATAGCCGGAATGAGAGAGGACCGTTAAGTCCGAGCCGATACGCCGAGGGCTCCTATCTATCCGAGTACGCACACTCGCGCCGTTCGCCGTTGCGCGAAAGATCGCGGCTAACGATAACGGTCGTCGCGATACGAAAAATAAGGAATAAGGAGAGCAGCGCGCGCGCGTACGTCGCAATGCCTCCTTTCTATATCCGCCGTCTCGCGGAGCCACGGCTTATGTCCCGGTACACGGGTGACGCGTAGCGCGATTAAAGCGTCTCCGTGAACACGATCGAGTCTCCCCCCTCTTTTTCGCAGCTTTCTTTTCGAGCTATATACGCGCGTACTGTACGCTCGAACGCACCGGGGGAACGAAGTTCAACGTTTCTGGACTCGCGGCGGAGATGGTCAATCTCCCTTCTCATTTCCGTGACTGCACGCGCGTGCACGTCGCGCGCGTGACGCGGTTATCGAGCGATCGCGTGTCGCGAGAACGTCGTCGCGGAGATTCTGCTCGGAAGGATACCTAGGATGTGAATATTTTTTCGAAAATCTCGACGTTCGTTTTTCGCTTGTTTAAGGGTTTCCACACAATTGGAAGAATAAGAATAAGTACTGTCGAGTAGAGAGCCATCTATATTGTTAAAAAGGTTTGTAAAATTACAGCACTTTAATACGCAAGAGAGTATCTATTGTAAAATTACAAATCAGAGGGTACTGAAAATTATTACACCAAGGGAAAAGGTCTAGTTGAATACGAGCCTGATAGAAAAATTTATTTGAAATGATTAGGGATTTATTCACATTGAACAAAAGTGTATTTGGATAAAATAAATGTTCTACCACAGGTTCATGCTTGATTAGAAAGAGGTGCAAAAGAGATTTATTTAATATTGCAATATTTGTAGAATTACGAATACCTAACCGTAATAATATTGCAAAACGAGGTTTTTAAAATTACTGTACATTTGTAGTAAATTACAATACTTTTTCGCGATAAATTGAAGAAACTAATTTTATTAAATCTACAAACCATAACATTATTTAAATTTAACATAAATTAATTTCTTAAATTTACAACGAATCTTTTAAAACTTTACCTATTATATTTGAAATACAAATCTATCGTAATTTTAATACACATTTGTGTATGATAAAAACTTCCTACACATTTGCATTAATTTTGCCACAGATATATCTAACAGTAAAATAACTCAACCAATATTTTCTATAATTCCATTTCCCATGATCTTTCTGATCACATCTTCGCTATATCACTACAAATACAGAAGCTTTAGCTGCACTCAACACATTGCGAACATTAAAAGTTCTTAATTCATTTTCTTGTATTTAAATTCCATTTAAACATTTCCAGGTTGTTATCATTAAAAGTAATACTAAACTAAGCTTGAACTATTAAATGATCGAATCACTGGATAGTTGAGTCATTAGATGGCGCTACGGGACAATGCTAATCTTTATTCTTATTCTTATTCTTCCAATCCTACGAAGCCCCTTATTTTCGTTGGTCAAGGAAAGAGAGGATCGAAATATTCGCGCGTCAAGACCAAGCGCCAATGGACTTTCTCGCGTGCGTCTCTTTGTTCGTATCGATATTCCCCGCGGTGCGTACGCAGCGCGGTATCGGTCACGTGGGACGTTGCACGCTCGTAAACTGCAGCACGACTCGGCTACACGCGTGTGTACACACACACGCGCGCGCGCGCCGGGCGAACGGCAATCAATTTGACAAGCTTCTCCGTGCGTTCACCTTAAGCTCCGCGCGCGCACAAGGTACCACAATGCTCCGCGGCAAGAGAAACGCCGATGTTGTGCCATTTTGAAGAGAGCGCTCATCGCGCAGCGAGTCGCCGAGATATACGGGCGTCGTGCTTTATAGCGTGGAAGCCCCGGCTGTAATTAATGTTAATAGCCGTAATGGCAAATGTTAATGGCAAGTGCCGACTGACTAATCTTAATTTATGTGACACTAAAACCACTTCCATATATTCCCAAGTTAATGCGCGCGATAAGATCGCCAGATTAAGATATTATATGGCCGGCCCGACACAAACTGGTTGTTGCGTGGAATGTATTCCGGAGGTGTGTTACTGTAGATACTAACTGCTAAATGTTTAATTAATTTCACTTATTTACACCGTGCCTGCGCGCGCGCGCACGTACAGGGCACGGCTCTCCCGCGCGCACGTTCGGTTCGGATTAATAACGCGAGTACCATTCATTTTTACGCCGCGAGATAATTAGCGCACCGCGGCCGATCGTATGGCTTAGACCGGTAACGAGTGATTAACGATGTGCTCCCTCTTGCGCCGCTGCGGCTGCAGCCTACGCGCGACGCGAAATCGAGTTCACTCGCGCGTCGAAACGCGGGATAATTGCCATGCGGAGTACCGGGCGCGCAACTCTGGTAATTGGCCTACTGCGCTTTCGCGTAACGAGCTGATATGATAGCAAAGCTCGGACACGGCTCGGCGCGTTTTTGGCAACAACGCTGCGGCGTCGGTCAGGACCGGTGAGCCGTGCGCTGAGAAAAATAATCCGTTACCACTACAAACGCTTATTTGTTCATTTGGATTGTTGGTTAGCATGGAAAAGTATCAATTTTTACGATAATATATTATTTTTTACTACTAGAGGAAACCTTCTATTATACAATGTCGCAGTGGCTGAGAATTTTGTTGCAAAAAAGCAGATTATTTCTGTTTTTAGATTCCGTGGCATTGAAATATAACCGAGGTCGATATTTATAGTTTGTGAGAACGCGCAATGATGCCAAGCGTTCAAGTCCACTGAAACTTCATTGTTTTTTGCGACATTTCGTCATATTCAACTGAATATTTCTCATCGAGATGGTCATTAAGCCGCTCCGTTTTCGGGCTTTTAAGAATCGTTGACCCCGTCGGTGCATGTTGTCTTTGTATCTTTTCTACTTACTATGATCAAATAGTATTTCAATTCTTGCATTTTGAAACCTCGAACAATAAGTATGAATTCTGCCATAACACCTGTGTTAAACTGTCATAGTTTACGATTTGATATTTTATTGAAATGGTCGTTAAGAGGCCTTGAAATTTTGCGTACATGAAATATATCTAACACTAAATTAGAGTATGTACAAAAATTCAGATTTTTATCTAGTATTATAGCCACGGTGATCCAACATCCTTAACCAGATATCGCTCGCAATACATGGATGGGTAAGAAAACAGTAGGTAGAGGAACGGAGGAGTTTTTAACATTTGGCGGTTATTGCGAAGTAATATCTTGTCAATATAGCTTCGTACGTTTACCGAAATATTATTACCCGTAACAAATATATCTATATAGCAGAGCATTTTTGTCACTGCAACAAAAATTGTTCGTTATGTCAACGCATGAACTTATTATCACCATGTCAACAAAATTTTCGCTGCGATGACGAAATTTTTGTTACTGCAGCAAATTATTTTTCTGAGTGATATCTCGAATTGGAGGAACTGGAGAAAAAAGTTGGACGACGACAAATATGTTTCTTCTTTGATTTTGGAAGTGCTCAGTAATCTCGATTCCTCGTACTTCTTTAGTAATGACAGTACGGAGTTGATATTGCTGCTTATTTCCAACGTCATGCATCGATTACGAGTTGGTCAGGATCGGCGAGTGTTGACCAGGAGCAATGGGAGCGAGAGGAGAGTTAGATCATAAACAGAGAAAAAGAATTAGTCGGATATAATAAGAATTACTCGCAGAGCCGCAAGTAATTATTTAGTTATATCAATGACGTCTTTTTTCATAGGTATTAATTTGATATTTTTTCCATGCAATTACATACTGTACTGTTATAAGTTGTGAAAAGCTTTCAACACATTTTTGTGAATTATAATACTTTTACAAAGCTAATTGTGAAATTCAAAAACAATTGGGAACTTACGATAGGTACATATTGTGATTTTACGATATCTTATTGTGATTCTACAATATTCATCGTGATTTTCCTGTACATTTCTTACGGAATTTGTGTTTTCGAATCAAGATATCAATAACTTCAAAGTTCGTTAAAAGCTTCCGACACAATTTGTGAATTCAGAACAAAAAATTTGTCACAGTGTATTCCACATGTTTGTAAGAAAGAGATATCTAATTCACACGCATTAAATAATTTCATTGATATAAATAAATCATTACTTGCGACCCCACAAGTAATTTTCATCAGGTCCAACTGATTCTTTTTCTCTGTATAATAGACTTCCCCCATTTCCGATTTTGAAAGTGCCGAGAAAATCCCTATTCTTTGTATAGATTTGTTCAGAAAATATACGGAGTAGGGATTTATCTTATACTTTCAAAATCCGCAGATCCATTCCTTCATCTAATTCTCGCGCGAATCTCATCCCGAGACCGGTTCAGCGCACCGCGAAGCGGGAAACGGGCGAGCAGCTGCGCGAGCGAGGAGACGAGGCTGCGGCACGACTGAGCGACGCAACCGGCCGCACCGGCGCGCGCGTTATCCGCGAGCGACTTACGACTCGCATAAATCGCGGCGGCTTAATTTCGCCGGGATCCCGCGTCATTATCAGACGCAATTGTAGGCATTATCCGCGTGCGTGCGTATCCGCGGTTAACGACATTCCGCCGGCGCAACGACGACGAAAGATCGTCGGGCACGACGTTGAGCGTCCCATCGGCGAATTAGCGGCCGTACCTACCCACGCGCTCGAGTCAGACGCGCGGCGCGCGAGACGAGCGAGGATTACGCGCGTGTATATAGCCGCGTATACCCGACGTCGCGCGTTTACGATCGACGGTCCGTTATATCTAATTTATTGTATTCCCCGATAAGCAATAAAGATAACCGGCCGTATCGCTCGGATTAATTGCATTACTCGCTTACGCCGTATCTCCGTAGCGGGGCCACTCTTTCGGAGCCATCAAACTTTTAATATCGACTCGCGGCCGCCCTCCGTTATCTCGCGGTGTCGCCGCTCCCTCGCGCGCCCACCGGTCGGACCACCGGGAATCTCGGCTCGTCAATAGCGGAGCGTATGGAAGTCAGGTGCGAGCGTATACAGCGCTTCGAGAGTGAAACAGGTGAAGGCGATGAATCATCGCATCGCCGTGGCTCGAGTTCGATGCGATGTGTTACGGGTGAAAAGAGAACGAGCCACGATCCCCTTGTCCCGTGAGAAGAAAGGCGAGAAACTCCGCGCTTCCTACTTATATACCGTGTGCGCCGCAACGATGATCGCATCGCGCGCGGCACACCTCCGCGAGCGGAGACAAACGACGTTTCGAAGCGCGGACGCCCGCAGAGCCGCGCGATTCCGTTCGCACGGCCGATAATTTACGACGACGCGCCTGCCGCTATACACGCTGTTTCTAATGACGAGCGAGAGAACGGGGCCCGGTGACCTTTTCGCGCGGCGCGGTGTATGCCCACGCGGATTTCTCGTTTTCGCGCCGCCGCGCGGCATTATCTATGCGGCGCGCGGAATATCGCTTTTCCTCGGCTGCAATTTGTCCGGCATTAATTGCACCGCTTTCGCGGCGCGCGACGCGCGGCAGATAAGCGGCGCGAAATAAATCACCGCGAGATCGCGGTGCCGCCGCAGCTGCGCGCCGCGCGACGCTCGACGGTGACGCGTGTGCGCGAGTGGTTTTCGTTTCGGTTTGCGTCGTCGAGGAAACGGAGAATCGGCATCGGCGTTGACTTTTTGAGATTTTATTTCGACTGCGAGGGAAAATGGTGACGCGAAATGTATGTCAGGGTGAAAATATTTGGTATTTAATTATATATAAAGTGTATATCATTCATAGAGATTTTATGATTTTTAATCAATATGTGAAATATATACGACCCAATTACAATAAAATAACTTTGTCGATGGTAATGTATATTTGAACACTATAAATTTCATCAAAATTTCATATTATAATTTAGTGGAGCAAGACATCACGCGAGTACATTTTTTACTATATTAAAAAAAATTCGCCTTAATGGAGTTGAGCTTCAGTTAATACAATAAATTTTAAATGTTATGTTTTCCTAAAATACATTCTTGCAGTTCCCAATGAAGCAATAAGATAGAAAGCGATGGATGATCGCATTTACTATTATAGTAAAACTGACTTCGTTACAGTTTTCTACGAGGCAAGCCTACTAGACTTGGTATTCATTTCGCGAGAAAACCGAAGAGACAAATTTTGACTTATATTACACTTTTCTTCGGGATGTGTGCGATATTATAATCCATACAAGATATTTGCACCTGGATGGATCGATTCAGCTATTCGAAACTGTAATCTCTATCGAATCGGACGTCGATTGTCACGTACGGAAGACCGAACAACCGGTAAAAAGATTCCATCGCGAGCAGCTATACCGCGGAAAGAAATGACGACCAGAATAAAGGGTTAACGTCTCAGTTCGGGACGACGCTATATCGCACGCTGAGGCATTGACGTATTTATATTATATACGCTCGGCATTCGATCGCCGCGCGCGGCTAACAAGGCGACGGCAACTGCCGTCTCGTCTTCATGGGAATCTAAATATCTGCTTGTGTCCCGCGCCGGACAATAGTGATACGTCTTCGTCCGCGCTCGGATCGCGTCCAGTGGCTCTTTGTCTCGGGGGCAGCTATGAGTTATGGCCGGCCTTTTTACTCGTCGAATAATTCGAACGGTATTTATCGACTGTCTCTCGCGACGCGATCGTCCGGCTGTCATCCGTAAGCCGCCTCTTAATGACGATTCGAGACGACTCCTCGGCCGATTCCCAGGGACGCTCTCGCGTCTCGATCGGTCATTCGTGTTTGTCGATCGCGACCGCGCCGACGCGACGTCTCGGCGGCGCCTTCGTCGACGAGGAACTCGGGCGACATTGAATATTTGAGGGTCCTTCTGTGTGACGTGATTCGAAAATTACTCCTGGCATTATTTTTTCACTTCTTCGCGGAAAAATAATTAATTTTGGCTTAATAAGAACTTCGAAAATCAACTATCAAAGCAGCTCTTTTTGTTACCGTAACAAAAATGGTTTATCGACGACGAACACAGGCCACGATGAAAATTTGAAGGTCCTTCTGTAATGTAATTCGAAAATTCTTCTCTGCGTTATTCGTTTACGCCTTCAGGGGAAAAAGAAAACAAATTTTATCTCGGGAAGAACATCGAAAATCAATTATTACAGCAGAGTTTTTTTGTTGCGGTAACAAAAATGGTTTGCTGCAAGAATGAACATTTTTTTACAGATTTCCTTTTGGTTACAATGAAAATCATAGCTTCTCTTCCTTACTCTTTCGTTACCGTGACAAATTGATTTGATAACAAATTACGATAACAAATTGTACTGTTATCACTATTTCAATTCAAATGTTTGTTACGGTTACTTAAATAATGTTACACCAAACCATTTTTTTTCCATATTCTCATACCATTCGCTCATTTATCACTCTCGGATAAAATTCATCTTCGGAGCAAGACAGACTTCTTCGTCTCCTTATCTATGACGTCCGCATGGAAAAGCAAAGCTCGTTCTCGTCGATTCGCAATTGAATTTACGATTGCGGCCTGGCAGTTGCGCGCGCCTAGGTACGTCGCGCTGCAAAGTCGCATCCACAACGGTAAATCGATGAGTTTAATAACGTTCTCTCCCCGACGGGTTGTTAGAATTACGATTGTAAATAAGGATGCCGACCTCGTAGGAGCCGTATCGGATTATGCGCGAGGATGGTAACGAATGCCACCGAGCGCCGATGCGGCCTTAATTAAAATATATCAACCCGTAATTATGCTTAATGGCGCGAACGTGCAAATAAATTGGCGGCTCCGCTAACCGCCGCCAATACCCGGCTTTTAAGCAGTCGCAGCACGCGAAGAGACATGAGAAGGCGCGATCCGTTTATATAGGGTTCCACCAGAAACGTTAATTGCCCAAGGTGAGATTTTCGCCGCTGATAGGTATGCAAAGTGTTCGCGTGTCTTGTATCGTTTCGGTGGTTTACTCCGTCGCGGAGCGAATCGCTCGCCGCGTAGCTCATCGCGTGAGCTTGTACGGGGTGCCCCGTGATTGAGGGAAATTCTTGCTTGCTCGTTATGAATAATTTCCCGTGTGAGCATACAGACGAGTTGATCGAGAGATTTTACAAATTGTGTAAAAGATGACGATTCCTTTCAATTCCTCTCAAACGCTACGCGCACTGTTAAAAATTTCTGCTTTGAATTAACAAATTGTGCTGGAATCTTTTAACAAACACAAAAGTGTGTTAAAATTACTAGCAATTTCATGCGAAAATACAAATTCTATGAGGAATGTACCTACTATAGGAAAATCACGATCAATATTGTAGAATCACAATAAAATATCGTAAAATCGCAATATGTGTCATAAATTCTCAATTGTTTTTAAATTTCACAATTAGTTTTGTAAATTTAATTCGCAAACGTGTCGAAAGCTTTTAAAAACTTTTAACAGCGCAGACAATGAATATTATTCAGATCTGGTAAAAATTACTTACGGGGTCGCAAATAATTATTTATTTCAACGAATTAAATTTTTTTATATGTATACCTATCAATCAAGTATTTCTTCCTTAAAGTCATGTGGAATGGTACACTCGGAAAAATAATTTACGGCCGTAACATAAATTTCATCATCGCAACAAAAGTTTTGTTAACACAGTGATAACCTAGTGATAACGAATTTATATATTGATATGACGGAAAATTTTTGTCGCGATGACGAAACTGATCTACTGCGTGTTTTTCCTTACGGCGACTATAAATATTTGTTACGGGTACCAATATTTCGAAACGTACGAAGCATTATTGACAAGATATTGCCCCACAACAAGTGCCAAATGTTAAAAACTCTTCCGCTCGTCTGATCTTTTCTTATTACTCATCCATGTATCACGAATGGTATCTCACATTACGAGAATGTTCATTTATAAATCATAAAGTAGGTACCCGTGAAATTATTATTGAAAGTATATTGGACTCGACCGAAATATACTTTATTTCAATACAGGTAAATCTAAAAATAAAAGTAATCTTTTTCTGCAACAAAATTCTTTACCACTGCAACATCGCAGATTTTCCGTAGTAATAATAAATAATACGTTACCATAACAAATCAATATTTTGCTGTGCTACCCAATCCAGGTTAACAAATGAGCATTCGTTGTGAGAACTTATTACTTTTCTCAAAACATGTGATTGCAAGGAAGAAATATTTAATTAATATGTGAAAACAGATTTAATTTACGCAAATAAGTAATCTTCTTTTAATCTTTTATTACCACAAAATTCTTTGCCACTGTAACGCAGTAGATTTTCTGCAGTAGTAACAAATAATGCGTTACCATGACAAATCGATATTTTGCTGTGCTAACCAATCCAAATAAACAAAAGAACGTTTATCGCGACAGTTAATTATTTGTCTCCGGTGATTTCAAGGAACAAATGTTTCATTAATACGAAAAAAGATTTAATTTATGTAAATAAATAATGACTTGCAGCGCTGCGAGTAATTTTTAGTTTGGATCCAACCAGAAAGCGAATGCGTTTCGGCGAAGAAAATCAGTGCATTTTTTCCTCGAGCTCGCCGTATCGAGTTTCTAATTAGTCGAGATTTTGCGGAATTCCCCGTAGCGCGGGCCTTTCGCATGCAAGTGCTTCGCCGCTGATGGTCAATTTCGGCGTACGTAGCGTGCGCGATAACGATCGCGCGATAATAATGACGTATATAATTCTTAGAAAGCCGCGCTCGCTCTTACCGAATGCTGAAGAGTAGCGGCGATGTAATTTATCGAGACCGCAATACACGACTTGCCTATACGTACCTCAGTCCACAACTATTTCTGTCCGCTGCCCATCGGCATGAGCACGAGCGTGTAACGTAATTAATGGCCTTACGTGTGTTTGCCATTGATGCCAGCTTATAAATCACGCGATTTTATACGTCCCGGAGGTAATATTAAGTGCCATTATCACCTGGCATAATCATACGTTTCTCAACCGGGAAGAATAATGTTCGCCTCCAGCGTTAGACACGCTACACTCGGCGTGCGTTTGATACATCGAGGAAATCAGGGCACGGCGATAACGCGAAACCCGTGGAAACGCTGCATGCACGTATATCTCGGTGGATATTCGAGTGCATTTCCTTATAGACGCGATGAGTCAGCGCGCCGATATGCGAGACACGCGATCAGAGTTCTGCTACAGTTTCTTGCGTTCGTTCGGTTCACAGGAATTTCGCGAATTCTCTGAGAGATTCAAAACATTTCGGTTTTCGCAGCCATTGTCAGTACGATTATGCCTACACGGACAAACTGATAACAGTAAATTTTACTGTATTTACAATGAGAGAGGTAGGTACACGTGATGGCTTTAGAATGTGTTTACAGTGTAGTAGAGTAATTTTTCTTTCGAACATATTAAATCGTGATAATTTACATTACGATTTACTAGTTTCTGAGAAAAAATTGTTCTTTAGCCTATAGTAGCAGTATCCAAAAATCCTTATGTGTGGCTCTTTTATTGTAAGTATAGTAAAATTTAATTATATCGGTTCTTTGGTGTGGTTATAAATATCATCATTCTCTTGATTTCCGGGTGGTAGTCGCGTTCAAATTTATTTATTTGCCGACGTTTCGCAAACATTGCAGTTTATTGCTTCATCGTGGCGGATAACCTCCCTGAGGGAATCTACGTGATTTCTCCGCAATTTTAGATGAAATTTAAATATCGTATTCCGTGAATTCTCCGAAATATCTGCCTCGCGGTCATTTTTAGGAAAAAGAAGTGTCATTTCGTCGTGGATATATGGGGACGTAACGAGGACGCGCGAGTCCTTGCTGTACCGCCAATTACGTTGAAGCGGTACGACATCCGAGCCGAAGCTCGATCGTACAAGTATAACGGTAGATGTAACTACACGGGTAGTTTTGTGTCACGGTGAAACGTGGGTCGTGTCACGTGAAACAGAAGTTATTTCGGCGAAGCCATTATACGATACGTTACATCCTGCATTCGAATTGCCGTACTTAAACGCACCGGCGGTATCGGACTTTCTAACATTTTTTGTCGTAAAATGTGACGGAATGAGAGGGAAAAAAATTGGAGTTCTCAAATTTCACCGCCGTGGAAGTGAATTACGAAAAAAAAGTGGTCGTAATTATTCACGTTGTATTCTATAATCCACTTTTTATCGTGAAACTCGTTAATAAATCATAAGCTGTCGCGTTGTTAACGATCCCAATGACCGCGCATTTTCCCGCGAATGCCATGGTCGTTATTTTTTAACGAGCACACATTTTTTTTCCGCCGAAACACCCGAAAAATCACGTGTATAATATCCATACAGCAACTTTATCGCGCCCCGTGTTTTTCGCGGAAATCTTATCTCGTGTCGGAAGCAATAAGTATTATTACATGGCCGGGTACGATCTACGTCGACGTATACAAAATTCAACGGGGTCGAACATCGCTCCGCGCTTTAATTTTTTAAGCGCGGTGCCTCTCCCGCGTTACTTCTGCGCGAGCACGCATCACGCGCGCGAGACATGACAAATGACGTTGCGATCGCATCGCATCCAGAGCGAGCGGCTCGCATCGCGGCGCAAAATCAAACGTTCGCACGCTCCTTAATATGGAGCACGTTGCACATACCGCCAGCTGTGGTATATAGATATAATATCGGCACACACATTACAGGATACATTACCGTAATGAAACCTTCCGGTCGATGAATCTCGCTCCAGCGCTTATTCGAGCTGCTTCGAGGCTGAAAGAAAGCCGTGCCTCGATCCTCGGATTCGTTTTGGCATCCGATGCGGTTATTCGTAAAAATATGACCAATGAATCATACATTGAGAGAAAAGGCGAGGTTAAGATTAACCTATATTGCTAGGTAAAAATTGTTCCAGTTAGAGGAACCACTTATATATATAATCTTAGCATGCATTTAGTAAGCATAACTACTGTTAAAAAGTTGTATGTACTATTGAGATTAGTACAATAATTATAGTAATAAAAACCAATTTTAATAGTAAACTATTTTACTAATTTGAAATAATTGAAACCACTTTCATTTAGAGTTAAAATCTACTGCTGAACTGAATTATTCTTACTATGAATTTAGAGCTTAGGTACATAGATTGTGAGAGAAAATATGAGGGTTGAATTTTAACTATCTTGCGCTGGGTGAAAATGATTTTAGTTATAGGAACCATTTTTTAACACTACATATCGCCACTTATTTAGTAGCCGTAACTACTGTTACGTAGTTGGATATATTATTGAGAATAGTGCAATAATTAGGTATAGTAATAAGAACCAATTTAATAGTAAATTGCAATTGCAATTGCATGCAATTATAAACATGAAGTACATATTATCATATAAATAAATAACAAATATTACTATAATATATAAAATCAGTAAATTCAACATAGTAAACTTTACTATTGCAAAGTAGTGTTCAGATATCGTAATTCTTACCAGAAAATCTTGGTTAATATTACTGGTACAGTTTACTATTAATCTAGATTATAGCGATAAATATCGAAAATTTGAAAGGTCGCCCAGTGTTACTTCTATTCGAATATAATATCGCATAGAACACAAGAATAGAAACTAACTCGTTATTTCAGAACACTTTTCGTGTTTCTTTTAAATTCCAACATTTAATTTTTATAAATACACTGAGAAAAAAATAGTAAAGTTCACCATTAATCTGGATTATAGTAAACTATTTTTTTTTACTATTTCGATGGGCTACCAGGGTTATAATGCAGATTAATAGTAAACTTTACTATTTTTTTCTCTCAGTGTATTTATAAAAAGTAAATGTGTTGGGATTTAAAAGAAACAAAAAAAGTGTTCTGAAATAACGAGTTAGTTTCTATTCTTGTGTTCTATGCGACATTATATTCGAATAGAAGTAACACTGGGCGACCTTTCAAATTTTCGATATTTATCGCTCGCCAGGCGCGAGTTCGTAGTTACGTCGCCTCGGCTTTCAATGAGTTGGCAAGACGCGCGCGCGAGGCGAACGTTCCTCAACGGGATTCATTAATCGTTGCCCTCTCCGCCTCTTCGCGCCGTACCACCGACGCGGGACATAGATATCACACCCTTGCGAAGTGAACTGATGATCGCGATATTTCACGGGGTGTTTTATGAATCGCACGAGTTCCGCAATAAAATCAAGACGGTGAAAGTCGGCGGGGAGATCGCGTTGCAGCTCTTTAATAGGCGCGTCGGTACCGGAGCGGCGCTCTTACGTTGTGTAACGATCCCGGCATAAAACCTTGATTGAGATCTCGAATGCTCGCTTTATGGAGGCCGTAACGAGGGCCGCGTCGTGATCGCCAGCAGATGCAGCGGCGTAATCGCGATTCGTTTACGCAAATATATGAATATGCAATGCCGGTTGACCTGATAAGTCTGTCTTGGATCACGATGCGCCCAGATATATCGATTAATGAAATAAATTCTGTAAGAATAGACATTTTTTTACAAATTCATGAAATCTTAATGCTTTGTGCGTATAACTTTACTAATATACTAAGACGAAAATTTAGTTGTTCCAATCAAAATGTTTGAGTTTAAGATTAAATTTGGTAAAACTAACCATTGTGTGTTTAGTTGGACTGTGTGTAGTTGGAATAACTGAATTTTCGTTGTTTCATTCGATAAAATTCGATTTTTTAGTAGATGGAAATAAATTCAACTTCACTGCTTTGTTAAATCAATCCGAGTTGATTTGTTTTAAAAAAAAAGTTTTTGCCAGACGAACGCTGGAAGTATTGTGTTAACTACACTGAGAACAAAATTGTTTAATTCAACTAAATTTTGAGGTTACCAGCGGCCAACTAAATATGTAGCTACTTCAACAAATATTTAGTTGAAGCAACTAAGTATCTAGTTACCTCAACTAAATTTTAATTACTTTAACTACACGGAAAAAGTAAATCATAGAATTTACAAGGTTTGTGGTATTTTGGAGAAAGGCCAATTTATCGTTACAATAACTACAACGCTTGTAACTTCTACAAGTTTTACCAGAATTTTTACTAAAATTGTAGTTATCGTAACGATAAATTGGTCTCATCCCGAAATTTATCACGAACTTTGTAAATGCTATGATTTATTTTTTTCCGTGCACATATTTGTTGAGACAACTATATTTAGTTGGCCGCCCGAGAGGTTGTATCATGGAAATTTTTGTGTTCTCGGTGTAAGTATTTTACTCGGATATCGTTCGATCTGAAAAGCTTACCAGAAAACGTTCGTTCCTAGAATCCCTTTCGATTTTTTAGAGACTAATAAAATGTCTGTGTCTTACACCCAGCAGAAGGGGCGTCGACATTTTTGGAATTTTCTCCTTTGTGAGCATCGGTATCGAAGAGACGAACGATTTCTTTTCTTCTTTATAGGTACAGCATCGCATTCGTGTTTTCAGTATACGATGTAAGAAACGAGGTGCTCCGAAGCGGCCCTCCAAAGTCGATTGCACAATCAGCTAATGCACCCGTTAAAGTGTCATTTACATTTTACGATCCGCGACGCGCGGAGCGACTGAACGAGAACTTTTATCGGCACTTACATGTCGGGCGGTCTCGATAGGCCTGGAAACTCGTCGGTGACTCGTAAAAAAAAAAGTCGACCGGAAATAAATCTCGTTCGCACCAATGGAAAGTGAAGATAAGTATTTAAATGCTCGTTTAACGCGCGCGGAGAGAATTACGCTTGCACTCTCTCGGTCTTTTGCCGCTGCACGGGTACCATCACCCTACCGCGGTCCGTACGGCTTTCCGGACAACTTTGTTCGACAATAAGTCAGCCGCACTCGACTGTTTATTGCTCGACGGCGAAGTAATTCCTGCACGTATAGTCGGCGGACGAAAGCCACGGCCTGCAGGTGGTTATATAAATGGGGAGAAAAAGAAAACGAAGCGAGGGAACGAGAGGAGGGATCCCCCGCGAAGCCTCTCGCGAAATGCGAAGCGCCGGCCCTAAATCTCTGCCCGGCAATTAAACGCCGCCGGAGATTACGGGCGAAGCACTATCTCGAAAGCGAGCGGAGGGTAGGTATACGAGATCTATCGACTGTGTGGGCGGGGGGCGCGCGAGGGAGGGCGAAATCTTGGGCGAGATTTCGAGGGATCCATCGTGATACCGAGTCGAGAGTCGGGCATGGAACAAACATTTTTTGAAGAAATTACAGGTAGGTATAGTTCACATCGAAATATCAAAGTTGTGATCCAAGGAATCTTTCTTTCGTCTGTGCCTTAAAATTCTAACTCGTACTTCACTGAAAAAAAAAATAGAGTATTTCTGATTATCAGTCTTCCGGCTGCCGAAACGGTAATGCAGTCTCAAGTGACAACAGCTGGAAAACTACACCCATTAACGGTGTAATAACGAAATGTTCTTACATACCTATACTTTGCTCAGCTGCAGAATCGGTACTTTTTTCAGTGTTTCTCTTCGCACGCCGCGTAAAAAAATATGGCTAAAGAGTATGGCGAAAGTCTGGGAGAAGTTGAACTAAAAAAAAATACCAACGACGCTATATAGTTCTCCACGCGCACCCCAGAGAAAAATGACCTCCCTCTTTTCGCCCGACGGATCCACCCACCCCCGTTCCGATCGATCCGCACGATCGAGCCGAAATTTCCAAGGCGGGAGGAATCGACGAGACCGGCGCAGATTAGATACTCCCGGGCAATCACGACGTGGGCGACAAATGCGATCCGCGGGGGCGCCCTCCCCCCTCCGGAAAATACGGCGTTGCTATTGATGGGCCGGAAGACTTATGTGTCGGGGCACATTTGTTCGGCCATTAGTCGAGGCGATGTGCCGTGCCGCTTGGTACGTACGTACGCTCGCGTTCGTTCGTTCGTTCGTTCGTTCGTTCGTTCGCAGTATGGGGGAGGGCAAAGTAGCACCTAGCTCAGCGGCGTGGCGGAGGGTGATTTATCCGAGTCGCCCCCGGGCCACCGCCTCCCTAATCTCTCCGCTCGCGTCCCCCGTTAACCCCGCGTTATCCTCTCTGTTCATCTTCTTGACTCTTGGCCCTTACTTCCTACTCGCCGTCCTCTCGCGCCCCCTCCGCTCCCCCGCCCGTGGTGCAGCCCTCCTCCGCCTCTCGGCGCTCGCGCGCGGTCATGAATCACGTCTCGTATCTGCGCGAAGATCCGCTGGGATTCGTTTAGCCGATACACGCCGAGACAAAGGCGCGCCACTAAACAACCCCCATCCATTTAGAGGCCTATAAAGGCAGGGCTAACCGCCCACCTTGCGAACTTTTCGGTAAGAATGGCCGTTATCTGCCGGTTTTCTCGGCGCGCACGAAGCGATCGCTGCAGCCTCGAGATCTTTTGGCCAGGGGGCCTAGTCTTCGAGCTCCCGCGGGATGTGTTGCGCAGTGTCGGCTTCGAGAGTTCTTTATTTTTCTCGCGGGGGATGGGGGGAGTTGTTGAACCGGCAGCTATACATATAACCGTCGCAAGGAGAGGATAGGGGATCGCAGGAGACGCGCGAAAGCGAAGAACGGTACTCGAAGATGATCTCAATAGAGGAGAATGGGTACAATTGTACAATTGACCATGGTTCGATAAAGATCAACCTAAATTGTCATCAATTTATAGATGGACTTCAGAGTGTGTAATGAAGATTCATCAAGAATTTTGGTAGGATATGGTTCTAACGAATGAGTGAAAAATTAATATTATCACACGTAAGCGAATTTCAACCACTTTCGTCATTTTTTAATAAATCTCCTACAACTGACGATTAATAAAAATTCTGCTGAATTTATTCAAATTTACATAAATACGGCAGGGGACAATTGTAACACTGCTCAAAAAAGAATAATTGTACCGCTCTAAAAAAAATGTTTGGTTTGGTATACGAGATGAAAATGAATATGAACATTGGATTGAAATCCTTGAGACGGCATATTAAAAGAAGCTGCAAATTTGGCCATTGCATACCACCTAAACGAGAGACTGGTAACTGTAGAATTTGACATGTCATACGTCATTCAATCACTATATTACACCTGCCCGTCCCAAAAGTGTTAAGGTATATTACTAAAGTAACGTTAACATCTAACATGTATTATACATTTTTTCTTCATGAAAACATCGCGTTACATGTGTCTCCCTCGTGGCTACAATTGTAACACCGCACAAGCGTTCGTTCATCGATCTCTTTTCATTGTAAATTATGTATAATTTCAAATATTGAACAGTAGTTTTTTATACACTCAGACAAAATCGTACTTGATCGAAATAAACGTGCCTTTGGATAGTCCCAAGAGCGTATTTATTCGATTTAAATGGATATCGATTTAATTCAAATAACATCTAATTAATTCAATAATCTAATATTTGCGTCCAACCAATATTCATTTAAATCGAATAAATGTGCTCTTGGGACTATCCAAAGGCACGTTTATTTCCATCAAGTAAATTTTTTTCTCAGTGTAGATACACGGAGAAAACTAATTTGTCGATCCAAGTAACCGTTGACATGAATTAGTGCCCAAAAACATATTTATTTAAGACGAGCATATATGTTCATTGAATTTGAACGAATCCATACTTGCTTCGCGCTTCGTTCAAATAACATACACTTGATTCAATGACAATATGTTTGATTTAAATAAATATGTCTCGGCACTATTCATGTCAACGGTTAGTTGGACCGGCAAATTATTTTCCTCAGTGTAGTCCGATATGCTAAACCTACCTTACAGCACTGTTGTCGTTTAGAAATGATCATGTTATTTGCCACTTCGAGAAATATAGAAATATAAAAATTGTTACAATATCGTGTTCGTGCTCCCCTACGTCGAATTCCATTAAAAACGAAGCGACGAAGAAATGAAATAAAATAGTACTTCCCCCTCTTGAAAACTCGCTCCTTATCCCCCAAACGTCATACATCCACGCGTCTCAGTTACCGTTTGGAACTGCATCGCGAGCGCGGCACGTCGACAACGTCCCGACCGTAAATTTCCGCACCTCCACCTCGATCCTCCCCGACCCGACATGTCGTCGCTGCTCCTCCCGCCGTGACCTCCTCGCGCGACGACTCGTCGTTCTTCACGCGCGTGTCACATCACGCACGGACGCACACGGGAAAGCTCGGCCGGGAACGAGGCAATTAATAACCGACGCGGCGCAGATTAACGAGCGCTTGCGACATAACGCGCCGCGTCGTAATTATGTATGTACGATAATTATATATGTGCATGTGTGGGGACAATTTATAGATTTGCTCGGGTGGACACTGACAACTCGCTGGCATTAGCCCGGCACCGCGCCGAGTAGAGGTACTTCGGGGTGAACCGAGAGAGAGAGAGAGAGAGAGGGGGGGAGAGAACGTACGCGCACCCGCGTACACTACACTCCAGGTCGAGGAGAGAGCGGGAGAGGGATAACGCGGGAGAAGGGAGGAAGAGCGAGAAGACCGGGTACCTCTGCGTGACTAACGACCGGCAATTGTCTTTACGACGGCTCATTAATTTCCGCCACGCAACGCGGGGGTCACTAGCTGGAGGCTACGTCTACAGTCGACACTTTGTCTTTAATGCGGGTCCGTTGTTTATGGATACGGCTGACACCACGCCGCCATTTGTTACGAAAATACAATCACGTAATTACCGCCGCCGTCGCTGCGGAGCTCCGCTTGATTTATTCCAGTTCTTGTTTTCATATGGAGAGAGAGAGGCCTCCGAGCGCCGGGGGTGGGTATCCTTCAAGGTCGACTCGACGTCGAGCGATGACGTTGACGCGAGTTCCGGTAGGATTTTCGCGCGGGGTGGATTCGCGCCGGGGAGTGGAGTATCCCGTGGGAGGCTGTGCGTGGTGAATACGTACTGAAAAAAAAAAGTATCCGTTGACTCAACCGAATAAATATCAGTTGAGCCGCTCACAGCGCGATGTTAAATACGCGGAGCCAAAACGCGAAGTTGTCCCAATTACTTCGTCGGTAGGGTAGATAATTTATTTAGGAACTTGGATACATTTATTGAAACGTTGGATTGATAATTAACAGAATAACATAGTTAATTTAATCACCCAATCGTCCTTTCGACCCCTAAACATTTGAAGCAACTGCGTTAAGGTAAAAACACCAGTAGTGGAAGACGTTCCAGTATCCAGAGGTATTTGCGTACAATATAAATTATTGAATGTGGTAAAAAGGATCAAAATTGCCGGGAAAGAATCTTCAATAAATTAGGAACGCCCACACTGAAAAAACAGAGTAGTTCAGATTATCAGTCTTCTGGCTGCTGAAGCGGTAATGTAGTCTCAAGTGACTACAGCGCCGTCGTCAGGCTTCAGTGACTAGAAACTCTATGAATAGGAACACGATATCGCTGCTGTAGCGATTGGGATCTGACATGAAGGCGGGGCTTAGTTAATATGACGCCGAGAAGGGTACACTTTATGGTTTTCATATGTGATTTGGAATACACTTGTAAAAATGTTCATCTAATGCCAATGATTCTGATTGACCCGCTTTCGGTGACGGTACTTCAATCGAGTCGACCGTAATTAAAAAATTCGAGTGAATCTTAATGTTTTGCCATATGAAAGCTAAATTTGATTGGTGCTTTATGGCGAAATAAGAAGATCCACTCGTGACGATCCATATATGGTCGACTCAATTGAATTACCGTCACCCAAAGCGGTCGAATTAGAATCATTGACGCTAGGTGTTCATCATGAGTCGAAACTACTTGGGATTAGGCTGACACAAACTTTGCTCGAAGAAAATTCATAGAAGCTAAAAGTACTTTTCTTGAATTTAGAACGCAGAGAAAAAAGTTCAACTTTCATTTGAACATAAAAAATACAGCCGATCATGTCATCAAGCCTCCACAACGCCACGATAACAGCACCTTTCTAGTGCTTCCACTTTTTCTCACCAAATGTCGTAGTCGCGAATGCCAGATACCAATACGTATTGCTGGAAATGCTTGACGATGTAATAGCGACATACTTTGGTCTGCTGCAGAAACGGTGCTTTCTTCAGTGCATGACGAATTTCATCTAGTAAAAACACTTAATCAAACCTGCTGTATTATAGAGGGACATGGCGAAAAAATTGCCGCAGACCATTAGAACTGGAAAATTTCGAAAAGAACAAAACGATGTGCGACAAAGAGGCTCTTATGCGTTCATCTGGGGTATTCAATGTTCTCGCTCGCACTCGAATATGTCTCCTATGAGCAGTATCCTCACCGTGTTTCTACATTTTTATGGTTGTCCGAATACTGGTCTCAACCGTCCCACCACTGGTGCATTCATCTTAATAGAGTTGATCGAACAAGTCAGCTATGCCGTGCATTAATTTAGTTTAATCGACCATCATTTAATCACGTTAAGCAAAATTCGATTAAATTGGCTATAAATTCTCGGAGCACATGGTGCAGTTACAAATTTGTTTCAGTGCTTCGCGAATGCGGACGCACGGAGCAAACCGGTCGGGGCTCCTGGTCCAAAAGGAGGGAAGCTCTGCGACGGATTTTCCAGCACCTCTTCAATCCCGCGCTTCCAACCCCTCGTTTCAATTCGCTTTTTGCGCCTCGGCCGGTGGACTTTCCAACTTGTACCTTTCTTTCGCCCTCGCGACGACGATGACGACGAGGGGTGGAGGAGGAAAAGTGTACATTTGGGATCAAATTGTAGCAATGTCGTGGATGAATCGCGGCACTCCGTTATCCTCCTCGAGGTCGGGGATTTCAGTCGGTAAATGGGACGTAACTAATCATTCTCCGAGGTGGCGGTGTCTTCTAACTCACTTCGTCATGACAGCTCAGCGGGAGCCCGCCTCTAAATCTACGATATTCTTATCTCGCGAGGCTCTTCCGAGCCACTGAAGCTATTCTCGACGACGACCCTAAAGGCACCATCGCCGCACGCTCGGGGCGTTTGTCATTTTTTTTTCCCCTGTCGAGCCGGCACCACCACCACCACCACCACCGCCGCCGTAACACGCGACAGATTTTACGCGTCCTAATAACCGCGGCGATGGGCCGCGTTTAAAATAACTAACCTCCCCCGCTGCAGCGCGAACGACTACCGCACTTCGTCGACGATTCGTCGGCAGAGGAATTTCTGTCGAGGTGTGTAATCGATGATGTTCGACGCGTCACTCTCTCGCTCCTCCCCTCGAATTTCTTTTCCCGTTGGGAAATTCCCGGCGAGGAACGTCATTCGTCTCGATCGGTGAAAAATGCGGTCTGCGCGTCGTCTCTCGGGCGAAATTGGAGTTTCGAGGAAAATTGTCCCGAGCTAAATGTCAAAATCAAAAGAAGACGCGAGATTTTTCTTTCCGTCGGCATTCCTCGCGATCGCTATCGTTGATGAATATTCCTCTCCGCGAGTTACGCGCATCTGATCAGCCGCGAAGCCGCCGAATATACGGCGACTCGCCCGCCGAAAGAAAAATCGTTACACCCCGCGCGCGAGACGGGGATTTATATTTCGGGAAGCGTTGCGCAACGATTTCAAGCTGTCGCGCGTGGCCGGTAAAAAAGTCCCCCCGGCGGCACGTACATGGAAGCCGGACGGGGAATCTCGTCATCCCGCGGTCGTCCGCGCTAAGCTGCCGCGGGGATACGAATGACGCTTTCGAGTTTCGGGTCGTTACCCCTTCCACGGATTGTCAAGCAGTCCGGCGGAGAACGCGCGCCGCGCGAAGGGGTGCCCGCGGAAGCGAGAGTGGGATGGTAACGCGCGGCGGAAGAAGCGCGGTGCGGGGTGAGGGACGAGCGGGGGTGTGAGAGCGCGACAACTTTAACCCCGATAACGGATGCGAGGCGGTGCGCCCTCCTCGGTGGCTCGGAGAGATTAGATGCCGGCAATCAGCGGGAAATATGAGGAGAGCTTGCCTCCACGGTCGGCTCGTTGCGTTTACACGGGGCTCGTCGGGAACGCGGGGGCGGAGAGGGTGCAGACTAAACATGCTCGCCTCGTTAGCGGCGTGTTGCTCGATTAACACACCGTGCCGGCGACACTCCGTTAATTATGCGAGACTCCGATGGTGAGGCCCGCGCCCTCCCGCGCATCGAGGGGTGGAATCGTTGACTCGCGAACGACAGTCGAGGAAATTATGTAACGCGAGTCGCGGCTGCGGCTCTCGGGTGCACCGTGAATCCGTTGGGGTAAATTGAATTTGTATACGACGCAATCAGTGTCGGACGCGATTTCCATTCGAACGTCAGACGGGGGAAGGGACTTTGCATTATTGATCCTCGTTTGACTCTTGATATTAATTGGCAGGGAGGTAAATTGAATTTAATTTAGAAATTGATATCGCGCTGCGGTGCATAGCAACCTTGAGATACAGTTAATTATTTTAAAATCGATTTCTTTTTCAATCGCGTAACTTTATCGGAAATATAAATAGAGCGATATATATATATATACATTTTTGTAACGATCACAAGGTGCGCGGCTAATTATTTTAATATCGATGGAGGAAATCAGACGAAGAAGCAAGTGGAAAGACAAATAACGAGCGATTTTTTCTTTTCAATCGGGTAACTTTGCCGAGAGAATAAAAAGAGCAGTCCAAACGGAATTATACCGTTAAGCCGCGGATTAACATGACGCGGAAGTTCGCCATTGCCAATTCGCCGATGCGCGGGCTCCTCGCGCGCTTCGACATTGATCAGCATTCGTGCGCGACGCAGCGACAAAGTGCAGCGATACATCACTGTCGCCCGGCCGACGTGTCCCGGGCTAACTAGAGTGACACGGCGATAACAACGCCGCGAGTATTTTAGGCGTGACTGGAAAGCTCAATACGGCGCGACGAATTCCTCCGAAAATAATTTCGGTCTTTCACGCGTCAACGCGAACCGCGCGTGTGTGGTACGACTCTGTACGATAGCGACGTATGCTCCTTCGCGCGAGTACCGCGTGTGAGAAGCGCAAACGAGCAACGGGACGCGATTCCCTTTGATTTCTTTCTCCCCAAAAAAATTGCCAATTAATATCGGAAGCTACGAGGTAATTCGCCGAATTGCTCCTTACTTCTTTACGTTGAGATAAATAATTATTAATATCAAACGGATGTTTCTTAAATGCAGAATATATGATCTTTACCATTTTTAAGAATAGGTACGGATTCTTGGTCGAAGAACATAATATTCCTGACGAGAATATACCTTCGTTGGGATAAGAGAATGCGCGAAAAAAAAAATTTCGAGCCAATGTATTATTTTATTGCTCACGAAAAAAAAATAAATCGTAGCATTTATAACGTCTGTGTTAAATTTCAGGACAAGGCCAATTTATTATTACGATAACTACAATTTTAATAAAAATTATAATACAACTTGTAGAAGTTACAAGCGCTGCTGTAAGTTTTTTCTAAAATTGTAGTTATCGTAACAATAAATGAGCTTCGTCCCTAAATTGACTGCAAACTTTGTAAAAATGCTACGATTTTTTTTTCCGTGCACGAAGAAAACCATGGCTTGATTTTGGAATTATACGATGTTTTTCATTGAAGAAAACATTTTTGTTAGCATCAGCAATTATATCTCTAAGTGTAAACCCCTCGCCTCTTTACCAGAGGGCTTATCCAAATATTGGAGCAAACTACCCGCGCTTTAAGCTTCCCACATATCCAAATACCGGACAAAACGCTAAACAGCTCTAAGTACCGTGCAATTAACAGAGCGCGAATCTCCCTTAAGATTTCTCGAGCGGTACATGGGCTCTTTCCCTGCTAAAAATTAGTCCACTGAAGTACAGTAACACTCTAAAGTATGTTCTTCGTGCGATGTGGCAACAACGTTTGACGTACAGTAGTATTTGTGTGTATCTGTGAGTCCAAAAATGAAGCCCAAAACATCTGGTCATGTTGTGACGTCGTGCAACGTTGCCACATTGACTTATCAAAGGTTAAATTTATAAAGAACAATTAATAAAGAAATAACAGGCTTCTTAATGAACGTGAAAATTGGTACAGATGATTTTAGTTCATTAAGCTTGCTGTTCAACAAATTTCAGAACTTTTTCACTATTTTTCTCAGAGATATCGCGGTTTGTCAATTATAACCCATAAGAACACATGTTATTTTGTTATTCAAAAATCTTTGCAACGAGCTTCTTAAAAGACTTGAAAATTTAACTGAATTTTTCGTTTACTTCAATCTACCGAATGCAATCATTTTCAAGCATGTCTCACTATTTTTAGTATAACGCTCGAGAAACCTTAAAATGCAACCTATACTCCCGCGAAGAGTAACACGCCTCCTCGCAACTCCTGAGCGCCGCGGTGTCCGCCAAATCGAGTTTCGAGGCGAGTCGAATCCGCCGCGGCATCTCGTCGTGCGAGCGCTGTTTGCGACTCCCTCGCGGGCGCGAAGGAGACGGCGACGCGCGGCGGAGACTGCGGTGAGACGAGGACCGAGAAACCGGAGGGAACGAGAGACTCGGCTTCGCGCGGATCCCCGGACGATGTATCGTGTAATTCGATAGAAACTCTCGCCGCGCAACGGCGGCCCTGCCGCGGAGCTGACGCGGCGGGGTCTCAGCTCGTTACGCCGCATTAACATCGTGTCCCGCTTTTTATCTCGCTTGTTAATCATTTGTTGCCCAAGCTCGCACGGCTCGCTCCCTGCCTTGTGCCCCGCGCGGACAACGAACGCGGTTCATTCGTGTTCCGTCCTTTAATTACGAGCGGTGGTTGCGCGCTCCGACACCGCGACGTGCCGGTTGACGTCAACCTTCTTCATCCCGCGCGGCTGTACGGACAGAAAAAAAAAGGCGGACAACGCGGAACAAATAAACGCCAAAAGCGATGCGTCGCGCCGTGCGCGGGCTCAATCACGGTCCAGCGACGATAAGTCACGAGCGACGGAATCGAGATGACACTGTGAGACGACGGGCACACGTGACGCACAGCTCGGCGCGACTAGCCGCCCATTTATCGCGGCTGTCGATCGTTTCTGCCCTGTGAAAAAAGGAGGAATGCTCCCCCGGGGAATCCGATAGATAATCAATTCCAATGGGCCGTGGGCGATGCGACGGGTCGCACGAAAAGCGGACGTCGCCTTTCGCGAGGGCGGATCGCTTCTGAATATTAATAATAACGATGACGTCTCTGTCGATAATGCAATGATAAACATGGCAAGGGTACCGCATGGTGCTTTGCTGAAAATTGAAATTTCTGGAGTCGATTGTTCGACTACCTTGATTTGTGTATTTTCTTGCGCTAATTATGAGAAGCATAATTATTCGGATCTCTACGAAAAGACTGATGCCAGTAAATTTTACTGTATTTACAATAAAAGAGGTGCATATAAGGGTTTGCGGATGTTCCTACTATGCTGAATAACAATTTTTCCTTGGAAACCAGTAAATTTTAATGTAAACTATCACGATTTACTGTTTTCAAAAGAAAAATTACTGTTCCGCACTGTAAAAACATTCGGAAACTCTTATGTGTGCCTCTTTTACTGTAGGTAAATATAGTAAAATTTACTAGTATCGGGCTTTCCGTGACGATATCGCAAAGAGGAAATTTGAAGTATCAGCGATTTTAAGCACGGAATTTTTTTTTCTTTGAAAATCACCGATATCCCCGCGTTTCTTTGACATTTCACCTATAAATCCGCAATTTTTGAAATCAGCGTGAAAAATTGTGTCGTATAAGGAAGTCGAGAGTTCGATTCTATAAATTTCGATTTTTGTGAAATATTGAGGGAATATCAAGGGGTTGGCACCCTTAGTACATATTCGCAAAAGTTGAAATCTCTGGAATCGAACTCTCAAATGATATTTTTCAAATTTCTTGAAAAAATGGAAATCTTTAATCGATCACTTTATCTTATGTTTTTCTACGCTGATTTCGAAAATCATAAATTCATTGGGAAAATCTCAATGGAACATCGAAATACCGTTGATTTTCCTCGGGAAGCAAACTGTTTTACACATGAAATCGCTGACATCGACCAAGTAACCGCGCTTTTCTTAATCAGCGCGAAAAAACTCATCGGATATGGTGGTCGAGAGCCCGATTCCAGGCCCCTTCGATTTCTCCGAATTCAGTCATCCGAACGGGATGTCATTTGCGAAATTCGGACGTTTCGTTGCAAATTGAGAAGTCGGTACAGCAGTTGCAACGGGTCACGCTCCTTTCTTTTTCCATTTCGGAGCATAATTTGTTCGCCGAGGACGCCCGGGTCGAGAGGCGCGGTTTTCTCTTCCTCGCCGCGCCGTAATAAGCCTTCCGTAAGTACGCGCGTACCTATGTAGAGGCACGTATACGGCAGAGGCGGCGCGCGATGCGTGCCCGCGTGCTCGCGTGTGCGTATGCCGGTATAACAAGACGCTTCTGGCTCTCGTGGCGCGCCACTTAGTGCAAATAAATCTCTCCCTTTATAAATAATTTATTAAGGTATTTCGAGCCGCACAAGATGCAGTATAGCGGGGTCCGAGTCGGGAGAGCCGCCGCATGCAGCCCCTGCAAGTTGTAATGAACGGAGCTGCCTGCGGGTCATCGCAGGGCCGCGCAATCGATTCCTGCGAATCGACGGGAGAAATGTTCATCTCTGTTCGACCACGGGCGACACTGGCCAATCGACGAATCCGAAGACCACACGACTAAGTAAACCGGCAATTTTCCAACGGCGATCGGCCTCGAGGGCTAAACAATTTTCCCTGCCTTTAACGCCTTAATTTCTCTCAGTGTACTCCCGGCGTCACGGATTCTGTCGCTGGTGACGTTTTAAACTGTTATTTTTAAACGTACTGATCAATGATCAGTCAATTCTCATGTTTTCATTAGCCAAGGCAAACGCCGCCGTAGCTAATAAGAGCATGAGAATTAAATGTTCATAGACGAGTATACTTAAAAATGACATTTCAAAAAGTCACCAGCGACAGAATCCAAGACGCTAAGAGTACGTGTCTAGTTATTCTAATCAAAGAATAATCAGTTTAACACTAGAACTACGGAACCCCGTCAATTTGACGGGTGACTTATTCAGAGTGCCATTCAATTTCGATTATCTAGTAACCTATGAGGTTTTCGACTAAATTGGTGAAATACTATTTTTTAGATTAAATTTCACTCTATAAGATAGGTATAGTAGCATAGACTGAAATTTCGTAGTTATCGAGATAATTATCCGCCAAAATGACCATTTTAGAACGTCGAAACCGTCCGTAAATCGAGTGTTAAACAAACACAGATGGAGGGTCCATATTTCACCAAACGGTTTGGTTATGGCCTCCAGGATTTTGGTTAAATTGATCAGGTTACGGCGCGATCTCATTGTACACGAATAGCGCGCCTACGGCGATCGCCGAGAACGAATGTGAAGAAAGAGAAACACATTCGCACGCGCGAGCGACGCCCGCGTCGCGATCCCGGAAGTCATCCCTCGCGTCACACCCGGTCGATCGCGGGCCTCTGCCCCCTCGTGATCTCGGGCGCATTTTTAATCCAACCGTTATATAACGTCGACGTTAAATATACAAACGCCCGCGTGCGAGAGTCCGCGGAGTCTCGGGTCGAAAGGAGAACGTCTATCGCGCGCGCGCGCACACAGTCGGGCCCGGCGTATTTACGAGAAGATAGCGAGGGCCATTAAGCCAATCAGATGCCGCGAAACGGCCGTTGTATTTTCCGCGCCGCGAATGGGTTGACATCTTTTATGATCGGCTTTATCTCAACGACTGGGCGCGCTCGGCGCGCGCTGCGTCGATGTGCATAATATGCCCTGCTGGCCGTTTCTGTATCTGCGCACTTAATCGGCCGCAACAGCTTCCTTTGTAACGAACGCGCGCGGTCCGGGTTTACATACCTTTTACGGCACCTCCGCGCGGATCTCCGCGAGAAGTCGGAGTATCCTCGAAATATACTCGCTGCGGCGAGCGATTGCAGTTCGCATATCATATTGATTTTTGCATGGTTTGTTTCATCGAAGAGCTAAAGAAAAATATCGTAGCAGGGTGAAAGTGGGATAAGCGTTCCAGCTTCCGTTTAACTTTGAGCGCGATTATCTGGCTACGCAGCCGAGATGCCCCGTGTTTGGTTTAACGAACGCCAGTGTAACGGGTTGCACATCGATTGGCGCAACTCGTCTGCTGCGGTTTCCTGTAATTCGGTGGTACAGAAGACTACTAAATGGCGCACCTCTCAAACAGTCACCTTCCCTACTTTTCTGCCCTCACCCGGTTCTTCATTGGTAAGGAAAACTGAAGTTGGGACGATCCACTGCAAACTAACACGTCTATCCCCAAGATACATACATATATGCACCCCTAATATGTGATAACATGTTAGCGATGATAAAACAGTGCGCTATCGGTATGTAAATCGGTGTGGTTCCGATTCAGCGGTGTGCTGAACGCAACCTCTCAAATAGCTCAACCTCCGGTTGGGTGCACCATTTGGGAAAGTTTTCTGACCAACAGCCAAAATTCGAAACAAATAGAAATATCGGTCACATCTCGTTAGTGGTTAGAGTGACAGACGCTTCGATATAATTTCGATATTCGTGTTTTTTTGAATCGTCATTTGGTTCGGATCTTGGCTGTTAGTATTACCATCGAATTACAGACCATTGCGGACGACTGCACCAACCGATATGCAATCCGCTCCACTGGCGTGTATTAAATCACAAACACGGTGTATAAAGTAGCTTTTTTAGTGGAATCATAGGTAAATATTTTTTGTATAAACTTTTTTCACTATCTCTAATCGTTTTCAAGACAATCAATTTTTAACTTGTACTTCGACCAGGGCGCCGATACCACTTTTACCCTACGATTAAAAATCGAGCACGCGCGGGTCATCTCGTTGCCGGTCCACATTTCCCTTTCGGATCGCTAAATGCACGATTTTCGCAACTTCGATAAAACCGCGCCCCTATAGGTGGACGCGCCTCTCACGGAAAATGGATATCGGAATCGAAATATATCGAAAATTGAATAGCCGAACGGTGGCGCGCGGCGTTGCGTATAGCTACTATATATGAAGCCGGCGGTACGGTGCGCGATTGACGTCGAAGTTTATCTGGTGACACCTGTCCACTCGGACGCTGGACAGCTCCGGATGCAGCGCGAACACCGCTGGCACAATGCGGACAATGGAACTGTCCATCCGTCTGCCTCTTTATACGAGGTCCGACGTTACGAAGTTACCGGCGGTGTGCGAACGCTCGCTAACCGCTCGCCTGGTCTCTATCGCTCTATTACGCTCTCTCGACCCGCGGGGGACGAGTATCCTAATTACATTCGGGATCGCCGCTTTTTTTTCTCGGGGCAGCATTGCTAATCCGAACGCGTTTCATGTCGTGTTACACGTACAAGCGAAGCTATGGAATATTCATTTCTGTCGCGAAGCTACTCGTATTTTTGCCTATAATGGGGGATTGTTTAGTCTCCTTGAAGTATGACCTGTATAGAAGTTACATGTAAATATTATACGTACGGGATTCTACCTCTGCTTTGTAAGTAGAAAATTCCATATTTGGTCAGACAAAAATGGCAAATCGACTTGAACTATTGCGACGTGATCCTCGCTCCTCGTATTGATGTTTATGACAGCACAGTCTTTATAGAGAACTATTAATATAAAATCGGAAAATTCTTAGAGAAAACCTAAAAAGTGAAACAAAACTAACATTTTTAGAAGAAATTATACAAATCAATATATTATTAATATGGCCCATTTAGGAACTTCTAACTCTTAATGAAATAATCAGTCGAACAATCAATATTGTAATTTTAATAAGTTAACGTGTCCCAACTAGCCCCATATACGGTATTTTGTAAACACGATTACGTAACCTCTCTAATATAAGAACAAGCTGAATTTACGCTTGAAGCCTAAAAAATAGAAGAATCAAGAAAACTAAAAACACTCTTGCCTCGAGGTATCAATGGTTCTAGTTTCACATCAGGGCCAACAGGTAAACGAATTTTTATTTTTAACTCGATGTGGTCGAACGCGCAAAAACCACTGTCCGTCTGACTGACAGGATAAACCGCACAACTGTCCGATATCTGTTTTAGTTACAAAATAATAATCGTTGACCAACTTACTCCTGTGCCCAGTTATCTCCACCCTACCCTATGCGATTGCAGGGAAGAGATATCAAATTAATATATGAAAAAAGATCTAGTTGGTGTAAATAAATAATTACTTGCGACCCCGGAAGTAATTATCAGTACCTCGACTCTCCATCGCCATCACAAAGACAGTATCGCTTCGCTACAGCGTTCAAGATGTAATACCACTGTGAAACGCTCGCAATCGACAAGATATAACGAACAAACAATCGTTAGCACTCGAGTTCTCGCGGGGGAGAGTAGTCATAGGTGGCGCGGGCACGTCGGATGGGAACTAATGGGCGACTGTCGGAGGGCGGAGGTCGCCCATCCATCACCCGGCACCGACCACCTTCGTCATTCCGGCCGGCTCGTCCCCTACCCTACGGGCCACCCTCGGTCACTTAGTTAGGGAAATCCGTGGCTCGAACGGATCCGCACCGCCCGACAAGAAATAGGTGGACCCTGGCGGCAGCTGCCCGAGGAAGATGAAGGTAGATAGGTGTTGACAGCGACACCGTGAATCTGTCAATTAAATCTCGAGGTACGACCGTGCGCGCGCGGCTGCGGACACGCTTACGAAGCGCTGACGCTTCCCCTTCGTGTCCCGTTCCATCTAACCGAGTAATATGCCTTCGCCACTTGTACCCCGCGACGTGTACATTGCCGACGCTGATATAACTCGCGTATGCACGTATACGCATCAGCGATTCATTCGCGTCGTTAGTTGAAGCGTTCCAACTCCTCGCACGCTCGCCTCGATTTATCGCGAGTTCGATAAAAGTCCATGAGACGCTGTACGAATTCATTTGCGCGCGGTAAATTGAGAGAGAATTGCGCGGTTTATCGAATGTATGACTTAACCGAGCGATAGTTTCGCGAGGATGCGTTAGAAAGTGCGGGACTTTTGATGTATAAGGTGTGGCAGTGAAACGGCACGATTTCAGTTCAGGCTGGCGGGATTGGTGGGGGGTCGCGAGAGTGGGGGACTGGACCTTTGTCGTCTAGACAGGTGAAATTTTTAGTAGCCATGGAACGTTGGTCCAGTGAGCAACGCGCGTTTGCTATAAAGGCTTATTACAAAAACTCGCTATGCTAACATGTTGCTAACTTTTGGTCTACCTGGAATCGATGAATGCGAAACACTCTTCCAGCAAAATGGTGCAACAAGCCATACTGCCAATGTTTCAATGGATTTGCTTAGACTCGCTTTTCCTGGTCGTCTCATCAGCAGAAATGGCGATATTCCATGGCCCGCCCGTTCACCAGATTTGACGGCTCCAGTCTGACGCCATCTTCAAAATATGATTATTTTTCATGCAAAGTAAATTTCCACTAATGCAGACCTGATTTGTGCTAAAATGAAACAAGTTTTTTAAATCTCTATTTTTTGCGATTTTTTTAAATCGTGTCGTTTCACTGATTCACCCTGTATTTCACATCCGCAACGCTTGCTGGGCATGATTTAAAGGAGGTGTCGGCAGATGTATCAGTGAATGCACGCGATGCCACTCGGGGTCGATCGGTCAGCTTTCAGCGTCGGACAGGTGTACGTACGAGCTGCTACGCTGGGAAAGAGAGGAATAGGAGAGAGGCGGAGGGGGATAGCGCAGAAAGGGCGGCGACGAGATTTATGCCCGCTTTTAACGTTAGCTCCTCCCCACTCTGCAGCCTCCGACAAACTTATGCTCCCTCTCGCGACTCTGTTTCAGTCCATCGATCGACTGGTGCAGCACTTCCCGGTCTGAGAATTACTCGTATTTCCGCAATGCTCAATTATGTAGCAATGCTATTACTCAGGTGCGGTTGCGTTTACTTAGTCAGTTAGCACGGCAAGCGAACTATTATACTTCTACGTCAGTCCTACCAATATGTCGATAGAAAGTAGCTTACAAAGGTACCTCACAGGTCCTAAATATTAAACTACAGTACACTGAAAGAAGAGTTCTGATTATGCAGCAGACCAAAGTATTATAATATATCTAAGAACATTTCGCTATTACACCATTACAAGGAGAAAATTGAATAGTAACGATTATCAGCCAGAATTGTAAATAGGTGACTGCTTCAACAATATCTGCAAAATAGTAATCATCACTATTCGAATGGTAATCATTATTATGCTGCAGATTATTCAACACGATATTGTCGAAGCTATCACCTGTTTACTACTCTGGCTGATAATCATTACCATTCAATTTTTCCATGAATGTTTCATTACAAAATCTTACTCCGAATCACCGCGAATAAAAATACACGATATAAGCGCAACGACACGATCAAAGTCTAGTCCCTCGTCACTCGCATCGCGACGCTCCCGCTAATCCGCAGAGAGCGCCCTTCGAGCGACGTCCTCGTCGAGAAGAAGAGTGGCGCGAAGGGAGAGTAACAGCGAGCGTATTTTCTGCTTAGCCGGTAAAGACGCGCGGTAGAGAGCGCGGCGTGTAT
This sequence comes from Xiphydria camelus, assembly GCA_963678675.1. Taxonomy (NCBI): domain Eukaryota; kingdom Metazoa; phylum Arthropoda; class Insecta; order Hymenoptera; family Xiphydriidae; genus Xiphydria; species Xiphydria camelus. The sequence continues at coordinate 23,863,658 of OY783197.1, read as the reverse complement.
TTCTTTTTTTTTCCAACGCAGCTCGCCACTCCAACCGATATAGCGGCAGCAGCCGTGAAGGGTGGTCGGCGGTGGGAGGGAGCGAGGAACAGGCAGCAGTCGTCGGAGGGGGTGGCGCGGTCGGAGCGGCGAAGGAGGGTGAAAACGCGGGTGAAGACCGGGGTGGACGAGTCGCGGGGGTTGAGGCTAGCAGGGATTTATAGTCAAAGTCTGCGTGCAATCGCTGGCCCATACATCACCACCGCTCTCCCTTTCCCCCGGGGGCTAAGAAGTTCGCGAAGCTGTAGGCAGGGTCGAGGGTGAAGGACATCGCTCACTCACTCGCTCGCTCGTGCGGGGGGTTCGCGTCTAGCCTCCCGCATCACCTCTTCTCTACCGTGCAGCGCTCGGTCGCGGGGGAGGGCGGCCGCTTGTCCTGTCTGTCTTCCACGACAGATCGTTACACCCCGCGCGCGCGCGCGCGCGCCCTCATCCCCCGTGTCCGTCCTCGTTCGCCTTCAATTTACAACGAGGCGCCTCCTCGTCGTTTTACGAGAGCCGAAACGTATTTTCATGCAAATTCGAGGGTAACGACGTGGACGATTCCACTTGGGGTGCGGCGGCCGAAATCCTCTTGACTGAAAGTGGAGATGGGGGGAGGGAAGTCCTCTCCGACTCTTCCGAGGCACTGTACGGCCACGGTTTTACTCCGGTTCCGCGAGTGTTGGCCCGGCGACTTCACCGCCCCGTTTTGTCGTCGACCGAAGACCGCGTTCTCCACTCTTTCCCGCAGATGGTTATCCGCACACGCGCGACGCTTGCGTGTCGCTGACGGTAGTGCGCGGGCAGTTAGAGGTCGGACCTCCGCGCTGGCCGGAATGTTTAAGATCTTTCCTGGCGACGTAAACCTGTCGGCCGTAAACTTTCCGGACGAACGGTAACGCGCGCGCAAGCGCTCGGAACCCTCCGTGGAGGAAGCAGTAAAGAAACTGTTTGTCACTCGACACTGTCGCAGCCGTTGTCGATGCATTAGCCGCGGGTCGAGCTTACACGGAATTTCTATCGGAGGCACATGTAGAGCGGGTGTCGACGCCGGGCTGGGATTACGTGCTTTTCTATGTATTCCGTGGCGGGGAGCGATGAGAAGTTGAATTGGTGTCGCGATAATGCCGACGGGAGCAGAAGCTAAGGACTTCCGGTTTATCGTGGAATGTAAATTACGCCGAGGGAAAAATTTAGTAGAATCTACTGAACGGTTATTTGTGTGTTACTGACTAAATATTTAATTAGTTCGAGTGATATTTATTTGCTTCAACAAAATGTTTTATTGGCTCGAGTTGATGTATTTTATTGTGGCCAATATTTCTCGGGGACAGATAAATATTACTCGAGCCAATCAAATTTTTAGTTACACGTTGTAACATTAATATACAAATAAACGTTTAGTTAACCCTCCGTGGTCAGCAAGGGTTCTCTTGACCGAGGCTTGAAATTTGAAGCTGACTGTACTTCTTTTTTTACAATCATATCTGAACCCTCATCGAATTTCGGAATAAATAGCGTCTTCTTAAAACTCATACTACGAATATTCTTCGGACTTCAGAAAAAATCATTTTTGAAACGTGCTCTGTAGAACTATTTATCATTTCAAAGAGTATCATATCTTATGAGAATCATCCCGCAGACTTTATTAAGAAAATTTAAAAAATAAAGAAGTCAAGACACTTTTAGTATATTTATATCATATTTACAATCGTTTTTGAATATACCATCATTTCATTTCTTATATAAACACTGCGATTTGATAGTCTACAATCTTCGAAGAATGTTCCATAATTTCTCGATCTAAATTTGATGGATGTTGTTAATGTGGCTATTATCTAAAAATCGGTCGAGTTCATTCAACCCATGTACGACCACGGAGGACTATTCAATTCTACTAAATTTTTTTCTAATTATAGAGTAAGCTTCACCTCGATATATATTCTTCTTTAATACATTTTTATAAGATTCCCCAAAATCTCTCAGTGAAAACCAATCGAATCAAACCGTAAATTCAAGGAAATAAGAAGCTTGACGATAGATATAAATATAGAGGTCCCCCCCCCCTTCCCCTCGAATTTCATCTCCGTCAAAAAGCTCTCTCCAGATGACCGAACAGACACGCGGCGAACGAAATATTTCCCGTGGAATAATCGATGCCCGCGTCACGCGGTCGCACGGCTCCGCCGACGACGTCCGCGTTATCTCGATCCGGCTTTCGACCCGGTCCTTGTAAATATCTCGAAGCTGCCGGAGATGGCGCGAGAGGGCGAGAGGAGAATGATCGAGCGTAACAGCTGCGACTCGCTAGCATCCTGCTCTCTGTGCGCGCATCTCTGGAACGGGAGCTACTTTATACTCGCGGGGCTGACAGGTTTACACCGCGGCCATTTGTTAAGTAAACAGTTGTATATTTTAATTAAGAGGCGAGGCGTCCTCCCGCGGCTGGCCGAACTTCTTAAATCCATGTCGAAAAATATTATCGTCACGTGTTTCCCAGCCCGGTATATAATCCGGGTCTCTCGACGGAGAGAGAGAGAGAGAGAGAGAGAGAGAGAGAGAGACAGCGCTGCGCGCGACGTCCTCTCCGCGCGATCGCCGAGCCGCATTAATGCGCTCGTAAAGTACGGACGGATGTGCATTTATTTGTTTACCAGCGCATACGCGGACATTATTGCGTTAACACGATCCGGCCCGTATTTACCGTGGCGCGGGGTTTATTTTGAAAGGCACGTCCGCGAGATTTTTTCCCGCGCTCGTAAAGCCATCGCTATGGTTCCGCCGCGATAGTGGTACACGTGTAAAGGGCCGCGAGAGGCGAATTTTAACGACGGTTCTCTCTATGTACGAGTCCTCGCCGCGAGGGATTCTCGACGATTGGCGAAAACATCCAGCGTTGTGTGAATTCTGCGGCTGGAAAGCTTATCCCAAAATCCCGGAGACCATAACCAAACCGTTTGGTGAAATATGGATCCACCATCTGTGTTTGGTTTAACTGACCATCTCTTGGTTAAAATAACTAGACATGCATTAAGAAAGAACTGAACATGTAGTTAGAATGACTATACATATTGAGATAAATTTTGTAGACTGTACGAGATGCCAGTAGTTTATTAACACATACTCATAAGAATAAGTTCTAGTTACCTTAGCAATACTTATTTCTATTTCAGCTATACGTATAGTTATTTTAGCAATACTTATACTTATTTCAGCAATACGTACACAGGGAAAAGGAATTAATTGGATCTATTAATAATTAATCGCGGAGTCGCAAGTAATTATGTATTTACGTGAATAAAATCTTTTTTCATATTAATTTAATGTTTCTTCCTTGCAATTGCATACTGTTCCACATGATTACGAGGAAGAAATATTTAATCGACGTATTAAAAGATTTCATTAATATGAATAAATAATTACTTACGACCCAGCAAGTAATTTTCAGTAGATCTAACGAATTCTTTTTCTCTGTGTATTGCTTATTTTACTATTTGGTATTTCTATATTACCTATATACTGTCTAGTTAACCTCGCTTAGACTTAGGACCGATTCGGACCAAGTCCCCTCAAATTTAAGTGACACTCAGTTGCTGTGGAGTAGCCAATAGCAAAGTAGCCTCTATATAGCAACTGACAATGAGTGACAAGTTTGAGGGGACTTGGTCGAACCGGCCCTTTAAGTAGGTACGTATATACATAGCTGTCACAGCTATACTAATTACTGTACGACCTATACATTTCCCTCAGTTTCAATATTTGTTCGAACTTAGTGGTATTTCGGTTGGACTAACTAAAAACTCGTTTAACCAAATGCATTTTGTCATTTCGACCGAGTAATTTTTCTCGGTGTATCTATTCGTCGATCTTTCGACACCGAGATCTCATCGATCGAAGCGGCTCGTATTTCAGAGAAACCCAAGTCGTGTTCCCGTATGTAACACGAAAGACCACCTCGATATTTCCTGTGTGTAACTCCAAAGGAGTGCTATTTCACACCCAACGTTTCGAGATTTCTTCGCATACGAAAGCCTTCGCCCAAGGCGGCATATATATAAGTATTCAAATGAACGATTTCTCGCTCGATTTATGACTCGACGGGGCAAGCCTCGAGGAGCGAGTTACGAGGGGGAGCTGTGAGTCCCGAAGAAACTCGTTCGTCACACCGCGGAGAAGTCATTCCTCGATCAGCGCGGCGCGGCGCGCGTGTCGACTCCCCCTCGCCTTCCCCCTTCGCACGGTTCGCCCCACCGAGCAGCAAACCAGCAACTGGTGGCGGCTCCGCGCAACCCGCGCTGTATACTCGGCACCGACGCCCGTACCGCCGCCGCCGCGGCTATCTACCCTCCGCGCGAGAGAAAGAGGAGAGGGTCTCCCACCCCCTTCGCCAGAATTAATTATTACGTCTACCCCTACCGCGCCGACAACACGCGCGCGCACTAATTTGGAAAACACGCGGAACGATTTATAGGCGGCGGCTGTCAGCCCTCGACCCCTGGTGCGGTGAGAAAAGACAGAAATCGGCCGCCCCACGGATACACGTAAATTTCCGTGTTCCCGGGGCATTTTAATGCAGGCAGGAGCACTTCCCTTTGATCTCGGCCTGCCCGCGCCTCTCTGGCACGCTCTCGAGAGCACACGCGTGTATGTATGCGTGTAACGATATTTTGGTATAGAGGCAGAGCGTGCGTGGAAATTGACTTGGAAATTCATTCGACCTTCTGAGAAAGACATTGAAATGCGTGCGATGAGTGCCATCTGTTATTTCGTACTTTTCTATTGGCTGTGATAATCGCGTGTTGATTGGTATTTTAGTTGGGAAGTATTTTTCTTTTTCATTTTTAACCCGTGCGCCTATGTATTATAATAGGGGAGAGTCGTCGAAATTAGTCCGGCATCTACACGGAAAGATTAATACCAGAGTAAATCTTAATGTATGTATAATGAAACAAGTAGGTACACTCTACAAAATTCTGCGGTATGGACTTACATGTATAGACCACTTTTGGTGTTAAATAACAATGGCATTAGACTGAATGACACCATATGTGATATATGTGTAGGTCCGGACCGGTGAAATGGTGTTAAAAATTATCACCACTTTTTTACCATGTACATATGAAGGTATTTGAATATTCCTACTGTGCTGAAAAACAATTTTTCCTTAGAAACTAGTAAATTGCAGTGTTAACTATCGCGATTTAATGTTTCAAAAGAAAAATTACTGTACCGTACTGTACAACTATCTAAACAACCTCATGTGTACCGCTTTTATTATAAATACAGTAAAATTTATGCAGGTTAGATCACCCTTCTATCTAAAGGAGCAGGGATTTTTTACATTGTTTGGTTGATTACACCGAGAAAACAGTTTATTAATAGTTCATGATGGTTATTTCGAATACGACGAAATAAATATTTCGTTAGGACAAGAAAATATATGTCGATTATTATAATGTTTATTTGATTCAAATGATTACCTCGAGGGATTTAATTGTGCCAAATAAATATAGTAGTAGTTAACGAATTTTACTTTATCCAATGAAATGTTTATTTCGCCATATTAAAAAAAAAGACATTTATTAACTACAAATAAACTGTTTTTTGATACAAAAGTACGTTCATCCAATTCGAATTAATATCGATTTGATGCAAATACTTTTCAATTAAATTGATAATATTTATATTATTCATGGAGAACTTTTTTTACCGTAGAAGGAATTAGCACTAAATCATTAATTCAACAATTTCACCGTGTTATTCAAATGGAAATCAGAAAAAGCGATTGAGACACCCCTAAATATTGAGTGAGAATGTGCACCCGCGGCGACATATTCAAAGTTACATTAAATACTAACGTTTTAAGTGCCCGCCGAGAGAATTAATTAAAAAAGCTTTCTTTTGAATCAGTCTAATGTGTATACCCAATCTTCTGAAAAAAAAAATACAACGGCACCTCGACCCCAGTCGTAAAATAATTACGAAAGCAGCATCCACATCTCGAGCCCCGTCAACGAAGGGAGACGTACCTATAGACCGCACCGACGGAGACCAATTGATCGATCACCCCGCAATTTCGCGTGCGTACCAGTTCTGAATATCATTACTTCTCGAGCCGGAGTCGGATTATAAAAGTTCGAAATTAGGCTGTCAACTGACAAGCGCAGGACTCGCCGAATCGGAAAGGCGCGGAATAAAGAGACGGCGAGGCGAAAGCAGAGGGAGGGGGCGGGTGAGGAAAGTCGGATAAAATGCTCGCTGCCACTTAAACTCACGCCGTCTCGCGCAGAGACGACGTTCGCGAGCCGAAGAGGGAGATCGACGGGCGATTTCGCCGCGCAATTTCGAGAGAGTCTCGTCGTCGCTCGAATCCCGTATAGCGGAGTGCTTCGTCGCTCTCTTCGATCGGTCTGTAGTTCTGCGCGAAGGCGTCCAAACTCGTCTGTAGTCGGCTGCGGGGATGCCGCGCTACGCGACGACGTTTCCACACACGCGACGTGTTTTCTCGGCGGTTAAACCGTGTAACGCGGTGTGTACGCGTACACGCGCCGACGCATATACCACGGCGTAGGGCTATAAAGCAGGATACAGGCGTGAAACGAATTCCAAGCGCAGTTTATGTGCCGGAAAACACGACGGCTTTCACGGCACGACGCGACGCGAGGGGCGTCGCGTCGGTCGCACGGAGGAGCTTTAGAACAGGGCGACGTGACTAATTCGGTCTTACCGTATAAAAGATATATGCATATTTTTAAATTTAATTTATAATCCGTATAGATACATATTCGGTGACGAAAAAAAGAGAAACGGTGCTAAAAATAATTATTCGTTGAGTTATAATTCGAGGAAGCTTGACACAGGCGACATGCCGTAGTACACTCTAAACCGTACGCTATCGGTCATGCTGGTAACAACTTACCAATACCCGGCAATCGTTTCAGTAGAAAATCCCTATGCCCTATCCCTCTATCAACCGTAAAAACATGGCGAAAGAACGATAATTTAACTAGAAATCGTGGTCGATTTTGGTGCCAATCATAATTCCATAGTTATTTTGACCTGTGAGATTCTGGTTACAGTAACAAGAAATCAGGATTCCTGCAACTAGGTCAACTTGCAGCATGGTCTATCGTGGCTATCATAGACTATAAACTCGTTGTTACTATAACCGCGCAAAAAAAGTTATTTCGAGTGCATTCATGATCTGTCAGACCATAAATATGGTGCTAGCAACCAGGAAAAGTCAACCTTGCGATTATGGTTGATTTTATTATAGTATCCACTTTTCTCTGAGTCGCGCGTAGTACTTAATTGTTGAAATAATACAAAATTATCGGGTTATCGATATGTGTCCTTAAAATTAAGCATATTCTAATTTTTGGCAACTATTACTACGCGTTTTATTTTCGTGGCGGTAACCGGGCATTAATTTCCGAATACAATAAGCCTAACTAATGTTTGATATTTCCCGCGTGGCTACGTATTTACGTCTGCCCGGCGATCTGGCCTCAAGGATTTTCTACTGAAACGATTGCCCGGTACTGGTCATTTGTTATAACCAATCGTTACAGCCTCCTTAAGTCGACAATCAATAGCGTACGGCTTGGAATGTAGGCTACGGCATTTGGCCTATATTGAGCTTCCTCGAATACACATTGTAAGTGCATTTCTCTCTACAAGATCGTGACGTCATCAGAAAGACAGAGAGATGCACTTATGCCAAGCAACGAGTGCGAGGCAAACAGTCTTACTAGATTGTGACGTAGGTGCATTTCAAAATATCGCCATCCGGCTTAAATAAGACGGAAAATGAAGAACGAAAAAATACGGTGTAAATAATCTTGTCAACATTTTTTGAATCAGCGATTACAAAAATTAATATTAAAACCGAATTCGTGTCGAGTTAGGGTGACTCTTTAAGAGCCGCCGACGCGGAATTCTCAAATTTGACTCGCGATTGACCGACAATCTCGCGCTAACGCTTTCGATTCCTTTCACACAGCGTCATCCCCATCCGTCCACCCTCGCAAGAGCTCCTTCTCCATTCGTCTCCTCGCTCTCGACTATCTCCGGCTTCACACGCGAATCTCCCCAACGGACTTCGGTAGCCCCGTGACAAATGCCTCGGCGAACCACAGCGGTGCCCCTCCGCGCACCTCTACAAGGGTTGACGCCGACGCGGAGACTCGCCCCTCGGTGAATTACGCTCCAGATACACCGAGGACAGTGCGCCGCGGCACATCTTTATGGACGCCATTAACGTCCGGCGCAAGCTCTCCCGCGGCAACATCGGACGCGCGCGAGCGGCCCGACTCCGCGGAGCGCCGCCTTTACGAGGTCCGCGATGCGTCAACGCGTCCTCTCCGCTCTCTTTACGAGGCCATCCAGCGGGGCGAGCGCGCGCGCTACGCTCCTGGAGACCCGGCAAACGAGTGTAGCGTATGATTTAAGGGGGTCTCCGAGCCCACCCTACGCGCGCCAAGGATATGAGTTACTGCGCCATATAATTCCATAATTCAGATTCATACCCGGAGTTTACGGCGTCTGGGTAACAAGCAGACTGCGCCCGTTGTTTTATGGCCGCCCCGCCCCCCGCTCGCCCCCATCCCGTCGTCCTCCGACACCCCCGCCGTCGCGCCGCCCTCGTCGCCACTTCAATTCGTAGAGCCTTCGCGCCCTCGTTTCTCCCGGCCCGAAATACACCCTCGCTCGCGACGAACCCCCTTCACCCCCCCCCCGCAACGACTCTCTCGGTCGCGGAACACTCGGTGATTCGTACATTAGCGCGGGGAGTCGTCGCGGTGGAGAGAGGTACCTGACGACGTCGAGAGAAGAGGTGGAGGAGGAGGCGCGCGAGAGAAGAGGACGAAGAAGCGGCGAAGTGATAATGGCCCGGTCGTTGTCGGCCATATTGGCACGACGAGAAAGGAGCGGCGACGGCGCGCGCGCGCGCGATGTACCTACGACGATATGCATTCGAATTGGCCTCGTGATTTATAGGCGAATGCGTGCCGCGGATTTTCTCCGCCGAATATTCCTCGCTGCGTTCCTCGAGCGCGCGCGGACCCTCGTGTGGAGATATTTCACGCGGCGGGAGGGAAGTAAGTGGGTGAAGGGGGCAGGGGGATGAACGACTCGACAGGGGTTGGTACGTACATCGCTCATAAACGTCAACGGCAGTCCTCGAGAGTTCCGACCGGTGACGTTATCCGTGTTATCTTCGTATTATCGGCGCTGCAGCGGGACGGGGTGGTAGGAGGGTGGATAGATATAAGGGCATTCGTCCGTGTAGCGGCGTTGCAAATACGTCGAGATTGAAATTTCGATTAAAATGAATTTGAAATGTAAAATTGTGGAAGAGTATTGGTGATTTAAACTCGATAAATTTACCTCGAAGTAGTTTATCCACTTTCTCGGGAGGAATTAAAGAGAAATACGACGTTACGGTCTGCTCGCGTATCTCGTTACATTGATTCGACAAGAAAAAGCGTTCGTTTTTTTTTGCTCTCGCGCAAGCACGTCCACCATTATTCCATGACACGGGTGGACGTCGAAGAAGAGAGGGAAAATACGAGACGGACGGGCGTCGCGTTTCATGACTGTTGCGCGGGGTAATGCAATCCCGCGAGGATGAAAAAAAGACTGGAAAAAGGCGAGCGCCGTGCTGCGGACGAGAGAGGCGGATACTACATCAAGGGAGAACACGACCGCCACTGTAATCACATTACTAGCAATTCTGAATTGCGTTCGGTATCGGCACTCCACTTTCGTCCGATTAGTATTCTCCGCTCGATCATCCATCAGAAGGATTTACGAATCGCACTCAAAAAAATTTGGCCACAACTAGAAAATTATAGTAATTGCAGTGATAATTTTCTTCGCAATAGCAAGAATTCTTGCTACGCTAGCAATATTTTTCTAGTTGTCACCAAATAATGTCTGAGGCAGCCAGAAATAAATATAGCTAGATTAGCTAAATATTTTTTTCAGTGCATGTAGAACGTTTTCATTTAAATTTCAATCCTTTTCATTCGACTGCAAATACCCCAAAAAAAGAAAGATATAATTTATTTTCGACTTTTCGGCGCCACGCAATATTAAAATGCTATCCCCTAATTAAATAGCTTATAGAGAAATATCCGTTCTCTTGGATTCCCAGGTAGAGTACTTAGGACAGTAGAGATATTATTTTTCGATTATAAATATTTTAACAGACATGAGATTTATATTCTGTTTTTTTAATCACATTTCGTAATCTATAAATTGATGTTCCATCGATAAAATTAAAACATCTTTTGTTCCTCACGGGGAAATAATTATTTTCATGGATTCTCTCGCGCACCCTATTATGTTACGTATTCATCAAATGAGGGGCCTGGAAGCAAAAGGGTTTAAGTGCATTTTTGGTAGGTCTGAAATAATTGGCTTTAAAGTTAACTTGAATTTGAATATTCCAGGAATAAGTTTAGAAAACTGTGTTAATATTTTAATTATTAAAATGATAAAATGCATCTGGTTAATCAAGTTTAGTTATTCTAACTAAAATACTAGTAAGAGTTGAACCAAATATCTAGTTATTCTAACTATCTACATCTTTAGTAATTCTAACTATAGGGGAGAGTTGCCTATATTGAACTGGTACCTAAATTGAACCTCCTACACTCAAAAAAATTTGGCCACAACTAGAAAATTATAGTAATTGCAGTGATAATTTTTTTCGCAATAGCAAGAATTCTTGCTACGCTAGCAATATTTTTCTAGTCGTGTCTGAGGCAGTCAGAAATATAGCTGGATTAGCTAAATACTTTTTTCAGTGTAGCTATTTTAAGTAAATGAGCACACATTCCACGTCATCTATCGGTAGAAATTCAAACCTTTTAGTACCTACCGGTCAATACGCCTACAAAAAATACACGAGAGATTTTAATTTTTAACTCTCCTGAAATGTTTTCAATCAAACTCTCGACCGCCCTGTTTGATGTATTTTTTTCACGCTGATACCGAGAATGGCAGATATACTGACGATAACTCAAAGGAAATATAAGATATCGGGGGGTGATTTCATTTACCAGAAAATTATTTTTTTCGCGCAGAATCATGGATATTTCGGTCTTTCTTTGAGATATCCTCGATATATCTATAATTTTCAAAATCAGCGTGAAAAAATACATAAGATAGAATGGTCGAGAGTTTGTATTTTTTTTCACGCTGATTCCGAAAATGGCAGATATATTGACGATACCTCAAAGGGAATATGTATAAGATATCGGTGATTTCATTTATCAGAAAATTATTTTTTTTCGCGGAAAATCATGGATATTTCGGTCTTTCTTTGAGATATCCTCGATATATCTACAATTTTCGTAATCAGCGCGAAAAAATACATAAGATAGGATGGTCGAGAGTTCAATTTTTCGCGAAAATTGAAATCTCTGAAATCAATCTCGCGACCACCCTATCCAATGTATTTTTTCACGTTGATTCCGAAAATGGCAGATATATTGACGATATCTCAAAGAAACTATAAGATATCGGTGATTTGATGTACCAGAAAATTACATTTTTTCACGGAAATTCATCGATATTTCGGTTTTCCTTTGAGATATCCTCAATATATTTATAATTTTCGTAATCAGCGCGAAAAAATACATAAGATAGGATGGTCGAGAGTTAGATTCCAGAGATTTCGATTTTTGTCAAAATCGTGAGTATATGCCTTAAGATTTTGACAAAAATCGAAATCTCTGGAATCTAACTCTCGACCATCCTATCTTATGTATTTTTTCGCGCTGATTCCGAAAATGGCAGATATATTGACGATATCTCAAAGAAACTATAAGATATCGGTGATTTGATGTACCAGAAAATTACTTTTTTCACAGAAATTCATCGATATTTCGGTTTTCCTTTGAGATATCCTCAATATATTTATAATTTTCGTAATCAGCGCGAAAAAATACATAAGATAGGATGGTCGAGAGTTAGATTCCAGAGATTTCGATTTTTGTCAAAATCGTGAGTATATGCCTTAAGATTTTGACAAAAATCGAAATCTCTGGAATCGAACTCTCGACCATCCTATCTTATGTATTTTTTCGCGCTGATTCCGAAAATGGCAGATATATTGACGATACCTCAAAGGGAATATGTATAACATATCGGTGATTTCATTTATCAGAAAATTATTTTTTTTCGCGGAAAATCATGGATATTTCGGTCTTTCTTTGAGATATCCTCGATATATCTACAATTTTCGTAATCAGCGAGAAAAAATACATAAGATAGGATGGTCGAGAGTTCAATTTTTCGCGAAAATTGAAATCTCTGAAATCAATCTCGCGACCACCCTATCCAATGTATTTTTTCACGCTGATTCTGAAAATGGCAGATATATTGACGATATCTCAAAGAAACTATAAGATATCGGTGATTTGATGTACCAGAAAATTACATTTTTTCACGGAAATTCATCGATATTTCGGTTTTCCTTTGAGATATCCTCAATATATTTATAATTTTCGTAATCAGCGCGAAAAAATACATAAGATAGGATGGTCGAGAGTTAGATTCCAGAGATTTCGATTTTTGTCAAAATCGTGAGTATATGCCTTAAGATTTTGACAAAAATCGAAATCTCTGGAATCTAACTCTCGACCATCCTATCTTATGTATTTTTTCGCGCTGATTCCGAAAATGGCAGATATATTGACGATATCTCAAAGAAACTATAAGATATCGGTGATTTGATGTACCAGAAAATTACATTTTTTCACGGAAATTCATCGATATTTCGGTTTTCCTTTGAGATATCCTCAATATATTTATAATTTTCGTAATCAGCGCGAAAAAATACATAAGATAGGATGGTCGAGAGTTAGATTCCAGAGATTTCGATTTTTGTCAAAATCGTGAGTATATGCCTTAAGATTTTGACAAAAATCGAAATCTCTGGAATCGAACTCTCGACTATCCTATCTTATGTATTTTTTCGCGCTGATTACGAAAATTATAAATATATTGAGGATATCTCAAAGGAAAACCGAAATATCGATGAATTTCCGTGAAAAAAGTAATTTTCTGGTACATGAAATCACCGATATCTTATAGTTCCTTTGAGATATTGTCAATATATCTGCCATTTTCGGAATCAGCGTGAAAAAATACATTGGATAGGGTGGTCGCGAGATCGATTTCAGAGATTTCAATTTTCGCGAAAAATTGAACTTTCGATCATCCTATCTTATGTATTTTTTCGCGCTGATTACGAAAATTATAGATATATCGAGGATATCTCAAAGAAAGATCGAAATATCCATGATTTTCCGCGAAAAAAAATAATTTTCTGGTAAATGAAATCACCGATATCTTATACATATTTCCTTTGAGGTATCGTAAATATATCTGCCATTTTCGGAATCAGCGTGAAAAAAAATACATCAAACAGGGTGGTCGAGAGTTTGAGATCAAAAAATGACCAGTTTATCCAAACACACACACAAATGGAGGATCTATATTTCACCAAACGGTTTGGTAGTCTCCAGGATTTTGGTCAAATCGACCAAGTTATTTTTCTCAGTGTACTCGCTTTCCTCTAGAGACAAAAAATTCCCCACAAACAGCCATCATCTCGCTCTTTCACCGAAAAGATCGAACTCGTACACAATCTACCCGCGACACATAGCGTGTAGAGTGAGCATAAAATATTCAAGAGACGGCTCACCAGCGTATACGACGCGACGGACCGAATTTGCACGGTGTTGGGAAATACCCGGAGGAGGGAGGTGGCATTTTTAAATGAAATTTACCGGCGGAACACCGCAATCTCCCAGGGTGATGTGCAAAGGATAAAATTAATACGGCCGTTTCCAGGACCGGGAGCAGAGAGAAAGGCTGAGGCAGGCGCGGGTACGGGTACCTGTTCGCATGCGTCGTGCGCGCGCGGAAAGGTGAGACCCGCAGCTCCGGGGCAACCAACGACGTGGGACGGGCGCGGCGGACGCGGTGTATCTTATCTGTTCAGATCCAGCAGACGCGACTGTCGCCCCGCGGTGCCGGGCTAAGTGTTAAATATGTTAATTTTTATCGCGCATTACTTTGCGGATAAACGGCCAATTTACATACTAAATTGTACTGTATTTTTCGCAGATAATAACCCCCCACCCCCCTAACCCCGCTCCGCCCACTGCATTCACCACGGGTTCCGGGAATCCGCTGATTCGGCGTTCCCGAAAAGCTCGCGCTCCGAATTTCTCCGGGGGGACGATAAAACGCGCGCAGAGCGCCCGGATAACGCTAATTGTTTGTCCCCGTCAACGTGATCCTCGCCCGCGTCACCTGCCCTATTTCGGGCTCATTTTGTCCCGTGGTACGAAGCGTTTAAAATTCATCTCCGTGGCATAAATCTCCACGTGAAATAAATCGCGCGAGAAATTCGGCTCCGGCCCTTAACATCTTTCAGCGTCGAACGGCTTGGCAACTTCCCCAAATCAACGTTTACTCTAGCTAACCGCGAGGAGAGAAATAACTAGAAACACGAGCTAACGCATACAAATGAAGAAGAGCCAACGAATCCTCGGAAATCGATCCCACCCCACATACAGATCCGTCGGAAGGAAGGAAATTCGAGCAATTCGTATGTACACCTAGGTCAATGATTCTGAACAACCTGCTTTGAATGGCGGTACTTCAATTGAGTCGACCGTAGTTGAACGGTATGAGCGAATCTTCTTGTTTTGGCATGAAGTCCCAATCGAATGTAGCCTTCATGGCAAAACACTAAGATTCGCTCGAATCTTTTAGCTACGGTCGACTCAATAAAAGTACACAGAGAAAAGAGTATTTCAATTACTGTTATACCGGATAATAGATTTGACATTTTTGGGAAAGTATTGCGTTCATTGCTTTACTGTATGACAACAGTGGACATACATCTAGTGGACTTCGCTAAACGTATATATCAATTGTTGTCATACGGCAAAGAAACGGACGCAATACTTTTCCCAATCTCAAATCTATTATCTATAATAGTATAACATTGATTAATATACTCTTCTCTCTGTGTATCGTCGCCCAAATCGGATCGATCAGAATCATTGACGCCAGGTGTACACCATACGAGGCTAAACTTACTCGTCAGGAAAGAAACTTCAAGCACTATTATCTCATAACCTATGAGCTTTTGGCTCATATTTGTATAATACTTTTTTTAAGGTTACATTTTCGCCTACAATAAATACTTATATCGATATAGCTCAAAAGTTCACGAATAACGAGATAATAGCGATTAAAATTTCCTTCACGCGGTGTACGTCTGTAAATTGAAAACAATCATCGCGTTAACCATCGACGCGACTCTCCCGCGGCAACGGCGACGCAACGGAACCCGCGCGCGCGCTGCGAGACTACCCCGAAGAGAGCCCGGACGCGCGCGGGGACTTTAACGATCGTAAAGAACCTTCGCCTAGTAATTTGGCTGCAGCGTTGCAGGCTAACCATAAATCCGAGTGCATATCTGCGTCATAAAGCGCAAAGCGAAGCCGCGCGACCGAGAGAAAGAGAGGAAGAGAAAAGAGGGCGTGAGAGAGAGAGAGAGAGAGAGAGAGAGTGAGCCGCGGGATGTGGCTGCGGGAATCGAGAGTCCGGAGCGGCGGCCCACCCTCCGATCTCTCGTAAATTTATTATACGAAATATCGGCGGGCAACGTCTCGTAAAGCAACGCCTACCCGGCGAACGTGAGCGCGCGAGCGTGTGCGTGTATCTCTCTATATCCCTCCGGTCGGCTTGGCGTCGGCTGGCAGTTATGTAAGCTAAGAGCTCCGCAGGTTAAGCCGCCTTAATCCCCGAGCTGTCAAGCCGCCAACCGAGATGAAACAATTGCCGCCTACCGTCTGACAGGTGGACGCATTTCTTTCCTGTCCTACCAGCCCTGGCTGCTCTGCCCCCCTCCTCTGCTCTCCCGCCCCTTCTTCGGGAGCGGAGCGCGATACGCGCGGAGTGGCCGGGATTACGAGTATTCCTGGAAGACGTGGGACTCTCTGGAGACGAGCTCGCGCGGTCAGCTGTCCGTTCGTAAATCGTCGACGGCTCGGTGTAAGCGTTCTGCTCGCCGCGCGAATCGCGTTCGCTCGCGCGACGTCGCGCGGCGAGATTTGGACGTGGGTGGACGCTTGCGTGCCGGGGTGCGAGTGGTCGCGCGATGCTGCGAGTGACAGCTGGGATGTGTGTAAAGGGATGTACGCGGGGTGCGCTGGTTTCGCTTTTACGTCTCTCGGGTTACGTCGTAAATGGAGAGAAATGTTGACGTTATTTTCTCTCTCTTCGGCTCTGCCCCTCTCTTTGGAATTCGCTCCTGTTAGATGTAAAGGAGGTGACGTCCGTTTCCGCCTTTCAAAGAAGGTTATTTGATTGGCTGTTGCACGAGGTTTAGTTAGTCCTTCGTTTGGTCTGCTTTACCCTACCTTACTTAGTTTGGTATTAGACATCCCTTTTCATCTTGTTTATTATCATATTCTTGGCTTAATTTACTTTATCCTATTTTACTTAGTTTAGTTCTAGCAATTCTTGTTCATCATGTTTATTATCATATTCTTGTTCATTATCATTTCTTTCTTTGAGCTGCTTTACTCTACCTCACTTAAATTAGTCTTAGATATTCTTGTTTATCTTGTTTCTTATCGTATTCCCTTCCACATCATAGATATTCTTAGTCGTTATCATTTCATTCTTTAAGTGCTTTTAGAGGGTCATCTCTGTATACAGCCATGATAAACGCTTTTTCTTCTCTTAAATACACGTAGATGAAAACAATGCGCTCTCGACTTTGATCGAAGAGTTATGAGAGCGAGAGGAGGAATAACATTCTTTCGAGCTCGTATTACTCGATGTTGCCGGAACCGATAGATACTGATCTTCCATCTTCAAATAATCAATTGGAGTTCCAGTAAAACAATCAATGCATTTCGACCCGTCGGAAATTATCTAATAAATTCACGAAGAATTTTCTATATCTATCGTATACATACATAGAGTAAAAGCGTTCCGTCGGTTTCACCCCACATATTCCCTCGGCGATTGAATCAATTTCACGGAGTGACGACTCCCGACCGCGAGAGGAAAGCGTAGCATCCAGCCGAAAATTATTAACGGCGATTAATCTCTATTTTATATCGTAAGCCCGATTAGATTTATCGAATCCTGTTTCATTTCGCGATACGCCAAGGCAGATTCAATTAAATCGCATTCAACCGCATCACACGCACGCACGAAGAAGAATGAAGTTGACATGACGAGTATTGGCTAGGTATCCGAATTCTGGCGCTATACCTATATGCCCTTTGTAAGGCATTTATATACGCTACGTATGACACTGTTAGGGACAACTCAAAATTACGAAAAATATTGGCATACAGAGTAACATTTCATTCTCTGCGTATATCAAATCTAATATGCCAATTAGCTGTATTACAAAGAATGCCAATGGCTTTATTGTAGAAAATACCACAAGAGCTGTATTACAGAATGTCAAATTATCTTACAATATAACAATATTGTTTCAAGAGTGCAAGGAAAAATAAATAGCTTTGAAACATCCAAATTGAAATTGAAACAAGTGGATATCCACTTGAAGCAATTACACCGTGAGATTCGTCGATTTTTGTTCTCAGTTTACGCCTATAATAATTCTCGATCGAAGTGATACATCGCGGTCGACGTAGCCGATCGTTTTGTCGCGCTCGATTTTCACTCTCTCTCCCCTCCGTCGAGGAAATATTTTCGGAAACGTCGATATCGACGCGCGGAGCAGAGCTACGCGTAATCCATAAGCTTTGTAAATCCGCTTCGCATGTTCCTCGACCGGGCCGCTTGCCAGGATCGCAGAAACCGATCGGCACGGATTATAGAGACCGCCGAATAAAGTGCTTCTCCGGTGCGTGCTGGAAATAAGTAAGTCTCCTCTTCGCGCGCGGAATTGTTCGAAAACGAGACGAGGAAGGAACGGGATGGCGCGTCGTATTTTCCACTTGTAATGGCGATTCGTGGCACGCTCGAACGTGAATTTGGAATTTTAAGCGAGCGAGCGCAACGGACGGGCGTCGAGCGGGTATTCGAAATCGTGATTATTCGCCGAACGGAATTGCGCGCTCCGTGGGTGGAGTGGTGACGATCGTATTCATCGCGCGGTCGTCGTAACATCCTTACGTCTAGATAATCGCACGCGGACTGTAAAACATCGTGGATTTGCAACTTGCGCGAGAGTATTTTGCACAAGTGAATCAGAGACGTGACGCGGGACGTTGAGAATTGTGAGAGATTGAGAGCGGGAAATCGAATCGAATGGTCTATGGGTAGTACGGATCGTCGTGATACAGAAGACCAGTTGGGACTGATTATTACATTGAAAAAAAAAAGTATGACTTTTACAGCGATATAATAGAACGCTAGAAGTAGAGATAAATCAAGAAAAAGTATTGTTCTATAATTATAAAACCGAATACTTAAACTAGCAATAGAATCGATAGTTTTATAAAATGTGTTTAGTTATACAGGGTATTATCCTTGAGACAGGACACAGGACGATAAACGGTAAAGAGATAGGCTATGCGATTTGCTACATATCGGAAAGTGTTGATTGAAGGAACTAATAATACGGAGAGTTTTCTGTATTATTAGTTCCGTTGATCGACACTATCCGGTATATAGCCAATCGTATAGCCCTGTCCCTTTGCTGCATATCGTCCTGTGTCCGGTATCAAGGATAACACTCTATAGCTCTCAGAACTGCCTCATAGTTGAACGTATTGTAGAATTTGCGCGCTAGATAGCGCCACTCGTATTGGAATACTCTAAAGCCCTTCACTTAGCACGTTGCAGCGAAAGCAACAAACCGCATTTTATTGTGCAATTTTTATCGCAATAGATATGTGGTTACAGCAGGAATTGAAAAGAGTAGCACTGAGTAGCTTAATCTTAATGTTTGAAGGGGTAAATCATAATACTTCATATTTTTATTTCTCATGTGTTGAAAGCAAATCTATGTAAAAAAGGTTAGGTTAGAGGTTATAACTTCCTCAGCAGCACGTGCTCGATTCACGTTGATAATTCGATAGAAATGTCCACTGGAGCAAACAAAATTAAGAGATGCGCAGATTTGTTCGAGTCCAATGTAAACTTGGCCTCGGCAACGTTTCAGAGCTTTGAAATCTTAAAATTTATTGGAATGCAATGCAGCCATATTGAAAGAGAATGATTTGTAGATAGCTGTCACAACTATCTATAATTAATTAAATTTTAAGCAAATCCTTATTTAATGGGAATTAATAATTATTTCAAAATCATTTAAAAACTAATAATTTTCTAATAGGAATCAATAATTATTTAATAAGAATAACATACCTATTTCGCCCAATAGCTACTCTAGTATTGCTATGACAGCAATATTTCGTAGCTAAATATAAAATAGTTACAAAGGAAACCTGTCACAGCTGAGCAATCCACTTGTATGATTCGTATGTTTATTCCAGTGAATCTTAACTGTCGACTATTTGACTAATGTTAAATTTATCATCAGCCAAATAGTCGAATATATTCTAACTTTGCCAAGCTTTATTAAAACATTCGATCACGAAATCTCTCTTAAATATCTGTGGTACTAAGTTAAAACCCGATATGTCAAGAAAGTTGATTTTTCAGGAGACGCTTCAAACCACTGACCAATTCAATGGGCGTAGAGCGTAATCGGAATATTATTTTGTTAACCTACATGTTGTAGGTGATTTGGAGCCATACCGGGTTTGGCCATCATATTCTTCATTGCTGACTGTACATATTGACATTAAAAACAAAAAATCGCTTTTTTTTTACATCGGGTTTTGACTTAGTACAGCAGATATATTCCTCTTAATCTCTCTCTCGACGACCATAATATTATATCTACTCGATTATACAGACATTTATCTCTTTGAATATTTCTGATTCGACAACGCTCTCCTCTGAAAAAGATTATATCTAAATTAATGGGTGTACAATATTTTGACATCGCTTTATTGTCTAGGCACACAAATATGTACGCCGTACAATATAATATATGTGCACATGTATACACCGATACCCACATGACGGAAAGTTAACAGCGGGAATGAGTAAACAGTACTATTAATAACCAGTTTCATGCCGTGAATACATAAACGACAGCCGAGCTGCACCTCGTCACCATTTTATAATTAATAACCACCGACACACGTCAACGTTATTAATTCAAAGATAAGCGCAAAATGAATAATTGCCATCTATCGCGAGTTGTACTGCGTCGTGCATTGCCCGTCGAATGACCTAGAGAGATCATGTAGATACGGAAGGCAAAGGGGAGAGGGGCAACATTGATAAAACGATTCCTTCAAGTTCATCAATTACGCCTGCGTCGCTCCAACTTATCCAATTTGGAAGAAAAACAACGAGCGATATGACGAACATGTATAATATTGCTAATTGGACGAGAAACGCGATAATAGAACTACAGTTTGTCAGGTTTCGTAATTAACGAGCCCCTTACACGCGTATTAGCATTATTCATCGAACGATTAATACGCTATGTTAATTTTATCGATCACGAGATTATATCGTCGTGCATTATCTAACTTACAAAGTTTTAAGAAATGGACAAAGTTAATAAAATACCAACCCCCTGTGATTACCATAAAACCATGGTAGTAGAAAAAAAATCGACGATATATTATATCATTTTAATATTCAAAAAAAATACCAACTGATAAAGAGAAGATCCGTAAAATGCACGAAAAAATGAAAAAAAAAATAAACCGCCCAACGTGGGGCTCGAACCCACGACCCTGAGATTAAGAGTCTCATGCTCTACCGACTGAGCTAGCCGGGCAGATATCATGTAAATGTTGAAACTTCTATATAATATTTATATCCATTTTCTATTAATATACGAATGTATACTTGTACTTATAATACAAAATATGTTTAACGTATATCTTCCAATAAATATATACCTTTCCAAACATTTGTATACTCCAATTTTTGAAAATCTCGTATAGAGCCCCGCGCGATATTTGCTCGTACAATCCTCGTAATATCAGACTCCGTAAAAATCCCAGACCGTGCAAACCCATAAAAAGGAACGATATCGCACGTTATATCGCGAAATACGTAGCGCATTTATCACGGAAATATTCGTCCGCCGTAAAAACCAGCTCGTTTCGCGAGTCGCGTTGAAAAATCGAAGTACCCTCGCTCTCGAGTATCGCTACTTAAACGTACACCTATACATATCCAACGAACAAGCCGTAGAATGGTATACGTACGCCATCAGCCTTACCAAGCCGGGTTGGCTACTGTTCGTTGCTCGACCATTAAAATACAGATGTTGTGCTTCGCGCTAGGCTTCTGCCTCTACTCTCGCATGCTTATCGTCGCTTCGTATCTGTGTGCAGGCTCCGGAGTGCGTATATATAGAAGCACCACCGAGGCGAGTTCTTACATCTCCGCCGTTACATCCCGAGCTCTTTATAATAAGCTTGGAGCCTCTTACGAAGTGGATTCGATTACAGATTTCATCTACCGGTGCTTTCTTAACCTCGAGCGTCCTTATTAACCCGACTAGGAGTTGTCTGACTCGCTTAAAGCCCCGAAAGGCGTATCGGAATCGATCCGATATAGACAACTCTATCCTTTCGCTTTATATCGAAATAGGTAATTGATGGAAATCTGCCGAATCGTATGTAAAACGCTATTCTTTTCTCATTTTTCTTCTGCAACAAGTATAAGAAATTTATTTGTCTCGGCGTGGGCACTTTCCTGAGGACGTGAGTCCTCTATAGCAACGAGGCAGGCGATACAATGAAAAATCAGAGTGGTTCTGATTACCAGTGTTTTGGCTACTGAAGTGGTAATGTAGTCTCGAGTGACTACAACGTCATTGTCAGGCTGCAACAGCTAGAAAACTTTATGAATAGGAACACGATATCGTAATTGTTGCGATACGTATTATGTGGAAATGCTTAATGGTGTAATAGCGAAATGTTCTTATAGATACCATATGAGGTTAAACTAACTCGCCAAAAAAAAAACTCCGATCACTATTATCTCATTATTTATGAACTTTTGACCTATATCGATATAAGACTTTACTGTAGATAAAAATGTAATCTTTAAAAAAGTATTACTTATACACAAATATGAGCCAACACCTCATAGATAGTGAGATATTAGTGATTGAAACTTCTTTTCTAAACAAGTAAACATAGCGAGAAGCTTATCATTACCACTTATTGTTATCGCCAGATAAGCAAGGAACCTTTCTAATGTTGTCAATTAGAACTAGAATAGTTTTTTAGGTTATTTGCTATACCATCTAATACAAAAATATCCCTTTCATCCCACCTCCCGAGGCGGAAAAATTCTATATATTTTGTATGTAGGTGCATAATTCATATATGCATTCGGTCATATATGGATTATATACGATTTCTGTATTAACCATATAAAAGGACTCTATATAGATTATACAAACATTCACAAATCTGTATATAATCCTTATGTGGTTAATATAGGAATCGTGTATAATCCATATATGACCAAAACCACGTATGAATTACATGCAACATATATAGAACTTTTCCGCCTGCGTCTCCCTTATTTTGATCCGCTGCAGAATCGGTACTTTTTTTTCACACTGTAGGGATCAGTTAATCTCGCCACGCAGGAGGTCCGCGGCGTCTTCGCAATAAATGCCGAGCGCGGATCACGTCATACCCTTTGTAAACGATCTCGTCAGATTCCGCGTCAAGTGCCGCGCGCAGCCCGCCGGAATGATAGGCGGGCGGCGCGAGTGTTCCGTAATCTAATGAACCCTTTTCAGCGACCGACAACGCGTGCCTAATCGCTGACAACGCTGACAGCCCAAGACGGCTGAACTCCGCCCTGCTTACCGAGTTTGGAGTCGACCCGCGCGACAGAGCCGCTATACTACGCGTTCGAGGGACCCGCTGCCGCGCGGAACACGTTGCTCGAACGTCGGGAGCGCCCCTTTACTTCTTCTACCGGAGTGCGACCCTCGCTGTCGTCGCCCGGCCTCTAATCCTTTCCCCTGATCCGCCTCTGTCGGTTTTAAAGGATCGCTAATCTTCTCACGCGGGGGAAAACATCCGTCGACGTTCCTTAATTATTCCCGCGGACAGTCGAACGAGGCAAATTATCCTCGATGAAGTCGAGATTAATGCACCGGTCCGCGGGACCGGAACATTTCGAGAATCGTCAGCGTCACTCCCGACGATTTGGCTGTAGCAGTCGGAGCTCGCCCTGCCGTTCGCTGGACCACTTCGCAAGAAATCGAACGCCTCCCCGAATTAGTCTTGCTCGAACGTAGAGAAGAAACGCGATTACGAAGAGAACTTTAGTTATGCACGATCGTATTTGAGAGTTCTCGCATGGACGAGGCGAGGCGTATATATCATGTATTTATAGAGACGGTCTTTGTCGTTTGCGATAAATTCGCGCTCGCGATTGGCGTGCCGGTCACGGTTCGTTTACGCGGACAACGTGAAACAACGTTCGGGTCGAACGTGTTTCACCCGACGCGTACAAACCGACATCCGCCGAAGGGATCGATAAAAATCCATGAATATCTGATATAAGCGACGACAATGACGACGACGACGACGACGATGGGACCGACACGGTGAGGGACGCCAATTAACGACGATGTCGTGGGTTCTAAGCGTGTCGCCAGCTCTATCAGGACGTGCGGCGGAGAGAAATGAGATAACACGTGGATGAGACTACCGAGGAAGATGAAGAGGAAGCAGATGTTGGAGGGAATATGTTCGGACAGCCGCAGACGTTTAAACCATTCCGACACGACGGAAGATACGGTCGACGGCTTATCCAATCTCTGCAAGCTGCACGACGTTGAACATCGCGCGCGTCCCCGTCTTTCTATTATATCTATTCCGAAATCAGAGGGGATGCTGGAATAGCTCATCTATTTATATATGCTTATACAAAAATATATAACATTATTCCTTATATGTATACATATATTTCAACACTTCTTGAACTTTTTCACAAAAACCAAAATCTCTAGTACCTATTAAACTCTTAAGCGCCCTTTATTCATGGAAAGAAAAGAAGGACTTGTCAACTAGTTTGTTAAAATTATTGTTTAACTCCATGAAATAAACAATTATTATGAAAACTATAACGAACTAAAAATAATTGCGACACACTGAAAAATATATTTAGCTAATCCAGCTATATTTCTGGCTGCCTCAGACACAACTAGAAAAATATTGCTAGCGAAGCAAGAATTCTTGCTATTGCGAAGAAAATTATCACTGCAATTACTATAATTTTCTAGTTGTGGCCAAATTTTTTTGAGTGCAAATATAATGAACTAGTACTGATTAAAGAACTTGAAAAGCTGTGAAAAATAACAACGTATAACAAAGCGATCGATTCAAAAGATCTTAAAGCATCGAGTTAAAACATTCTGTGTTCCCAATCGACTCAATTTTTTTTATCAATCCGCAGTTCCCTCGTTTCACGCCAAGAAAGTATCACGCCCTGACGCAATTGTACATCACAACGACCGCACCCGAAAGTATAACGCGAAGAGCGCGCTGGAACAAAAATAACTGGCACGTCTCGGCGAAATATCCCCGACAACTGGTTTTATGACAGCAGACCATTAGCGTCATTCATTGGGAGCGCGCGCGGTAAATGGAGAACCGCTCTTCGCACACCATAACCGTATACAATGGGGCCAGCACGCGTAGACAGCCCGGCATGATAATGAGCCCCGTGCTCTCCGCTCGAGCCTAACGTTTATTCCTTATACATAAAATAACTATTAGGTTAGCGGGGAAGCGCATTGTATGTCGTATCCGAGAAAGTCCTGCAACCCTCGTACCATTAATACCACTTACGTCCGCCCGAACGTGTCTCCTCTCTCGCGTAGTGGGGCATCACGGCGATCAATGCCATTAAAACGGAATGTACAATGACTCTGAATATTCTTTCCTTCCACAGTCGCGGCGGACCTCGATATCCATATCGTCGTAGGAAGGCGGTAACGGAGTGTAAAGTTTTGGGTTTCTATGTTTATAAAGTCGATTCCAAAGCGATTCGCATATTGGACGAATTTCTTTCGCGATGGCTAGCTATACCAGCTGTTCCGGCATATACATCGGAGCAAAATGGGTTATCCGAGCGTTTTCAGGGTGAGGCATTTAAATTGAGACATATGAATATCTGTGAAATAACGCATTTTAGAAAAAAATATTTCTCATGAAGGTCGTTGCTTTAGAGAGGGAAAGAGAACTGTGCCATAGGTATGAGACTAAACTTACTCGCGAGGAAAGAAATTTCAATCACTATTATCTCATTATCTATGAACTTTTGGCTATGACCCACATCGATATAAGAATTTATTGTAGATAAAAATGCAGTGTTCAAAAAAGTATTATACAAGTATGGACCAAAAAATCATAGATAATGAAATAATACTGATCGAAATTTCTCTTCCGGCAAGTGAGTTTAGCCTCATATGGTTTGCTTTATTTATCATTTAGTAGGCGTTTTCAAGGCTATTTTAAGGTCAACGTTTTTTCTTTAAACGGAAGCCTATATTTTTTCAACAAATTCTTAATCTACACGTGAAAAACATAACTTTTATTTGAAAGATATTTTTATTTCTTAATTTTTTTCCATTTTAAGAAAAAAACATTGACTTTAAAACGGCCTCGAAAACGTCTACCAAATGAAAAATAAAATATACAATTGCCTTTGGCCCTCTAAAGCAAATAACTTTTATAAAAAACACTTTTTTTCTAATGTACGTTAATTAACTTACAGACATTCATGTGTCTCAGTTTAAATGCTTCACCCCGTATGGGGCTTTGCGAACTGAGTAAATATCGCGTACCTATATAAGGAGTTGTCGCGCGCGAATCGACATTCACACTCGAGCGCAACGGCGCGATCTTATCGCCGATCCGCATTACAATCGATCAGCGGTTCGAGCGAACGGCCGATTCGTATCTGCGGCAAATTTCATAATGAACCGCGCGGTGCGGCGCGGTTTTCTCCGCAGAAGAACCCCCGGCATTAGAGTTATCCTTTCGTGGCCTTTGATCTTTAATCGTCGGATAATCAAAGACCGCGCGGTTCTGGCGGTATAACCAGGTGGCGCGAGTATTATTAGTCGCGCTTTGATTTAGTATTAATGCGAAGATCGGCGGAGAGGATAGAAGGAGAGGAGCGCTCGCCCGTGGCAGGTGCGTCGAGTCTCGTGCGCACTCCGACGGCTCAAGTATTTCCGTAATCCGGCGAACGCAGCGGTGTCACGCGTGCGCGTCGTTATAAAAGTGCAGAAGGTCTCCGCGAGGCGCGCAGCGAAGACTGCAACCAAATACGGGCCGCGCGGAAGAGCGCGCGATGACTACAGCGCGATGCGGGTATATAATTCCCGACGAATAATAATTTCCCTCGCGGAATAATAAATTCCAGCGATATATCGTAGGTCGATAATCTATTCGCGTTCCGGAAGGATGAAATCGGCGTTCCGATCTCCGGCCTGCCGGAGGGGAACGTCTCTCGGAGCGCGTCGAAGGATAAACTTTTCCCTCGGCATCGAGAAAACGCCGATCGATCGATCGATAACGATAGCGAGACGTACGGCGTTCGTATGAAGGTATCGAGAAAAAAATGGATAAGAATTCCATGTAAACGCACGCGCGCGCGCGCGGAGCGAGGTGTCAGGACGACGATAATTTATGTACCTAAGTACCACGTTCGCGCACATAGGCGCACAATAACGCGCGTACGCGCGTTCGTATCGTGTCCGGCGGACTGACTTTCGCTTTAATCACTTCGATGATTAGATATATCTCGCGCGGCGGTAACGATTCAACGTTGTTTATACAGGCCAGCGTTACAGTAATTATGATAGTCGCGGGTAATTATTATACCGTCGATAAATTACGGAATAATGTTCCAACATTATAGGTTTCCGCGAGCGGTTGTATAATTTACATGGGTATTAATGCAGCCGTCGCGGACGCCCGTCGAGTCGGCGATTACCTTAATACTCGGCAAGGCTCGTGCATTGTCCGTATTATTACGCCCGCTTCATCCATTCGTATACATTGTGGAAGCAATGAGCGAGGACGTATACAAGCGTGGTGTAATTGACGACTAATGCCGGAGGTGCAACTCTGCGCGTATACAGTCGGCCGGTCAAAGTTAACGTTGCGTACGAATAAAGCGATATATATTTCGTTACCCCCTTTGGAAACATTGTGTGCACTATTTTACGTTAAGTATCCTGTCGTGGTTGGTGAAGCCGCCGCGTATCTGGAAAGTTCGTGAAATACCGCTTTTTTCTTCAAAACAATGCCATTTTTTAAATAATCGTTATGATGAAATAAATCAAACAGAGAATTACAGAGAAAGGATGGGGAGAACCTGCCGCTCCATGGTTTTAACTATATTCGAAGGCGTAGAAATTTACTTCAGGCCCGTACAGTAGGTATATCCGAGGGCTAAGTATTCATAGAGATTCCTGGTTTTATGTTGATTCCCGCAATACTTTTTTGAAATTTATAGCGCTACTCGGCATTAAACTATTAGCTCTACAAGATGCTGCATTCTATAAAATTACACAGTTTTCTTATATGACTTTATACGAGTGTCATAGAATGTAGTACTTTATAGAGTTTACAGTTTCGTACAGAATAGCGCCGTTTAACCGTGTATGCACAATTTTTCTTGCGTAACACGGATGTCACTGATATCAACATTTGTGTGCAACATCTGACAGCACGTGTTGTGCGCAAAATGTGTCGGTGAAAAATTCCGCACACGCAGTTTAAATCTCAAAAAGTACTAGGAAAATAAATACAAAACTATGGATCTTTTTGTATACTTCGTCCTCGGATATACTTTACGTGGACCTGGTAGCATTTGAGGATTAAAAAAATATATCTGGAAAGATGCAAGCAAAAAATAGTGTTATTTTGCAATTCTACAGAAGCGATCGATATGCAAATCGATGCACGACGGCAAAAACTGCGCCCGCGGCAAGCGCGCGCGCGCGTATGCGTGTACGCGACCGATGAAAACGGGATTTTCAGAAAGTGGCGCGAATCGCGCGTGCCACGCGTGTCCCGAATGACGGATGATATATCGAGCGCGAATGGAGAAGGCCGGGAAAATGAGTTTCGCGGATGGAAAGCCGGAGCAAATTGTATTTTGCCCTCGTTATCGAATCACGGAGCGACAGTTTCACCGTATCGATCGTGCCCACGGTCGAACCGTCGAATTTGTACCACACCGTAGGCGCGGCACAACATTTCCTCCTGTCGACGTCGCTGATAACCGTCGTCCACCCATCGCATCGCGCACAATGGCTCGCTAATGATTCGTGTAATCGCACGGTGCACGGTTCGGTGCTCGCGATATTTCATGCCGCGAATAAGTGTCCCTCGGCGTTCTCGAAACCGAGAGAGGGTATACTTATTGCGGCGTGTAACTGCGAGGACGTTAATTTGCGTCGTTGCGCTACCGAAGTAATGACTCATTATCCGCGGGGTACCGCAGCACCTCGCGGCGGTGCAATATTTACGCCGCACCTCGGCGTTGCAATTGCCGTGCCATCGTAACGGTGATCTTTGGATGCTTGCACTCTGAAATGAAAAAAAAAAAGCATCCTCTCCACAAGGATTCCGCCGGGGAAAAGAAATGCATGGCATGGGGATAAAATATTTTTACGAGTAAAATGATTGTACCGACTGCGAGAATAGTTTATCGCGATACGAAGAAAAGCGGAACGACGTTGTTATTTTAATTGGTCGTACCACTGCTGCGATCGATAAGCGTGCGATATCAATATCTGTTCTCCACGGTACGAAGAACGCGAAATAATTGCTGCAAATAATCTGTTCCCCGTGATTTATCTTTCGCTCTTTCCGAAGATTAATTTTTTTACGTCCATTACGTAAGTTTACCAGGACGTAAGAATTAACGGGAGCCTTGAAGGAGTACCTCGACGAGCGACGTCCATGAAAGTCACCCATTTCATCCACTCCCAAAGCCGACCCTGACTACGCGCGCTGCAGTCATCAGTTAGAATTACGGTACAGACTGCACTAAAGACAGGTACTAATGAGAGTTAATCATCTTCCTCGCTGCGAGAAATTACATTTTCCGCGTAGAAGATACCTATACTCCAGGGTCTTAACTTCCGTACATAATAAGCCGCATATATACGTCCAGACATCCACCTATACGGTTTACGTTCAAAGAGCCGAGCGTACAGTTTATTATACGCGAGCGTTGCAAAGTGCTAATGAGGATGCGGGCAATGTATCTCTTCGTAAGAGGTGACTAGCTTTATTTAAAAAACGAAAAATAATCACTTTCGGAAAATGCGCGAGGTTACTTCGCGTTTAAATTTCTCTCCGCTGACACCGATCTCGAAAATATTTGTCATCTCATAAACTTTAGTAATTTACTAATTTTATTATTATTAAAAATGTAATTTTAATTGTATAATTGATTTTATCATTATTTCAATTTTTTAATTAACTCTCGTGTTCACCATGGCTGTGTTGCATCCCATAGTAAGCCCCTGTCTTTATGAATTTACTGTTATTTAAAGGGACTACTAGTAAACAAATTATTATAATAAATTATTACAATATTATTCAAATTAACAATTCCCAAACCCTGGTAAAGGAAGTGAATAGCTTTTCTAGTCACTGGCCTCTTTCTAGGCAGTTTTACTGTCTAAAAAATAAACTCTTTAACACGAACTATAAATTTGACAAAAAGTGAATAGTTTTTTTTAGCTGCTGTCCAAGTTCCAGCTATTTTGTCTGAGTAGAAACGATTCCATATATATTTTTGAAGAAGATCATGTTGTGGAAGATCACGTAGAAGAAAAAGTGCATATTCGTTTTTACTGGAGAAGAATATTAAAATAATGGAACTATTGAATAATTGAACCGGAACTTTTATTGGAATTTCGTAGTGATGCGTGGCATGTACAAAAATCAAGGCAAAAAGAGGCTTTAAAAATAAATCAATATCTAAGACAAACCGACCAATAATTGATCAACGAAGCGTCACTTTACCGTCACAAAACCAGCCAAAATCGTTGACCATTTTCTAGGCAGAGACCAACAAAAAATAGATCGATTTCTGGGAAGTTTCTGTTCATTTTTGTCCCCAGGGCATCCGTTGATCTTTATTTTATTAGATAATAAATTAATACAATCGCTAACACATATATCCGTCTACATTCATCGCGAAACGAAAATCTCGTCTAACGAAACGCGCAGAAGTCCCAGCAAAAACGCACTACCGCACCCAATAAACGCAAATCGCGCGAACCCGTTCGCCGCGCGGCGAATAAACGTAGGCGCGCGCGCAAATGCATTCGCCCCTCTCGCAGCCCATTCACATCTCGACACCACGTTCCACGCGGTTTCCCGCTTTTATCTCCGTTTCGAAACGTCACGGTTCACGCGGTACCGGGCGATCTACGTTCTCCACGCCGCGTTATAGCAGTACAGTCGTAGGCATCGCGGAGCCCCTAACGCAGAGGCGGCACGACGCGCGCGAGCGCGGCTGCGTGTGACTGCTAATTGCAGCGGCCGTCGGGCTATTCATTCAATGCGGCGAACAAAGTTTTTGCCGCTAAATTATTTATGTCTCTTTGTGGGTTTTGCGCGGAAGGGAGCGGTGATGTGCGGCGCGAAACGGTTCGCGGGGCGGGGCGGGTGGACGGCAGCGTAGAAATAAAAGGCTTTGGGCTTGTGATTACCTCTGCGTGCAACAGAACTGCACGGCCGAGAGGAGAGCGACCACCGTGAATGTGCTTCACTCAAAGGGAATCTCTGGTCGCAACAATATCGCCGCGCATTGTCCTCTACCTGGTCGTATGAATATTTATACCCTCTGCGCGCGCGATCTCTGTGACGCGACGGCCGATCGCGCGCGAATGCATCGACGCGATTGCGTCTCTCGTTCGGCCGTCGCGCGCTGTCGGTGATTTTTCTTGCGGGCCGGATTCTAGCACGGAAAAAAATTAATCGCGGCATGTGGAAAGTTTGCGGTAAATTTCGGGACAAGGCCAATTTATCGTTACGATGTCTACAATTTTAGTAAAAATTACAGTAATGCATGCAACTTCTGCAAGTTTTACTATAATATAATTTTTACGAAAATTCTAGTTATCGCAACGATAAATTGGCCCTGTCCCGAAACGTACCGCAAACTTTGTGAATGATGCGATTTGGTTTTTTCCGTGCGCAAATAGGAGAGACCGCGGCAAAACGAACATTAGGGGAAAAAGGATCCCCTGTAATTTTGACGTAAATAATGACGAAACTAGCGGATCGTTACAACAATATGTATGTTTTTAGTATAATTCTCGAATAATTCATGTAGTGGCGCCCACTAAACATCTTCATCGTTCAACAATTAACCCTTCGTTGGCTTGATAAGGTGCCAGACATCTCGGTGCATGATCGTTTATTCATCTACATATTTTTTGCGCCAAATAAACGAAGGGTTAAATAAAATTCAGTTTTCGACAATCTGATGGAAGGTAAGCCTTTCGTTTATTTCATTCTATTATTCCATTGCACTGCAATCTCAGAATTCAGTATCTACTATTTTGAATAAATTCTAAAAATCAGTTTTCCTGATTTATTTTATACAGGGGATCATTTTGCCCCACTCGATGGGGCAAAACGATCTCTTCACACTAGGTACTAAATATTTCTAATTAGAATTTTTTGTTCTGAGAATGAACAAAAAAAGTTTACAGGAATCATTTCTCTCGCGTCTCCATATCACGCGGAATACGTTTCGAGAACGATTACACGACGATGGAGCGTGATCGCCATGTGAGCCGACGATTTTAATTAAAACCGAGAAAGCCCCGCGCGCTCGTGCTCCCGCAACCGGAAACGAGCGAGGAGTCCGACCAGCGGCGGCCGGCTCTCCCGCCGCGCTCGAGAACCCTCGCGATACATTAAACATTCCGTAACGTTCGGATTCGGACGGCAGGTAATTCAGTTGCAAATGGCCCGGCGATACATCACTCGGCACTGTCATAATTCCACAATACGTCATCGCTCGTGCGTGACTCACGTTGGACATAAACAAGTTTGGATACGCTCTTGAGCAGTGCGATGCCCGCGAGAGCTTGATTGATCGCCCGGACAAGCCGGTAACTTGGAAATCAATTTATTATTCAAGCACGACGCGCCCGCCGAACGGGGTCCCACGTACTGCGCGCGCGTGCGATCGACGGCGGCGGTGGTGCTCGACCCTTTCCGGCCGATCGATCTGTCCGGAAATTCGACGAGCTTTCTTTCGCGTGGAGAGCCTCGTCGAAAGAGTAGAGCGCGCTTCGCTGCGTCGCTCCGGTACGTCGAGTAGGTACACTGGGTGTACTCGAAGCCGGCGACGATTGGCTACAAAAGTCCTCGTGTTTCGACGACTCGCTGGGACTATATGCCAGCCAATAGACGACGATTCGATCGAGCAAGTCATGGGAATCGCGGTGAACTGGAAACGGTAGTGCATTTTTTATGTAGGGGAGAACGGGGCGGCTTGCAACACGGGGAAGTTACGAGACGTTAATTTCTTCTGACGAGAAACCCTCCGATGGGGGATAAGTCACAGGTTTATAATGGTTTCGACCGGGAAAAACGGTGTACACCGGTGTTGTGCACTTTCTTAACGTACATGCTATCGTTACACAAATGGAAACACTAGAAATCATTACACGGCGTTTAGTTATTAAAAAGTGTAGCACGAGTGAATAATTCTTCTCTTCAGCCGAATATGCCACGAAAGTGTTGGTACCAGTGTACACATTGGTGTTATACTTCTTTCCCTAGTCGAAAACTCTATTAGTTGAGTCATAATTTGGCTTCTTATCAGTAGAAAGTCTTGTACGATATCAGGATAATCCTGTCAGTTTTACAAAAGAAAGTGCGTAGTTGTAAATTTTCTATTTTTCTGTTAAAAGGTATGCTTGTAAAAATAATTGCGTTAAAATTGACATAGGTACTTTCTTTAGCTCTTCAGAAATTTAAGTTCATAAATTAACGTTTTCTTTTATAACTTCGTCAATTTTTTAAATAAATTCAATTTTGTTCCACATTTCTTTCTCAATATGTCAAACTATATTACATATAAATTTCGAAAACTATTATAATTCTCATTTTCATTGAAAAGGGGAAAAAATTAAACATAAAATTTGTCCCCCCTACGTGGAATTAATTTAATAGCAATTTATTGGATATTAAAGTTGAATTTAACATATTTTGTAGCAGAAATCAACGAAATTGATTTAAAAAAAAAACCAAATCGTCTAAACAGCGGATGATTTCCGCGTGCGAATAATTCCTATGATTTTATACGAGAACTGCCGTGTTACACGAGACGAGAATCGCCGCGAAACGAATATTTCGCATTAATTATACGTTCCATCGAGTAACAGATTCCCTCAAGCGCCTGCGTGAGTCTGAAACATTAGAATTAAATCCACGAATAGTCGTTAAATGTTTTCTTCTTCGGAGCGAGACGCCATTGGGAGATCCAGCGATTAATCCGAACGGTGGAAGCTGCATAATCGAAGGTTCAAGTGGGAGGAATTAAGTGCGCGCGAGCTACTTTTCGCGCGTTGCGGGAGATTGAAAGGGTGCAATCGCGATTACGAGACTTTTGTTCGTGCAGCGACGCGGGTACCCCGAAGCGCGCCCGCGTCTACAGTAGACGCGGGTCGGAGGAACGAGGCGTATACCTGCAGCCTCCCGCCATTCCCACGGCCATAGTCGGTGGTTTGCTTTACATAAAATAACCAGGATCAGCGATTTCAGGAGCCATAAGCACTCATCTCGCGTGGCGCGGACCCTCCCCCTTGTTCCCTCGACCTTCCATTATCGATAGCCATACCGGAGCTGAGCCACCGCATTTATGCGCGACCGCGTACATAATAGGCTCCTTTTCACCGCAGGTCTTATTAAAATTTCTGATCAGCTGGAGGTGAACGGTATGCAAATTGCTCCGGCGGAACGCTCGGCGGCGAACGAGGGGTGAATTAACGGCGGGGTGGCTCGGTTTTTCGGTGCAGCGCGCACGGGCGATGGATCGCGGTGACGTCACGGTTAAATGGAATTTGAGTGCTACGCCGGAGCGGAACGAAAAATTCGTTTTCTCTTTTCGATCGTTCGTTATCAGTGGGGAAGTTAGCCCTCTGTGATCACCAAGGATCCGCTTTACCCAGGCTTCAATTCTGAAGCTGACAGTACTTCTTTTTTTTTTACAATTATAGCTAGACCCTCATCAGATCTCGGAATAAATAGGTTCTTCTTAGAACTCGTACTACGAACCTTCTTTGGAATTCGGAAAAAATCGTCTTTGAAACATGCAATACAGAACTCTATTACTTCAAAGTATAATATCATATGAAGGGTCCAGTGGAAAAACGATGAGAGGGTCCATATTTCTAAAAGTTGAGAAACACGACATTTAAAGTTTCACAACGCACGGGAGTCCACTGTGCCGCCTATTTTCAACCACAGTTTTTAGTAGAATCTCAGTGTTGGTCCCCTGTAAGGTTCGATATGTTGATACTTCATGTTACAAGCTAACAGATGTCGCTAAAATATCGATTTCGAAAAAAATGGACCCTCATCGTTTTTCCACTGGACCCTTCATATGTCATGAGAATCATCCATAGACTGTAAGAAAACTGTAAAAATAAACAAGTTATGACACTTCATGATCGTTTTTGAATACGTCATTTCATACGTAATGTAATCTCAAGTGACCACAGCGCCATCGTCAGGCTGTAACAACTAGAACACTTTATAAATAGAAACACAATATCGCTGCTATAGCGATACGCATCACTTGTTTAATACCTACTGTAGTAGCAAAACGTTCTTAGATATATTATTGTCTCCTACAAAATCGGTACTTTTTTTCTTTCAGTGTATTTAAACGTCGGTTGGATCGATTTGATCTATATGTGACCACCGTGGAACTGTATGGACGGATGTATGGCCACACTAAAGGAAAAAGTCTAGTTGAATAAGAACCTTTTTTATAGAAAATTCTTTTTGAGATAAATCGGGATTTATTGACGTCGAACGAAAGTCTATTTTAATTAAATAAATGCTCTACTAGGTTCGTACTCGATTAAAAAGATATACAAAAGATTTATTTAATTCGAATAGACTTTTGTTTGATGTGAATAAATTCCTATTCCTATTATTTTGTCTTAATTAAATTTGTCTATCAGGTTCGTATTTAACTAAACCTTTTCTCTCCGTGCACGGAAGATTAATAAAGTGCGATACGTCGAAATAGCTGAATCTTACTTATTAATAAAAACGGCACGCTAATTATTGCACCATTAACATCATCCCCGTAGCAAAAGATAACGCTCCAATAGATCACATCTTATCACCACTCCGATCGCAGCGATAACACGGCGAATGCTCGACGTTATCTTTCAATCGAAAGAACTATCTTCGCTTAATTGATTTAATGAAGCTAATTACATTCATCCCGCGGCAACTGGTAATGACGATCTTTCGTAATAATTCAATTTGCACTTTTTATAGGATGAGTGCCTGCCGATAATTATATGCATCCGCACGGAATTATTAACGACGTCGAAACGATGCGTAGCGTACCGGTTACCGCGCCACGAGCGAGGATTATTTTATACACCCGTCAAGCGAAATCGTAATAAATGACTTGCAAATAAACGGTGATCGTTTTTTTTTCGAACTATCGAGACCATCGATAAATAACGAGTCAGCTAGCTCTTCGGCTCAGCGTACTCGCTTCTAAGAATCGGCCGCATTAATTGCGCGTCGATCGAACGGAGTCCGATGGATGATCTGTGGGGGAAAAAACGAGAAATCGAAAAAATAATCGATCGATCTAACTCCCGTTTGAAGAACTATTCAAACGCAAAATCAGTTCAGCGATCTCCGCGATCTTCTCAGTCGCCCTTTGCGCGTTCGTTGATCCGATTCGATTCCGCAGGTGTGATCAACCTCCCTTTCGATTTACCGTTCCGAAACGCGGTCGTCTGAAATTTCACCCTTAAGAAGATTAGCCACTCTCCGAATAACCCGCACAATGCTCACGATCCCCGCAGCACACCGCGATACAGCCCCACGCGTGCGCGCGCTCGCACACACGCAAACATCTCCGGTCCCTTCACGCTTCTCGAGGTGGGCAAAACATCGCGATTGCACTTCAAAGGGGCCTCCTTACGGCGCGCCCCGGTACCTGGAATCCGGCGTGAGGAGGGTGAGGGGGGGGGGAGGCGATTCCTCATCCCGATATTCCATTATAGCCCCGCGAATCAAGAGGATCGGGAGGTACAATACGAACGGCTGTTTGCGCGGAGAGTGCGCGCGCGTGAAACCTCGCGTGAGAGGGACGCGCCGCGCGCGCATACACGCTGCTCTCCCGGTCGCCCGGGACCCGCGCGAAAGTTCCCGGAACTGAACCGTGTTGGGACCTTTTTTATGCGCGCACGATCGCGCGATTCCTCGTAAATATCCGCGGCGGGAGAACGTGGGAGGCTCTTACCGAAATAATCGAAGGATCGCCGCGACCATCGCGCGCGCGAGTCGACGTCGTGTCCCGCCGCGCGCGCCGGAAAGTAATTTTATACAGTAGGACCTCGATTATCTGAATCAGTGGGAGGTAATCACGAAATTTCTCTTGCTGGGTGGTGCTGAAGTGGTTGGAGATTTTCCACAGCTATGAAAACGCGGTGATTTGACATAAAAAGAAACGTAAAGGTTTGTACGAAAGAATTCAGAAGACTTCAAAGCATTTGAGTGATGAGTAATAGCATAACAAAAAATAATTTAATTGAAAACTACGGTTTTATCGAGTATTTTAACCCATTGAGGACCATCTAGGTATCTGAGTACCTATTCGCTCCGTGCACACGAGCACTGTTATATAATATTTTAGTAAGTGTGGACGATGGTACATATGCATACCCGTAGCGCCATCTGTTTTGTGGATTGGTACTTTCTGGTGGACATTTGCTTTGCAATTATGTGCTCACTGAAATATAACAGTGTTCGTAACGACAATGTATACCTCCCACAATATTTCGAACCGATGTTCAAGTAATAGCAAATTTAGTTGAAGGAATCGTGGTTCGGATAATAGAACGTTCGGGCGAAGCAGGTTGTGTTTCGGATAACGGAGGGTGCGATTAACAGAGGTTCATATAATCGAGGTCCTACTATACTCCGACCGCGTTACACACGCGGTGCTCTCTCCGCCTCGCATCCTTCGCGCGTCCCGACGGCGAGAGAGAACCGCAAACGGTCGACGGACCGCGAGTGAGAGTCGTACCGGCGCGCAAGAATGAGATGGAATGGCTCCATCAATTCGGGGAGCTAATTGTAGAGGCCGCCTCGCGGCGACCTCGCGTCTTGTTCCCTTGACTTTTACAACCGGCCTTAAATCCAGCCTCACAAATTACTTGCAAAACACGGTTGGCCCGCGTTCCTCTTTGTCCCGTTCCCCCGGCTTCTTCTTCGTCTCCTCCTTCTCCTCTTTTTCCCGTTTTGTTCTCTTCTTTATTTCGTATACGCCGCCGCCGCCACGAGAGACGGGAAGAACGCAGTAAATCCTCTTTGAAGCGTTTTACCCGGGATCGGGAGGATGTTCTACATGGATTCCGAGGATGACTTCACCTCGCTGGCCCCGTCGAGCCTCTTCGTTACGCGCGCGGGGTTTTATCTCCCGTTATTTTTCGCCGCGCGCGCGTTCCGGCATCTATTTTTGTTTCGTCCCGCGGGCGAACCCGAAGACCATTGTTTGGTCTGCGCGTCGGTCGCGCGCGGAGCGATGCACGCTCGCGGGGTCAGCAGCGGCGGGAAGCCGATGGCTGAGCGCGTGCAGCGTTGACGGGATTTATCGGGCGCGATTTTCGGGCAGGAGAAAACCCGCGCGCGGTCTCGCGTGGAAATAAAGGAAGCCCGCGGCGCGGCTCTCTTAGCTGAGGGTTCTTGTCGATTATGGGATGCAAGTGGCGAGCGAGGGCTCCGTCATCGGGGGTTATCACTACCCACACGGAGAAAGATGGAGCTCAAATTATAAGAAATTGTACTTGAATATCTGAGTTAAAAATACTAATATACAATAAAGCTGAAACAGATTGATAATTTACAATTTATAAGAGATCATTTATAAAGCATTTAGTGAAACTCATTATATTAGTAGTGAGAATAAACTCATTATATTATCTTAAACACTATAGTAAATTATTTATTTGCATAGTGAAATATACTTTATTTCGATTTTTTCTTTTCTTATAGAATATGTGATGCACAATGAGTATTTGTTAAGTAGGTAATACTTCGAATGTTTAACCTGTAGTGTAAATATGTTTAAGCATTAATAAGTTTAATTATTTATTATATATAGGTAGTATATAAATTTATAATAGTAATAGACTTATAATTTAATAATTAATTCAAATAATATCTTCTTAGGTTCTTATTAATTTTATTTTATTTTTAAACTTTCTAAAAATACTTTCCGGTATTCGTAATTTGTTACAACTTTTCTCATTTAAATAAAAGTGACGGGCAATTTGTAATTAAATTAATTGATTTAATTTACATCTAAATATTTTGCCGTCCAGTGTAATCTTTACTTAAAACTGAGTTCCGTTCTTCTCAATGCACGGGGCTGCGCCGCGGAGTTCGGGGGCCGAGATGAGAACCCGCGAGACGCGTAACCTAATCATTCTGTCGGTCGGTGCCTCCCGCAGTGGTGCAGTCGAGCATACTTCGCGTACTTCGATGACTCCGCGGAGCCACAATGGAAATCGAGGAGGAGGGAGAAAGAGAGAGTCTCGAGCACTCGCGAGAGGCACGTGGAGCACACCGCGAAATTGAAGGAGCGTACACGTTCGTCGAGTTTGCTCCGCTGGCGCGCCCTCGAAGTCCTTCGTCGAGGGCGGTTCAGTTTCTGGAGGAGGGCGGCTCGTGGAAGTCCTACAGAACCGCGGCATGCCTAGTTAGTCGGGGCAGGGTATACGCTGACTCGTTTGCGGGGACGCGCAGCTGACTAACGAGAGAGATTTTGATACGTCGAGTTGGGAGGGGGGTTTCGAATGCGGTTATTAGTTTTGTTTCGCTTCGCGCGGGAGAGTGAGGCATAGTTTTCGGAGGCTAGAAATAATAAAATTAGTCGATATTGTAGTACGATGTATTCGCTGTGTGCATGAACTACCAGCGTCACGGATTCTGTCGCTGCTGATTTTTCGAAATGTTTGTTTTGAAACATACTAGCCAATGACCATTTAAATCGCATACTTTCGCAGATAATCTGAAAGTATTCCATGCAAAAAACAGGAGCATACCTGATTTATATAATAAAGTAGAAAAAATCGAGATTTAAAAAATACAAAGTGTAATTATTCGCGTACAAATGTTATATTCATATACTCTTATACTTCTAATTGCATTTTATACGGGTGCAATATCACTAACACTTCACCAACTGCACTAAACCCATGTCACAATTGTTGTCATACAGAAGAGCAATGAGCGCAATACCTTCCCCAAAGTGTCAAATCTATTATCCAGTAAAACAGTGATTAATACACTCTTCCCTCCGTATAGCGAATACTCTACGTCGATCTATCTAGAACTCGTTAGAGAGAGAGAGAGTGCCAACATTTCTCCAGAAAGGATCCGTGGGTACCTGAGAAACAAAAATCGATTTTGACGTCACGTTCCTACCATTCCCTATACGCGTCCATATCAATTACTCCTCTAGTTTACAGTTCCGATAAAGTTACACATTCTACCAACAATCTCTAGACGTAAATCTAACGGAGATTTATAAGAAAAAAAAGAAGAACCATTCGGAGCGGATCGCGCGAACCGAATGCCGAAGGATCGAACGAGCCCAATAAAATCGATACGAGAAGGCCGATCTCCATCTCCCGACGCGCCTATCGCTCTCGCGGTGCCCCTCGCCCGAGAAGTGTCCCATGTACCGAACCCGAAGGTGCGCCCGACCAATCACGGTCTCCGGTTCCGAGCGCGGCCCATTTGTAACCCGCGTATCCTCGCTCCATCAACCGTTTAGCCGAAGATTTATTCGGTAAGAGAGCGCTTACACGGAATCTGACAAGCTCATCTTTATGGTAGACTCCGGGGTTGCCGCTTAAACTCACAGTTTCCAAGCGTATCAAGACGAACGAGCGGCCGGGTGCTCCGGAGCCCACTGGGGTCGGGGGCCACCTCGGTGCTACACGGAATTAATTTAATCGTTAAGCCGGCATCTAATTAACCGGCTCGACCGAGGGGGCTGGTAACAGTTAGGTCGGCAATAAAACAAACACTTTACCGGCGGGACCGGTCCCGCTGAAATAATTACCCGATCTAATGAAACACATCGAGTGTTTACGAGCTGCTTTAATACCTCGGAACTCACTCTCTCGACCTTCTCCGCCTCTACTTTATTACCACTCCTGCCCCCTCGCCCGCTCGCACTCGGAGTTAGATATCAAACGTTCGGCTCTCGGCGTCTCTAATTAATTACATACCGGCTTTGTTCCCTGCGCCAAGTCGATCGTCGAGCCTCGGAGATTGTGTTTTGAATCGACTGGACGGTTGACTGCGGGTGTCCTGTACATAGGACGTGAAATGTAATGCTTCGCGATAGATTGTACAGCGGGAAGCGAAGTGAGAATTGGACGGTGCTGCTTCGGCATCTTCGCGGTGCAAATTTTAAAGCGAATTTTGGAGATACGTTTATCTGGCAGAAAAATATCGAAGTCTTTCGTGTCGAGTATCTTATGAATATTTATTCGGACGCGTATTGGTGTGCGACGATTATTTGAATCGAATCTGCATTAATTTGAGCGGAATAAATTATCTATCGAATACCCGTGTTTGAAAGAACGTGCATCTTAATCGAGAAAGAAACTTCCCGGAATTCGGGAGTAATAAAATATTACATTTCACCGAGGAAACGTTATGACTCATAGACCCATAATTAACCAAGTTACTTTTTCCGAGAACAATAATGTATACGTCTGCGATTTGAATCTCATGAAAGTTGATGCGCTGAGTTCGCAAATTTAAATAAATTATTCCCCCGAATATAATACACGCTATTGCTTACAATTTTATAACTTTTCGAGCGATCCCGACGTCGTTATCCTCAAACTCGCAACATCCCTTGATGAAAAGCAATATTATCGCACACAGCAGACGAGCATCGAGATAACCACCTGAAGCATCTCAACTCGCGATAATTCGTTAATCTGTTCGAAAAATATCGCGCGTCGCCTGCTCTATAAAACGAAAGGCGGTGGCATTAGCACCGCGAGTCGGTAGACTTCGATTGCGCGTACGCTAGAGGAGGGTAGGGAGAAAGAGAAAGAGAGAGAAGGGGAGAGCGCGGACGCGGCACGGTTACGACTATATTTGGTCAAGGTGATTAGACCCCGGCTCGTCAAGCCCCGACACCGGGGCCGAAATGTTTGAGTTGCGCCAGCCTCGGAGAGCTCCGACCTGTAGGGGTTGACGTTGATAAATGAGAGTTAAGTGTTTAATAGACTGATCGATGTTGTTGCCTCGCGCGGAGGAAGCGAACGTAGCCGAGACGTTCGTGTGGTTTACCCGTAACTGGATCGGATTTTATACCGCGCGTTCGCTACCTCCAATTTCGCCCGTGTAGGAATTGCCGATGCTTCGCCGGCAACACAACCAGGCTGATACTGATCTAATTGTGCTAACTAACACTTGGTTTTAACAACTGGTCCAATATTTGCCCGCCGTGATATCATTTAGAGTCTAGTATTGACTCATTTGTTTTGCCAATATTGGCAGATTATATAACTGAATCAGTCTCGAGCCGAAATTCTTGTCGAACGTCGAATAGTCGACAAAGTGGATATGTCAGGTATTTTATCCGATAAGCAATATACCGGCGTACGCGTTTCATCGAACGCTCAACAACGAATACCGCGGGCAGCGCCTGATTAAATCTTCGCGAATCATACGGGGCGATTAACGCGATGAAATTTAAAGAGGAGCCCCGTTCGGTGAAATATCACGGGGAGGGGGGGAACGTACGGAATCGCGGATGTGCGAGAGGCCAACGAGCTGCTGAAGGCAGGAAAGCGCGGAGAGGAGTAACTGCGGTAGTTTAGACATCTTGTATTATTCAACAGCTTCCCTCACAGCGCCCGTTCCCAGCAGTCCGCGCGCCGTGCCGTGCGGAGCCAACAACAACATTGCTTAACAAATCGTCGGAGGAGCATTTCCTGGAATAAATAAGCCAGCCGGCAATTCACCGTGATTTTCTCCATCGTGGTTATCCCCTCGCCGTCTGACCGGTCTCGAGGCTCGAGCAGCAATCCTTTCGAATCGGGAGGATAGATTCCGAACGCGGTAGGCATCGCTACGAGGCACGAAAAAAATGTGTACGTCGAAGTGCGCCATAAAATCGAGGCACTTTGTGCAATTTTGCGCGATGCAAATTTAGCCTCGACTGTTGCCGCGGTTGAAAGTACGAATTTTCGCAAAGATCGTATCGCGGTGCACCAATTTTTACCACCGCTGTCAATACAAATTGCTACGTGGCGTCGTAAATATCGTACGAAATGCGTGGTACTTCTACGAACTCTCATTTTACGCAGCGCTTAACGTTACACGCGGCGGTATACGGTCTGGCGTGAACATATATCGCTTAATTAACTTTTTGATTTTACGACGCATCCAAAAATCAACGTGGCTCTCCGCTGATATTTTGAAAAATGACGCGGAGTAATCGACGCTTCGCGCGATACTGGCTAAAGCGTCGCGCGTATATTCATTCCCGTTGTCGCAACAGGTTAAGCGCGATGCCGTTTCGACGTCGCGCGACGATAACGCGTTGATACGGCTACAATTCTTTTTTTCCGTCAGACGATCCACCTCCGAATGAACGACCACCGCCCTTATCATTATCGCGTCAATTAAATTACACCGTCGCACTGCGAAAACATCCAGAGAGCTCATCGACCTCGGCTCAGCTCGCCTCGCTCGTTCGCCTTAAGCTCGTTCGACACGGTGGAACCTCGCGTGGATCGTTATGAATGCAAATCCGGACGCGCGAGGATTTAATGCCTCTTTGGAGATACCTGCAGTGTAATAAGGGGACCAGTAGCGGGTTTTTTCTGAGGGGAAGGGGAGGATTAAAAAATGGCGGCGTATCGAAGCCCGACATGACGAGCGCTTGGTACTGAATTTCTCATCGAAATTTATTGGGAAATGTCGCATCGCGTGATTGAAATATTGTAATTTCTTGCATAAATTAATGAGAGGAGAAATAATCAGAAAAGTTACTAATTAATTCGAAATTCATTCTCGGTAGAGGTTTTCATCTTTCACCCCCGCATGTTTAGATGGAAGCGGATAACCCTTGCGTATTTTATTGGACATGAAACTTGACTTCTGTTCCGGCCATATCGTTTCTCTTCTTTTCAGAGTAGTCCGATGATGTTTGGCCGAATTCAAAGGTACCTATATCAATTGAAAATAAACTTCAGAAAAAAGTGAACAGCATAAAAATCATGAAATCATAAAATTTTGCATTTTCTTAATTCGTGAACATGATTACTAATACGTATTTGTAGCCATGGAATTATTTATTCACATTGAAAATAGTTTTGTTAACGGCTCGAAGACTGATTGGACTAAGTTTTTAGATAGTACCAATCCTTCGAGTTATAATTTCCACGAATATCCTGATAAGATTCTATCAATTAAACTAAAAAAAATACGCAATTGAGATAGTCACGTTTTGTAATCCCCGCAAGGAGCGTCCATGTTCTCTTCTTTTTCTCTTTCCTCGCTTAGACGTGGGAGCTTTCGAAGGGGAAATTTAACTAAAGCTTCTTACAATCCATCGATAAAATTCATCGAATTCGGGGACGACAAACGACGCCAGGTTCGGTCGACAATAAATTCAATTTCGGACCCTGCACCAAAATGCACCCCTTCCTATCCCACCCGTATTACCAGTAATTTCCAATATATCCATGCAATCACTCTTACGACGCGAACGCCCGCAAATCCTTTATGGGCAAACGCGACCAGCGTACAGCGGGGGAAGCTACCGAGGACGAGCTCTACGCGGTTTTGTTAGACGCGTTGCCCGCGGGTGCAATTATCGGGAGTAAGGGGCGAGGCGATGATGCGGGCCCACCACGTGCAATTACCCCTCGTAAATCAGGAAAGGGAGCGAGAGAGAGTGAGAGAGAGAGAGAGAGAGAAAGAGAGAGGGAGAGGAAAATAGGGAGACAGCATCAGTAAAGTCAGGAAGAGAGGGTAGAAGCCGGGGAGAGAGAGGAAGACGGACGGGTGCCTATATAGCTGTTCGCCGGTGAAGTGCGGTGTTGCTGGCT
This sequence comes from Xiphydria camelus, assembly GCA_963678675.1. Taxonomy (NCBI): domain Eukaryota; kingdom Metazoa; phylum Arthropoda; class Insecta; order Hymenoptera; family Xiphydriidae; genus Xiphydria; species Xiphydria camelus. The sequence continues at coordinate 23,819,131 of OY783197.1, read as the reverse complement.
GCGGCTGGAGAACCGGAGTGATGTACGACCGCGGTCTGAAGAGGTGTCGAGCCGCGAGATGGCAGCGACGCAACCGCCAATTACCCCTCGTAATTCTACCGGCTGCCTGTCCGTGCGCGGCGAGAGACTACCCGTTTATGTCTACACAATCTACATTTTTCAGAAAGGGGTTGGGAAGAGGGACGGAGGAGACGAGAACACGAGCGTAAGAGAGAAAAACCAACGGCGATCTATAGTCGTTCGAGAGTGTCCCCTTCTACCGTAAATAACCCCTTGATATTTTGGCAAAAATCGATCTTTCGACTACCCTATCTTATGTTTTTTTTTTCGCGCCGATTACGGAAGGCGTCGTTTTTAGGTCACTATCTTGAGGGAAATGCGAGATATCGATACTTTAAGTATGATGAATTAATTTTTCTACGGGAAATCTAATCAAATACTCATCAAATTTGTTTTTGTTAAAATCTGCATGAAAAAATGCGTAAGATAGGATGGTTTAAAGTTCGATTCCAGAAATATCGATTTTGGCGAAAAATTTTAAAAAGTAGCAAAGGGTTAAAAAGAGGGGTGGAGAAGACGACCGCGAGCAAAAAAAACCGACAGCGATTTATGATTGTTCCAATGTATTATCTTTTGACGTAAACTATCCCTTGACATTTTGCCAAAATTCGAAATCTCTAAAATCGATCACTCGACCACCATATCCTATGTGTTGTTTAACACTGATTAAGAAAATCACGATTATTGGGTTCAACTTTCCAAGGAAATATAAAATTTCAGCGATTTTAATATTCAAGAAAAAAGTTTATCCCCAGAAAATTATCGATATCTCAATGTCCTTTGAGGTTTCCTTAATAAATCGTTGATTTTCGTAATTAGCATAAAAAGATACATCGGATATATAGGATGTTCGAGTGATCAATTCCACAAGTATCAATTTTTAACCTGTCTTTTTGTATTTCAATTTAACCCTGCCTTATCTGTACATTCTAATCTTTAGTCTTGTCAAAGGATTCTATTTCAATGTCTCGTTATAACCTTACCTGCAGCATTATCGCATAAGCATCAGCCGCACATAGAATTAAATACAGCTGTACTCGCAAGTAGTAACGCCCACTGCGATCCAGACACAACGGGCGCAGGTGCGTAGAAGCGCGTTTCCGGCGGGCCAGCCATGCAGATTCGATGAAAAATTTCATTTCTCAACCCCCCGGTGGCCATTTCTCTCCGCAACCCCCGCTCCGGCACCCCCCCGATCGTGCATTAGCAACCGTCGCAAGAACGGGGATTCCGAAAGAACGACCTCGCCCTTTCGAGAGTCCCTCTTCGATCGCTCGCGATTCGGTCTCCACCCCCGCCACGCGCGCGTCTGTATCCCGGAGAATAAAGCTTTTCATATATACGCGTGACAAACGACTCGATATATTAGGATACCGCTCCAGCCTCCCTCGCCGCCGAGCGGAACGGAGCGATCAAATACCGCACGTCGGATAATAAAACTATAGTTTCAAAGTTTTCCAGAGCGGGCGCACGGTTGCGCGATTGTCGAAGCGCGTCACGTAGCGCCGATATAAATCGAATCCGATATCAATTTCGGTAAATATTTTACGGCCCGGTGCGCGCGCTCGCCCTGCAATTTATCGGGAGCGCCTGACTATATGCAACGATTTTCATTAAAGCCGCGGCGACGCGCTCGTGCTCAACGGAGAGGAACTCAACGGGGACATTTCGCCCGCCACTCGCGCGAGGGAGGACGCTGCAATGGAGCCCCGTTCGTGACGGTTGACACGGTGGATCGATACTCGCTTCCTTTCATCGTCGCGTTTCTCGTCGACGTCCCTTCCCTCTCTTCTCCGCCGCTAACGGAAAAACGAAGCAGCGGCGAATGTCTAACCGACGTTATTCGACGCGTTGCGTTCTTCCACCGCGGAAATCTCGAGATCCCGATCGACATTTACGCGCGTCCTCGCGACGACTGCACGGATATCGACGAGAGCGCGCCTTCGGTAAATCGACGCTGGACCGTCGGAGCAGCGAGGTGATACGGCGGACACGCATCGCATAATGCACCGCGATAAAGAGGCGGGCGGAGGCGTACAGAACTTTACTTACAGGATCAGATAGGCATTATGCGCAGAGACTGGCGCGAAGGAGAGGGACTCCCCCTCTTTCTCTCTCTTTCTCACTCTCTCTCTCTCTCTCTTTCTCTCTCTCTGAGCGCGCGGCTTTCTATCGCGCGAGCCGAGTCCCGCGCGCCCGGGTACCATCGCGCGCGATCGTGGCGCTCGTGGCTCCGATAGCGACGGATGTGGTGGTGGTGGTGGTGGTTCCGCGGCGGGCGAACGCTGGTGGTTGTGCGTCGTGGGAGTTGCGGCGGTAGCGAGGGTAAGCAGCAACAATAACTCGACAAGTCGATACGACGCATAGATAGCCGGACATTATCATAATACCTGACCGGTCCGTGCATTCGCGAGTATTCGCTACGCTGCCGTGAGATACGGTAGAATAGGAGCCGCCACCCAGGGCGAGCGAGCGGAGCCTTGCCTCGGCCGCCCACGCACTGGCTTTCTTCTTCGACCCGGAGTGGAGAACCACCCGCCGTGCAGCGCCGCTTTCAGCGCCGCGGACGACGGTATCTTCATCGTTCTCCTTCTGCCACTCTCCGTCGTCGTACCGCGTGGGTCGGTGGGGCGAGTGGTGCGGCCGCATCGATCGAGGACAGCGGTGAAATCGCGGGATGGAAATTTGTTCGGGGAAAACCACCGGGGAAGGCTGTATTGATTGGTACAGAGGCTACCTTGATTACGGAGGCTGGGTTACCTTGAAAGGTCCATCTATAAATTACATATAGGGTAATTATACGGGGCAAAAGTGGTCGTATATAATCATGTTTGATCATATATAATTGGGGATATAATCGGGATCCAAAATTTGGCTTTATCATACATGAAAATTCATGTACGATCAGAGAAAATATACCTATGATCATACAGACCATGTATAATTATATATATTTAGATCTGAATAAAATTTTAAATTTTGGGTCTGATTATATCAAATCCCAGCTGGGCATATACATATAATTATGTAAGATCAACTAATCATATATCTGTTCCTCAGAGCCAGACTATGTTAAGTCCTATATTAAGCCTATGGACTTAACATAGTCTGGCTCTGAGGTACAGATATAGTTTTTCATATATAGGTAATCAGATAGAAAGAAAATTCGGATCTGTGATTATATCCGATTATATGCGATCATATATGATGTATATACAATTTTTTCCCGAGCAGTTATTGACAGTTTAAGCAGACAAAATTATACAGTAATTAACTATTACCCGCGATTTCGACTGTGTGGAAATTGAATTATTATAATTTTTATTTTTTTAATTGTCAGGCATCTACGTTGGATATCAATGGGAGATATGCACCCTTCCACCCAATCGCACGCCGTCTGATGTCGCCTGCTGGATTTCATTGAATGCCACTGTCTCAGAGCGTTCGTCATATTGAATTATGATGAAGTCACATACCCTATATCCTTCTTCGGGTTTTAAATTACCTTCCTGTCAAATTTCGTTAAAATTTATTCGGTAATTTAGCCACAAAGACGTAATGAACGTACATATTCACTTTCGCTTTTATAATACATATTAGTAGGAATTGGCCTCTCTATTTCTCTCTCTCTCTCTCTTTTTCTTTCGAATGTATTTGTTATGACTTATAAGAAATGGTCAATCACTGTGGGAGAGTCAACAACTGTATGCTTTACCATATGGGGGGACCGTAATAAAATTCTTCCCAAATTGCTTCATTTCTTTCTTTTTAAAAATGTATCTCCCTTTTCTCCACGCGTTTCCTCGAGATAAACAAAAATTCCCTTCAATCGAAATTTCGCCGAATCCACTCCACAGAGCGAGCGCGAATCGCGGTTCGTTTCGGCGCCGGCGATGTTCGCTGGACCGACGCGGCGTTAAGTAAGCTCGCCTCGTCGATGGTATACGGCGAGAGGAGGCAAGGAGTTCTTGCCGGCGAGCAAAAGCCCTGACAAAGCGCCCTCGGACCGGCCACACAAAGCCGCGCCATACATCAGCACCGCCGCACGACCGTCCCACTAACACGCGGTAATGACTCGTAATAACAAATTACACTCGATTACCTCTCTCTCTCCTCCGCGGTCTCCCGCCGCGCCTCTCTTTCTTCCTCTTCCTCTCGCCACTACCGCGACGAGGACGCTTAGCTCTCTCGTCCTCGCGCGTCTCCCCGCTCGCCCGGCAGAGGTTTTTAGCGTCGAGCGACCAAAGGCCGCGGCACCCTCCTCCCGCCGGAGGTGCGACCGATGAATACGGGGCAGAAAATATCGTCGCGCGCCGGATTTATGGCGATGACGAGGGGGCGACAAAGGAGGCTGCCGTTGTGTGAGTAACGCGCGAGTCGTATACGAAGGAGACGTGTGTGGTATACTTTGCACGTGGCAATCTCCGGCGAGAGAAACGTCACGGGGAGGGGGGAGGATTAAGGGCCCTCTGCGAACATTATTGCTATTGACAGTATTAGAAAAAGTTCGCGAAAAGTTCTCAGTTAATTTGTAATGATTTTTTTGCTGCGAAAATAATTTGGAAACCATTCGGCATAACCCTTCACAGGTCGGAAATAGGCTTTCATAAAGTATTGTGACTAAAAATTTATGAATTGATTATTAAAATTGGAGCCGATAATTGTCACGACTGAGAATGTTTTTAAATTGATTTGACAGGCACCAAAACTTTCAGTTAGATTAGACATATTGTGTACTTACAGAGAATGCAAGGTAATTTCTGATCTGTGGTTCGCTGCGCACTATTGATTCCAATACATTTCATTGCTATGTCTTGTTATTACACAGTGTTATTACTCAGGGCGTGGATGATGAGCGAGGGGACCGTTTTTCTGAAATTGAGTGAACATTTTGTTTCAGACCTTTCGCGCGAGTGCTACATGTCTCTCAAAGACGTAAGGATCAATTTTTTATCTGATTTGAATAACAATAATATTCAAGGATGATATACTCTTCAGCCTTACTATGCCAATGAGTTTCACTATTCATATAGAACTTACAGAGAGGCCTTAAGGGGCATCTTTTAATTGGGGGAATTTTGAAAATAGCTCATGTGTGTGTGTGTGGGAATTTTTCAGGCGATAGTCAGAGTACACCGATTCATGGGATCATCCAATAAATATCGAATTTTCTCTGAGCGGCCACGTCTGCTGAGATCTAGTGTACTTTAAATAAATCTGAATACTTCCTAAAAGTAAAAAATAATCGGTAATACGCCATATGTATGATACAGCTCGTAATATCTCAATAAAGAGAATAAATATTGTACGTCGCTGTAATACATTGTATTGGATTCAGCGGAATAATTTACGAGTCGCTATCGTGTAAGTACACGATAAATCTAATATTACTCGAATTATCGGTACCTGTCAAACCTAACTGAAATCGCATCAGCCATCATCGCTCATCGCTTGCGATTTTCTAAATTGAATAAACCATTGTTAGACTATATTAAATGAAAAAAAAAACCAAACGGTAGCGACAAGTAAATAATGAAATGGGATCGATTAAAATTTATTTTCGTGGATTGAAATAAGCAAAGACGGAGATGTAACGAGCCTACTAATTTGAATAAATTTTGCCAACTTCCAACAAAGCCAAAAGGCGCATCTTAAATGGAGAAGAATAGGGATTATATTTATTATTTATTTTTGTTTCGGGGATGTTATTTCGTGAAAATCCCATAATCTGGCTGCACATTCCCTCGGACTGACAGCTATCGACACGCGTAACGCGTAATTTAATTAATTTCAACGACATTTTCCCCCCTCTATCTCTCTCTCTCGCGCAGCGAGCATCATCCCGGAGGAATAACGCCCCCCCGGGGGGGTCTCCGTCGCCGGGCGCACGGCGTAGGTACTCACGCTCGCATGCACCGCGACGCGCACCGCGCCCCCCTCTCTCCTCCTCATTTCCAATTTAAAAATAATGAGAACCCACCGCGAGTAGGCAGCGCTGTCGCGCGCAGATACCCATCGACGAACGCCTCGGTCGCGTCGAGTGGAATGAATTGAAAAAAAATTCAATTTAGAGTCGCGCGGCTCCTCGGAAGACATAGGGAACGCTTCAAAGCGCGGTTGCCGTCGTCTTCGCGAAAACGGGGACGTGGGTACGTTGGCGCCGTAGGTGCGGGGCGCGGAGGCGGAAAGCGCGAGAAGGAGGAAGAGGGTGAGATTTGTTGGCGGTAATTAGGGGCTGAAGGGCGCGGAACGGTGTCAAGCAACGGCGAGATTTTTCACGTCTTCGCCGCGGGCTCCAGGGAAATTACCTCGCCGCGCTGATGCACGACGGGCCAAGAAGTGTGCACGGCGGGACAGGAGGACGGAGTCTTCGTCGCGGGGATCCGTTTCTGCGAACGGGCGATAAACCGCGCCGCGAGAGAGTTTCGAAGTGGCGAAGATCGATGATCGCATCCTCCGTCGGTCTCCTCGCCTCTGTCGTCGCTCGTGGGAGATGGCCGGGCGAGCGAGTGGCGTATCCGGGGTGAGAGAGGAAGGCGTGTCTCTCTCCTTCCCCGCGATATATCCCCGCGATCGACGGGGAGCCCCTCGAAGGTAAATTTGGAAACACGCTTAATCGCTCCTTATTTATCTCTTCTCGTACGAAGAAGCGATCCGATGGCTCGAATCCTCGGTGCGCCTCGGGGAGGCGACGAGGGGAGGACGGGACGCGAATAAAGGGCCCTCTCGCTCGCGCGCCTGGCAGTCTGTCTTGACTCGCGCAATAAAATGTAAATGCGCCAATTCGCGCCCCAACACCGAGTCATTCCTCAGACGGGGCCTCGCGGCTCGTATCCATAGCAAGTGAGTAAGTGGCAAGTGCTCACGAACGGCTCGCGGGCTTCACCGTCATTTGCATGAGTAACGGCGGAGCGCGCGGAGGCTAGGGTAGCAACCAGTAAATTTATAGTCAATAATTCTTGGCGGGGCAATTTTCGCATCGAGCGCCGAGCGTTTCCTCGCGAGGGAAGGTAACGTGGCGAGGGGTTGCGGCGGGGGGTGGAAGGGGGATGGCAGGAAATGAGGCGGAATGTTAAATAGCCGCCGTAGCTCTTGGCCCGTTCTCTCTCGGTGGTCCCCTAAACTCCTTTGGCTTCCAGGGAGGTGGAAGTCTCTCTCTTTCGCTCTCTTTCTCCCTCTTTCGGGATGCTTCTTCGATCACTTCCGTCTGCGGTTGATAACGTAGAGCTGCTTCGATAGTAAGTTGCGTCAAGCCCTTATTCGTCACCTTGCGTCGCGATATTATTAGGGAAGCTGTGTTTATGCTGTACCACCGGCTAAATCGAACCACCACCACTGATATTTTAAGAGATAGTTATAGCAGGATGTTTTGTTTCATAGAAAATCAATGGTGATAGGATTCAGGTGGTGGTGGGTAATCGTATTTTTGTACCACCGTTGATTTTCTATGAAATAAAATACTTTCTGTTGCCCCTGCTTTACAGAAGATACGACTTAAGTGATACATTTATCAATCATAAAAAGACATGTTACGTAATACCCTTTTCGATATTCTCATTGGCTAATATTTGCAAAAAGTGAAGCTATACTTTTCCGTGAATTTTATTGGCCGACTTCATATCGATATTCGCTATCTCGAAGCTCGAATCTCGAGATAGCGAAGAGTCATTTTCGACAAAAAAGTAACGTCTATTAATCATCAAATGACATGTCAAATCGAATCTGCCTTTTCCGTGAATTTTACTAACCGAATTCGCTATTCCGAATCAACAATAGAATCTAATCACATTACATGTGACAGCACTGTTACTTCCAATGTAACGCATTTATGTAACGTTTCCAGGATAGATACGTAACTGCGTTTGCTGGGAAAATTTAATTCACGTAAACAAATGTGTGCTTGCGACCCCGCAAGTCTTTTAGTAGATCCTATTAATTTTTTCTCTCTGCATACAACATAACCAACTCCCCCTACTTCTTTTTCCAAAAAAACATTCCATACTCAAGACCTCCGCGAGCGTCTATACGTATAGAAAATTCGCAGGATACGACGCAGTGGATATGCAGATGCGGCGTCGAACTACTCCCGCGAGGCTGTCGCCCGGACGCCTCGAGGCACTTCGGAATTTATTTACCAGGTGCGGCGCCGTCGATACACACATGCGCGCGACAACCGCCCCCAGCCACCGACAAGGAAAGCTTAACAGTAGAAGGGTGAGGGAGGGGGGCCGCGAAAGAGAGGCGAACATTAGGGGTGTACGGCTGGTATTAGATATCGACGCATCCGAACCTCCGCCATCGAGTGTCCCGCCGAGAGCTATCAGACCGATAGAATATGTTCGACGTCGACGGCGCTTCCCTCCCGCCGTATCGTGGGGCGTCCTCGCGCGATTACCATATATACCGCTTTATTTAGAGCGGCTTTTATCGCGTACCGACTTTATACGCCCTGAATTCAGCGGTCCGCTTTTCGCGCGGCGGTAAAGTGCAGAGGGGCGGGGAGAGGCTCTGCGTACTTTTCTGCTCCTCGCGAGGAAGCGCAGAGGTGCTCCAGGAACACGTGTGGAACGTTATTATCGAGGTTTTCCCGCGGCGAAGGTAATTTTTCAAGGTTCTTAAATATGTATATAAATATGCATTTTTAGTGAAACAATAAAAGAGAGGGATAGATGGGTAGATAGTTTAGAGATGATATCGGTTTCACTACACTGTTATAAGTTGTTCAAAGTTTCCAACACACTTGTGAATTAAATTTGTCTTTCAATTTCTTTAACTGTCTTTCACTTTTTTCTAACAAATCAATACTAGTTTGGCAAACATTATATCAAAAAATGAAATATTCCTGCAATCTTCCGTCTGGTGTGATAGAAGTACCTTAAAAGTAGGTACACAATGTTTGATCCGGCCCATATCAGGACTAAACTCGCGTTTGCTATTCAGCAAACCCCCCCTGTTTGGCCCGAATTGAAACCGGGACATTTCTCCACGGGTATTTCCGTTTTCCTCTACAATTGCGAATACGTACAATCGAATTTAGTGACTCAGCTCGTAGCCGTCAATGTACACACAACGCCGTCTCCGAGAAACGTCAGTTCTTTACCGCAGGCTTCGTTTCACACGCGATAATCGATGTTCCGCGGAGGCGTTTATTAATTTCTTTTTATCACGAACGCGTGACCGCGGCACCGCGCGCGTACGTGATCGTCGAGTGGTCGAGGGGGCGAGGACGCGGGGCGCCGGAGGCCAGAGCTTCGGGGCCGTGCGTGCGCGGAAAGCGTCGTATCGTGTCGTTCGCACACGCGAATGGTAATTTCTCTCGACACTCGGCCGTCGCGCGGGAGACGGCACCGAAACTGCGACTCGACGGCCGGAATGCGCTTTCTCCGAACTGTCACTCGTCTCCGCTGTACGGACGACCGGGTCTCTCCGCGCGATCTCGATCTCGATATAATTAGGGACATTCGCGCGCGGCGCTTCGAAATCCGATACGCCTGTCGGCGGGACCGGCGTCGCTTTTTGGTCTCGGAAGCTCGATACGTGTGGCGCCCACGCGAGAATTCGAGGACATAGACGTAGAGAAAAAAGAGTTGGACCGTACATGTGGGAGGATTGTAAATAAAACGTGTAAAGGGGGAAAACGGAATTTTTATTCTCGAATACATGACCCGCTGTGTACGCGGCCTAAGGGCGATCGAAGGCCTTAAGCGCGGTGTTTGTTTAAATATCAAACGTGGCATAAAATGGCGTGCAACGGACGTCTGCGATGCGTGACGGTGGCACGGTCGCCCCCCGACACGATCTTGATCGCGTCGGATTGGTTCCGGACGGGACGTGACCGCCGACGCGCTTCGTCTCGGTTCGAGACAGGTCGAGACAAAACACGCGATCGTTGATTGCCGTGAAACCGTTTGTACGAACCCACCTGCGGCCGCCGCCGTGAGGCCTCACGGCGTTCGCGTCCGTCGTCGCTTTCACCGCCCTTGGATCGCGGCCGCTGACTGCTGCACCGAATTACGCTTCGAGGCCGCCCTTTTAACCCTTCTTCTCCGCGTTTTCGTATATACGTAGTCCCCTGTTTTACACCTACGAATTTGTGAAAATAGGGGCCAACCCCTGGAAGAGATAAACACTCTAACGTGTCGAAAGACGATCGTCAAATATACCTACCTACTCTAAGAAAAAGAATTAGTACACTGAAAAAAATATTGAGCTAATCCAGCTATATTTCTGGCTGCCTCCGACATTATTTGGTGACAACTAGAAAAATATTGCTAGCATAACAAGAATTCTTGCTATTGCGAAGAAAATTATCATTGTAATTACTATAATTTTCTAGTTGTGGCCAAATTTTTTTGAGTGTAAAGAGTCATGGGAGAAACCATGAATTTGCACAGTTATCCCAATAACGGGGCTCTTCGTGGTGAAACACTGAAGCGTTTAATAGACCACAACGTACTTTTCACAGTTCGTAATAGTAGAAACATCAGTTTACCTATACAGTTTAGCCAGTACTGGCCCAATTACCTCAATGATTAGATCGGGTCGATCAGGTATCGCATTACTAATTGGGCCGAGATACACTGTTAACATTTATCCGATATTTTCTGTCTAGTTGTTTCGCCAACGCTTCGCAAGAATGTCATTTCAATATTGGTCCAATTGTTTTGCCAGTGTCAGACGGATTGCCGTGTCAACAAATTACCGATGCTCGACAGCAATATCGATATCTGATATCGACGTCCGATATCGGTACAATATTGGCTTAATCGTCTTGCTTGAGACTAATCCAGGTATTCTGCTAGAGTCGGGCCAATATAATTGTTCGATATTGGCCAACAAATGGGCCAATTGATGAGATCACAGCGGGCCAATATTGAGCCAATCGTGCAGTTCGAGTGTCGACTATAGTACAATTGGGCCAGTACCAGTTTGGTATGTCGTTGACGAGGCATCAGCAATTCCTATGTGGGAATGGACGGTCGGACCTCGTAAAACTCCAAAAATACCCCACTCCAACGTTCATCCCGAATTTGCAGCACTCGGAAGGACTCCTCTTACGACCGACGCGGAATATACGGAGCGCACCGCGGCGGAGATATTGCCACACGAGCGTATTGCGGAGAAGAAAGTGGAGCGGCGCCTCTTCCGCTGGTAAAACGGTCGTAACTTCGAGCGATTGCAGTCGAAAGCCGACGCGACGGCCCGTGCGCGTACGTATAACTAACGCACGTACGTACCACGCGAGTAGCTCGTATATGGGATATACCAAGACGCACACGTGTATCACAGGCCGTTTACCGCGAGCGTAATAGCGGTTCTCGTCGAGCCGTTATGAAGGAGTTCCAGGAATTTGGGCGTTTTCTTTATCGGGCGGCACGTCGAAAATTATACCCGCCTAACGAGATTTGTCTAATCACGGTGATTTTGAGAACCGCAACGAGTCGGGAAGCTGATGGGAGACCCTCTCGGAGTGGAAGAGATCTCGAAAAGTGGGGGTCGAGGCTGCATCGGAGAACCTCGCGCGGGGCAAGAAGCGCGTGCACCTCGAGTGCGCCTTACATGATTGCACCAATTAAGATCAAGGTTCCCTGCCGTGGCATTTGGAGTCGGCGAGAGGCTGCTGCGTTGGGGCCAACGCAGCGACGTGTATGTGCATCGGAAAAGAGGAGAAAGAACTTCTCGCGCCAATTCTTGCCGTTAGATATTATATTTCATTCGTTTACGATGTAGTTACGTAAAAGTGGGTTGACGGGCTAGTTTAAATTCGATTATCTCGAAATCAATTGCAGATATCGAAGAGAAGTTTAAATAAAGAATATTTAACTATATTTTTACTATAAAAAAGCTACTTTACATTTTTCATATATCTCCACTGCTTTTCGAGATAATCGCGTTCAAAGTTAAAGAGAGATTGGGACGTCTATCCCACTTTTATCCTATAAGGGAAAAGTAAAGTGAGTATCGCAAGGAACGAAAAATACACAGCCGATTTAACGAAGAAATAAATCTTGTAATAATTAATGGTAAAAATACACATATATATGAGAAATAATGAAGACACCTCGATAAAATATTTTCTCCCTCCTCAACTTTACGTAAAATTCAACTCACACCCATAATTTCCACATTCGAACACGACCCATTACCCCGAAGGGGTCAAGCAACGTTGCATATTTAACCAGAGACCAAAGCTCGTTACACGCGCGCACACAACGGCCCACCTGCATCCTCGTGCACACGCACAAGCGAGAACACATACCCCACCTCTGAACAAACTCTAACAGGGCCAGCCTTTCGAAACAAAGCAAATGCCAAAGACAACGCCTAAACCCATGATTTTCCTGTTGATTACGACCATTACCGGTCGATTCGACGGGGAGGACGGCGACGGGGGCGGTGCACGGGGGGAGAATAATGATTGAAAATAACAGGAATCGCATAAACGTGCAATCACGCGGCGTAGGCCGGCCGAGCGCAGGCGGAGGGACGCGAGGATTCGTCGGGAGTGATCACAGACTTCGAAGCAGTCGCGGATCGAGCCGTTCGAAGACAAGCATTATAATAATGACCTTCATTACGTCCAGATTATAGAATTAGGACGCGGAGTCGTAATAAATCACCGCCATCTCTCCGCCACCGAGGAGCCCTCCACCTCTTCCTCACCCTCCTCTCCTCATTCTCTCTCTTTCTATCCGTCCGTCCGTGTCAGCTCCTTCGACGCGGACCCCGGCCCATCAATCTTTCCTCCCATCGACACTCGACCATTTTTAACCTGTCAGCGAAAAGATGGGCGCAACATTTTCGTAATTACTGTATTACGTTGCGAAGTTAAAAACAGCTTAACGACACGACGGTGTACCCTCCGCGAAGGAGCGGCGGTTGGAAAGTTACTCGAAGCGTTTTCTGAATGGGGCGAGGCTGTTGGACCGCGATGAGGTAAAAAATCGTTTTTTAATTCCCTTTTTTAATTTTCTCCTCGACATCTTACCACCGGGAAGTTGCTCCGTTTCGGATTCCTTTCGACTTCTCCTCCGGCGCCGTTTGACTTGCTCTACGAGAGCTCAACACCTCCCTCTCGCGATTCTTTTGACGATTCGAGTATTACCGATAGCGCGAGAGGTGCATATATCCTCTCGGTATAGGTATATAAAGAGGAGAATGATGGATGGAGTTCGTATGTCGAAAATAATGTACATATTCTCCCGCTCGAGGCTACTGGTGCCCATCCACGTACAGGCGGACTGCAGTCCGTGGACTGACAGTTCTGATCTGCAGTCCCGAACTGTCATTGACCACACACGCACAGTTCTGCGGACTGCAGGCCGTCGCCGGACAGTCCAGGGACTGCAGGCCGCCGGATGATTCGCCATACACGCACAGTTCATGAGTCAGTTCAGTTCGATCAACTGTGTTCGGAAGAAAAAATATATGAGGAGTATAGATGCCAAACCCGCCAAGAGTCACATTTATAGCAATTCACAGGAAACGTCAAAAACTGGTGCAGACGGCCATTGCCTTACATTGGCAAGCGTATTTTCTACCTTATATTATTATTAACGGTTTAATGTGGAATTTGCACCTAAATTATGTTCGACCTTATGCACGTACTTATAAAGAACAAATTCCCGTATCTACCTCAAATTTGACAAAAATGAACTTGGCGGGTTTTGCATCTATACCCCTTATGTCTAATATTTAACATGGTTGTGAGAAAAGGGAAGCTTATTTTGTTCCTTATAATTATGTTGTTAAGTTATCGACATACGAGAAATCGGCAACGTTTTTAGGTAAAAGAATGCCAATGTACAGATGATCCTGATTATGAATTTAATTTATATCGTGGAAATGAAGAGATTCAATCCGAACGTATCGAATTATTAACTGTCATTCCTTTTGAAGCTCGAAAGCAATCGTATATTAAACAAAGAGTATTTATTCCTATTGGAAATCGCTGCTGCAAAAATCATTTGATCAAAGAAAAGTTCTACGAAGACGATCTGTTCCTTTTAAAAGTGATTTTTAATTCAAGTTTTGTAGAAACCTCTGATCTACAAAAATTGTTAGATAATCTTGCTGGAGGCCGCGATTCTTTACTTATAGGAATAATAAGTAATTATAAGAATTATAAGAATTAATAATAAGAATATAAATGAAATACGAAATATGCTTCCTTCTATGCGCGATAATGATAATCGATCAGTTCTTCAAGCGGTTGTTGTATTTCTTATCAAATTAAGAAGTGGGAATTCAAATAGTACGATTTCTTCCTTTTTAATTCAAGCGAGAAATTCAAGCGGGGGTAGTTTTCATATGCTTATCCGGCTATACCCTTTAACATTTCGATAATCTAAATGCGGTATATGCTAACTGCATAGGTAAAAAGCGGTATGTGCACCGACGGTTATTGTAGATACCACTGTTTGACTGTGTATGATGCAATACCGCGTTTCTCACATTTCAACGGCTCAGAAATTGAAGGATGACGAAAACTTTGCGAAATGACAGTACGTTACCTCCCGCAATCGATGTCGTAATTGTTAATGGATTTTTTTTTTAATTCGTCGTATTAAAGATGTGCCAAAGTCGTTCGGCAATATTTCAAAGAAAATTCTACAAATTCTATACAGTTCTGATGCTCCACGTGTACATATAGTTTTTCATCGGTATTCTCTGCCTTCAGTCAAAGATTACGAGCGTTCGTTGCGAGGAGGTTTCGAAACTGATTACGAGTACGTCATCTGTGGTCCAAAACAAGCTAGACCAACTGACTTTTCGAAAGAACTTCGAAATGATAAATTCAAAGAAGATTAATCGTTTTTCTGATTTCACCCTAGCAAACTCGAGAAGTAGGTACCTTTATTGGTAACAAAAATCTCTTTATCTGTATATATAAAATAAAGTCGGGTTAGTTACACAATTTATAACTAAAGAACGGCTGGACAGATTTTTATGACTTTTGACTCTTGGATTTGTCTCCGCGATGAATAGCAGAATATATAGATTCGTTTCAATAAAGCAAATGCCTTGCTGTAAAGTGAATTAAATTAGTTTAAATATAATTAAAATACATTTCGTTTTTAAGTTAACACAACATTTATTGATTCTGAGGCGGTACGAAGTTCGCCGGGTCAGCTAGTTATATTAAGTATATAAAATAGTTTTTCGGATCGACGATCGACTCAAAACTCCGTCCCCCACCAATCGTCTGCCAGCCAGGGCGAAGCCGCCGCCGCCGCTCCCCTTCCCTTCCCTCTTTCCACCCCCTCCATCACCTTTCCTCCCCCCTGAACTGACAGAAAATTTTTAACATCGATGAAAGTTCGGCACGACAGGCCCGGACTGCAGATCAACCGCCACACACGCACAGTTTTCCAACAGTTTCGACGGACTGCAGGCGACGGACTGCAGGCGAACTGTACGTGTATGGTGAAATTTGGACTGAAGGCGGGATCGCTCGCAGTTCGGGACTGCAGCATCAATTTTCTCGTTTTTACTGTTCCTGCAGATTCCGTTTTTTATATGTAGACGGCACTGTAGCAGCACCGCTAATCTTTTCGCAGATCGGAAATAAAACATATCGTGTACCAAACCGCCCGAATGCCATAGAGGCGCCGCTCGAGTGGAAGGATCAACCGCCCGTGGAATGAGAGCGTCGAACCGCCCGGGTACCGTACAGGTGCCCCTGGAGTGCAACTGATAGACAATTTTTTATATCAATGAAAGTTTAGCACGACAGGCCTGGACTGCAGATCAACCGCCACACACGTACAGTTTTCTAACAGTTTCGACGGACTGCAGGCGACGGACTGCAGGCGAACTGTACGTGTATGGCGAAATTTGGACTGCAGGCGGGATCGCTCACAGTCCGGGACTGCAGTCCGCCTGTACGTGGATGGGCACCATACCGCTCTCTCGAGGATGCAACCCCGAACTGGTCGTCGTGCACCGGCAGGTCGCCGCGGTGAAGGGAACACCGATTGAGCCCCGGGCTCGTAAATAAATATGTTAATGCGTCAAAGGGGTAAACGACGACCGGCAGCGCGTAGTCTGCGGTTATACGGCACACGATCTTGTCCCGCGAGGATGAGCCAGTCCGGCCCAACCGCTTTCTGGCCGAGGACGTGGATAAATAGTGCGGTAAAGTCTCACGAAGGAAATTGACGCGTTACTCTTCGTTGCGCGACGTACAATTTTTCACGCTTCTCTGTGAACTTCACGAACATAGACTTTGAGCGAGGAATAATTCAGCCTTTCAAAGTCCTTGACAGTCTTTGCCAGTCTCTGAAGAGTCTTTTACAGTCCTTCACCGTCTCTGTAATATATTCTAATCTTTCGAGCGTCTCGTTGAATCTCTAGAAAACATTAATAACTGAACAATTCAAACGAGCAACCGAGAAACTGAAGTCTTTTACATTCCTCTCACAGTATTTCGCAGTCTCTTGCAGTAAGATTTGACGTACAGAGTTTCCAATTAGAGATTAGAATGTTCGAATCATATGAACCCAAAAGTTCAGAGACTACACTGAGAAAAATAACTTGGTTCGAATGATAAAAAGCATCTGGTTAAGCGAGTTTAGTTATTCTAACCAAAATACCAGTAAGTCGAACCAACTATTTAGTTACTCTAGCTACATGTTTAGTAATTCTAACTATATGTCTATACGAAGAAAGAGGGTTAGTCATTTTTATAATGAATCCCAGTAATAGACATTTTTTAATAGACACAGCGTACTTTCTACAGTTCGTAACAGTACTAACCTGTAACACCCGATTCATATTAACGGGAGATTGGTAAATTTTACCATATTAACTGATGTTTATACTATTACGAACTGTAAAAAGTACGCTGTGGTTTATTAAAAACTTCAGTGTTTAACCTCAAAAAACCCTGTTACTGGGATAAGTCTAAAAATTCATGGGTTTTTCCATGATTTTTTACCAATCCTTCTTCTCCGTGTAGTAATTCTAACCAGAAAATGGTCAGTTTAACCAAACAGACGAAGGATCCATGTTTCGCCGAACGGTTTGGTTATGGTCTCCAGGATTTTGATTAAATTGACCAGGTTATTTTTCTCAGTATATGAATGATTACAGACGGAGTCTCTCGACAGTTTCGCTTACTACCACCAGAGAGATATGTGAGAGACTGAGACTCGAGTCTCTTTCGAGTCTCCGTTGAGCAACTTTAAAAGATTGAATTATTTTATCCCGGGCTATAGCGAGTAGGTACTTCACGCGTTACTTATAAAACATATCGTCCAGGACAAATGGCAGCCGAAAGAGTTTCCCGGCTCGGAAGGGAGAAGAACGAAATCGGATAATGGAGCAGCGGACGCATGCACGCGGGAAGGTCGTGGAGCGCGAGCTCGGCGAGTCATCCCCGCTTTCACGACCTCCCGCCGTCGTCGGGCTGTACGGCGGCTGTCGGTCGTACAAACCGCCAGACATTAATTACGCCGGAAAAAGATTAATGAGAAAATGTGCGTGCGAGAATACGCGCGCAGTGCGATAATCGAGCGCGAGCGAGAGAAGCGCTGAGTCAGGAAGGGAATAATGCCGCGGCATCTATGTCGCGGTCACGCTCCTTTTCCAACCCTCGGAACAACAACCCCGAAACGCGTTCGAGCCGACGCTTATACAGCGCCGGGGGATGATGCATCTTGAGTGTCTGTGTAGCCGACTATACGAAGCTCTCCCTCTATAACGAGTTTCTCTCTGGACGAGAGGATCTCGTTTTAAACGATCGGGAATGGGGTAAGCACTCTCGAATACTTGGCGCGCTACACCGAGAGAAATAATAACTAGTGCCAAAATAATTTCGTCTTCAATCGAAAACATAATATAATTTCGGGATCAAGCCATGATTTTCTTCGTGCGAGAAAATATTTGATAGGCTCGATTAATTTTTTTTTTCGCGCAGAAAGCATTTCTTGTTTCAACGAAGGTATATTCTTGAGTTAAAAATATATATTCTCTCCTACCACAAGAATCAGTATACTTAAACAATTTTAAGATCGTATGTTCTTGGTTTAAAAAATATTTGTTTGATGCCAGCAATTATTTTCCTTGGTGTATTTCTCGTCGCGTTAAATCATCGGCGGCTTCGATACCCTGCCATTCACAGTTTCGAGAATATGTGCAGAAAATGAAACTACGTGAATTGATAATGGCATAAAAGAACTCAATGACGACTAAAAATTAGGAATACCTAGCGATTAAATTTATCTTTACGATTCTTCAAAAAACGTAGCATCGCTTTTTTAAAACGTATCTTAAAAACTTTCAAGATTTTAAGCAGTTACGCTAAAATCCAGTTATACCATGTCGAAGGGAACCCGTTAACATGGCAACCCCTACGAAACCTTTCAACAATCCCCACAGGACCACTGTATCTACAAACCCTCAGGGACGCGTGATTCGAGATAACATATTCAAATTATTATTTAATCAGGACAATTACGCCGAGCCTTGTCACGACGACCGCGAGAAGCCTAACACAACTCCATACGATAATACCCCTCCACACACGCATACAGAAACGCTCTCGTACATCCCTCCCAATCCAGAAATCCAGCCACCTCCCATTAAGGTCTCCCAGTGTTAGGGATTTTGAAAACCCGTCACAGGAACTCTTTAAGCGGTATTTGTGAATGATCTCGTTGTCGGTGAAATAGTAAAATTCATTGGCATACAGAGAAGAAAAATTTGCTTCATTGAACCCTCGGTGAGGTAGAATACAACGAACGTCACGATGTAATTGTTTGAAGTAGATATTCACTTGTCTCAACTTCAAGTTGATTTCCTAAACTGTTTTTATTTATCCTTACAATCTTATGGTATTGAAACAATTGCATCGTGAGGTTCTCCATATTCAATCTCACCGATGGTTGAATGAAGCAAACTTCTTTCCAGTGGAGTAACGGCTGAAGAGCATATATCGTTCCTGAATACCATAGCTATGCAGATTCGAGAAAACATTGATCATTACGCCTATGAGTGACATGTAGCACTTGCGCGAACGGTCTAAAACGAAATATTAAATATATGTCAGAAAAATGATCCATTAGTGTATCAGTCACGCGCTGACAAATAATTTGTTATAAGAAGAAGATATTTCATTGAAATGCATTGAAATCGATAGTGCGTAGCAGACCACATACCGATAATTACATCGCATTCTCCGTAAGTACATGACATGTCTAATATAACGAAAAGCTTCAATATCTGTCAAATCAATTTCAAATCTCGTCAACCATGACAGTCGTCAATGAGAATCGCCTGCGATTTTAATAACTCGCAAATAAATTTTCACTCATAATACTTTATTAAAACCTACTTTCGGTATTTAATCAATCACGCTAAATTGTTCGCAATATATTTTATTGCGTAAAAATCGTCAAAAATCAAACGAAAGTGTTACGCGAAATTTGTAGCATGTCACCAACCGCGACAATCTTTACAGGCCCCTCCTTAATCCCAACAAAAACGAGCAGATCGGCTCGTCGAAGCGTCCACCGATTCCAGAAACGAATATTCCCCGGAACGCGTGAAAAAGCTCTTCCAATCGTCGGACGACGAAAAGTGAGAAAAAGTTTCGAGGACGGTCGAAAGCCGCGCACGGGAGCGGCTCTCCTTTGCCCGTCAGCCCGGTCAATGGTTGATTTTGTAGCAATAACTTGGCCCAACAAAAAATGATTAATCGTTTGATTATAAAGGTTGGCAGGATACAATGGGTTGTTTGTGTCGTCGTCAGGCGGTCGGCCGGAGAACGTCACTCGCTCACTCAGCCGTGCTCCGTATAATACGCGTGATTAATTAGTTTTTTCGATGACGAGGTGTATCTGCCGGCTCGGCTGCCAGCGGCGCGGCGAAGGTAGCCCCGCATGCGATCGGTAATGGCAGTAGTGGTGACAGGGTCGGACGATCGCGTCGAAAGACGCGATGGGCAGTGAAGAACGCGAGGGTCGCGGTGCCCCGCGACACACACGGCGTCTTCCGCCGGGCCTTTGAAGTCGTCACTCGCCTTTCTCTCGGTCCTGCCGCGATCCGCGACAGGTATTTCATCGGGGGGAGGGCGGTGGGACGAAGAGAGTCCTGCGAGAAGAAAAGCATTCGACTCGCGCGGATAATCGTCATTGAGACGTCTCTGGGTCGGCGGAACGTGGATTTATGAACCGGGTAATTAATGGGCGACCGTCGAGAAGGTTCGTAACGTCGCGGCAACGAAACGCTCGCAGCACTCCTGTTTTCTTGATGCCACATGGCGTCGGAGAGTTTCGATATTCTTTTTTTCTGTCTAACACTGAGAATTTGTCCTACATAGAAAAGAATAACTTTTAAGTTAAATGAGATTTCACGAAAAGTGTCTTATCGTATTTATGGTAATCACTAAGAAAAAATTCAAAAAATATATAGCGCTACACTGAAAAAAAAAAAGTACCGATTCCGTAGTAGACCAAAGTACAGCGAGAACATTTCACTACTACATACATCATTAAGCATCTCCACGTGAGTAATACGTATCGCTGTTGCAGACTGAATATGGCGCTGTAGTCACTTGAGACTACATTACCGCTTCAGCAGTCAGAAGACTGGTTATCGGAGCCACTCTTCTTTTTTTTTGCAGTGTACGACTCTCAATCCGATGGAAAATGCGTCGTTCCGCACCCCTCTCGTTTTTTTCCCTCCGCGAAGTCCAACCCGACGAGGCACGCTTTATTCACCGCGACTGGCAACGAGCCGCGAACGAGGAGGATCGAACGAACGCGCGGACGTAAAGACACGTAGCGTCGTCGTAAAAGCTAGATTGCGGGGCGTTAAATTTAAATTCGTGACGACAAGTGCACGGCGAGAGCGCGGCGCGCGCTATAAATCCGTCACTGGCGCGGTTTCAAAGAGAGGTACAAAGAGGTGGCTAGGCGTTTACGTTGATTACTCCGATGGCGGGGCCCCGCATTTGATTGCCCTCCGTGACTTCCGAGGGGAGAGGCGAGCGCCGAGCCGCTTCCACGTCATGAACCCAGAAACGAGGAGTCACGGCACCGAATCATTTTTTCCCCGCTCCTCCCCGACCGTTTTCGAGCCCTCTCGCTCACGGGGTATTGTTTGCCCGCGGCGTACGATAATTAAACGCGGCCGTGCAGCGCAGAAGGCTTTTGTCGCGCCGGTCGACCGGCTGGGATCGGCTCGCGCGATTCCGTGAAAGGCGCTCGGACCCGAATTTCGGTCAGGATTTTTGTACACGAAAAGAAATGCTGACGTTGAACTTACAGAGTCAACGTTGTAAATACGTATATTCCTGTAAATGCAACTAAACTCTGTGTGCAACTGATAATTTGATAATTTTCTGCTATAAATTGAACATTGCCCTGCGCCTGTTATATATACCTGAGTAGAAATTTATACGCCGCATAAAAACCTTTTCGCGTGGTATTACGATTCAGTCTTATTCGGGAAACCCTGACCTGAAATTGATTAGGTCCTGATCGAAACTATATTATATATGTTGTAATCCGATCAATCTTGAAGTACCCGACTCAAACCTGATCGGGTGTTTATCTTATACACCCGAAGAGGGAAATTTTCATTTTTTAAATCAGAACTCGATCGGGCTTTTCACTTGTATATCCTGAAAAGATGATACTTTTTAGATTCATTTTTAATTATGACGAATTGATACTTATCGGGATAACGGAGTAGGATCCTATAAGGATGAACTGATCGGGAGAGATCGAGGCTAAAATTGCGTTACACGCTTACCGTAGCCGTTACCAGGTCCCTGACATGGTCAGGACCCTGAATGAAACCCCTACTCGGGTAGTAAGCGTAGACTGTATTACAATTGGCATCAATATTGTACCGTTTACATTAATTACGCTTTAGACGAATTTGTTCCGTTAAGGATCCTGTCCTAGTTGGTGAAGTCGGATATAAGCCATGTTTCACTTACACTTTTGCACACAAAGTCTGTTTAGTCAGGTGGTGTTAGTGAGAATTTAGATCCCTTCTTATTTCCAAATAAAAATTATTTCACTGACGTACTATAGTGTTTCCGGTTGAGGAGACCATCAAATTGTTACACGTGGTCTTCTTTTTTCACGGTAAACTACTATTGTCCAGTAGTTAATGATTTGTCCATTCCGGGAAGTGCTAAGAACTTTTTGGGAAGTTGTGTTCCTATTAAAGGAACATTTATTAAAACTAGGACCAGGTGTAACAATTTGAAGGTCTCCTTTATCGGAAAAACTATGATTCATCGGCGAAACATTCTTTATTTGCAGATGAGAAGAGATCTAAAATCTTGAAAAAAACATGACGGCTTTTCTAGGGAATCCAGCTAGGACAGAATCCTTGAGCGCCGCTCCGAAACGAATACGATTATACTTTTTCAAATTGGACTTGAATCAAGCTGAAAGTACCGTCTAAAATACTCGAATCCAAGTCACACCGATAAAAAAAGAAACAGAATTTCTACAATCTCGAGGAGTACCGTTACACCTCTTGCTCGCGTAGCGAAACGACCCACGGATATCGCCGGCGACTATCACCGCGTTTACACGCTCGCCGAGTTTAAGAGAGGCAGGACGCAGCGGGTGGTCCGCCGATGAAATTTTAACGAAACGTAACAACACGAACGCGAGCCGCGGTAGTCGCCTTCCCTCTCCCTCCCTTACCGCAAGTCCCTCGACAACAATCTACCCGCCTCTCTAGAGAGTTCTACACCGAATTGAACTATCAAGTTTTTTCTCCTATACCCGCTGCACCTGCCCGTCCCATTGTCCATCGTCCCGATCTACGCGTCGACCGATTTTCGTCGGCGCGTCGGAGACAATGAACGAAATTCGCGCTGGTCACGTGCGTCGAAGGAACAACGATTTCGTGGAAGCCACAGGTGTCCAACCTCGTTTACCTGTGACCGCGTTGAGGCGAGAAATGCGATTTGCAATTTTTCAGTTAGACTTTTTTCATCAGATTTCTAGTCGGCGATAGTTATAAATCGCTATTTGCATTTCATTCGCTTCTTGTCCATCGAGCGATATTTTCTCTTCCGCGTTTGACGCTAGTATAATGTACACTGTTAAGTTTTCTTTAGGAATTCATTAATACATACATACATATTCATGTTTACGATGTCCTGTTTTGAATTTTAGTATAAAAAGTGAATATTGAGACACGCACTGAAAAGAAAATTTGCTTCGTTCAACCATCGGTAAAGTTGAATACGGTGAATCTCACGGTGCAATTATTTCAATGCCATGAGAGTGCAAGGAAAAATAATTACAGTGTTGAAGCAACCAAATTGAGGTTGAAACAAGTGAATATCTACTTGAAACAATTACCTCGTGAGGTTCGCCGTATTCCACCCGACCGATAGTTGAACGAAGCATTTTTTTCAATGCGATATAAGTATTCCAGTACTACTAGAAATTTAGAATCTTTCCATTCTTAAGATTCAAACCTTTTTTAACACTGTATTCAATCCCCGCGGGCGTGCAATGAAACATCCGCAGTCCGTTTATCTACGCGTAACAATTCATCTCAGCGAAATATCGACGTCGATACTTCCCTTTCTTAGCTGTAACCCATTAATCTCGGAACGACGAGCGATCGGCGAAAGAGAAACGAATTATCCGAGATATCTCGCACGCGGGAAAGGAAAACGACGAACGGCCGAGGCGGCGCGATATCGCTCGCACGACGCGGCGGCGGTTCTCGCAATTAGTCAAGTTTTCCCGGCGCGCGCGACCGTGTCCGATGAGCTTATTTATGGGTCCTGAAAAACGTGTAAACACGAAAGGTGATGTATAGCGGGGAAACGCGTTTGTTCGTCGGGACCCTCTCTCGCCTCTTCTCTCTCGCCCTCGCCCCCCGGCGGCCACGCAGCTCGCTCTCCGTCCCTCTCTCACTACATACCCCCTCGGCATAACATAATTGATTTCAACGGCAAAGAGCGCTGCGGCACTTCGGCAATAACTCAGCATTAGGGGGCATTCTTCCGGATCGCGCACCCGTCCGTCTGTTCGGGCAACAAAGCGCGCATGCGCTTCATCCCCCGAATCTCGACCCGATGATTTCTCTTCCTTTCACTCCCGGTAATCGATTATTACGGCCAATATTTTCCGCGACGAGCGCGTATGCGTGCGCGTGTGTGTAACCGAGCGCGGAGTGCATTGTGGCGGGCCCCGGGGCGAAATAAATTGTGTTGTACAAATACCCATAAAGAGCGTGTAGCCCGCGCGCGAGAGGGACTGCGGTCGCGGTGCGCGACGCGTTGGGGTGAGAACCGCGTCGCTCACGCGGCTCACCGGCCCTCCGGTCGCGCGAGGAGCTAGGCCGATTATGGGCGCTCCCCGGGGATTTACGGCTCGGTAGATCGGGCTCCTTTGGGTGCGTATCTTCGCGGCCTTTGTTTCGCTGCGAGCGATAATCGCGCGAGAAGAATTGCGAGTCGATAAACAAATGTCTTACGGTTCGTTGTTGACGGTCCGGTTGCATCTAACGGTCGTTCGCGGGCCCGTCTATTGTACGGTGCGGCGTGGAACGCAGGGAAGCGGATGAGCAGGTGACGCGACGGGTCTCACAGGGTGGGCATCTCGTGGTCAGTCGCTTTTGTCCATTGGGATAAGCGTCGTCGCGCACGGTGACCACATCGCGGACGCACGGATGGATAAGTATAGATGGGAGATACCTCGGCCTACGTGTTTCGTCAGCACATTCTATACGCGCCATGCTCGAGGTTCCCCGCGTGGTGTGCTATTCATCTCCATCGAATCTGACCCACGGACCTCTCGCCGATGATAGATTGCCGTTCAAATCCCGCTCGACGGTGGCGATAAGCTGCCGCCGTTGCCGCCACTGCTGCTGCTGCTGCTGCTGCTGTTGCAATCACGCGAGTTGCGGGATAACTGTGCTTCGAATTGCAGCCGCGGGTGTCGATGTGCTGCGTTTCACGCGAAAACTGTAACCGGAGACTGTATTCGAGACTGTGAATCGCTAGGCGGTAAGACTATCTCGCGGGATGCCATTCTCTCGCGATTCGACGATAGGCATTTTTATTCCGACAAATAAGAATTCATGTAGGAATTTCTGATGCCTCGTCAACAACACAACCGGGTTGATACCGACTCAGTTGCACCGGCCACCACTCGAATTTCATTACTAGCCCAGTGTAATCTCATTATCGGTCCAATATTGGCCTATCTCTGTTTACCATTAATGGAAAATAATACCGGCCCGACTCGCACGGAAAAACTGCAAAACAGTTAGGCCAATACTAGAAAAACGACCAAAATAATATTGTACCGATATTGCTGCCACGCATCAGCAGTTTCGTGACACAGCGCTCGATCTGAAATTAGCCAAACAATTGGAAATTAATATCGGATCAGTATTGGCAGTGAATATCGGCCAATACTTGCGGCTAGTATTGGGTCAATACCGGCGATTGATATCGTTCCAATGTCAGTAATGAGCTTCGACCCAATTAGTAATATCAGCATCGGTACGATCTAATCATTAAGATAATTGTGTCTGTCTGATTAACATCGTCAGGCCAATATCCTGTACCATTTATCGATACTGGCCCAATGTTGGTCCAACCGTCAATTCCCACACAGGAAATTTAAAGAATCTGCACTTCATCGGCCGTAGCGACCACACCGAATGGTCGTCAAAAAGCTCCGTGCGATATGAAGCTTCGTCGACGAACGCGCTTTTTCGCAAGCAGCGACGTCCGAGCGTCGGTACCTACCACTGGCCACGTAATCTCGTTCCCGCGGTAATTGCTTCCTATAATCGCGGGACCAATCAGCCTAACCGCATTACAGTACCTAACTCGTTTACGCGGCGACGTTGGACCGGCTCTCCGACCCGTATCGAAGGGCAGTGAGGGAGAGAGAGGGGACGAGTCACTTCGCTCAACACACATACGCGCACACAAACGCAGCGGAAACCACCTTCGACCCTCGGCAATCCGCCGCCCCGCGCGAGTAGATCACCGCAACGTACCCCGCGGTGGTCAGTTAATCGCGTTTCTCGTTTGTCCCCTCGTCCGTCAGGCTCGCCGTCGCGTCCTGGCAATATACGGGGGCCTGCACGCTCCTTCGGGTTTCCCGGGGAGGCGGCTCCTAATTATTTTACATACGAAGATAAATCACCGGCGCGTCGACCGGTTTTCGCGGGATTTTCGCACAGAGGGACGTTCGGGAGCGGGCATCGACGTCGGACGTCAATGTCATCGCTGACGTCGATCGGACGGACGAGGGATCGAACCGCGTTTTGAAGTTGCTGGTAGTTTGTCGAAACGGGGTGGAATTTTTTCTCGCTGTGAAGTGATATCGTAGAACCACACTGAGAAAAATAACTTGGTGAAAATAAATTAAGCCATCTGGTTAAACGAGTTTAGTTATTCTAACCGAAAAACTTGTGGGTTTAATCAAATAACTATACATATCTAGTTATTCTGATCAGAAAATGATTAGTTTAATCAGACAGACGGAGAATCCATATTTCACCAAACGGTTTATTTATGATTTCCAGGATTTTGATTAAATTGGCTGGGTTACTTTTCTCAATACACTGTGAAGTGATAATCGTGGAATCACAAAGAGAAATAACTTCTTTAAAATCGACAAAACGCATCTGGTTAAACGAGTTTAGTTATTCTATCCGAAAAATGCTCAGTTTAACCAAACAGATGGAGGATCCATATTTCACCAAACGGTTTAGTTATAGTCTCCAGAATTTTG
Organism: Xiphydria camelus; assembly: GCA_963678675.1. Lineage (NCBI taxonomy): Eukaryota > Metazoa > Arthropoda > Insecta > Hymenoptera > Xiphydriidae > Xiphydria > Xiphydria camelus. The sequence continues at coordinate 23,792,324 of OY783197.1, read as the reverse complement.
GTTAAATGACCAGGTTATTTTTTGTCAGTGCAAGGGTCACGCAGTCATCTTGAAAACACTTTTCTTCTCCTATAGATTAATCGCAAAATGAAACGATCTTCGGTCGATTCGTTTACTCCCAAACTTTTTTTATAACAGATATAGGAACACTCCCCGTTCAACGAGAAAATCAAGAAAAAGACAAACACTCCTTCAAAAAGCCGCTCGATACAGCTCACGACTTTCCACGTCAAACGCAAAAAGGAGAAATCCCTTCTCCGACGGTGGAAAGGGAGAATGGCAAAATATTACCGGGCAGTATAATTCAAATTATAAATATAGGCGGCATCCAATTTGGGGAGAGCTGCAAGGCCAATTTAGCAAGCATTAATCACGCTCGACAAATCAAAGATATAATTCGCTGACGAGCGCCTCCGGAAACTTTTCCTCCCTCCTCCTCCTCCGCCTTCTCCTTCCTTTACCCCTTGTCGTCAGACACTCCCCCCTTGCCGCGTCGCTTCATCCTCACCCGGGCGACGAATGCCCCGGGCTGCAAAAGTAAATCAACTTATTCGGTTTGTCGAAACGTCCCTCCGAGATGGTTCAGGAAATACGATGTTGACTCGTGAAATTACCGGCTGCAGAATCTTCTCCTCTCGAGGCGTCGAGTCGCTCTGCTCAAAGTGTTCGCGAAAATTGTGCGAATTCCCCGGGTTCCGCGAGACGATACTCTCGCCCCTCTCGCGCTCGGAGCGAAGTCGATCGGTCGAATCGCCGCTCGCGGAGTTAATCGGGAGATTTCTGCGCCCAACGAACAAAAAAAGTGGACCAAACGGCTGTAATACGAAGCGGCGATGCAGCTGCACTTTGGAATTGCTCTCCCCCGAACCGCTTCGCGTCGATCGATTCCAGAACTGCCGGGCGGACGGGCCAAGACGAAGCGCGGCTTTCCAATCCATTTGCTCCCAATGCGAGCGCACCGCGGCGTGATTCTGCTCGTTTCAATAATGAATCGGTCGACCCGAGAGCGAAGCCAGTTCGTTTCTCGCGGTGGCGATGGACCGCCGCTGCGGGTTTGCGATTCGCACGCGGGCGATATGGAACCGAAGGAAATTCTTGTCGAGATTTTGAATCTATCCCAAATGGAGGCGATTTATCTCCTTTTATTTTCTGTGTGTGTCTCGCCGTAAAAATATTTCCGTTTAATTCTTTCAAACGAAATTTTGCTATGTCAAAAGCGAATTTATTAGAATTTTATGATGGTCGATCAGAAATATCTTCACGCTTGAACACACTGCTCGAAAGAAATTATAATTAAATTATACTTGTTTCACACTCAGAAAAAAGTTTAATTGAATGAGAACCTTTCGGAAAGTTTATTGACTATAAAATGTGAATTTTTTTTCATATCGGACAAAAATCTATTTAAATTAAAATAAGTGCTCGCATACATCGTGGAATATTTATTTACTTCAAACCCCCCCCCCTGTTTGCCGCTTGTAAATAAATTACTCGCTCATCGCGAATAAATGTTTCTATAGAAATAATGTGTTTCTGTAAGCTTATAAATAAATTCTAAGTATTCTACTACACTGGAAAAAATAGCTTCTTTAAAATGACAGAATATATCTGATTGAACGCGTTTAGTTATTCTAACCAAAATACTGGTCAGTTGAATCAAATATCTAGTTATTCTAATTAACAAATGATCAATTTAACCAAACAGATGGAGGATCCATATTTCACCAAACAATTTGGTCATCATCTCCAGGATTTTTGTTAAATTGATCAGTTATTTATTTTGTGTAGATTCGTATTCAAATACATTTTTCTCTTGGTGTATGCATGAAATATAACAGTCCAATTACATAATCTTATCAAAGTCCCGCAATATTTCCATACACCCAGGGAAAAAGTCTAGTCGAACCTAATAAAAAAAATTTCTTTCAGATAAATAGGAATTTATTCACATCGAACACAAAGTCTATTTGAATATAAATATTTTTTCATATCTTTTTAATCGAGTACTAACCTGGTGAAACATTTATTTAATTCAAATCGACTTTTGTTCAATGTGAATAAATTCCTATTCATCCCGAATAAATTTTTCTATCAGGTCTATTCAACTAGACCTCTTCCCCGGGTAATTAGAGCTCCCCGAAAATTCAATGCCGCGCAAGCGAAGAACGAGCTGAATTAATTCGGGCTCCGCCCGCGACAGAATCGAGCCGTCAAATTCCGTGCCACGCGCTGCAGCGCGGCGCCAGCTAATCAGTCGTTGTCGGAACACTCAATCGTCGAGTGCGATGTATCGCGGCTCCACCTCGTCGTAGTCGTCGTTGATTCGTGCCTGCAGCTGACGCTGAACACCGCCGGAAGCGGCATCTCGACGCGCTACTCGACCCACGGATTCCTCGCAGACTCCGCAGGCCGCGCCGTGATGTGCTTTTCGCGGCGTCCGTACGGGCGCCGATCGGCTCTCCTCGAGGTCCCACGGAGGGCCGTCGAGACACGATACGCCGAGGCCACTCGACGGCAACAGCTGCTACCGTTGCCGAAGAGGGGAAGTGCGGGCTCCGACGTCCGAACGTGTTTCACTCCTTATAAACACGATCGTATCTCTCATAATAATTGGCCGGTCGTATATCTATTTCAGTGGCGGCCGCCGCCGTGGCCGTCGCACCTCGCCGGCGCATCGAAGGAGCCCCTCTTGCAAACGAGTTTCACGCGGGATAATTTAATGCAACGTTAAACTGTCCATTCTGATGAACGGCGCGACCGCATTAGAGTCTTGCTGGGAATCGGTCCTCGTAAGTGCGTCTATCGTAGCCGCTGCCATAACATGACTGGCGAGCCGATTGGAGCGAAGTACTGCGAAGGCTTGAAAAATCGCAGTCGTTCGATCGGCACTTGATGGAAACGAATACATCAGACCTCCGCCGAAAATCGAGGGATACCTAATTATTTCGGACTAGAAAATTTGAAAAGGTAAAGGCATTTTACTTCAAAATTGCACTACACCGAGCGAAAAGTGGACGGTAAAATCAATAGTAATCGTATAAGGTTGAATTTTCCTGGTTGTTAGTGCCATATTTACAATTAAACAGACCATGAATGCAGTCGAAACAACTTTTGATGCGTGGTTAAAGTAACAATAAGATTGTAATTTATGATGATCATGCACTATTAGATTAACCGGAAAAGTAGATCGATAATATTACTACATAGTAATGTCAACTATATAAAAAAAGGGTTAAGGACATATTTTATAGACCATACTGCATGTTGGTCTGGTTGCAGCAATCGTAATCTTGTTACCATAGACAGAACTTCACTGTTTAGAAGAATCCTATTAACCAGATTTTTCTCTCAGATATTTACTAATTGAAGCAAACAAATTCTGCATTCTCTCGCCTGTAAACGCCGATTTAATTGAATGTAACATTTTGTTCTCAATTCACGGAGAAAAATGATGTTTCGAAATGTAGCAATCAATCTCAGAAAATACCTACTGTACTGTATACACAGAAAAAATAAGTACGTTTTAATCATTGTTATACCAGATAACAGATTTGACATTTTGGGGACAGTATTCCGTTCATTACTTTACCTTATGATAACAGTTGATATACATCTAGTGAACTTCACTAAACATATGTTTACGTGTGTCAATTATAGTGTCACTCAGTAAAGCAACGAACGCAATACTTTCCCCAAAATGTCAAATCTATTATCTAGTATGACAGTGATTAATATACTTTTATCTCTCTGTAGGATTTACATTTACGTCTGATAAAAATAAATTTTATACGTATAGTATTTAACCGAATTCGTAACTGCACTGTCACGTGATTTCTTAACTGGAGTTTTTTTCTCCATATTTTTTGTTATCGATTTCTACGTTTTGAAACATCATTTTCCTCAGTGTGTAAACACCGCGTAGCCATACCTATATTCACTCGCACCGCGCTGTCCACGAGTTGAACGGAAGATGGACAACCTAGCGTCTCGGCAGTGCACTCCGTATCCGCGGCCGCGGACGGAGTCGAGGTTAGGCACTCATGAATACATTATCCTTTCTAACGAGGCGAATAGGTCAAGTAGATGGAGTCGCAGCGCGCCTGTACATAAATCACTCAAAGGGCAGGCGAGAGATCACCGACGACCCCGCAACCTCTACACTGCTCAACTTCTCATGCATCTGCTTCCGCTTTTTGCCATCCGGCGGGGCTCGTTGTTTTATTCAGCTCCACAAAATTACGACCCGTCATCCGTGCGCCCCGGCTTTTTGCGGCCGCGTGTACGCACACGTTCCACATCCTGTCGCGAGCTAAGCAGCACTTCTGAATTAGCGCTCGTATGCGCACGCGAGGAGCGCGAGAAATGTGGAGAGGCGACAATGAGGTGCGTCGAGCCGTGCGAGTGGCGGACGAGAAAATAGACGAAAGATGCGACGTTTTATTTTTAATCGGATCTCGATTCCTTCGAAAATAAAAATTCCTATCGCTGCATTCATCGTTCGTCTGAGAAATAAATTGTACACTAAGAACATTGTAAAGATATTGTAGGGTAACTATTGTGATTAGCACATCAAGCCATATGGTGAAATATGGAACCTCCATCTGTTTGGCTGAACCGACCAAATCGGTTGAAATAATTAAGCGTTTGGTTGGAATAACTAAAAATTTGGTTAGAAAAACTAAATATTTGATTCAACTGACCAGTATTTTGGTCAGAATAACTAAACCCGTTTAACTAGTTGCGTTTCGTCATTTTAATCTAATTACTTTTCTCAGTGTACAGATCGTTGCGTTAGCGATCTAAAATTTAAGAATAATTGTATTAGTATTCATTTTTCTCAGTGCATATACCTACCGTTATTTTCTTATCATTTCCTCACGTCTCTTTCAAGTCCTCCGGTAAGTTTCTCCGGCGCACTTCGTATGATTAAGAAGAACTCGTCGCGAACGAGCGGAGAGAGTCAGCGTCTTCAAGACCTACAGTAGAGTGAGGACGGCGAAGGGATGAGTATAGTCATTGAAGAAAAATACGAGTTCCCCGCGGGAGATGTAAAGCAAGAAACAACAGCGCCATAAATTTCAATATCCATTATTTATTAGCTTGCCCAACTTGACATCGCATTAGGCACAATGCCCGGACTACTCATCGTGTAAATTCGTCCGTTTAAGAGTCTAATTACGACGCGGTATTTCGAGGATGGTCGAGGCCACGATTGCCCAAAACGGAGAAACGTTCCTTCGACCGTCACGCGTTCGATTCGCGCACTGCATACGAGATGACCGAAAAGTCGCTTGCCGATCCGTCCTCCGCAGCACGGCGAGCGCCGCGAATTCAAATTAGGATTCGCAGTTGCACCGAATTCACTTCGTGCCGCTTACCAAACAGCAACGGTGATCGTTAAATGCAGGCGAGTTCGTTATCATCGAGAACGCGATCGACCGCGACACCGATTGAAAAGAAACGCATCCGATATGCGATCGTTTCGTTTATTCAGCGAAGCCCAGACCGTCGCATCGATTAAAGTTGCAAATGCCCGTCTTTATTCGTGCCACCCGCTAAGACGTCGCCGCGGTTGCCGCCCCGACAAATTGCGCAACCACCACTTTCATCGGGCGACAGTTGCCCGCAGCTGGGACCGAAGAACGACGAGTTGACGTCGGTAAATGAATATCGTCGTCGCGACGACATGTAAAAATATGCGTCGGCGTATACCTATTCTCGTCGTTGCGCAACGGCGCGCGACCCGATTCGAGAGTCGAATAAATACGAGTACAAAGGTGAACGCGATTCGGCCGCTCGATGGGTCTCGCTCGTTTGCACGTCACGCGTTGACTAATATCAATTTACGATGAAACGACAGTGCGAATGACGTGCGCTCCCCGCGTAATTCCCAGGGAAATGTTCGATGAAATACGCCGCTGAATCGTGCCCCCTCCCACCCCCGCAATTACGAGTACGATCGATTCCGCTCTCGCGAGGGTATTAATCGCTTTCGTGATCGAGACTTTGGATATATTTTCACGGACCTCCTATGATCGCTTCTTTATCTCTCGCGATGGTATCGTACGTGGAGAGAAGAGCATATTAATCACTGTTATACCAGATAATAGATTTGATACTTTGAAGAAAGTATTGCGTTCATTGCTTTAGGACATTCACACAATTCAACGAAAAGAATAAGTAAGTATTTTTCCGTAGAGCCATCTAATGGCTCAATCATCTGGTGATTCAATCATTTAGTGGCCCAAGCTTTTTTACCATCATTCCCAATCGGCTCAAAATCTGGAAATGTCTAAAAGGAATTTAAAGATAAGAAAATTAATTATGGACATTTAATGCTTGCAATTCGGTCTTAAGATAACAAAAATATTATATTTTTAAATTTAATTTGTAATCCGTATACATATTCAATAAAGTTACAAGTGCGTTTCTCTCTACAAGATTGTGACGTCATCGGAAAGGCAGAGAGACGCCAAGCAACGAGTGCGAAGAAAATAGTCTTACTAGACTATGGCGTAGGTGCATTTCAAAATATCGTTTTCCAGCTTTGATGAAGCGAAAAATAAAAAATGAATACGAGGTAAATAATTTTGTCCGAATTTCTCGAATCTGCAATAAAAAGAATTAATGTTAACTGAATTTTTAATCCAGTTGAGGCTGCTACATTAGTAGTAATGCAACGAAGACATGGTCGAAGAAATTATGGAAAATGGAAAAATAGGAAATACTGGTTGAGCCCTTACGTGGCTCTACAGGACAATGCTTATTGTTATTCTTATGCTTATATCCATTCTTATTCTTTAAGTTGTTTGGAGGCCCTTACTGTATGAAACCAATTGACATACGTTTAGTGAAATTCACTAGATGTATGTCAATTGTTGTCATACGGTAAAGCAATGAATGCAATACTTTCTCCAAAAAATCAAAACTATTATCTAGTACAATAAAGATTTAATAAACTTCTCTCCATGCACAGATTCTCGATCGATTATATTTTTGCAAAAGTCACATCTGAGTGGCGGACGACGTTTACGACATTCGAACGATTCTCGTTTCGCGACAAAATCTGTATCATCGTGAAAAGGAGTCGCCGCAATATTTACCGAGAAATAAGAAAAGGTGAATCCTCTGTTCGAATCCTGCGATGCGCGCATTAGATAACGCCAAAAAGGAAGTATATACAGCGACACGTCGCGAGTAAATCCTGCAGCCGTAGAAAAGTTATATTTGCGCGACCCAATTCCAAACGCCGCCGCTCTGCGCGCGGTGACGTCAAAACCGCAACCGCATCGAGATCTCATATACGTAAATGGAAGAGTTTAGGAGAAGGGGATGGGATAATCGTCGAGGGAAAAGCTGCGGGTTTCAAGAAAGCAAATCGAATCACGTCGAAATAAGAAACGATCCGTTGTATTTCGCTCTTTCCTTTTTTTTCCAGAGAGATTCAAACAAGTTCGAAACAACGTGTAGTAACAATAATAAAACGACTAAAATTAGTATTCGGAGAACGTGCGGGGGCGAACGTCCGAGTCTTTTGCCGGGAAACGTTGCGACTTGTCGCCGATTCGAACGCTTTCCGGAAAACGCCACGGACCGGGGAGTCGGGAGGGTGTCAAGTGGTATTAGCTCAAAGAAAGACGGAAATCGGAGCCGGATCGGACGATGACTTCGTGGGGCGAGGGAGGACGGGGGAATTTCGTGAGCAAGTGTCTATCGGCGTTCCAAATGCCGCCGATAATTACGATAATAAACCTATTTACAGTCAATATTTATATTCGTATTCATAATAATCGTTATCGTTATCGGTTTCATTTAATACAGAATGTCATATACACAAGTAACGTTACTGCGCCTTCGATTTTCTGGAGGGTCGCTCGAATATGTTACCAGAAGCAGTGGGGGAGTTGCATCAAACGGGAATAATTGTTCCAACCCTGTCTTGTTTTTGTTCATAGTACATGTAATAATTCTACTTAATGAAACTCATTATAAATGTTTGTAATTACATCATTTTTCATGTTAAAGTTTAAATTCTTCGGCTTCGCGTGAAAACCGTGGAGACTTCATTTCAGTGTGTTGGTTACAATGTGCGCAAAAAGCTCTACTGAAGTAAATTTCACGGTACCACAAAATGAGAATCACTTGGGCTGCCCGCTGATTGGCTGAGACACCATGACGTTGCTCACGGTCAGAAGCGCGTATCAAGTCTCAATTCTTTTTAATTTGTTATGCCCAACCGGGACACACCAACATTTTGAAAGGTATTATTCCAATATCGGAATAACACGCAGAACCAGAATAAAATAAAAAACAATTATGCAACTTCCCCATTCTGGCGGGCAGGAACACCACATTCGGTTTAATCCTCGCTTGCTCAGCTATTTATTGTAGCAAAAGCTAGAGGCCCTTTCAAATGCCGCATCTTACCTGGAATTGCGTCGAGTAACATCTCTGAATAACCCTTTACTATATATATATATATATTTATATATCGTGCAGCAGTTTTCCTCTAATAGATCGATACTAAAACCTTTGGTTACGCAAAAATAGACGTTGGAATATTTCTATATTTAGAATTCGTCATTCCGTCGCGGGATTCCCTCGAGTTTGCAGATATACTTACATGTATATACTTATTATATACACATAATATATGTACCCTATATGTACGACTATAAACAAATTTACAGTAATTACAGTAGAGAATTGGATATGGATACAATTTATAAATAGTGCACATAAACTGATTACATCAGATCGATTAACGCGGAAAATCGCAACACGGAACTTTCACATTGAGATCCCTCATCGAATCGCCGCGTGATCCGAAACCAAGAATCGGGTAGCGTCGGGTGATCGCGCGATCGGAACGCGCCGACATTCTCGCGATTCCTTAATTGAACCTAAATGATATACAAACCGACGTCACGTTTTCCTGGCTCCTCAAATCGCCGCAAGAGTACGATGATCGTCATTCCATTCGGTAACCGCGGTGCACGACGAGAATCACCAAAAAATATCTCAGATACAGAGAGAGAGAGAGAGAAAGAGAGAGAATCGCTGATAAATCTCCGCAATCACGAAACATCGACGAAACCTCCCCCTTCTGACCCTTTCCAACACACGCACTCGAGACTCGTACACTTCACACATCTCCCTCCTCTCTTTATCTTCTCCCACTACCTGCACTCTCTTCCGGCTTTCATAAAATCGTCCACATTCACAAATCACAGTTAAACTTGGTAGGTTCCTCTCCCGGAGTCCTTCCGCTGCTGCTGCTGCTGCTGCTGCTGTTGCTGCTCTTCCTCCTCCTCCTCCAGCCACCGTGCTCAAGGATGCATCCCGGACGCCGCGCCGAGACGCGGTCCGCCGTACAGTGAATACGGCGAGAAGTAGGGTGGTAGTCCAGCGGCCGAGTGGGGATGAGGCGGCGGCAAGGGCAAGCCGAGGGAGGATAACGAGGACGGCATGAGCGGCGAGTGCTTCCCGTAGGGATGATAGCGCGCGGTTGCCAGCGGGCTGAGGGGTGGGGTGGGATACGAACGGGAAAAAAGGGGATGCGAGGGTGGTAATCCGGGCGGTGAGAGGAGAGAGAGAGCCGCGGCTGCCGAGGGATCGCCGGACATGCTGGTGTGACTCCTGAGGTGCTGCAGCAGCTCGTCCGACGAGGAGAAGCGCTTGCCGCAGTAAGCGGTGTCGCCGGCGATCCAGTTGCACACGTAGGGAAGCTGCGACGCCGCGGCCAGGGCGGCGAGTTGCGCGTGAGCGTAGGCCGCGGCGGCCGGCGCGTGAGCCGAGAGCGGGCCGTACGGCGAGCTCGCCGCGCCGCCGGGCTTGTGATCGCACTGGGCGCAGCCCGCCGGGCAGCCGCTCGCCGTGGTGACGGGCATCTTGCTGGCGGTCGAAGTGGCCAGGAGGTGAGAGTTCAGCTGGCAGCCGGTGCAGTAGGGATCGCGGCACACGGGCACCAGTGTGTCCGCCCCGGAGGCCGTCTTCATCCTGGCGTAGCCCAGATAGGGATTGCCGGCCAGGCCGTTCTTCAGCGCGGCCGCGTGGTGCTGCGACATGAGCGAGCTGGCCATCACGTCGATGGGTAGCTGGGTCGGATAGCCGAGGTACCCTGCGGATGTGGACGGGGGCAGGGTCGAGCCTGGCTTGAAAGTGCCGAGCGGAAGATCCTTGATAGCCGGATCTGTCATGGCTAACATACCTGCCGGGCTGTAGGAGGGCTTCGACTGTAACGAGGGACTGCCCGCTTGAGAGTGGGCCGACGACACCACCGCCGCCGCTGTCGCTTCCGAGACGGACGTCCTCGTGGCCGGCGAGTCTCTCGTCGCCTCGCCGGAATTCGGCGTCGCCGTCTTTCTACCCTGAGGCGTCATGGCACGCGACGAGGCGCTCTGATTGCTCGAGCATCGCTTGCCACCGCTGCCGGGCGTCCTGGCGCGGCCCGAGGACGAGTGATTCGAGGCGGACCGCTGCTGTGGCTGCGGCTCTTCGGGGCTCGAGGCCTTCTCGCGGCCCAGACAGGACTCGTAGGGCTTGAAGGACGACTTACCGATCGTGTCGGGGGCAAATGGCGCGGACGACGGCGACGACTTCTCGCGGGTGGATTGTTCGGAGGATTTCGAGGACTTGCCGCTTCCGGTGGAGGAGGACTTTTCCAACGGGGCTAGCAGAGACTTCCCCGTGGGCGGGTCGGCGCCTATCTGACTGCAAGTTTGCGCTAGAAGGGCGAGGGGACTCTTCTTCGCGTCCAACTGCAACGGAAAAGGGAAACGAAATCGTTAACGACGAAGTTGCGATGGAAAAACGCTCGGTATTCGCTTTGTTATGCTTCGTGATTCGTTCGCGTTGATATGCATTTTTTTAACGTGAAAATATTACGTTCGAAGAAACCGTTGCACCGACGAGAGAGTGAAAAATTGACGAGTAAAGATGCGATCGTGATTGAAGTGAAACCATCCGTGATGAAAATTGCCCCGCGCTCTACCCCGTCGTCAATGCAAAGGGGAACGCTCGAAAATCGATTCCCCCGACGTTAACCTGCACGCCGGATGGAGTTAGCGATCTAGGAAGCCGGTATAATCCACGCTTTTGTCGGAATCCTACTCGGGGTGAAACCCCGTGCCTGCTAATCCCCGCCTCGGGGGAACGCCAAACAAACCGGAGAGTGCTTTTGAATTGTAACGATGTTTACGGTACGTGCACGAGGTATGGAGCGATAAAATCTCCAGACAAAACAAGCCCGTTATTCCCCGGTTGACAAATGCACTCCTCGTTCTACCCGACATACCGTAAGAACTTTGGTAACGTCATTGATGCATACATAATGCACATAACGCAAAATCCAGAAAAATCATTCAAAGCACTCGGCAATAATCACTGCTAACTCGGCGATACCATCGATGAATCGATAATAGAACTGTTGCTTCATCTGAGTCGAAATTTTACCCCTACTTTGATGCTTTCAATACTCCATTCGGTCTACCATTGACCTACTCAGTCTTTAAGCTCTTATTTAGAAGCAAAAGTTAATGAAATATTTACTAACGGACTATTTTAGGCTCAACGTAAGTGTTTCGATACAATGAAAAATCGACCTATTATAAGGCTAAAAGAGTAGACCTAAAATTTCGACTCACAGGTATCGACTATAATTATCGCCATTGCTATTTTAACATCCAACATTTCGTTGCACGAGACTAGAGCTCGACGATAATACTTCTTTCCTACACGCTAACTTTTATCTCGCAATCCCCGAATTAACCGCCCGGAAAGGGGGTGTAAATTACATCTCGAGACCCCGCGTATCGGCCGTATACTTCCCGAATAAAAAGGAAGAGAAGAAGGAAGGCAGAAGCGTGGTGATGGACTTTTGATAACCCGGCGCGACTCCGCCTGAGCGCGATCGCGCCGGCAGTGATAACAGCCCGTCGTAACCAGACCCGCCTCCGCGTCAAGCATCTCGATACCCCGTCGTTATTCCACTCGATCTATTGAGGCCTTAGCACACAAATTTCCGTAACGTGAACTTAAGACGTAAGTTAAGAAGTGACCAATTAACGCGCGTACATAATATGATAGCCAATAGCAGTACGTGCATAAGCTTTGTAACGTGAACTTAAGATGTAACTTAAGAAGTGACCGATGAACGCGCGTGCATCGTTCATAAATCATAAGCATATTCTGACATTGACATTTTGAGACGTGGAAATTATTAAATAGTATTTTTCGTACTCATATTGACAAACTATTCTTTTTTCAAATAATAGTCGATTCACTTTTCAGATTCAATGTACATTTGTGTAACAACCATAGATCTTGTACAACAAAGATGTCTTAAAATCATTTCTCGTTTCTGGTATAGTCTGTGTCTATTTTATTAATTTGAAAACCATTTATTTTTTATTAACACTCCGTTAGTATTGTCCTTATTTGGCAGTCCTTTGTAATATCGCGAATTCGTAAAGACGGTCAAAGACACATAATGCCTGCGGAGAATTAAATAATCACCAAAAATGATCATTCATTCCCATACGGTTACTGATCGAATAAAAACAAAAACCTTTCTGAAAATGAAGATATATTTAGTTAACCTCAAAACGTAAGTAAGAGCCTCCACGTAATTGGAAGAATAAAAATAAGCATTCTCTCTTCCGTAGAGCCATCTAATGATTCAATCATCTAGTGACTCAAGCTTCCTTAGCATCATTTCCAATGTGATTAGAACCTGGAAATGTCTGAAAGGAATTTAAACGCTAAAACATGAATCAGGAACTTTTAATTTGCTTAGTTTCGAATGCAGTTGAAGCTGCTATATTGGTAATGGTCTAATGAAGTAACGAATCGGAAGGACCATGAGAAATGGAAAAATAGGAAATATTGATCGGACCATTAGACGGCTCTACGAGATAATGTTTATTCTTGTTCTCAAGCTTATTCCTATTCTTATTCTTCCAAAATTATGCGGAGGCCCTAAGAATTTCAACGTTATGAAATGTCCACTTATGCTTCAGTTCTAGGAATAAATTCATCCCGTTAGAGATCAGACAACCTAAACACCTCTTCTCATTGGCTATCAACGCTACGTCTCAAGTTTATCCTTACGGAAATTTGTGTACCGTGGTCTCTCTCTCCTAGTGAGTCGCGCGCGACGGAGCTCCGTCTGACGTCGACGTGACATTTTCCCCTTCATGGAATATTTACGGCGCGCCGGATGTCGGGGTTACCTTCCCACTCCCGCGCCGAGCGATTTTTCTTTGATCCGCGTAAACGTCGTGTCAACGAGAAACCGGATGGTACGCGGGTGTTTTATAGCGGTGTTTGTCGAAGTTCGCCTCCCCCTCCCGTGCTCGAGCAGCGATCCGCGCGCGGAAAGGGAATCGATGTCGACGGGGACGACGGTTCTTAAATTCGTTCCGTTCGTGGAATATTTGCGAAACCCCCCGGGTAGTCTACCGTCCCTTTTCGCACTCACCCCTTCGACCGACCGATTCGCCGAGGGTCGGGGAGTGTACTTTACGGCACTCGCCGCCGCACAATAGCGCCATTAAGCGGTAAGCAGCAAATAAACGCGATTGCAAATGAGCGAAAAGGGTCCCTCGCTTTATTGGGGGCCCCGCCTATCCCTCTATACTTTCTCTTATCGCGTCCCTCTATTTATCCTTCACGTCCCCGTATCCCGCCTTTGACGGAGCCGCTCCAGCGGGTGAACCTAGTGCAGGAATTTGGCAAAGCAGGTATCGCGCGCGAGGCGTAAATACAGAACCGCTGCGGCGCGTTTGATTTACGTTGGCGGAGCATAAATCAGCATGCAAGCGAAAAGCTTATTGTTGTTGGCCCCCGGCCGCGCGGCACTCGCTGTCCCTCGAAAACAGTTTACAGGAGTTGGATTTCGCGACGGAAAACATTCCTCTCTTTTGCGCGACGCGCACATGCGGGCGAGAGGCGAGCTTTGCAGCTTTCGCGGGTGGCATCACTGACAGCGAAAGCCGAGCTTGCTCTCCGGAAACTCGGTTCGGCGCGGGCATTGCACGATCGTTTATTCACGTTTCTCTCGGATTCCTCTTCCCGGGAGATTGGAGCGGAGCTCATTTCCCTCGGGTAACACTTCTCGGTATGTCGGGGAATTTAAGCGGAGAAAAAAGCACGGAAGAGGGGAAATCGATGATGCGAATATTTTGCGAGTCATGCGGGGGACGTTTTTCCCCCGGAAATTATACGCTGTTTTTTCCGGCGCTGGTAAACTCCTTCGAATAACCGTACTGAGACCTGATCGATTTAACCAAAATCCTGGAGACCATAAACAAACCGTTCGGTGAAATATAGATCCTCTCTATCTGTTTAGTTACTCTGACCGTCTCCTTGTTATAATAGACTAGGCGTGTCCTTGTTAAAAATTTCCTATAGAAACCGATAGAATGTAGCAAAAATTATTCAAAAGTATCATAGAGCGTGAAATCAATCGTTTCTTATAATTTTCATATCAAATACCATAGAAACTTCTACAGATCCTGTGTCGATCTTATTGTTTTTTACGATATTCAGTATGAAAATTATAAGAAACGATAAAACTTCTCACTCTATGATATTTTCGAATCTCTTCTACAATGTTCTGTCATTTTCTATCCGATATCTTCAGCAGGGGTAGTCAGAATAACTAAATACTTGGTTAGAATAACTAAATTCGTTCAACCAAATGCATTTTGTCATTTTAACCGAGTTAAATTTTTCACAGCGCGAGAAGCAATATTCTCAACGCCTCTTTCACCCTCCAAAATATCCATTCCTTCCGTGTAACGCGTAACTCCGAGTCCCCCGCACGCGCCGCTCCAATTTTTTTCGCCTCCTCCCTCCCGCCCAAAGACATGCAGCTGCGGCGGGCAGACACTAAAGAACGAAGGATCGCAAAAGAATTCAATTGAATCTTGCTCTAACCGTGGTAGGCAGGGGCGTGAGATATTCCGGACGGAGATACTGGTTAGCGCTGGAGGTCAGCATCTTAAAACACGAGCGATTCTCACTGATCACTTATACGCCCTCGCGGACGGTCACACTGCACCCCACAACCGGCGACGACGTTAAGTTTGCACTCGAGTATCCTCACCCGAATCCAGACGTGCGGTGCGAATCGGTCGAGGCGGCGCGGTCTTTCGCGAACCGTGACGCGCGACGCGATCAGTCGCGCACCGCGTCGATCTCTCGGCGTAACTCACTGTCAACGTCGGCGATCGCGATCTGCAACATGCCTGTCGGCGCGTTTTCTCTCCCTCCTCTATCGCGATTTCTCTTATCCTTTGGCGGCGTGTATCGCAGAGAATCGCACTTCTGCGATTCGGTCACTCTTTGCCGGACTCTGTTCGAAACCAGTCCGCGTACGAACCTCACGACACGGACTCCGAATCGCGACTGCCTCCTACGCCATGGCGAGGTTCCGTTCCGTCCCTCCCCCAGCTGACTGCCCCCTCCAACACTCCCCCGGGAACCCCCCACCCTGACTACCAGGACTTCCTTCCCCTCCGTCGCCGCGACACGGTGTCGGTCGTGTCCCGGCGGTCGTTGTCGGTTCGCGCCCCGCCGACACTTTTGCCGCGCGCAACCGACCCGGCCAACGACGTGTCAACTCGCGCCGCCATCCGCCCTTCGCTTCTCCTCGCTACCCCCCGCGCGTGAGCGAGCGAGCGCGCGCGCGCGCTCACCCTCTCCGTCGTTCACCCTTCGCGGCCCTCTCGGCTCGCCGGACCTCATCCGCGGTAACGAGGCCCGCATTCGAATAATCGCTGCCTGCATTACCTTACGCTTTAATGCGCGGACAGTGTATTAAGCCGCTCGGCTTCCCTTTCCCTCCGCGATCCTTTCTTCGCTGAGGGTTTCTCGCGGGGGGAGAGGATCGAATTATTTTTGCGGGGTGTTCGATTGGAGGAATGCGTGGCATTTCAATGGCGTAAGGTATTTCCTGAATTGGAGGTATTGAGAAAAATAACTTGTGTTTAAAATGACAAAACGCGCCTGGTTTAAAGAGTTTAGTTATTCTGACCAAAATAGTTGTAAATTGGACCAAGTATTTAGTTATTATAACTATATGTTTAGTTCTTCTAGTCCGTTAAGTATATTAACAGTAAAGTTAGTTACTTAATAGTTAGTTAACGGCTAATTGTAACTGTTACCTAACGGCTATTTTTTGTTTGCTGAGTATGTTTCGTTGTTCCAACTAAATGTCTAGTTATTCTAACCAGAAAATGATCAGTTTAACCAAAGCGCTAGAGGATAGATGGAGGATCTATATTTCATCAAGCGGTTTGGCTATGGTCTCCAGGATTTTGGTTGAATAGACCAGGTTGTTTTTCTCGGTGTAGTTGCACATTTTTTGATGACTTTCGAGTAATTTCTTTTTAACCCTCAACTGGGCACATTTGCCGTTTCTATATAACTGAACGCATGACGTCTCCGGGACGCCAAACGGCGCGCTTTTGAGCGTATAATCTATAATATCTGATGAAACACAAATGATGTGAAAAAAATCATGGAGAACAATTTTGTAAAAAAATCAACTTTCTGGTGGTATAACTTTTCGGTTTCTTTTTAAATATCATATTTACAGAGATAAAGGGTTTGGAATATTCGAAAGTTTCCATTTCGAAGTCAATTGTTGCATACTGAAGGATAATTGTATGAAGAATACACGAAGTTTTGGCACACGAAACTTAATAGTTTAAAAAATATAATTTGAACTCGCGCTGGCGTCTCTGTTAACAATAGGGATTATCATAATAATTCGCGAGCCCTACAAACATTTGTATAATAACCCGTACGAAAAGAAGCAGTCGAAGTAGGCGAAAAACGAGACGAACGTATACAAAACGATCAAACGCAATTATTTTTCAGACCCACGAAATCGTTTTTACAATACAGCGCCACCGGCAAATTAGCGCGAATCCCGTGTACAACTTCCCTCGACCCACGTCACGAGCTTTCGCGGCAATGGGCACGCGGTGACCCACATCAGCGGCAGTGCCAACGAGATTCTCGTTGGAATAATCACGAGTCTCGCATTATCCCTCGTTTTCTCGTGCGGGGTCCTTCGCGAATTTAACGCGTAGGCGAATGCACGAGCCAAAAAGGAAATCCACGAGAGTGGAACTTTTACCGGAGTGATGCGTTTAGCCGACCACGGCAGTGCTGCCCTTCGTCAAAGCTCAGCTTTCGGCTATTGTTTAAGCTCCGTTAATTTATTCCCTCGGGAAACCTTTATTCTCGCCTCGTGTGTTTCATTTTTAATTCTCTTTCGCTAATTTATTCCTTTGCGTCCTCGCCAATTACATCGCAATCAAATAGCTCGACTAATTTTTGTCCTTTTTTCTCCACAAAAAAGTGGGGAATATACATATGCTATTATATAATTTCCATACCTTTCATTACTCGATTTCTATCCGGTTCGCATTTCCGAATACTTCAACAATAACGACACCGCTTGCCGCCTTCTCTTTATTGGTATCTCTCTTTCGTTAATTTATTCTTTTGCGTTCTCACCAATTACACCGACAGAAATAATTGCCGTGTGACACCCTTTTTAAACAACCAGTTTCCTTAATTAGACTAAATACACACTTTTTGTTTTCATGGCTTTTTGACCTTGTAAAATATTTTTTTGGAAAATTCAATTACATCAATTAGAGGCATACATAGTAGCTTATTATTTTCGCGTGTTGTTATTACTCCAAGATATTCCATTTTCGGCATTTATTGAAAAACACCTCAAGCAGTCCAAATGCAGCGACTCTCCCCTATGTTTTTGGCTCAAGAAATACTTCACCAATTCGGACACCGCTTGCCGCCTTTTCTCCCCGGCAAATTCCGAGCGATAGAAGTGCACCGAATTACGGCTCGGAACTAGCTGTAAATCCCAAGAACAATACCCCTCTCCGGTTCCGTTATGTTTCCGTTTTCGCGTCTTTACACGGCCTACCTTCCAGGTCCTTTGTCCCGAGGAAGTGGAGAATGGTGATCCCATTAAAGCTCCGCGTGACACTGCAGGGAAAGCCTAAACAATGACGATTCTCCACCGCGGGACGAAGATAGAGAGGATTTACGTTAAACCCCAACGGCGTATATTGATACGACAGCGCTATACAGCCTGTCCAGGTTGAATGCCGACGACGAGGATGACGAAGACGACGGATAATAGCGCCGGGTAGGCTAACTGAGTTTGTCCTTTCGACCATTCTGGCCGCGGGGCGGAAGTTTATAGCTTTACGACGGGACTGCGAGGAATAATTACGCTTTACGACCTTAATTCGACCTCGATCGCTTTGAAGCCGCCGGCGTTCGGGGTTGGAAAGACGGGCGTGGCTCGAAATCCACCTCGGAGGTACGGATCGTAAACCTTTCTACCTCCTCCTCCGTTCGACCTGCGGTACCGATACACTTTGTACCGAGCTGTCGCAAACTGGGTCAGAAATAGCGACATCCGTCAATCGTCGTCGACATTCCATTACGGGGGATACGCTTCGCGGAGAAAGGAGCGGAAAAGGACGAGAATTCCACGACGATGAGTCGGAAGGGAAAGCTGCCACTCGGCGCTGGCACTGCTCACGATACCGTGAAGAGGGAAGGGAAAATAAGAGGCCTCTCTTTTTACCGTGATTCGTATCTCCGCAAAATTGGCGCCACATCATCGTTCCGTTCTCGCGCCTCCGTCACCCCGTCGAGCCTGGATAAGCGTCGCCGTCGAACGGAACTCGACGAAGAAGACGAGAAAATCGAGGAGTGAACCCGGAATTGGAACATCCGTTGGCGCGTCTGGTCACAGAGATCCACGTCACATCCGCCTTCCTCTCGAGCCTCTTCCCTCCCGCGACCAGAGCTATTTCCACTTCGCCGTTCCTCCCGTTCGTCGTGCCCCGTCCGCTCGACAACGTAGCGCACCGAAGGGGGGTGGTGGTGGTGGTGGTGGCTGTTAGACGCGAGCAGTTTCCTCGAGAGAGCATTAGCGGTGTTATTAGCGCTAGTTAGAGGATACGCGTTGGTGAGAGACGAGCGCGCTGTATAATTATCCGACGTTTGCTCTCGCGGTCCAGGACGACGTGTTTATGTGCCGCCGAACGAGCGGGACCCGCGGCTCGCTCTCTCCGCCATCACGCCTCGACGACGCGGAGTGACGAAAGACGGAGCACAAGCCAAACACGGTCGGGGGTAACCTTAATTCTTTCGCGGGTCGCACGTAACTTCGAGGTCGAATTGAAGGAACGAAGAAGGGGGGAGGGGAAGGGAGACGAATTGGAGATTCATCGACGGGGGACGCGAAACGACTTCGCGCGTCGATCCAATTGACCGGCGCAAACTTTCTGGGTTAATTGGCCCGGCGGCGGAGAAGCAACAAGTCCCGGACCTCACGTGCTTCGACTTATCGAGAGAGAGAGAGAGAGAAAAAGAGAGAGATAGAGTCAGCACCGATCGCCATATGGAATCGGCGGACTGTCGATAACGCGTCGAGTACTAATTAACGTTATCTTGGCACGTTCATTAGGCAAATTGACGTACGGGTTGGTTGTACGTAGATGCTCGACATCGTTAACATACCAACGAAAGGATTTCATGGGCATCGCCAGAAACGATTAGCCCCGCTCGAGTTGTATATATCTTTAATTATAGCTCTCGTGGAATGTTTTTGTCGACCGACGGATGGTGGCTCGCCAAGTTTTATATGCAGGATGGAAATAAATGTCGAAATACTTTTACAGAAGATTAATTGGTCGAGCAAAAAATATGTCATTCGCGAGAGCGATCAGCCGATGTGCAAATCGGAGATATATTCTCAAGTAATCGCAATTAATCTTACCGAAGATCGTACGAGAAGTGCGACTGGTTATGCAATTCCCTCGAGCAAGTGCATTCGGAACCGCTGCAAAGCGCAGTTAACGAGTTTCCTCCTTTTCGAGACATGTTAAAGTACTATAGTGTACATATATGTACACTTAGAACAAAGAAAAGCATGGTGAATTATGACTAGGCTATTCGTTTTTGGTGGAAACAATTTTTTTGAGGAAAAATCATTACACATATTTCAAACTATATATATTTATCTAACAGTTGTATAAGTTTCACTTAAAAATAAGTCAAATTGAGGATATGATACACGGAAGAAAAAGAAACCAGCAATTTTTACTGATTCTTCCGGTAGTGCAGGCTAAGCCTCCAGCTTATTTTCAAGAATTTGTACAGAGAACACATTCCGATTAATTGTTTACAACCGTACACGGAAAAAAAGAAGAACTACGCCAATTACAGTTTGACTAGCATAAACCACGATTCCACCGATAACAATTCTTATACAAACAGATAATATATGAGGTTAAACTAATATCTGTACAGTTGTATACAGTAAATAGGAATGTGTCTCCTCTGTACAAATTCTTGAAAATGAGCTCAAGTCTCAGCACCACTGAATGAAGCAGTACAAATTACTGGTTCCTTTTTTCGTGCTTGTTGAAAACGTTGTCCGATTTTTATAATATATTTATAATATACGTCATAGTTCATTTTGTATACACTGCAAGCGAACGATTTATGTAGTCAAAATCACACATCTGCATTAAAATTATAGCCATTATGCAAGGAATCAATATTATTAAAATTGGCTACGTCAAGGATTAGTTTATTTTATCTAGTTGAGAATAAACATTTTATTTTTTGTTTCGAATGAATATCAATGAAGTTATTCGGGGCACCGCACAAAAACTGTTTTCAACAAGACCGCAAAACCTACATGACTGTCATAGCCTCGAATTAACTTATTTTTAAACGAAACTTAAAGAATTTTTAGATAAATATATATAGCTTATAAGATGCGTAAATTCTTTCATAAGAAACATGTTTCTACCGAAAGCAAATAGTCATAATTCACCCTAATTTTCATGTTCTACACGGGAAAAAAATGATTTTGCAGCTTTAGCAAAACTAGCTTTTACTTGGAACATTTTGCTACCGTGACGAAAATATTATCTGTGGCAGCGAAAAATATGTTCGATAACAGCAAATTTAACTAGGTACAGTCACAGAGAAATGTTTACTATCGAACGCATCTCTTGCCGCAACAGATGATATTTTTGTCGCGACAGAAAGACATTTTCCGCAAAATCTAGTTTTGCTAAAACTGCAAAATCATGTTTTCCATGTAGATATTACACAATCCCTTAAATTCTATCCAAGACGATTCTCGACAAACTAAAACGATTACCGCCGCGCAGCCGGCGTCTTCTCGTCGCCGCTACGCCGCGTCGAGGGGATGCGACGAGCAAGCAGAGTGCTATTCGTGGCCAGCCGCTGACGGACGGCTCGTCATTCCACGCCGACTCGTGCCGGCGCGCAACCTGTTCCATGCCAAAACAATGTCAACGGCTCGTTCGCGCTCTATCAAAAGCGAGCCGAACAATGCGCCGAGATGAAAGGTCGACATAGATCTCCGGGAACCATCGTCAATGCCGAACCGCTCGCACTCTCGGGGCTCGCCTTTGCGATTTCGACAATGACGACGGACGCCCGATGTCGTCCGTCGCGCGATCTATCTTTGCCCGCGTGTTTATTCTCGACCGGCGGAGGGAACATGGCGGAAGGCGAAGACGCGGTGAAACCGCGAGGAACGCGACGACGCAGGGGAGGCGGCGCGCGGTCGAGGATCGCTCGTAAATTTCACGTCGATCGACCTTTCGGCGGATCCGCTTTCGGGGACGCGCGTCGAAAATTTCGGCCTCGCCTCGGGGCCCGGCTATTTTTCCCCGCTTTATCGCCCGGCCGAAGAGGCGCGCGCGCGAGTCTCGCTCGACCTCGGCAGGTGCGCGAGAGTCCATTACGAAATGTTTTATTCGGACTGTCGCGTCGAGTGGATATGCGTCCGGAATTTTATGCGGTGTATTAATATGTATACGTACGCTTCGCGCGCGGGACGATAGCGATCGTCGTGATCGATGATATTCGGGGATTGCGGGGGGATGAAGCGCGGCGCTGGACGCACGCACACCGCGACGAGATATCGCGCGTACGCGCACATATATGTATGTATGCCGAGTGTCGCGTCCCCGCGGAACAGCCGGGCGTGTCGTGGTGATCGTGGCGCGCGCTCGCGGTGCTGTGTCAACAGTGATAAATGGATTTATATGAATTCTGATCGTAAAGCAACACTATCGCATTATGGGGCGAAGCGAAATGTAAAACGCGATGTATAGGTCGAAGGGTGGCGAAGTGTTTGCGGGGACACGGGCGCCAGTGGCGTAGGCAGGGAGCGTGGGCGCCATAAAAGGGGGCCCGCGAAACGAATTAATCGGGGTTTTGAAGGATCCACGCGTGTAGAGGGGGTGCGCGCCCCGAGGCGTCGCTCCTTTTCGAATAGAGCGAGGGGAAGATCGAAGTGGTGGCGAACGCTCGAGTCGTGTACGAATTGACGGTTGGAGCAATATTGGGTCAATACCGAGAGACGATATTGGATATTGGCTCGACGGTGTTAGCCAGTACTGGCCCAATTACCTTAACGATCGAGTCGGACCGATACTGGCATTTTGTTGCACGGAGAAAAATAATCAGGTTAAAATGATAAAACACGTTTAATTAAATGCGTTTAGTTATTTTAACCAAAATACTGCTCAGTTTTACTAAATATTCAGTTATTCTTAGCAAATTTTGTACTAAATATTCAGTCGTTCTTAGCGAATATTTAGTTATTCTACACAGATGGAGGATCTATATTTCATCCAACAGTTTGGTCAGATTAAATTGACCAATTATTATTCTCAGTGTAATTGGCCCGATGTCCATTACCATTATTAACAAGATATTAACCACCAGTATATTGGCCAGATATTAAATGCCAATATTAACCGACATTCACTGACAATATTGGCCGATATTTACCTACTGTCAATGCTAATTCGATATTAACTACCAATTTTTTCACTAATGTCAGACCGTTTATTCTCCCAAGGAATTGCTAATACGTGACAGTAATATCGGTATAATATTGACTTAATCGTTCAGCCAGTATCGGCTTAATTATTTCGTCAGCGCTCGGCAAGAGTGTTACTCCAACATTGACCCAACTGTTTTGCCAGTGTTCGTTCGATTGCTATGTCAAGAAACTGCCGCTGCTTGGTAGTAATATCGGTACAATATATTGACTTAATTGTTTTGCCTTCATTAGTCTAATTGTTTTGTCGACGTTTGGCGGTAACTTCGGCTCAAGATTAATCCAATTATTCCGGCAGTATTGACTCAGAACAGTTGCCAATATTGGTAAAACGAATACATAGGCCGATATTAAAATGGATAATGAGATTACAGCGAGCCAAATTGGACCAGTTGTGAAATACGAAAATTGTCTGGTAGAATTGAGTCTATATCATCCTGGTTGTGTTGTCGGACATTCCTACACGGCGAAGTCGTAGCGCGCGGGGTGTTAGAATTCTCTAAAATTCAGCAACATTTATATATCGAGTCAAAGACCGCGTCTAAAATATACGCGCCTCGTGAATCCGTCGAGACACGAGGCGGATTGATTTATATCATGCTCTAGTTGTTTTTACGACGGTAATTTTCCTCGCGGGAATTTTTACCTCGTTCTTCGCTGCCGCGGAGGACTGTTTCGTAATTCCGGTAGCAGCGTAGTAAGTTTTATCGCCGGCGAGCATTGTTTTTATAGATGTCATCGGAACGGCCACGATAAGACAAGGCGCTATGTAAATGTTTGCGTTGCCGTCGTAACGTTGCGAGACGTGGAGTGAACTGATCGTCGAGACAACCCGTGTAATATCTTTGAGGCCGTCAACCGCGTCCACGCGCCATTTAGTTGGATCAACGTTTTCGCACTGGAACGATTACTGAGCAAATCGAGTGATTTTCCGCCCGTGATTACCGGATATATCGCATAGATAGAGCAAAACGTAATGATTTTATCGTGGCAATCTCTCGTTGTAGGTACTTAAATTCGTGTGAAATAATACAATTTTTTAATCGCTACGACACGTTTTCCTGATACGCAAAACAATCGTTAAACAGTCACAAACATTCTCGCGCCTCGAAATTGGTCGGAAAGTAATACTAGACGCTGTGATTTATCGCTATGAAGATAACGAAGACAATAACAACAGCGACCTCGAGCAACGTAGCTGATGTTTTGTTATTTCTGGTTAAGGAAAAAAATATCCGGACTTTGAGTCTCTTTCCTATTTACATGACTGCGAATTCCCCGTTTTTCTTACGAAGAAAAATACTCGGTATATAGACACGCTGATTCGTGCTGTCTCCTCCCTATCTATTCGGAATTTTATACACCACGTCGATCCAATCGCGCTCAGCGTATAGGTATATCCGATAATATGGAATACGCATCGGCCGAAGCGAGAGCTAAATTATACATAGCGTCCGTCGCTTCGATAACGTATAGAGGCGCGAGAAATGACAGCGGGAGGGATATCGCGGCAGTTACGTATATTACCTAATATACACGTTCCGTACGCCGGGCCCGATGGTGAGATTGGAATTACGTTCGTATCGCGGGCGTGTAACGGATAGCCGGATAATAGAGTTCGTGCGAACATTGTCGTTATCATACCCTCGGTAATAACAGCTCGTGCAGCGTTGGACGCATTAGGCAAAAGATTTATAGGGTCTTCTCACGCAGTCCTACTTTCCTCGCTCTGCTAATAAATGATTCCAGCCGCCCCGTTCCCTCTGCCGTCATTTCGTGTACCCTCGCTGCTTCGAGCAGTTTTCAACGCGGAGACAGACCCCCGAAGAACTGTCCGCAATGAAATACACGGAGAAAAAGGATTAGTACAAAATCATGGGAAAACTCATGAATTTTTACAGTTATCCCAGTAACAGGGCTCCTCGAGGTGAAACATTAAAGTTTTTAGATTACAGCGTATACACTGAGAAAGATAATTAGGTTACAATGACGAAACTCATCCAGTTAAACGGGTTTGGTTATTCTAATCGAAATACTGCTCAGTGGAACCAAATGTCAAGTTATTCTGACTAAGGGCCAGTTTTACCAACAGGTATAAACGCGGTATAGCGCTATACTAGGAATAACCATAAGGCTTATTGCTGGTTATATTCTCAGTATAGCGCTATACTGCGTTTATACCGTGTTTGTAAAACCGGCCCTAAATGTTTAGTTATTCCAACCAAACGTTTAGTTATTCTAACCAAAAAATGGTCAGTCTAACCAAACAGATGGAGAGGATCCACATTTCACCAAACGGTTTGGTCATCATTTCCAGGATTTTGTTTAAATCGATCAATATATTTTTCTCAGTGTATTATTTACAGTTTATACGGTAAAATTGACCAATCTCCCGTTAATATGTGTTTACACTCAACGAACTATAAAAAGTACGCTGTGTTTACTCAAAAATTCAATGTTCATAACTATAATGACAATGGCCACGAAAGCCCAAAATTTGTTAAGCAGCCTTGTTACTGGGATTCATTGTAAAAATTACTAACCCTTTTCCCCCCCGTGTACCAAAAGTCGAACGGACACCTTCACAGGATCCTTCTCGAAGCGAATGTCAAAATTGCTTTCACGGGGCGGCAGAGAGAAGGGTTGAAGAGAGGCGTACACAATGCGACGCCGCGCGGGACAAGCGGAAGCGCACCCCGAAGTGGTCGGGTCGGTGTCGATGACGCGACGACGCGTCGATACCAGAAAAACTGGTCCATCGAAAGCCCCTTTCGACGTCGGACGCCGCCAGGGCACCGTGTATGCGACCCTGCGTCGTTGTAGTACACAGGATGCGAAGCGCGATTAACTCCTGCAGCACGCCGCGCGCGAAGGGGTGGAGACGGAGCGCGTTGAATAATGGGCATAACAACGGGGTACGTAGTCCTTTCCGTGCCGAACAAACCGCTCCCGAAATCGCAGGATCTCGCACGTTAGCGCGCGAACGCTATAGATCGTCAGAGCCGGTAGACAATGACGCATTTATCGGGTAAAGGTAGGTATGTGCGGAGGGTGGAGGGATATAATCTACGGGACGTCCTGTCGGTTAACCCTCGGAAATATTTATCGCCTGCGAAAGTGGCTGCACGCACCGTTATGGCGCTTGTACATCGCCTCCGGCGGTAAATTAAACCATTAAAGCGCTCGCGAGTCGCGGGTAACCGTCGCTCGAAGGGTCGTTGATAAGACGCTGGAAGGAGGAGGGGATGCAGTGTGTAAAATGTGTAAGTATCGCGCGAGTGAAGAGGCTTATCGCGCGTAAAAGTCCTTAATATTATAGAAATTAAATCAAGAGCGCGTTAAGGCATCTTCAATTTTTTCTCGCGCGTCAAACGAGGCAATGGCGAGTAGATATCAAAACACTCTCAAGGTACTATTTGGTTTTTCCTTTTTCAAATAAAAAGCATAGGTAACGCAGACCCAGCTAGATATATGATATAAATTTTACAGCAACTTTTTATGAAAACCACCACCACCTATTGCCATTTCAACCTAATTATTTTTCTCGGCGTACTAAGAATATCTCGTTTCATCAGAAACTATTAGATTTCTACGACTTCCCAAATTATCATCCCTTGACACCCCAACGGGCGACGTCGTCCGTCAATTTCTCGCGCGGAAGCCTCGGCTTGTCGCAGTGAGTATAATCGAACCGAACGCAAACAGGATAGAGACGCAGCGTGTCCGCATTTCTCAACCGAACCACGAGGGCTAATCCCATTCGCGTCATCGACGAACACGAATAGAGAGTTCTCGGTCGCGCGCGGGGCCACAGTTTTTCTTCCTTTTCATTTATTCCCTTTCCCCGACGTCAGCAAATACGTATACGATATGCACGCGGCGCGATAGACGTAAATATATACCGCGCGCGGTGTCGTGCCCCCCGAAACGAGATGTTATTTATGGTTAGCCGGTTGCGACTCTCCGCCACAGTGCATTCTGCACACCGCGGCGCGCGAGGGCTGCACGAAATCGACAGCTGTCGCGCCCCGTCCCGGCTCCGTATCCATCGACCCTCCCTTCCCTCCCTGTCGTAGGTTAAGTTGCTCGTCTCGCGCGCATGTATATATATAATCTCGCGAGTCCGGGTAACCGCGCGGATATTCACGCACACCGACGCGCCCGCCCGTATACGTACGAGCGCAAAAAGGGCGTTATTTATGTCCTCTTTGTCGGGCCATCGATAACCACCGCGCGCGCATAGAACCCGTGGCACGGTATCGCGCGACGTGGCGCGCGGCCCGTGTAGGTACGCACATAAATAATGCGCGCGCAATTTCCCGTGTAATTGATGGGCCCTTCCACAACGGTGAGTGAGCCGAAGCTCTGGATGTTAGAGCCGGAGCACCCCGCGGGGCGTAAACTCGACAAAGCCTTCGTCACGCCACGCATTGTTCGCCTCCGCCGAGAGAGTTCACCGTGTTGATTTACCGTGTGCCCGGTCGCGGTGGCGATCCGGCGCGCGCTCTGCTCGCGCGGACCTCCGTTCCGAGATTTGGCCGGAAGATCGCGCGACGATCCCGTCTTCCCGCGGCGCGCGCTGCTGCGGCGAGCGGCAGCAGCGCGCCGTTCGGGTTCCGGCGTCCTGCGGTGGAATTGTTCGGTATTTAGTCGCCACCGCCGATTCCTTTCTTCAATCTTCCTCGCTTCCCTCCTCGGCATCCCACGGAGCCACCGCGAAAAGTGCAATCGCAGCGGGGAGTGGAAGAGCGCGCGTGTGGTCCTCCGACGCGGCCACGGAATCCCTGGAAGAAATTTTCTAGCGGTGCCTATTATTGATCGAATCTCAAGGTACCGACGAGTAATATCGAGGCATCGCGTGGAAATCTTGCCATCTCACAGAGGAAGCGTAAACTGTTAGCGATCCGATTAAAAATGACGTGCCGCAAAGAATCTCGAAAAGCAAAGCAATGTTTCCGTGAATTTTATTCCTCATTCAAATTCTACCAAGGACGCGATATACACCCAGCGTTACGGATTCCGTCGCTGGTGATTTTTCAAACTGTCATTTTTAACCGTAGACTAACCAATGATCAATCGATCGTCATACCTTCATTAGCCAGGGCAAACACCGCCGTAGCTAACGAGAACACAAGAACTAATTGTTTATTGGCTGGTACTTGTTGAAGTGACGTTTTGAAACGTCACCAGCGACAGAATCCGTGACTCTTGTACGGATGGAGAATCGAACAACGGGGAACGCTATCGATTATCCATGGGAACGTTGTCGATGGCCGGATCACGCGCGATGTCGATGGACCGATGTACTGCAGAAGAGCGGTGCTTTCATCGTGTCAGCATGTTGGGTATATACGTTATCCCTCGACGTACCGATCAAACGCGACTCGCCGTCCCAGACGGCCCGGCCAGATTACGAAGGGTTAACCATCGCGGTGATTTAAATCAATGACGGCGGCGCATCTGGCTGGCAGAGATTAATGATTAGACACGCGCGGCGGGAGGGAGAGGCCGAAACCTACTCTCCTACTTGGAGATCGGACCGATTAGAAACTAATTTAACGAGGAGCTTTCATCTTGCGATCCAATATCCAATCGACCCTGCCTCTCTCGCGCGGACGGCTACTACCGGGTATTTTGATTGATAGGCGCTCGAGGAACTGGCGAAAAAAAATAACTGAACCCCGACGCGGGTATTCGCGTTAGTTATCTAAGCATTTAGAGTTTTTGATCGTTTGTGTACGTTTAGCGTTAGTTTTATCACAGGGGATGACGAGTAGAATTGTAACAATTTTCATATTTTAATTTTGTTCAAAGTGGCAAATAATATTTCTAAAAAATAACAGTATCTACTATAAGATAGGTAATCAAGAAACTCGGTAGAATTTCGCGCCAAATATGTTTGCGTAGCGCGAAGCTCTGAGCCAGATATATTTACAGAAAAATTTGTAATATGATGTATAATAGAAGAAAACGTATCAAAGAAACCCTGTGATTTATGACAGGAAAATGTAGGCCTTTTTTCTCGAATTATTACACTCCACATCTCGCAGTTCCTTCTCATCACTTCCCGATGCAAAGGGGATGGGCCACTCTTTCTCGCGGCCTCGGGTCTCTCCTTACTCGCGTAAACATACAATATGCTCTTTTTTACAGCGACACGAGCACCGAAAATAAGGTGGAATTACGCAACGCCCGTATCGTATCGCCCGCGGAGCACCGCTCGTCTCTCGCGCGCCTTGTTTACGAGAATGCATGAACCGTGTAGCGGTGGCGCGTATAAGGCAGCCCTGGGGGTTGCCCTGAAACATCCCGAAACACCCCCGAAGACCATAAACCGCCCCGAAGACCGTGCAACCGTCCTCCTGTCCGCCCGGCGTCACATACGCTCTTTCACGCTTACCGGGAGTTACGAGGTCGTAATTTCAGAGCGCTCTTTTATCCGTTTCATCCTGCCCGGAGCTCCGGCAACCGTCCTCCGCCCTCCGGCCGTCTCACCTCGCGCGCCAGGAGCCACCTCTGGCGACAAAGTTGAAGTTACGGCCGGGGTAAACTCACAAAAGCTTTTTACAAAACTGTTAGCTGTTCCGCCGCTGGGACGCGTATAATTTGCGGCCGTTCTCTACCCCGCATCCGGATCCACTTCGCCCCGGCAGCCGACGACACCACCCCTGGGGTACTTTGCGTTATGATTTCTTCGGTTTTCCGTGTCGCTCGTAAAGGAGGACGCGCGCGTCAGACGGTGGCGTGTGGCTATCGGCGGAGAGAAGAGGGTGGATCGTGTCTGCAGGTGCGAGGGACTTGTTGAAAAGTTTCTTCTCAAATTTTTCGAGGGAGAATCTTTCGTGGGATTCGAGGAGTTCCGAGTGTACCTCTCGTTAAAAATAATTGGGGTCGAAACGGACACACCAACATTTCGATATTTCGAATTATTTGTATCTCAATTATACAGATACGCAATTACATCGCTAGCATTATCGTGTTGATGGATGGAATATTATTATTTCGTTCTTCGTTATAAATGCCGATACACGGAAAGACTGGTGCCAGTCAATTTTACTGTATTCATACGATAAAAGAGGTAGACATGAGGATTTTTCGGATGTTTTACAGTGCGGTGCAAAAATTTGTCTTTGGAAACATTAAATCGTGATAGTTTATACTACAATTTACTAAACTTTCAACAAAATTATGATTTTAATATACTCTTATACAAAGTTTTTTTTCCAATACCTGATTATGAAAATTAATATATATATATTTCCTTATGAAATCACCCTTATACATTTCACAACGGAGTATATTAATTTTCATAATCACATCGGATAAAAGCTTCATATACAATTGTATTAAATTTAATACAAACTTTTTTACAGTGTAATTTCTAAGGAAAAATTGTTCTTCAGTATAACATCCGAAAATCCTTATATATTTAGGTATATATTGGGGAAAAAAGCTATATAAAAGTATATATAGATATTAAAATAATGTTTTTTTTTTAATGTTTAGTAAACTGTAGTATAAATCATCACGACTTAATGTTTCCAAAAGAAAAATTTCTGCCCCGCACTGTAAAACATCCGAAAATCCTCATGCCTACCTCTTCTATTGTAAATACAGTAAAATTTGCCGGTATGAGTCTTCCCGTGTGCGTCGATAAATTCGATACAGGAGTTTGCGAACGTACGCGCGCGCAGCGTCCATGCGAATGCAAATATAAGCGAAAGTGGCTCCTATATACACGCCGAGGGGGATGATCTCTTGAAATAACACACCCGCGGCATATTTATAGGCGCGAGATTCGCAGTGGACGTCCGGAAACGGAGGCTGTCCAAACAGGCCGAGTTCTCGCTGACAAAGAGCGAGCGAGAGAGAGAGAGTGCCTATTCGTGTATAATGACTCGGCGGAGCAGCTGTCCGGCGCGCGGGGATGCTCGGAAAAGGCCCCGAGAAGAGAGTACCCGTGTCGCATGGGAGAATGTGTCGCGCCGGTCGCGCCGAGACCCCGACGAATGGAGTTAATGCCTGAAGTGTCAACGTGAAATATTTGAGTGCCGAACGTGGAAGATGGGCGTGACCGAGGGGGAGAGGGGGTCCCTGAAAACTGCCTTTGTATGCCGCATAAAGGAGCATTATATTTCCACTGAATTTATTGGAGCGGTTCCGCAATCGGCGCGCACTTGAAAACCTCGAAGCACGCGAGGGGCTGACAATGGCGGATCAACGCGCGTTGCGACGGTATAATCGCTCGATGAAGTTAATACCCCGATTTGGTGTATGATTGATCGAACCTGGCGACGCGACTGCGGTTACTTTCTCTTTCTCCGTCGCTCTCTCCCTCCCTCTTTCTCTCACCGCGCCGTTTAATAAACTGTATTCTCTCCCCGTCCCACCCCTCGGGTCGCCATCCCGAAACTTTCGCTCGACGGACCCTTTTGAGCGAACAATTGTACCTAACGGGAAAGTGCATTACCGGTGAATCATGTTCCGATGCGATTCAAATGATAATTCCCCGGCGAGTGGACGAGATTCGTGTAGAGTGAAAGCTGATACCTGTGAGTTGTTGTTGGAGTGGAAATTTGTCACTGTACATTGCGTATGGGTGATCTGATGAAATGCGGATGGAAAAGAATTGTTGCAAACTGTGAACAGAACGTATAGAATTTCTAAAGGTTCGTGATACCTACGATGGTTTTGCTTATTTCTCTTGTACCTTTTTATTATAACGTAAACGCGAGAACGATGTTCTCGTTTCGCCCGTCGCCGCTGGGAAGATGAAATATTCTTGTACCAATTAGTTTGGGAACGGTGCGACGTCGAGGGTGGGATTCTTCGTTGTTCTACTTCCACGTTCGCTCCTAGCAGCTGGTACGCCGGGTTTATTTCGACACTTACATAATAAGCCTCTTAACCGGTAGTTTGCACCATATGTTACGTGTTCGTATCTCGTATGTGGAACTCGCTGTATGTATTTTCCGATGCTCGGCTAGCGAAGTGGTCGAAAAATCACACAGTGAGAAAAATAACTTAGTTAATTTAATTAGAATCCTGGAGACCATAACCAAACCGTTTTGTGAAATATAGATCCTCCATCTGTATCTGGTTAAACTGACCATTTTCAGGTTAAAATAATGACATTTAATTAGAATTACTCAACATGTAGTTACATAGAACAACTTGAGGTTCAACTTACTAGTATTTTAGTTAGAATAACTAAACTTTATTTAGATACATTTTGTCATTTTGACCGAGATATTTTTCTCAGTGCACTTTTGTACTTACATACACTAATCCAAATTAAAGGTCTGCTAAAACTAACTAGACGACTTTACAGTCGTTTCTGGTAGTTAGGTTGACAGTGTTGGTAATAATAATTGTTGCTACTGGTGAAATAATATCTCACTGCAGATAGGCAGTAGCTCCATCGACAATTTGAAACTGAAATTGAGTATTGACAATTTGACGGCCTATAAATATCAACAATTCATCTAGTTACTTTTGGCACACCTCTAATTTGGAATAATGTACATGTATGTCCTATCTAATAAAATTCAGCACGATATAATCGAAAGTCGTGGTCACCTATCCCCATTGGATAGTTGATAATCGATATCGATATAGTATTCGATAGTTAAAGCGGGGAAATTCAATTTGATAAAATTAGCGTTGAAGTAAATGTAAATGTCGTTATGTAATACGTTTTAGGCGCGCGCTTGCGCGTGCAAATGGTCTAGTGCATACCAACCCTATAGGGTTAAACGTAAAATGAAAGGACCAGCAAGTACGAATTCGAGTAAAAAACAAACGAAACATAACCCGTTATTCCACCGATTTAAATTCGTAACGCCGGTTGACGACGGACAGAAAATCAGAAAAATAGTCCACTTTCGTAAAGCGACGCCGAGATGTCGAGAGTCGAAAGCCACTTTTTTCGATTAATCGCTTCTTCGAAACGCGCCGTTTAATGCCGACGATGAGCGATGATCCGCCTCACCGTATCCGTAATAACCGTAATCATCCGAGAAAATTGTTAACCCGGGAGACAGAAATGACGGGTTAATGCTTGCTTATGAGGAAATAAACCTGTAAGGATTAAAGCAGATTGAAGGGATTAAAAAGTATCGTAAAGCGGATCGAAATACATAATCGTCGAATCGAATGTCTTCTTCCATTTCGAAAGGTCGCTTCTTCCATCGCTGGCAGTGTCGATTACACTTACATTTTTTAACCTTAATAGGTCGGGTCTGCGGAATCCTACACAAGTAGAAATACTCGTAATTAATGGTCGATTGATTTACTTTTATTTTAATTTTCCAGTGACAAATGCTCGTATATTCAGTGCAATATGAAGAAGCATGTGTAATGTCTAATATTATTTTCTTCGCTAAACAAATATTACATTTTATAACCAAAATATAATTTATATTATAATACAATTTGTAGTCGATTTGGAAGACCGGACTTACGCACAGGGTACAATTTTTCACACGTACTTCTAAGGGCTAAATTTTTCGCGAAAATCCAAAACTCTGCAATATCGAACTCTCGACTATACTGATTCCAAAAATCACCGATTTATTAAGGAAAACTCAACGATACAAAGGACTCGAATTCGTGTCTTTTAACTGCATCATATCTCTTCACCCTGTCAAGTATTTATCGAGCCGAATAATTTTTTCCGGATCGGATTACTTTTTCCATCAGCTTCTACACCTAACGTTGATGATTCTGATCGACTCGCTTTGGGTGATGATAATTTATCGAGTCAACCGTAGCTGAAGGATTCGAATAAATCTTAGTGTTTTTGCCGTGAAGGCTAAAATTGATTGGTGCTTCGTGGCAAAGCAAGAAGATCCGACGAAAAGAAGAAAAGTCTCTCAAATTCAGCTACCGGTCTTTTCTCGCCGGCAGCATCTCCGCTCGATCTCTTTAATCTTTCATCGCGGCAACGCCAGGAAGGACGCGATCAATCAACGCGAATACCGTTAAGACGAATTCATAAATCATCGGTATACTAAACGCCCGTGGAGCTTTGATCCTCCTCTCTTCGCGTCGAGCTGAATCGACGAACTCGCCTCTCACCCGACTAACAAATAATAAACCCTGCTTCCGCCCTCGGTTCAACGAATTCCTCGATTTCCATGAAATCGCATCATAATGCCGCATCTTTGATTCTGCAAAGAACTCTTTTTCTTTTCAAATAAGAATGCTCTCAGTGCTTCTAAAATATCCCAGATAACACCAAGTCATCCGAAAGTTGCCGAAAAGACGTCTGCGAAGAGTCTCACGGAAGTCTTTAAGTGTACCGCAAATCGTGTCTAACATCCCGGTTTTTAGATATCTCCGGCGTGTTCGTAAGTTGTCTTTTAGACGTCTCTGACGGTGTCCGTAAATTGTCCTTCAGATGTCTCTGGCATGCCTGTAAATATTCTAAAACAGACGTCTTTCCGTTGACTACAAAAAGTCATCTTTACGGACGTACGAAGAGTTCTCTTTAAGTTGACTTTTCGTACGTCCACAAAGGCATCCTAAAAGACTTCTTTCAGACGCCGTTCGGACAAGCGTGTTATCTGGAATTCTACGATATTCGGCTGATGAGTAGACAAAGAGACTCTTCGTGGCTCCTCTTCACCACCGACGAAGAATCTTCCAAGAATTTCATCCGATCGGAGCTGGTAAAAGGGGAATTATCACGCGGCAGCGTCATTGTGTCGGCTCGAGACGTCGGCAACGTCGATGGCACCCATCAGCACCATTCTCAACCGCCGCGAAGACGCTGTTTGCCCCGACGTTTAGCGCCGGGCGCTACTGTGTGTATAGGCCGGTCCTGGGCTGGCAGTGGCTGGCGTAAATAAAGTAGCTACGGGCGCTAACTGCGCTAAGTCTCCCCCCAATCTGTGTGCGTTCCCCATTAGTCTTCCCGCCGAGAGGGGAGAAGAAGGGGGCGATCGCGGGATGCCACCATTTGGAAGCCGGAGCCACGTTTTACACAACGCGTGGTCCTGAACAAGCAAAACCAATCCCCGTCGAAGTGAAGAGGAGCCGGCCTCCTTCTTCTCCTCCTCTCGCTCAACATGTCCCATCGACCACCATCTCTTCCTCCTCCGTTTTAGAATTCCCTCGAATGGTGTGGTCCGTATGTGCTGATCTGGATCGAAATGCACGATGTCATCGAGGTTCAATGAGAGCTGAGTAAAAAGGGTGTCTTCGGGGATCGCGGGAAAAGTCGACGTTAAAACGAGGACGCAACGAGGGAGAACTAAATAAAAACCTAAATATAAAAGAAGCTTTATTTAACAATAAAATAACCTATACGAGGGAGAACTAAATAAAAACCTTAATATAGAAGAAGCTTTATTTAGCAATAAAATAACCTATACGAGGAGTGTGGATGATGAATTAATCTTTGGAAATTGTAGGCCGAGAAAATTCCTCGTCGGGTCCCATCTCAGCCCACGTTTAATTTCATGGAAGGAAATATAGGCGTTGCTCAGGGTCTAGCTAATTTTCCTAGCTAACAGTGCTTTCTGATAATATTATGACGTATCGTTATACGCGACAATGGAGACTGGCCAGCGTTCCCGTAGGGCCCCGACAATAATTAGCAGGACTGAAAATTCGGGACCCTGTTTGGCTTCCACACAAATGTATATGCGGATAAGTTCCGAAGGGGTAGTTTGTATTTTCCTTACGTTGCAACGGAATACAAAAGGTATCTCCGTTTACCTCAGCGTTTTGTCATGAAAGTCCTCCTCCCTCGACGCGTCCCTTCGCGAGAGTCGCGGGTGAAATTCATACCCCGTCAAAATCGAACCATTGACCCGGCAAATCCGTAGTGATAAATCGTGCGCTCCAGCCGGAATGGTAGGCGGCGCGAGACGTTGCGAGGGCGGGCACGACCGACAGCGGGGCCACGGGGAATCCGATGCATCGAAGAGCGGTCTCGGCTATTCGTCATTTTCGCGAGCAATATCGAGAGCGAAAAGTTAACTTCGATCCACGGATTCCGGAACAGGGATGGGAGGAGCTTTCACGGCGATAGAAAGAGTGTAAGGCTTCCTGATATATATCAGCTTGAATAAGTCTACCCCCTTGATTATTTAGTGCGATGCAAATATAGAGAACGCTGTGAATTATGATATTCGTTTGTCATATTTTTGATCGATCGCCGTCGAATGCACTTTTATTGCACTGAGAAGAATGACTCGGTTAAAATGACAAAACGCATCTGGTTGAACGAATTTAGTTATTCTGACCAAAATACTAGTAAACTGAACCAAATATTTAGTTATTCTAACTACACGTCTGATTATTCTATCCAGAAAATGGTCAGTTTAAACAAACTGATATTTCCCCGAACGGTTTGGTCATGGTTGCCAAAATTTTGGTTTATTGACCAGATCATTTTTCTCAGTGTACGCGCATTCATTTTTTTATGATCCTAGCAGCAACGTACGTGCTTCGCGCACACTTTTCTTAAATAATAATACATAATAATTGTTAATATCAGCCAGTGAGAACGTCGGAAAGGGTCTTATGTGACGTGTCCTTCTTACAAATGGATAAACACGAAGCGAACGAAAAGCCGAAGAAATAACGGCACGCCTCGCTGTCGTTCGAAGCGTACCCAGGTACAAAATTAATTCGAGGCAATGACGGTAAATAACCCGGCAGTCCTACGACAGTTGCAATTAGAGCGGCCGTAAAACTTCATCCCGCTTCAGCTTTTACGACGGGTGCCGGACGTACGGTACGTCGGGTGCCACCCTACATCGCAGCCATAGAGAGTCGCCCTGCATGAACGCGTAGCCCCCTCTCCGCGTTTCGTCCCACGCTTTAATTTCTATTTCCTGCGTGGGCTAATAACATAAACGAAATGACTATTGCCAGGTATAAAACAGGCGTCTGCGCGGCGTTAATTCACGGATCCGACGCTGAGTTTGGAAACTCGTCGGTACCTGTATACTATATATGCACAGGGTAGTTACGAACGTATCGCGAGAGGAGGGTACGATCGGACACAATCTCGCCTTTTATTTCCAGGAATCCGTCGGAGGGGCCCCAAGGCGAGCTCGTTTATACGAAGGTAATTCCGTTTTGCACGATAAAAGCGTTCTTTACGACTCGGTATTATTCGACCCGTTCGCCGCTCGTAGCCCGGAATCGCGCGCTGTCCGCAGCGTTCGCGACGACGAGACTTTCCCTTCGTTCGCAAGTGCGAAGCTCTGAGACCGTTTTATGCGAACATCCACGCGTACCGGTGACGGATGAAACTCACGAATGTGTCGAGATCTCAAAGGCGAACGCACAACCACACGTAAACCCCCACCGAATTCCGTCCACCTCACCCGAATACACAGCCGCGGTCAAACGCGTGGCGTTGCGTAAAGAACAGAGACGAGGAAGAGGAAGAAGAACGTATCGCCCGTCCGCGCCGTTTACCGCGAGAGCAAAGAGCGCGGCGGCCGTTAAATTGGCTGTTTTCAGCGAATGGCTCGGCGCCTCCGGGACCGCGGATATATTCCCGCGGTGCGGTAAATCTGCCGGCTGTCGGGGGCGAAAGGTGCGACATATCTTATCGTAAACGTCTCATAACCGCGTCGCGGCAGTAACAACCCGTGACACACGACGATGTAAAGCCGTGCCCCGGTGGAAGGCTGCGGCTCGTAAACCTCGGCTCGCTCACCCTTTCGACGGAGCGGCGCGCAGGGGTGCGCGCGGGTGGGTGCCGAGAAAAGCTGGCTCATTTATGACGTCACGGACCCGATACGACCCGACGCTGTCACAATCATGCCGCGGCCATAAAGCAAACATCCGACATCAAAGGCAGGCCCTGCCGGCCGCCCTCCACCACCAGCGCGCGAGCTCCCCCCTCGGCGCTGCACGTACACGGGGTGCGAAGCGCACACGCGAGAGCGCGCGCGCGCATTCGGACCGCGCGTCGTCGACGAGCTGCAGAGCGTGTGGTATATCTCGCGCGGAACACACGGGCGTGGTGTGCGCACGCGGCGATCTGCTCGTCGCGATAGCCGCGCGTTCGCACGCACGCACGCACGCACACGGCCGCGTCCGGCGGGCGTCGACGCGCGTCACAGTCGGATCGTTCGCGAGGATCTGACGCGTATGGGACTGCGGCTCGACCGGGGCCTTCATCGCCGCCGCCAGCCATAATAGATAAATATATATACGCGCGCGCGTCTCTCTCTCCCTTGTCGCGCGTGACTGCAGCAGGGGTGACGAGACGTCGCCTCGACGCTTTGGCAAGTGCTGACGGCGCGCGCAGAGTCGTGTGTGGAATGTTGCGAGCTTTAGGTATGTTGATTGAGTTTAATGGGTGGCGATCGGTGAAGTGTTATGCATGTTTGATTGAAAGAGATGCGAGCTCTGGTATTAAAATGTTGGATGATTTATGAAATATAGTGGGTACGTAGATATAGGGGAGAGTAGCCGAATTCGTTTTTTTTTACTTAGGTTATTCATTATTTCTAGAAGGTGATTTTTCGTGACAAACCTTTCTTCTACCATCGTACGAAAGCACAATAAGGATAAATGGATAAGGAGTTATACTAATAACAAAACGTTCATCATGATTGATGAGAGATTAGAATCAATTTTTTTTAATCAATACAGGAATTAATATTATTGTAATAACGT
Organism: Xiphydria camelus; assembly: GCA_963678675.1. Taxonomy (NCBI): domain Eukaryota; kingdom Metazoa; phylum Arthropoda; class Insecta; order Hymenoptera; family Xiphydriidae; genus Xiphydria; species Xiphydria camelus. The sequence continues at coordinate 23,753,716 of OY783197.1, read as the reverse complement.
CTTAAACACTTGTCCCCATTCCTATACCGGTTCCGCGCCCTGCATCCCGCTGCAACGACCACGACTTTCGATGACAATCACATTTTACCAATTTAATTTGGGCAAATGCAATGGTATTTTCGTCTGGCACTTTTTCACATGAGTTAGTAATTATTAAATGTACATGTGAAAAAAGCCAATCTCTATACTGTAACTGAAAAAAAAATGTTGTATTGTCTATTAAAAGTGCATCTTGTAGGGGGTAAAAACTAACGCGCCGAGACACTCGTTCTCCACGCTTCGCGTTTGCGATACGTATATTTCAAGACTCTATACAATGCTGCCGATCTTGACAACTGTTATCACGGGGTAGAGCGCTGCTTGCGACTGTCTCGATAAAGCTCTGCGATCGAACTGCCTCTCGTACGCCGTCCTCCCTGCGACGTACTCACGGGTAGCGGGGGCAAAGCGGGACTTCTCTGGAATACCCGGAACGGTCCCCAGCTGTCGGACACTCCAACCCCGCTGATGTCACCGTGCGCCTTCCAGGCCGTGTGCACTAGCAAGTAGCAAGGGTGAGCGGGAATCCCCGGAAGGTACAAAGCATTCGGGCTTTCCGAAGGCATTGACTCATCCTGCACCTTCCTGCCTGAAGCCGTTGCTACGTGCTCTTCGTCCGTACACCATATAGACGGAGAGCCAGCGATATTTTTGTGGTAGTGATTTTGTAATGAAAAAATCTATTATAAATCGCATATCGTTGAGTCTGGCACCCTGCATCCCTGGCGCCAGGGCGTAATGAGCATTTTTAGGGGGGTCGAAAATTCATACCATTTTAAAGTGATTTTGTAAAACAAAAAAACGTGTTGAAAATAATTGCCATGACCTCAATATACCGGCACTGAAATTGCTAGATCATTTTATTATGCTTAACAGCTCGCCAGACGCCTCAGTTTGTAATTTAAATAATTGTTTTTTGAAGTGATAGTGTAAAGTCTGGCTTTTTGTACATAAATAGATTATTTAATTCTAAGCTCCTCTCTAAAATGCCAGACGGATATGTCATGGCGAACATGTCAAAAAAAAATGTTGAAGTATTGTAATTTCGTACTTAAGTATGGACCGTCGCGGGAGCTGCGGGGAGCGGGGACGGTTAAGGAGTGGGGATTGAAGTCACTGAAGTGTACAAAAAGCCAGACTTTACACTATGATTTCAAAAAACAATTATTTAAATTACAAACTGAGGCGTCTGGCGAGCTGTTAAGCATAATAAAATGGTCTAGCAATTTCAGTTCCAGTATATTGAGGTCATGGCAATTATTTTCAATACGTTTTTTTGTTTTACAAAATCACTTCAAAATATGGATGTTCGACCCCCCTAAAAATGCTCATTACGCCCTTGCGCCAGGGATGCGGGGTGCCAGACTCAGCGATATGAAAAGAAAATAAGTTCGCCTCACGATTTATAACAGATTTTTTCCTTACAAATTCACTACCACAAAAACGTCGCTGGCTCTTAGACTAGTATTCTTCCATCTTCAATCTGGCGACCTTGTATAAGGGGGGAGGGGCGAGCCAGGCTTGCACAACATGAAAAAGGCATCAAAAATGCATTGATTTTTAATATATTTTTGGCTTATAAAGTTATTACACAAAAAACGTCGGCAGCTCTCCGTCTACATTTATCCAGCGCAAACCCATCGCTGCTGCACTCGAACGACCGACGCCTATCGAAGTATTCGAAGAGGCTGCACTCCAGGCCTCCGGTATACGCGTCGTCGCCCCGGCGCCGCGAGGAAAATTAGACGGACCATTATACACCGTTAACCTTACGGGATAATGGTGCGGTCTTGCACTCCTGCCATTTAAGGGCTCGACGGTATCTATTTATTACGTGCAGAGCGCCCGGCGGAGATGAGAATCATCCGCGGCAATTAGGCACGGCGGCCCCGATTGTTTGTTTGACGGCTCTTTGGTGGTATTCTTCAAATTACTGCCCTCTCTCGCCGCCGAGTGGTTCTTCCTCGCCGGGTCGCGCGGCGCCTAAGGAGAAAGGCCGATCCGCGCGCGGCACCGCCGGCTAAACACCGTCATTTTCGAACCACCTGGTAACGTTCTCGCGCCGCGCCAAGGCACAACTCTGACGCGGCACTCGTCAACCTCTTCTACTCTCCTGTTCTTCGTGTCCAGCCCAAGGAGAGGAGAAAGCAGCCACGGTGCGCTCGAGGCTCGAAAGAGGGAGACGGAGACAGACGCCTGTGAACGTGGTTGGTTGGTCGTGCTCACCAAGGGAAGAGGAAGGATGAGGTAGACGCGATGACGTCACTGCGCGGGCACGTAAGCTCGTTATAGTACGGTTGGACGATGCGTGTAGTAGGCCTATTGAAAATCGAGGTGATCGAAAAAAAGAGACATCGATTCGTTTCGTCGCGAGAAAATCATCAGAGCTACTGTCGCCTCTCGAGAAACGACAGGCGGCTGGCTACTTGATGTATTATCAGCCGCGGGAAGCCAGTAGTGGTGTATCGTTACGGATCTGAGCCACCGATGCTGCGCGAACCCCCGGCACGTCCGATCGAAGCGGGCGGATTAAGCGATCGGACGATAACCGGGAATGTCGGTGTCGTCCTGTCCCTTTCCCCTCGCCGCGCTCATCCACTTCCACCGTCGCCAGGAGAATAATTTCGACGCGAGAGCTCGCGATGACACGGTCGTTTCTGGAAATCCGAACGCGGGGGATTACCGCGCTGCTTATGCTTATCGACGATATCGTCGGGAAAGATTGACGTTCTTCCAGGAGGAGCGCCGCGTTCATCTTCCCTCGTAAATCCCGCGGTAAGGCGAGATAACGAGATAATTTCTCGGGCACATCAAAACGATCGCTGCCACCGCGTCTCGACGTCGATTCCTCTCGAACTGTCGCGGCCGATGAATCGCGCCCGGGAATAACAACGACCCCTCCGACTCGACGTTTCCCGCGACTCGAACGCGCTACGTAATATCGAGACGCTCTCTGTGCGTCGTCGCGCGGGCGCGCGCATAGCCGTTCGATCCGAACAAACAAATGAATGACGAAACGCGCCATAAAATTCGAATGGCGACGGCCGCGCGTCGCGCGCGGCGGGGAGGGCCGTAAAGAAGCGACGCTTGTCCACGCGGGGAATGTAAATAGAAATCATAGTCGGCGAGGCTCATAAACTGCCACAGCTCATAAATTACGGGTAGCTCCTGCGCGATAGACTCACGAGGCATTAACTCCGCGACAATGAGGTGGCGATGTTACAAAGTCCCGGCTCCGATACGTATCTCCATCCCCCCCATAGCCCCGCGCGGCCCACGCCATTCGTTTATAACCGATGATGAAAGTAATAAAAGTCCCTCGTCGCGCGGGAGAATCGTTGAATTATTGAAATACGGCGGGGAATAGCTACGCGCTGGATTCACTCGAGACCGGATGTCGCCCTTTCCGCGAAAGGAAAACACCGAGGAGAGATTCGAGGAATATATCAAAGCGTTCATTGCCCGCGATGAGCGGAACTGCGCGAGGCGTCGGCGTCGCCGATCGATTTCTGGGAGTCTCGTTATCTCGAGATGCGTCTTCGACGGCGACGACTGTCTGATAAAATCGTATACTCTGTAAAATGTGGAGTTATATTGGAAGTAGGCTTTAAGACTGATTACTCATAATCGGAACTCATAAAGAAGTACGGCTCAAGTCGTCGTCTTGACGAATAAGTAAGATTCAAGTCACTATTTTGAATAATAAGTAAGCTCTGATGCCGACTTAAGTCGATGCTTATTTATAAGCTCCGACTATGAACACGATTATATGAATATCGGAATTAATTTATTGGCGCACGTGTGATAAATCGTGTGCAGCACGCAGGACTTTCGAAACGATTCGAATTATATACTTTCTCTCTCGCAGCTTATCCAATATCTCCCGCTCGAGCGCATCCATCCTGAAAATCCATATCGATACACGGACTCGAGAATAAGACAGGGAGAATCGTGCTGCGCTCCCGCTTTCGTTCTTTCGCCGACGTGATAAGCTGAATATCCTCCGAGTGGAACTAACGACCGTTGAGCACGAACGCATCGCGCGCGCTGCAGATACGGCGCGGAAACGATGAGCAAGACGTGCGCGGTGAAAGCGGTCGATAGCCCCCTTTATAATTCGAACGAAAATTAAAAATTGAAAGGAAGAGAGAAGGTTTCCGCGCGCTTTGGGCGTGGGGAGACGAGTGGGTGTGCGATTCGTCGCCGAAGACCATATACTGAGGACAAAGTTGATAGTAAAATAAACCAGAATCGCAAGGTTGAATTTTTTTGGTTGCTAATATCATATGTACCTATTTAAGGTTAAACGAACCATGAATGCAGAAAAAAACTATTGCACGGTTACAGTGACAATAAGGTTGTGGTTTGTGATAGCCATGTACCATGATTATATTAACCGATAAAGTAGATCAATAATATCACTGCATGGTAGTGTCAACTGAATGAAAAACGGTTGGGGATATTTATAGACCCTGCTGCAGGTTGAGCTGGTTGCAGCGATCTTAATCTCTTGTCACTATAACCAGAATCTTACTGCTTAGGACGACTATGGAATCATGGTTGGCGCCAAAATTCACCGTCGCTTCTAGTCAAATTATGATTCTTTCAAAGATAATTTTCTCCAAATATATACACCGAAAAAAGAACCTGGTTAATTTAACAAAAATCCTGGAGACCATGACAAAATCGTTTGGTGAAATATGGATCCCCCATCTGTTTAGTTTGACCGACCACTCTCTGATTAAAATAACTACTCTCTTAATCTAAATCAGCAAAAATAGCCGAGAATCAATGCACAGCCAATGAAGTCCAGTAAATATAAAGTTACTGTAATTTCAATAACCTTCTGTTCACTGGATTTCCGTGACTATTCACTGATTTTCAGTCGTTTTCACTGATTTATACTCGTATTGTATAAGAGAGTAGGCATGTAGTTAGAATTACTAAACATGTAATTAGAATTCCTAAACATGCACAGTTGGCATAACTAAATATTTAATTCAACTTACTAGTACTTCGATTAGAATAACTAAACTCGTTTAACCAAATGCGTTTTGTCATTTTAACCAAGCGATTTTTCTCAGTGCAGAGGAAGGGAGTTGTCGCGCGCGCGCACGGCGGTTGCAACGCGCGCGTGTAATCGCGCGTCGCCCGGATAACGCGGTGATTTATCCGTGACAGGTTGCAGGCACCGCGCCGATGGATTATCGTTCCGATTGCAAAGTATAAAATAATTAGGGACAGGGCCGTCGACCATCCATCATCGCGCTGTGATGGCCGCTTGTCGGCCCGCCGTTCATTCATCATACTCTCTCGCCCATCATCCTCGAATTCCCTTTACACCGGCCCTGCCCCATTGTTCCCGTATATCGGACGCTACCCGTCCACTAACGCTAATCGCGTAGCTCGACCCGCGCGAAAGATAACGCCGTCCCAAGTATCGAACGTATCGACGTGTCGTTTAATCAACGTCAAAACCGCTCCTCGCCGACGCTACCGGTCGTTGTCGCGTTGCCACTTGGCTGCCGTGCACCGCACCGCAACTCTGTTTGCCCGGGCCAAACATTCTTCGGTATTGACCGTAGATATATACGCGGGAGCGCCGTAAAGGAGCGAGAGGTGGGCGCGTCGAGAACCGCCCGACGCGGGGGGAGCACGAAAAACGCGTACGCGTCGCGTATAGAAATCGCTTCGGAAGCGCGGCTCGCGTAAGCAGGTGGCTCGATAAAATGAACGTCGAATTTGGCGCGAAAGCTGTCGCGGCGCGAGTCTATACCGAGCACTGTTTCGCGCGGGGTGCAGCCTGCGAATCGGCAGTTCGGCGCGAGGCCCGGTTAAGGTAATGCAGTCCGTGCGCAACGGTTTTTAAAAGTACGATCGGACTGTAACGAAGTGACGGAGTAAAACTGCGCAGATGCCGATCGCGAGAGGACCATAAGAGTGCGAGGTGACCGCAATAAGGTCGGGCGATAATAAAAACGCACAATTGTGCCCGACGCGGCCGCTTCTACGCTCCGTCGTTTCGTCTTTGTCTCGTTGTTTCTCTTTTTCGGAACGTTCTGAAGTACAGTAAAGAGACTTACGCTCAGTACTTCGTTCGCGTTTGTGTATCCATGAATTGCGCCGTTTTCCGAAAGTTTTCCGTGCGCCGAGTACCACAGAGAGAGAGAGAGAGAGAGAGAGCCCGTATTTTCTACTCGCTACGTATCGTTCTTGCACATTGTGAATATTTTAAGTGTCATCAGATGACATGGGAACATGTGAAGCATGCAATCGATTTTCAATAACATGGGTTATTTACGAGATATGAAGATCACCTTAATTTTTTTAAAATGCAATTTGATATTTTCATTCTCGCAGAAAAAAGATATAAGTATTCATAGTCGGAACTTGCGCGAAGAAAATCATGACTTTTTGTCCTGGAATATTTCAGGTTTTTGATTTGAAACAGTTTTTTTTTCGCATCAGCAATTATTTATCTCAGCGTATGGTGAAGAAAGCGCTCGAGTTCGTTCGAAGAGAAATGGAAAAGTACCGCGGGAGTACTGTACTTCTGTCCCTCGCGACGAAACCGTTTTAAATCGACGCGCCAATTTCCGGCGCGGAGATAATTCTCGGAGCAACGAGGACTCGCCTCGTTGTAATTACGAAATTGCCGGAGATTCGACCGAAGCTAAAACCCGGCGGGGGAAGAGGGGGGTTCCGGCGTCGATTAAATCAACCGCGGCACCTTTTACGGGGTGCGGGGTACTGCTCGTCCGGATCGCGGCCCCGGGGACCGTGTCCTGGCACGGGAAACGGGACACCTCGATATATATGCGCTCTCGCGCAGGATCCGGCGTACCCCCCATTCCCCGTCGTATTTATTGCCGCCGTAAACCCTCTATTTTTCCATTGTCAGCGACTGACAGCTTGTCTAAACACTCTAAACGCCCGACTTTCCTTCGCAGGCCCCTTTGTGACCCATCGGCGCGTTCGGTTTTACGTACAATGGGACGAGAAACCACGTTATAAATTGGCCGCCTCTCTCGCACCTCGACGCTGGAGGGTTCCCATCGTAAAATCGAAAGTGCTCGTGCCTACCTGTTCCCTTTTATCTCTCCTTCGTTAGGACTCGAGCCCGTTTCGCGCGGCGATCACGCACGTTGGATCGCCAAAATTGCCCTTCGGGCGGTGCTGCGCTTTGCAATGACGATGGGGTGAGAGGATAAGAGTGTAAAAAGAGGGGTTCGAAGTTAATTCGAACGGTGGATCCCTTCGATTTTTCTCCTTTCTTCCCGTTCCTTGCAGTTTCTACGACGATAGAAACAATTCAATCGCCATTATTTCCCTTCCTGCTAACTTTTCGCCGATATTAGTACAGACCTTTTTTGTAGATTGGAATCTGATCTTTAAAAAAGTTCTATATCGACATCTACGTAAACTTCAGCAATTAGGAGATAATTGAGATTAAATTTAAGCCTCTCCAAAACCCGGACTGGAATTATTTCGTCTATGTCCATAAATATCTTTAACCCTTCCTGCCCGCTCCATTAGCCCGAATTTGACCCCCTGCCTTCACGGACTACCAGGTATGAAACGAGAACGGTAAACTTTTCAAATCCCTCGAAAACTCCTTTCTCCCCGCGGGCAACCATGGATTCCATTCGCTGGTCGAGAAAGGGTCCTCTCCGCTCTCTAGGTGGAAAGTAGATTTACGAGAATCAGACCTAGGGATTTACAATTTCCTCGCTCGGAGAGAGAGAGAGAGAGAGAGAGAGAGAGAGAGAGAGAGAGAGAGAGAGAGATACACTGGGTGCTCATATATACCTCGAAAGACGAAGTTGCGTTGGGGTTTCCTACCCGGAACGTTTTATAGTTTTATATACCTGCGGCGGTCGGGACGAAGAGAGATACCCGATAGAGAAGATTTATCGCGGCGCGGTCGTCTCAATTGCGGAACAAATTTATCTCCACCGCGCGCGGTCAGCAGCATCCATTGCTTCCTAACTTCAATCTTGGTTTCGTTCGCTTGAAATATTGCGGGTCCTTCTCGCGGCGTCGAGAATAACTCCGCGTAAATGCATCTGTACGCTGAGAAAAAAGAAGTAGTGACAACTATTTTGGATTCGACTGCTCCAGTTTTGCAATCAGCACTAGTTTCATATAATTATCGCAACAATTCTTTTGTTCCGGTAATTAAAAACAGTTACGACAACTGTAAGAACTGGTGCTAATTACCCAAATTGAGCAGTTATATTTTACATTTTTCTGCTGTAAATTTAGTATTGCCCTGCGCTTATCACTCAGTAAGCGCGGACCGTGTTACAATTTGCAGCAATTGATGTACTGTTTACATTAAATTTGTCTTCCTTAGAAGCTTCAGTTCCTCTTGAGCGACGTTGAAAGACTGAATCTCGAGCGATAAGCCGTGTTAATCTTAGCGACTCAAACCGAAACTCAACCGCGTACCGCCATCCCCCCACCACCTCAGGATAAATCCAGGAGCACAGATAAAAAACAACAACCCGATCCAGGGAATTCTCCGCAGAAGATGAAACGGTGCACAGCCCAGCATCTTCCTCGCCATCTCGAAAACACAATAAACGAATGGCCGTAAAACCGACACCGATACCGAATCACCGAGCCGCGCGCAGTCCGGAGGAATCGATCGTTCGACCCGCGGCGCTTGGTTCGCTTTACGCGGCGAAGATAAAATAAACGGTGCATTTATCTTGGCGCCCGCGTGCCTCGAGGGTCGGCTACACTCGTACCTGCCACGCGTTACGAGCGATATGGCGCATTCCGCTCGTGAGAAATCACCTGTGCGACCGTCTCCACCCCGCGTATAGAATGTCTCTCCTCGACGGAAGGGAAACCTTGACGCTCCTTACGTAATCAACGCCGCGCGCGCGTCGTATACGAATCCGGGGAACGCGCCGTGAGCAGCTATAGAGATGAGGCTCCCTCCCGCGCGCGGCTACCGCCATTCGCTTCGGCACATTCCGAATGATTTCCCGATTCCCCGAGTTCGCGGATGCGTGTGGAGAATGATACATTATTTCCCATGTGAATGTTTCTTTACGGCGTAATGGGCGATAAATAACATAAATTAATGCCTTATTCCAGACATGCCGGTTATTTATTCCCCGGAATAACTTTATCCCGGCCGCGTGATTACCGGCAGGCACGCAGCCCTGCCTGCGTTCGACTCGCTCGCTCGCTCGGCTCCTACGCCACACGACACGCGGGAGCTTCGTGTGTCGATCGCGCGCGCGCGTTTGTATACGTGCGCACGGACGAACTGCGGATCGCGACGCGCGGCGATCACGCGCGGACAGACGTGTGTAGCGGCTAGAATGTGGGTGAAACCGGCGGCATCGCGAGACGGAGTCGAAGGGCTGCAGCGACGGCATCAGGGATCCGCGCGCATAAATCAGTGGAGTTTTTTATTTCATTTCGCTCTTCCACCGATCGTGCCCAGATTTTACGGTGAATTGGTTCGTTAAAGCGTCAATTTCTGATGTCCGAAATAGCTGAATCGGGACGTTTTCCAACATCATGGAGAGGATATATTTTTAAATAATCGTATTTGAGAAGCCGTTACTTCGATCGAAATCTCTCGGAATTATATATACCTATAAAAAATGCGGATTCTCTCTCTCTCTCCCTCTCTCTCTCTCTCTCTCTCTCTCTCTCTCTCTCTCTCTCTCTCTCTCTCTCTCTGGTTTTGTCCAAAATAGATCTAAAGTAGATCTCTTTAAGCACGATCTAAAACAGATCCGTTTTATGACAAAATATGGATCCATGTTGGATCAACTTTGGATCCATTCCAGATCAATTGGGACTTAAGAAGGATCATGTTGATATTTTTGAGATCTTTTTAAAATTATTTTTAATATCCTCTTGAGATCATTTTGATACCATTTTGAGATTCTTTTGTAGTTGAATGACGAACAGCGTATGCTGATGAGCGACAGAAATGTTGTATTTTAAGCAAACAAATGAATGTATCATAATGACGCGCCAATTATTCAAAATTATCTGACAAAAAATGCAGAAAATATCTAACAAATTGTAAGGATGTTCAATTTTTGCTCAACGTAAATGACGACAAAGTACAATATATGTACACTGAGAGGAAAATTCGATAAAATCAACTATACCTTTAGTTGAATAGTCGCAATGAAATATTTCACGAGTTCGAATAATATTTATTTGCCTCAAAAATATTTTTTCGGCCTAACAAAATATATTTATTGAGAAAATATATCTTATTACTTAATCCAAGGAAGTATTTTGTCAGGACAAATGAGTATTATATATGAGATATTAAAATATTTAATTGTTACGATTCAACTAAATGTCTAGTTATCTTTATCGAATTCTTTTCTCAGCGCAGATACGGGCGATAGAGCCAGCTTTTAATTAGCGAATCAACGATAGAGTCTGATTCAGAATCGACCGCACCGCAACGAGTTCGTGGCTGGCCGGCAAAGCGGGCACTCCGTCATCCCCGCCGCCCGGAGGAAGCCGCCGCGCCGCTCCGAGGGGGGCTGAAGAATCCGAGGAGCGGGTCTCCTCTGACTTATGGACTCAACGGGCCGATGCGGCCGCCGCTACATTAATTGGTACTATCGCCCGAGCGAACACATGTCGGGGATCTTGCTCCCTCCCTCTCTCACCCCCTCCCCTCAGCCTGAGACAAAAAATTGAAACAAGTCGGTTCTTTCATTAATCAACGATTAAGCCAGCCACGGCCTTTATGAATTATTATGATACCACATCTCGTGACATCGCCATCACTCACGACCCAACGTGTATCTCGGTAACTATCTCCCGGGGCCGCCCGGCGGACGTGTTTACATTTATCTCCGTCATCTTTTCAACGCGCTTGATTTATTTACCGCGCATTATCATCCGGCACTTTGACATTTTGTTTAAATGGATAAGCACGCGGCTAATGCCTCCCGTCTCGGGACCGCGGACGCGTTTCTCCGCGCGTGGAAAGTTACGCGTGCCGCCAGATAAAGCGACACTTTCGGTTGCGTTATCGATAGACGGTGGTGGAATGCGCTTAATGTGCGCGAGGGTTTCTTCGTATTTCTGACTCATAGCGGGACATGCTTATACTCTGATAAAAGGGGGATCCACACTGAGAAAAATAACTTGGTGAAAATGGTAAAACGCATCCGGTTAAACGAGTTTAGTTATTCTAACCAAAAGAGTAAGTTGAACCAAACATCTAGTTACTCTAACTACATACAAGTTTAGTAATTTTAGCTACATGTCTACATAGCTATAACAAAACGGATAGAGAGGCTCCATATTTCACCAAAAGGTTTGGTTATGCTCTCTAGGACTTTGGTTAAATTGATCAGGTCATTTTTCTCAATATACATTGAGAGAAATAACTTGGTTCAAATGACAAAACGCATCTGGATAAATGAGTTTAGTTATTCTAACCAAAATATTAGCAAGTTGAACCAAATATCAAGTTACTCCAACAACATGTTTAGTTATTCTACCTACATGTCTAGTTATTCTAACCGGAAAATGGTCAGTCAAACCAAACACAGATAGAGAGGATCCATATTTCACCAAACAATTTGGTTACGGTCTCCAGAATTTTTGTTAAATTGGCCAAATTATTTTTCTCAGTGTAATTTTCGTTTTCTTATTGTTCAGAAGTTTTATCGAGGAATTTCGATTAATATTGTTTCGTAATTAACTGAAAAATAAAAATATGCTGAATACTGATATGTATAGTATTATTGGCCGAGAGAAACCATTCCGAACGAACGTAATCTTTGGCGAGCTCGACATGCCGCACGTTTCAAGATCTGACGTTTCAGATTGACGCTATCGCCTATCAATCATGCTCTGAGATGTTTCGATTTTTAAATCAGCTCTCGCGCCGCCGCGCGCGACCCCGGCCGGATTAATCAGCGTAAATGCTCTTTCGCGCGGAGAGTCAGGACTCTTCCCTTCTCCCTCTCGCATTTCAATCGAGAGAGACGCTGGCGAGAGGGGCGACAAGAGAGGGAGGATGTTCCCCATCCGTCAATCGGTACTTTATTAATCAACGATAGCGACAAAGTTGATATGTGTACGAAGCGTAATAGTTTACGCCGCTCTCTCGACACGATGATGTCATCCCGACATTGATACCGCCGATCCTCATATTATGTCTTCGCGAATTGCTGCATCCTTCGCGCGAGAACTGTTGAGATTATCATTCGTCGCGCGATGATTCATCTTACGTAATTGACACATCAACGCGATTCGCAGACGCGTCCCACATATCGCGCGAGTGACTCGGAACTGATGAAGTGGATCGAGTCTAGCCGACCAGCCGCGCCCGTAATTTCCTGGTAAACATTTAATAGGTTCACTCTCCGATCGAAGAATCACTCTCCCCGGGGGCGTAAGATCGGGTGCCAAAATTTCAACCTGAAGAAGCAAACTCGAAATACACTCGGCCACTCTCGCGAACCCACATATCGGCGCGTAGGAAGCCTCTTTAAATTCTTAAGAGGTCTGGATTTCGTGCTATTTTCGTTCTGCACTGCAAAACATAATTAGGCCAATTTAATCAAATTCTTGGAGACGATGACAGAACTGTTTGGTAAAATATGAATCCTCCAACTGCTTGGTTAAACTGATCATTTTTTGGTTAGAATAACTAGACATTTGGTTCTATAGACTAAGAAAAAAGTGTATGCAGACAAGCCACTTCACTATGTCGATTCCCAATATTCATATAAAAATATCAACAAAATTTGTAAAAATACCTAATGCGTTTATTTTTAAATTTAAATCCGGACCTCTTGTTGAGACACCCTTTATAAGCCCTGAATAAGCAATGCCTCCATGTTGATTCCCAATATTCATATAAGAATATCAACGAAATTTGGAAAAATAACTGGAAAAATTTATTTAAAACTTAAATCCGAACCTCTTGTTGAGCACCCTGTATAAAGAGATTCCCGAGATACGTTTTTTACGCGAAAGTCACGATAAATCCCGCTTTAAGTCCCCGAGACGTCCCCCCGAAGGAGGATAGTTCTCGACGCTCTCTCTCCGCGCGCTCTTCGACGCGCACCAAAATAGGCGAGGCTTAATCTCCCGCTCGACGCGACCTTAATGGAGTTTATGTTACTTTTATTTTATGTATTTAATATTTCCGCTCTAATCCGCGATAAATCTGTCGACATTAATAATCATAAACGTAAGTTACGGCCAGACCAATGAGCTAATAAAAGCATCGGAGAAGTTAATACCGCCGGGATTAATGCTAATCGAGAATAAATTATGTCCGCGCGCCGGACGCGGGCGAAGCGCGACTGCCAGGTTTCATAGGTGCTTGCCACGGCTAATTTATCGGCCGGCCGAAAAGACGGCGCGTTACTATAAAGCTCGCTATAGCGCACGGCCGTTTATCGACGCGATCCGGGCCTCGTTCGCTCGTGAAACGTATTACCGGTTTATCCGCGCGTTCGAAGCTACTTTATATACGTAGATATTTTACCGGACGAGAGATCGAGAGAGAGAGGGGGGGGGGGGGCGATCGGTATAAGAGGAGAGAAAGGAAGCAAGCACGAGCCAACGCGATGCCGTAAACGTTTGATACGAGTCCGGTCGGCTATACTTCAGGATCAACTTGTCGAATGTATAACGAGGCTGATATCTTCCTATCCGTTGTATACGCTTATTTGATGCCGCGGATCGTATACAGTCGTTTACGCGATAAACCGTCGCCGCGTACGAGTAACCGGGCGTTTTATCGCTCGCGCGTGTACAAATGCATACACACCGGAGCTTTATTTGAGACGCCGAGGAGCGAGAGAAGAAATAGTGCAGACACGCGGCCGAGCGGAACTCGCGTGTGCCTCGAAGCTTCCGGTACTCGGAATTCTTGGGAATCGAAGAATGCTCCAATTCCTCCCCTCCCTATTCATCGTAAATCGAGGAGAATAATCGCTAAGTTTACAAAAATATTCCCTTAGATCGATTAAATTATTTCGAGAAATTTTCGTATGAAGATATTTTCTTTAAAGATTGACAATTAACTTTGTCAATGTTGGACAAATGTATCTGACTCGATTTGGTTCCTAATTCAGTTTTAACATTAATTTTTTTATTGCAGTTTCGAAAAATTTAAACATTATTTACCTTGTATTTTTTCATTTTTCATTTTCCGCCTTATCAACGCTGGAAAACGATATTTTTAAATGCAGCTACGTCATCGTCTAATCTCCCTCGTGCTCGTTGTTTGGCATAAGTGCATCTCTAGCCTCGTAGAGAAAAATTATAACTTATATATATAATTCAGCGAATCATTATTTTTTCGGACCATTTCTTTTTCGTTTGTAATTGCATATACGGATTACAAATAAAATTTGAAAACAAGAATTTGTTCTCATGTTAAGAAACCGAATTTCCACCGCTTAGTAATTATAATAGTCAAGAATCAAGTTGTTCGAGAGCCTTATCAGAATAAATCGTCCATCTCACCCGCGTAGGAAGACGTCGAACGTTCACACTACCCGGTAGCTCCTTCCTCGTCGTCACTAACGACCGTGTATCAGATAATCATCCCGATAGAAAGTTTCGACCAATGCCTGAGCCGTTTATTTATCTCCGGAGCCTCGTCCGATACTCGCGCTCCGTATCGAGTCAGATCGAGCGGGAAGAAAAGGGACGAGGAGGAGGGCGGAGAGGCGCGCGCGTGATCCGTGGGGATTGAATCGTCGATCTCTCGTGAAACGCCACCAGGAAAGCCGCTCTCTTCCCTCCCCTCGCCGGGGACGTGTACGTACACATATGTATACGATATGCTTCGTGTCCCGATAGGTATAACGTTTAGAGGGCCGCGGCGGCTGGGCGTTGCTTATTTACTTAAGCCGCGAGCTGATGTATAGCTCGCTGCTGGACGTTGTCGGTGCCTTTCATCCGGCCGCCACACAGAGACAAGAGATAACCTCGCCTCTGATCAACGGCTCTCTACGACGGCTCGCTACACGGAACGCGGTCCCCGGAGCTCTTCTCTTCGAGGCCCCGGCGTGGGCACCGTGCGCCCGCGCGGCCCGCGGGTATAGGAGAATTAAATGACGGTTATTGCTCGACGAAACGCACGCTGGAAGTTTATCATTGAATGCGCACGCTTGTTAACATGCGTGCTTACCGCGAGATTACGCGCGATGCCGTTTTAAGTTATGGGGCCCGGTTCTTGGGGGATATGGGCTTCTCCGTGAAGCGGAATGGGTACGTTTACGGGTTTCGGGGCGGAGGAGGTTCTCGTGTGGTTAACTCGATCGGGGAACGGTGTAGCGTGGAAGTGATAATGAGGTAACATCGGTGGCGTGGCGACGGTGCGTCGAAAAAATGCTTGGGACGTCTCAATGGAGAGAATACCGAGATATCAGTGATAATTGTGGGAAACAATTATTTCCTCGTAGATAAAATCGCCGGTATTTTGAGTTTCGTTACAGGTATCGACGTGATCATTTTACTTTTCGTAATTAGCGTGAAAAGAATTCAAAATATAGAGTATTTGAGCGATCGATTTCGGAAGTTTCTGTTTTTAGGAAAACGTCCCGTTGACAATTAAAAATTTTTCGCAAGAATTGAAGTCTTGAGAATTGAATTCTCGACCATGCTAAATGGATTTTTTTTTTCGCACGTAAAATAATAAATATGTTATAGTTCCTTTAATATTTGCAGCTAGTAGCTGTGTTTCTCGTAAATGGCGCAAAGAAATACATAAAATAGAGTAGTTGAGCGATTGATTTCATAAAATTCGATTTTGGCGAAAACTTGAAACGATATCACGGCTTGCTAATCAATTCGTCTCAATTATTTTGTTCAGTCTAATCGGTAATATTGCTGTGGCAGTCGCTGCAACATCTGCAGAGAGAGATTATTCTGCTGCAACTAATCGCATGGTTGCTACAGTAATATATTTTTAGCCGAGAGAAATGTGCTCAAGTTCATTGTGATTGTGATTATTATCTGGCACGTTTACCAGGTATAAAATACGTGCAGCACGTACACTCTACGCCAGTCTTTTCAGGGGCATGCTACAAAAAGATCTCCAATACGAAGGAAAGGCCGCAGGTGATCTAATAAGATTCTCGAGGATTAGGAAAAATACGATATACACGTGCGGCGAGTGCAAAAACGAAGGAAAAGGAATCTGTAAGAGGATTTCTCGCCCGTCTTCTTCCGTCCGTTCTCCTTACGGACAGGAGGATGGGAAATCGCTTCGGATCGATCAGCTATTATCATTGCAATCCCCTTCGCTCCTCACTTCGATTCTACCTTCTCGTTTCCTCACCTTCTGACCCTCCGGGTAGGGGAGAGACACTTCCAATTATGCAAATACGCGTAGCGCGCTCTTCCGGTCAGCACACTCGTCGAAATCGCGCGAAAGATTTACCGTTTGTCTGACCGCCACCTCCTTTCGTATTCGAATTCCGCCGCGCCACAAATCCAGTGCAGTATTGCACTTAGAAGTTTTTTATACTCGCGAAAAAAGAGAAGCAAACAAACTTGAATTACTCTTTCGCTCATCAATTTTTCGTATTTATTTTCCCATTAACTATTCGTAAAAAGGACACCTCACGTAAGACCCTTTCAAACATTCTCATTGGCTATATAATAACCACGAAAAGTGAAGCCACTTTTTTGTGAATTTTATAGGTACGCCGACTTTATATCGATATTCGCTATCTTGAATCCCGAAAGCGTGAAAAGTCATCTTCAACACGTAAGGGCTTTCACATAATTGGAAGAATAAAAATAAGAATAAGCACAAGAATAAGAATAAACATTGTCCCGTGGAGCCATCTAGCAGCTCGACCAATGTGTTTCCAATTTTTAAATTTCCCATCATCTCTTCGACCATATCTTCGATATATCACTACCAATGCAGCAGCTTCAACTGCATTCAAAAATTCAAGCATTAAATATTTCCTTATGACACCAAACGCTGACGATATCGCAAAATGAACGGATAATTTAGGAAACTCGAATCTCGTGGAATTTCCATCTGAGGCAACGGACCATTTTCCACGCGGGTATAGCGCTCTCGCCCCGGGAATAATGCTAACGATGCGAGGAAACCGCAGCTGCAACGGCGAACAGATTGTACATTGCACCCTCGCTACGTGGCCGAATCCCGTATGGCTTTGGAATCCGCAAAGCCACTACCGGCCCTCGACTGCCAACAATGGAAATGGACTCGGCCGCGCAAGTGGTCCCGCATTCCGACATCGAAACGTGGAGTTCGAACGTGAGCGCATACTCGAGAGTGGACCGCGAGTGTGCCCCCGGGCCGCTCTCGTATGGATGCATACCGCATTGCCAACGGATCGGGTAATTTCGCGAGGTCGGACGCGTTAAGACCCTCCGCTATGCGGCCGCTTATGCATCGACGGAATATGCCGCTCCGGGAGTCTTTCCGGCTGAGATATAGCGTATGTCGTACGGTCGACCGCGATATTCGAGCGCCTAACAGGGGAAAAATGTATGCTTGTGGAAAAATTGATCGTTGTGTGGGTAGTATAATTATTCTACTTATACTGGTAAAGACATCGCAGGGGGTAAATATTGTAATTAATAAGTACACGTTACTGTTGCCAAAAGGACGTATACGCCACTTTACGCCCTTTTAGCACTGTAAAAGCCAAAAGGCCTCATTAGAAAATCTGTTCTCGCAACTGATGGAAATGCAAATACGTAAAAGAGGTCCAAGAATGGTAAACTAAAAATTCGAAAAATGAAAGACAAAAGGGGCGTATAATAGGTATATAATTGATACACATTTTTAGCACTAAGTTTCAAATGTATGAAAACTAATGCCATAAGGGGGTATCGATGTACAGACAAGTGTAAGTCTAAGATCGATACACCCTTATGGCATTATTATCGACCATATCTGGTGCGCTCTTTTACTTCTAAGTTTCCAACCACCTTTTCTTCACTATATTTATTCATATTTAGACAAATTTTAGTCAATTAAAGAAAAATATGTACACGTTCTTTTGACTTTTAGTAGTGTTTTTTGACGCATACGATCTTTTGACATTAGTGAAGCGATTTGCACTTCAACTGATAGCATTCTACCCGTATTCTAATCGAGATAAGAAGAACAGATGTGTATTGATAGAATGTTGTAGTCTTAAAAACTTAGGTTAAAAGCCACGAAAGCCTTGATGCGGCGATTTGTTCTGCTAAAGAAAAAATGATGCTTGTTGGTCGAAGAATGTATCGCAAGGTACTAAGAATAATTGTATTGCTACATTTAGAAACGAGGATTTCTGAAATAAGAACTTGTTTCGTAGCAGGAGGATATAGACCCTTATGTATCAGGGATTCAAAATTTAAGAATAATTTTATTAATATTCACTTTTCATAAAATAACATAAAACAAAAAACATATGACATATGACATAAAATTCCTTAACAACCCCACCAGATATCAAGCGAATCAACGTCGAATTCCACGAACATCCCTCCATCAAAAAGAAACTTACAAAAATAATCGAAATCTCACGAAGCTCGCGAAATTAATTCTCGAACCTCTCCGCCCGTCTCCGAGCTGCCTTCGAGTTCAGCCGCGCCCCGCGGGTATAATTCCGCGACGTCGAAGCGCAGCACTTCGAGTCGCCCGAAGCTTAACGTCCACCCCTGTGGAAGCTTCCAGCGAAACGACCTGTCGAAGCGACGTCCTCGGCAGCGGCGCAGCTCTTCTCCCTCCACCCCCACCCCCTCGCGTCATCCTTCCGCGAAACGCCGCGCGATCGTCCCGTGCCGTGTGTGCGAACACCGCAGCGCGGCGGCTCGACGTGGATTTCGGGAGGGCGAAGAGAACTCTCGCGCGGCGGCCCCTCGCCGACACACAGAGAGCCCCGCGGAGGGATGCGGTCGCGCGGGAGCCACAGAGGACCGCATTGTTTGTCGCGAGGCATTCCCTCCCTGTCGGCTGTCACCGGAAACATTCATTACGCCGCGCGTCGCCCGCTAGGAATCGCTAATGTATTCGACGCGCAGGACCCGGGGTCCGCGCGCCGGCGATGCTTCGAGGAATCGGGAATTCATATCGACAAAAAGGCGGCGGCCGGCGAGCGCTGGACGAGAAGGAATCGATGTATACACGGGAGGACGGAACGTTCGGCCGTTCTCCGTTCCTCCGCTTCTCGACGTCCCCCGTCTGCGGTGTCGGCCTGCGACGTCGTCCACGGACGCGGATTCCTCGTTAGTGCGGCTGGCCGCTGCCGGCGCAGAGGGAGCGGAATCCTTCGCGCGCGGCTCTTCTTTGCCACGCGGCGAGAGCTCCTTCTTCCGTCCTCTCTCGCGATCATGCCAGTCCCTCCTTGCCGTCTCGTGTCCCTCGTCCTTCTTCTGCCGGCGAACGTGAAACAGTCATTACGAGTGGGAACACGTTTTTCCGCCGATAAATCATCGATTGCGCGAGTCGACCGGACGGCTGACAATCTGCTCGGCTACAAAGTTGCGTTCCGACAAGAAAACGGAGGTTGGTTTGATGCGAGCAAACCGCGCGTCTTTGTAAATTCAATTAGGTGTACAACTCGTCCGATTCGACCAAAGCTTCTTCGGGGCTAAATTGATATTTATTTCCGAGTTTGTATCGCACTCGAGAGACTATTGCGAAATAAGTCGACTGAGGGTCGATTTATACGTATCCGATCCGACTAGTTGAACACGTTTAGTCATCCTGGCCAAAGTATTTATTAGTTGAACGAGAGAAATATCTAGTTATTTTAATCGAACGTTTAGTTGTTCCAACTAAAAAGATGGAGAGAGAGGGTCCATATTTCACCAAACGGCTTAGGGCCGGTTTATTCATCTTCAGCTAAATTTACCCAGCAGATAATTACCTTGGATACAATTGTACTGACAATTGTTTCCATGGAAATTACCTTTTAGATAAATTTAACAGGAGGTGAACAAACCGGTCATTAGTCATCGTTTTCAAGATTTTGGTTAAATCAACTAAGATATTTTTTTCGGTGTAGTAGTTCTGCGAACAGTAGACCTTACTGAAGTGGTACATAGATTGAAAGCGGAATAGACAGTTTCATTGTTTTAGAGTGCACATACATACAGCGCGTCGAGTACGTGTAAACGCTGAATTTCCGAGCGATAAATATAAGCGCTCGCTACGGCTAAACTGTTGTAGCTAGATATTGGCACTTTAAGACTTTTTTATAGGAAATTTTATCCTCTACAAAATTATTTATATGAAATTTTAGGCCATCTAGCACCGTTTTCGCAGCGTTCGCAGTTAAAAGTCAGAAAACGTCATTTTATTCACTACCTCCGCCTACGTTGGGGATGATTAATCCCTTTTCCACCCTTCCCATCGCGCCCCCCAACGACCTTACAATGCACTGAGGGTCAATGAACATATGTACCGAGTTCATCAAGATCAGCAGGAGCGTTTAATAGTTATCGCCAGACAAACAGACAGACAGACAGACAGACAAGCATTTTCACTCTACCCTGTCGAACAGTAGGTTTCTATAGACCTCACTACGTTCGGTCAATTATACCCTTCTCTCCGTGTAGTGAATCCAACTCAGACTGCATCCTTAATAGTAACATTTACTTCTAACTAGGCAAGTACGAACGAGTTTACGATTCTATGCCAGAAGAATAGGACGTTGCGATCCAGCCTACGCTACAGACATCGGCATACGAGCATCATACCCACCCATCCCATCACCGCGGCGCGGACATAAAAAAGGACTCGTCGAAAGGGAGCGGAAACGACGGGCAAATCGCGCGGGCTTTCTCGCGAGTGC
This sequence comes from Xiphydria camelus, assembly GCA_963678675.1. Classification (NCBI taxonomy): domain Eukaryota; kingdom Metazoa; phylum Arthropoda; class Insecta; order Hymenoptera; family Xiphydriidae; genus Xiphydria; species Xiphydria camelus. The sequence goes on along the minus strand of OY783197.1, from coordinate 23,732,867 downwards.
TAGCGAAAATTGCCTGAAATTGGCAGGTTGCGCCTACATCGATTCCCGGAAAGGAATAACGCGAACGGTTATACGTACTACGCGTATCTACACCCGAGGTGCGCCGCGCGCTTCTACCGAGTGCAAAATGGAGAGGCGGTAATTTTCGACGTCGTTATTGGGTGAGTGCCCATATGTATACTCGCCCGATCTGATTTTGACTCGGCCTGTTTCTTTATTGCGCCCTGTTCTCCTCTCACTCTCTCTCTCTCTCTCTCTCTCTCTCTCTCTCTCTCTCTCTCTCTCTCTCTCTCTCTCTCTCTCTCTCTCTCTCTCTCTCT